>OW203734.1:18392181-19592181 GCA_934045075.1 Yponomeuta sedellus
TAAAATAAAAAAGTGTACATGGTTACTAGATTACCGATAGTGTAAATGAGAGAGAGATAGAGAGAGAGATAGAGAGAGAGAGAGAGAGAGAAATAATTTATTTAACGGCACAATACAATGAAACACGGCACAATGAAACGACAATCACCGGACTAGTATGACTCTATTGAACAACTATGCATTTAGAGACTCATCCCCCAGGTCAAGTGATTGTGTGGTGTGGAACGAATTATTATTATACTAATCTTTATTCCCTTTACAAATTCAATTTAGTAGCGAAATGTCGAAAAAGCCTTACCTACTCAGGAAAAACTCACTCACTCTCTCCGTTCTTTCTACTCCTAGGGGAGCAAAGAGAGTCAACCACAGTTTTCCACTTCTGACAGTGGTTCATGGTACCTTCTTATTCACGCTAGGTGAATTAGAAGGTACCACGAACTTCTAATTCGTGGTACCTTCTAGTGGTGCCTATCGTCTAGGCCTCTTGGTCTATAGATCTTTTCCAGGTGGTCTTTGGCCTAAAGGCTCCTAAACACGTGATGTTGGCCTTAAACACGAGAGTTCAAATGAGTCTGGTTTCTTGTTACAAACTTGATTAAAAGTATTTTATGGGTGTCTCTACTAATGTGCTGAATATGGCATAGTGCCATAGTTATGTGTTAACTCCCGAAATGTAATACAAACAAAACGTTCAATGTATCCTTTAGACTTTTGTCCTTTTCAAGGGACAACAAGTGTGGGCATTTCTCTCCCGGTATGACACGCTATTGTTAAAATCCTAAGCATTTACATTTGACACGTAAGGTACAACTTCTATATTTATTTTATTATTTATTTACTTACTTAGTAAGTCAACAGCCAATTAAGCCGCGGGTTTCCTCATGATGTTTTCCTTCACCGTTAGCGTGTAGTATTGCGACTACAAATTCGCAAATGTACGTAACTTAATTTGCTCCGCACGTATTGACTAGTCTTTCCTGTGGGCTAGGTCGACTAAGCTGTCAGGATGGTATAGGTGCTGGGCAAGCCTACATCTATAAAAACCATGTCAAAGGCACTACAGCGTCGAAGTGGTCCCTTCAACCATCTAGGGTGAGTGAAGATACCACTGGACGCCCTAAAACCTCGGATGCTATATATATATATATATATATATATATATATATATATATATATATATATATATATAAGTCAACAGGCACTTAAATTTATAAAATACATTAAGTTTAAATTTACTTTCAAAGACCAATCTTAGGTATGCCTTAAACTGTGTAAATAAAACAGGTAATGGAACTCTTAACTACTTATAAACTATCCCCACTCATAACGAGTGGGTACCTGTACTTAACAATCTACTTTAATCTAATCCAATTTTTCGATGTAATATATCCAAGATTCGCTTTTTAAATTCATTTTTTGACAACCAACATATGTCTAGATCTGATAATATACTATTGTAGGTCCTCTTAAAACTATTAATTAAGCTATTTGCCCGTAATTTGTCTTGTGCGATTCCGTTTGAAAGGTAGTTTCTATTCTGATCGATGGTCTAAGTCTGTATATATATTTACAACCTTACTAATAAACTTGGTGTAAGTATTGTATAACTATGCAGTATTTTGTCTCGTTTATTCCAACTGAAAATTACATTCAAATGACGTGAACAAAACACTGTGTAACTATACTAGGCTTATACAGTGTTTATTAGTAAGAGCCTTAGGAATTATATCTATTTCGAACAATTATTGTTGTTATAAAAGAGAACACCATCACTTAATGTACCAGCCATCCTTTTACAAACGAGAAGTAACGGGGCCCCAGTAAAATATGGAGGTCGCAATAATAATACTTGGTGGGCCCGTAGAGTCACCAAGAAGTGTCAAAAAATATGGAGTAACGATCCAGGGACCCTCGTCAACCTGCTGAAATTGTCATTTCGGGAATATGTCAAGCGAATCATTTGCATGCGAACAGCTTGACTGACGTGGAGTTAAGCGAAATTTAAAAAAAATATTTTTTATATTCTTTTTGTTGCACTAACCCGTGCTAAGGACATTTTTAAAAGCCAAGCCCTGCCACTTGCCACTATACTGACAGAAAAATAACACCGACAAATTTATCAATCACGGACAAGTTAGTGATTGTGTTGTTTGGAAGTTATTATTAAGAAATTGCTCTAAGCAATAAGGCCGCCAATTGTACTGTATGTTTGTAATTGTGTTTTGTTTGTTTTTTTCTGGTGTACAGTAAAGAGTATTCTTATCTTAACTTATCTTATTTTTTTTTATTATTTTAATCTTTACACTCTTTTTGTTGCACTAACCCGAGCTGAGGACACTGAAGACTCGCTGAAGACGTGTGCTATTCTATTATGATTATCTACATAGTAATCATAGTAAGTTTTCTTTGTTGTTTGTTTACATGTAAAATGTATGTATTAGTATATTATAATTATATAATTATGACTGTTTGTATAATACACATACATACATAACTTCACGCCTGCATCCCAGAGGGGTAGGCAGAGACCAGGGACTGCCACTTGCCACGATCCTGACAGATCACCTTCGCTTCATCAACGTTCATAAGTCGTTGCATGCACGCACGCCGGTATAATATAAGATAAGATAAGATAATTATTTATTTGCACTTTTTGAAACACACACACTTTTCAAACAAACAAATAACAAAACAAAAGCTTAAAATAATACGTAAAAGTTATGCATGCATGACTTAAGACAACAAAAAAAAAGGCAAGAAAACCATTGTATGGCGTGTGTGTGATGCAGCAGTACAAAATGGCCGTATCTCAGCGTCATTATCTGCTCGGTAGAACAGATCGCTGATTTTCAGCTACAGCCTGGAGGATGTGAACGGAACGTGTCTGTTGTCAGTTTTGTTAGTGAACGTATCGTTAATATATGAGCGTGGTTATCATAACCGTGATCTTCATAATCTTTTTCAATTCCATCGAATGAAATCAAACCTATTACAATAATTTTAATACAATTTAGTCAAATTCAATTCGCTTTAGCTAGATTTAGTTTATTTCGATTTTATTCATTAATTTAGATCAGTTCAGTTTTATTTTATTTAAATAACATTCAATTTGATTCAAGTTATTCAATTAAATTCAATTACATCAAAATAATTTTACGTTAATCCATTTTATTTCATTTCATTATTATTTCAATGATATTTTATTAATTAAATATATATTACAACACAGAGTAAATTTTCCCACTCGAAATAAGACCGCTAGCCGAACCAAGTGCCAGAGGTGAAATCCCTAGCTTTTGTAGTTGAAGAAGTATACGTATATACGTATATAGTATATATATATATACATTAATAATATGTATTATATATACATGAGGCCTAGTTTATGTATTTTATTAAATATATATGAATATAAGTTGTAAGTCAGTTTATGTACATATTCTTCCTATATACTTCATGTACACCGACCTACCTACTATCTTCATCTTTCAGTTCTATCCATCCCAAGGTTGTCTGGACGAGATCGCATTTAGCGATAAGACCGCCTATTGTATACGGCAATAGCTTAGATATGTAAGCCTTTTTATGTATTTTGTTTTCTGGTCTGTACAATAAAGAGTTCTAATGTAATCTAAATCTAAAGTCCGGATTCACTTACTCGATTTTTTGTCGAAAGAGTCCGAACTGTTAACGCTCTGATTCGCAGACCGATATCAAGGTGAGTAGAGAAAGAGCTTTTCCGGCAAAAATTTAAACAATGAATCCGGAATTAAGTTAAGGAATTAAGAAACCGTTGAACGCTATATAGGTCACCTGTGACCTCAGCCTGCCTTAGTATTTTCGCCTTGGCTTAGTATTTTAGTGCTTACGATAGTTTTATAATATTCTTTATTGTAAACCAGCGCACATTAATTACAGAAACAACAGTTACATAGAAAAGGTACAATCAGCAGCTTTTGTGCTAATGGCGATTTCTTCCAGGCAACCTTATATTGGAGAGTTTGCCGGTGGAGAACTTAACATAATACGTTTCCGAACAGATAAGACCCGTTTGATGTCGAAAAATTAATGAATCGAATTGCAAATAATAATTAGGCACCCAATTTAATTAAAAGCAGACGTTCTAATAAGTTGAACATCAAAGCAATTTGTAATTAAGTTTCAGCCCGATTAACTGAAACGTGCTTAACGGGATATGCGTGTGTGTTTGCCTACGAACACATACGTAGCTATGTTAGATAAATAATCAATCAAATCAAAGTATTTTAAGTACACTGAGTCTCAGATACACCGACAACAGTGAAGTGTATCTGAGACTACCGAATCTCAGATACAATCTCACCGGAGAGGCGTTGAAAGCCATGATACAGGCTCGCCTAGTATAGTTTTCGATGTGCAAACACTATAATATAGTAACATGCCTAACTACGAAGAAGCACTCGTGGCCTAGGCGAACCGAGTGATTGGAATCAATCACTTGGTTAAGCAACGACAGGCACGGTCAGTTACGGGATGGGTGAGCGTCCCGTGACTACCGCTAGTGGCATTTTTCCGAGCACTTCCGTGCTTCGCAAGGCACGTTAAGCCGTTGGTGCCGGCTGTCATATAATGACATTCGTTAAGCCATGCCAGAGGCCTTATGGGCGGCTTGATAACTTCTGACAGTAAGGCCCGCCACTGTCTTACAATCCTCCACTAACCCGCACGTAGAATGTAGTTAGGCATCGTTATCAACCCTTGTATGCCCTCACTACTGGGGCACGGGTCTCTTCCTGCATCGCAGGAGGCTTAGGACATACTCCACCACGGGTGCCAAGTCCGGGTTGGTGGAGTCTTCCGTGTATCATCATCATCTTCCGGCTATACTAGTCCACTGCTGGACATAGCCCTCCTCTAATGAGCGCCATAGCGCCCTGTCTTCAGCCTGCAGTTTTTCGCAGATCGTCATCCCACCTAGTCGGAGGGCGTCCTACACTACGTTTGCTGAGTCGCGATCTCCACTCAAGGACACGTTTGCTCTAACGGTGGTCGGTTCTTCGCGAGATTCGGTTGTCGGTTCTTCGTTCAGCTTGCTGATTCTCTGAGCTATGTCGATAACTTTGGTTCTCTGTCGGATGCATCCGTGTATATCACTTGTTAAAAGTTTTCTAGTCTGTTTTTAACCCTAGACACCTAACCTTCGTCGTTTCGACGAATACGCGACAGAAAAATTGTTGTATCTTTTTGGTGCGTGTGCGGATAACCGTGGTGTCTCTTGTCAACTCGGTGTTCGTCGCGGGTTGGCGAGAGGCAATAAATTCCGGCTGCCAAGTACCATGTTTTTTCGAAATTTTACAAAAATACGTACAAAATCGCAATTTGTCGCGAATATAAATTTTATTTTTGTACTGAATGGGCGTAAAAAAGAAAATTTTTCTTTTTCTAATGTCTACAGTTTAAGTTTTCCCTTAAAATAAACAACTACTTTTTTAAATTTCGGTTGTAATTAAATTTTTCATAAAAATGTCGGGTTTTATCTGTAGAAACGCGTGCCATTTTAAACAGAAAGGAAAATAAGTAAGAGTATGTGATAAATAACAACAAATTATTTTATTAAACAATATAAAGTATGCTTGAAATCTCAGTGCAATAAACGTACCAAAAACAACAAATTTTTATTTAAAACTTAACACTTCAAAAAATGGTCGTCGAATTGACGAATGGTTAGGTATAATGAGCTATGTGAGAAGGTTAGGTGTCTAGGGTTAAATGAGTTCATGAAGGAGCCTGATTGCAGTCTCAAATTTACACAAAAACTGTGACTATTGAACGTTACAAGTACAACTAGGAGTCAATTTCAAAATCTAAATAATTTTGGAGAAAATACTACTTCAATTTTAGTCTTTTCATAGTTAACTAACAGAGTTTACATGTTATTTTAAAATTTAGTCCTAATGCATTGAACTGGCATCAATTTCAGACATCTACGCCATTTAAATAATCTTTAATGTTATAGAAGCCTTTTCGACACAAAGAGAGCTTTTTTAAAGTCGCCCATTGGCTCAATTGGTAGAGCGCTGGCACGGATAGCCAGAGGTTGCGGGTTCGAATCCCGGCATGGGTGAAATTTTTAGCCTCTAAATAGGTTTTTAAATTTGTCCTTAGCACGGGTTAGTGCATTAAAAATAAAAATAGTATAATCATGTGGGTACAGTGATATCATTCCGATGTAAAATCTAACTGCAAAGTAGGTAGTCGGGGCTGTAAGTGATGCAATTTGCTTAAGCCAGATGTCGCTGCCTGTACGTAATACAGAGAATAGTGTAAAGAGGTTCGAAATTTCACTGATGCCGGTGAGTCGCCCATTGGCTCAATTGGTAGAGCGCTGGCACGGATAGCCAGAGGTTGCGGGCTCGAATCCCGGCATGGGTGAAATTTTTAGCGTCTAAATAGGTTTTTAAATTTGTCCTTAGCACGGGTTAGTGCATTAAAAATAAAAATAGTATAAAGAGAGCTTTACACAGTTAAACCGCGTTTCTGGCAAGCTCACTATATATTTAGAGATCATTTTGTAGAAACGTATACGACACCCTATAAAGGATTAACTTTTGCGAGCGTAAGTCTTGGGAACAAAAGTTCATGTTTATTTCTAGTTTTTACGTTGTGTTGGCTACCTATAGTTTTAAAAATATTATATTTTTCCTAACGTTCGCAACATATGTCCACACCCACCCATATACACCCATACACACATACATATTTCATACATACACCCACTATTATTTATTTAAGACCTTTATATAACATGTTTATTTTTTATTTATCTCTCCTACTTGAGACTATCAAATATTATGATAATTTGATATAAATGAAATATTACGCAGGGAGGCCTGAAAAGCTTAAGTACAGATCACTGATCTAGTGAAGGCTCCAGTCTTTCCCTGAAGTGTACTATAGTATCTAGGTATACGCTGCACTTGATGTCTGTATGAATAAATTGAATATATTTGTATATATACATATATACATCTAAACACTACTCGACGCAGAGCAAATACCTTCTCCCAAAAAAAGAGTACCTACGATTTCAATTATCACTATAACCCAAATGAGCTTAGCGATGTCTACTTGGAATAGGTACGGAAACAACTGAGAATTTCAGGCATCCTTGGGTTTTAGTTTGGCCTGAGATTTCCAAACTCAGCCCCATTGGTGGATCATTGTACGTACCCCAACTTTAAAGCTTATTATGATAACTCGATTCGCGATAATATTTGGTTTAATGTGTCTCATTGGTGCAGTCTGCCTGTCAGTTGTTAGAATCGGCTGCCTGAGTGATCTTAAACGATCACGAATGTTAAGCAATACTGGGCACGTTCAGTGCATGGATGGGTAAACCGTCTATGACTAACGCTAGTGGCATTTTTCCGAGAGGTTCCGTGCTTTGAAAGGCACGTTCAGCAGTTGGTGCCGGATGCCGTCGATAAATGGCAGTCGTTAAGCCAAGTCAGAGGCCTTAGGCCGGCGTGAAAACTTCTGACTGTAAGACCAGCCACTAGTCTTGCAACTTTCCACCAATCCGGACTTGGCCCCCGTGGTGGAGTATGGCCTATATCTTCCTCATAGAAGTGTCCCGTGCCCTTCGGTGGGAACATAACAGGTTGATGAAGATGAAGAGATTGGGTCAGTATGTGACTTGTGTTCTTCGAACTTTAGTTAAATTAACAAATAATAAAAAAATATCTTTCGGTCGATCGCAAATTCAGACTGTTTTTGGTCTTTTTACTGAGCATTTTTTTTTCTTGCATCTATATTGATTTCATAAAGCCTATGATATTTTCGCGTACTGGATGAATCCGTTGAGATATTAATGTAAAAAGCTGGAGGGTACATAGAATCGGAGATACATGCATAAATATATTATAAATATATTATAAATACATACATACATACATACATACATACATACATACATACATACATACATACATACATACATACATACATACATACATACATACATACATACATACATACATACATACATACATACATACATACATACATACATACATACATACATACTCCTTTTGGTATCCGCAGCAGTCGGCTAAACATTACGACCTCACAGCTTTTTAACATATTCAAGTCAATCTATCTACCCTTTTCCCAACTATGATTCGGCTCCACTTTTGCCCCTAAATCCAATACCACGAAACATTATTACAGTACTACGCAGCAGACTATAGTTTCAATTAATCATTCACACCCAGTGCGTGCCCTTACAAACTCGCACATAAAAATGCCATTAGCCACCGCAGTGACAATAAAGTCAGATTACCACTAGCCCAGCAACACAAGATAAACAGTTAGCTGGAGGCCACAAAATTGGCGGGAGAGCGGGCTAATGTCGCACGACTCATATTAAAAATACACATGAACAGGATTCAATTGTTTACCAAGGGAGCAAACAACAATTTTTGAGGCAAAGGTTTCTTTGAATCCAGAGCAGATCTAAGATCAGTCGAACGTAGACCAATCTAGCTTTAAATAGAGTTGTCACCGGTTGTCCCGAGGCTGACACTCTACTTTTCATCACCTTGTATGAAAACATAAGAAAGTGCTTATGTTTTTGTACTAACTTATGAATAAGAACAGAATAAAACATTGATTTACCGCACTTTTAGCGTCTGATATTATGTTCTCATAAAAGTTAATAATTTTATTAACTCTAGAAGAGGTTAACTTTTCTTTTATTCTCACTAACTGAAAACACAAACACAAAATTTAGTGAAATCCGAATTTCAATATGTAAACAATTACCACGGACTAATCCACTAAATTATCTCTCGCGCTATTTCTTTATCATACAGCCAGTTACTTGTTCGAACAATGTGCCTGATTGATTATTTTGGCGATATTTTTTTTTACGCATATCTACACTGAAAATTCAAATCACTTTTCCTCCCTAGGGATCAAAGAACTATTTTGGCCCCTGTTTCTTCTTCTTCTTCAGGCTATGAGTCCACTGCTGAACATGGTCCTTGTTGACGAGGACTTAAGTAGTTTTTTTAATGAGATCATGGCTTGTGCTTTTGTACCCTTGGCCTCAGTCTGTGTGTATAAACATGTTTATGATGTCCTTAACCTGATAAGGGTCGCTGCTGCACTTTTGTACAATTGGCCTCAGTCTGTGTGTATAACCATGTTTGTGATGTCCTTACCTGGTTACCACAGCAAAGGGTATCCTTGTCTGGAATCAGAATAAGTGATTGTATCGTCTATAAGTTATTTTATTTTATTCACAAGGCAATAATTAACTATCGATAAATTTGTATGAAATTTTAAAAAGTTATTTATAGGCTAAAAATTCCACCCATGCCGGGACTCGAACGCGTGACCTCTGGCTAACCGTGATAACGCTCTTCCAACTGAGCTAATGGGCGACTCACCGGCATCAGGGAAATTTCGATCCTCTTTACATTACTCTCTGTATTACGTACAGGCAGCGACATCTGGCTGAAGTAATTTGCATCACTTGCAGCCCCGGGTACCTAATTTGCAGTTAGGTTTTACACCGGAATGATATCGCTAAAAATTGTCCTGAGCACGGGTTAGTGCAACACTACTCGCCGCCGCGTCCGTGACCACCTCGCTATACATCCGAAACACATCTTGTGGAAGGAAACAAATGCTTCAGCGAGATAAGTTCGCTTCCAGGCGGGCTCATTCGGTCGGATCGTTTAGCTAGATGAGCGCAGCATTTGAATGTCGGGCCAACGTGTGGATAAACGCTAAAGGTGCTCGTGCACATACTTCCGGGTAAATCGTTTATTAAGATGAACAAAGCAATACCACTTCCACTCGCCTTATCAATGTGGGTTAGCTGGAAGAAAATCCCATCTAATATGAAGCTCGCCTTCGTACAAATATGTTTTAGTGCAATAAAGAATTTTCATTAATTCAAATTAATCGTGTTTTAAAATGCTTAAGACGGATATGCATTGTATCAGGCAAATATTGACTAATATATCGTCGCACTGATTTTATTTCAATTATTTATTTTCCAATCAGAGGTCTCACTTTCTAAAAGAAGGTCTGTGCCCCGCAGTGGGATGTCTTCCATAGATATTAGCATACTTCAGCTAGATGTCGCTGCCTGTATGTGATACAGAGAATATTGTAAGGAGGTTCAACATTTCACTGATGCCGGTGAGCCGCCCATTAGCTCAGTTGGAAAGAGCGCTGGCACGCATAGCCAGAGGTGGCGGGCTCGAATCCGGCATGGGTGATATTTTTAGCCTCTAAATAGGTTTTTAAAATAAGCATAGCATTAAAATGCTATGTTAGGCATACGTTACTAGCCATGTATTCAATTAGATAGTTTATAACGCGACTAGGCAAAGCAAACAGAACTGGTTTCAAAAGGAAAAAAAATCACATGAGTGAACGTGTTCCTGTCCCTCGCCGAAGGGTTCGTTTTAGCTTCATTTACTTTAAAGAAAAACTATCACGGCCAAGTAGGCTTCACGAGTTCACGACTTATCGGCACCTAGCTTAAAACAGGGAAAACTTTTTAAAATTCATTACAAGTAACTTTGATTTTAAAAACATATTTGGAGGCTAAAAATTCCACCCATGCCGGGATTCGCACCCGCGGCCTCTGGCTATCCGTGCCAGCGCTCTTTCCAACTGAGCTAATGGGCGACTCACCGGCATCAGTGAAAGTTACTTTGATTTTTTAGAGTAGGTGAAAAACCTTACTTTTGAAAAACATTTAGAACCTGCATGTAGAACTATGCATATATATTTGCATGTAGCCCAAAACACACTTATAAAAAAAATCACAATGCGAAATGGAGTCATATTGCTCCATTTTACGCCAAATATGCTACCACCCTAAGAGCTAGAAAAAGCGCGATGCTACGGGCTATCACGGGACGCTATCTCAGGTGGAATTGGCTTTTAAGACAGTGGAAATGGAAAGATTTTTATCGAGGAAATAAGATTTAGTTGGCAGTCGAAAAGCTTGAAGACACGACTCAAGCCAGGAGGTCATAGTCGACAACTTGAGGTCATAAGGTGCCAAGATTTTATTTTACACAATCACTTTTCCTGATCTGAAACCATGTTAACCTGTGAAACGGTAACCAGTTAAGGGCATCAGATAGAAAGCACCCGGACTTGTTGTCAACCGCAGATTAACCTTTACCTTTTTATTACATGTCGGTGAAATATCTGTGTAATTTCCTTTTTTATGTACAATCAAATTTTCTCTATCCATCTATCTACATGTAAAAAGTAATCAACATAATCTAGAAAGGGCTCAAATATCCTTGTTGAAATTATGTTGTAAAGTTATGTCTTTTAGCCCTCGCAGATTCATTAAAATTACTCTTCAGGAAATAAGGTCTCAACTGTTTGACTAAACTAAACTTTTTATTATTTCCATCATAAATAAACTCAATAAATATTTTAACGTATTTGCCTCATTGCGAATGCCCCGTTGGTCTCGGGGTATTATGTCGTATTATCTCGCCAGACGTCGTGGGTTCGATTGACAATGGGGGCCACCGTTACAGACATTGAAGTGCTCGTGGCCTAGCCGAAGCAAGTGATTGGAATCAATCACTTGAGTTAGGCAACAACAGGCGCGGTCAGGTGCAGGATTGGTGACCGTCCCATGACTACCTCTAGTGGCATTTTACTGTGCGCTACGGTACATCACAAGGCACCTTAAACCCTTGGTGCCGGCTGTCATCTAATGGCAGTCGTTAAGCCATGTCAGATTCATTTTTGGTAGCTTGATAACTTCTGACGGCAAGGCCCGTCCCTGTCCTAAAACTCTTCACCAACCCGAACTTCCCTCCGTGGCGGAGTATGGCCTAACCTTCCTGCGTTGCAGGAAGAGACCCGTGTCCCAGCAGTGGGGACATATAAGGGCTGATATCGGGGCCACCGCACATTTGTACAAATGACCTCAGTCTGGGTGTATAATTCCATGTTTTAAAATATTTTAAAATTTCGCGACTTGTACACATAGAATATTTTCGGGGCTTAATCGCGTAGTAATTTATTGCTATTTTACCTCGACGTTTCGACGACGTTACAGCAATCGTAGTCACGTGAAGACTGATGGCTGGCACCCGTTCGCATCTTCGGCTGATGAGGTTTCAGACTACCCTCAATCAGCCATCACAAAGCACTATTAGGGTTGCGACTTGCGACACAATTACTACGCGATTAAGCCCCGAAAATATTCTAACTAATTCCATGTTTGTAAAGTACTTGCTTATTTACCATAGTACATGATATTCTAGCTTTGGATCTAGACAAGTGATTGTGCTGTGTGGAAGTTTTTTATTTAATTATCGCCCTTATAAACTCCTCCTTATAAACTCGTTTCACCAAAAAGAATCCTCAATACAGGATAATTAGGGCTGATGAAATTAAAGTTACGACCAGAAATAAACTTAGCTAAATTGTATGTATGAGTACTACAGAAGCGTAACAATATTCTTCAATTTATTTTTTGCTTAAAGAATAAATTGACTATCATTAACTATCCTTACTCACCGATTGCTTTTATATTTCCGATCTCCATAATGGATTATCGCCATTTTAATAAAATTACTGCATCTAAAAGAAGGTTATCGATCATCTATACCGATCACTATATTTATCAGTTTCCATTACGTTCATCGCTACTGTAGCACGATCATTAGAACATCTCCTTAATATTCAGTGGTCGTGGGTTTAAACCCTGGCACCAACGATTTTGTATATTTTCTATGTTATAAAGTAATATGTTGTGAAGTAATACTACTCGTTAACTCGATTTCTATGGTGTAGCGGTAGCGCGTCTGCCTACCATGCAAGAGCACCTTAAAAAAAATTAATTTAATTCTACGCGATTTAAGTCAGGTTAATGTATAAAACGACAATAAAATTAATAACTTTTTAGTCTCACGCAGACATACAAACGCCGTGGACTTTGTGTGAACTGGATCATTACAATTATTGTACAGAGTCAATGTTCTGTTATGAATATTTCGCTTTTCTTTACTCGCACTTGCGTAAGCCGAGATTTTATGGTTTTACGTAAACCATTTTCATTAGATCCTCCGTCTATGATTTTTAGCACGGATAACAGGCACTTTTAGAGGTCTTGTTAAATTGGTTAGGCACGTACACTAAACTTTTATTAAATTTGATGAAATTTATATACCCACGGGCTTTAATCCTTGCTCGTAATGAGGTGTAATAAAGACATGATAAAACGGGTATACCTACTTACATAAAATGTTTTAGGCCCTCAGTGGTATAAAGTACATCGTAATATGTTTCAGCGAAATAGATGAATAGATATAATTAGAAATTTAGTAACTTTATAACGATTATTTATAGCATTTTAAGTGTTATTTTCTGAATTTTGAGTTCACTCAAACTGTAACGGAAAACTTAGTGAGAAAATATTAGTGTCAGTGCTCTCAGACACTTTGGTTTGGTTTAAAAGAAAGAGAGAAAGAAGAAGTGAGTGTGAGTGACAATCCGCGGTGGGCACAGGTAGTATTTAAGCCCAAAATCTCTCTGTGCGAGCAGGCCTGTACGCTTCCGTCTGTAGGCTACATAAAAAATTGTATTTTACTGCGTTCCTTTTTTAAGACAATTTAGAATATTCTTTATTGTACACTGGAAAAAACAACAATTACAAATTAATAACAAAGGTACATAGTACAATTGAGGAGGCCTTATTGCTAAAAGCAATTTCTTCCAGACAACCTTACGATGGACAGTTGCTGAACAAACGAGTTGACACTTAATAAGAAGAATAATACTCTGTGTTTTCTTTTCGAATTACATTTTATTAAATTCCCGGCAACTCTCTTCGTCAGTCCATACTCAATTAAAACCACAAGCTAACAGTTGGACACAATCAAGATGAAATTCATTTTGGCGACTAAAAGGCGCATTTACACTGCGCTTTCTGAATTGAAATTAGTCGACAGATGGTATTAAACAGGGTGTTAGTTTTAAAAAACCTATTTAGAGGATAAAAATTCCACCCATGCCGGGATTCGAACCCGCGGCCTCTGGCTATCCGTGCCAGCGCTCTTTCCAACTGAGCTAATGGGCGACTCACCGGCATCAGTGAAATTTCGAACCTCTTTACAATATTCTCTGTATTACGTACAGTGGAATTTTTAGCCTCAAAATAGGTTTTCTTAAGAATTGTCCTTAGCACGGGTTAGTGCACTAAAAAGAATATAAGGGTGTTATTTATTAACACGCTTTCCGAAAACCATGTATTTCAAGCATTATAATGACGCCTTCCGTATACTAATGCGTTTGCCTCGGTTATGTAGTGCATCGCTAATGTTCGCTTCGGCCAGGGTACCGGACTTCTTTGCTATTGTCTGAAATAGAGTTGCCTCATTTTGGAGCCGATTGAAGGCCTCCAAAAATTAGATTCTGTCGTGTCTGTGTGAGGATGTGCTCAGTTCACTTTACCAACATTGGCATTCCGTTCAGCGAGATAGTAATTGAAAATGACCGAAGATATGACCTGCTGTGTGGTGTCGGCCTAGAGAATAGCACCAACCCAAATTATCCCCGCGGGTGTCGCAAAAGGCGGCTAAGGGACACAAACCGGGGGGTGGGCAGCAGCGCCCCCTGCAGTACAATTCCACCAAACTGCGATCCCCAACCCAGCGTTGGGATTATGGGCATTATCCCTCAATGATGGCACAACCTTGCGCTATGGTGCTCATTAGGGGAGGGCTGTGTTCAGCAATGGACTAATATAGCCTGAAGAAGACGAAGATATTTAATTATTAATTATTGTCTTATCCCTCCTATTTTTTTGTGTGTATTGTTATGAATATAATATAATTATGGTAATCTGGAACGGTGTACTCGTATTCTGAAGCAAAAAACAAATTATTATTTCTATTACGAACATTTATCCAGGTGAACTAAGTCTAAAAAATCAAAGGTTACAAGTTATTTTAGGAGTCATGAGGTTGGCTTGGACTTGATATGTTTCCATATTCGTATTATTCGAATATTCAATTTTTTTACTATTCCAATATTATCCACTTTCCTATTGGAATATTTACATTTTTTGACTAAGTAAGGTATTTTATGCAACCTTATTTAACCTTGGGGCTTCTTAAGGCGGCCCTCCGATAGATAGACAGAGAGGTATAGAAAAATTTATTGTACATAAAAATTACGCATAAAAATGGAAATTACACAGATATTTCTTAACCTAAGAGCACAGTTAGGCTTTATTTCACAAACGACATCGCATTGAATGTAGTGATTGTCGTCAAAAACCAAACTACGTGCATTGCTCCTTCAGAAGGCGCCTTAAGCAGCAGCGTTGAACTGCCAATAAATGCGACGCCCCCAAAGATTAGCACCCACCTAGCCGAATGTAAAGGCGGCCCAGACGATGGGATAATAAAATTTAAAAGGGCAAACTTCGTCGGCCGCCCGATGGAAAGTGATTTGCCTAATCCACTTCTCAATTTGCCGCCTGACTGGGCGCAGGAGTTTAAAGTCACTATTGAAATTCGCTGTTGATATTATAAGTTTGACGCGGGGTCGACGCGGGGGCGCTCTTTATTTGTTTTTAATTCAATCGCAGGCTCTTCGATTGTAACACAAGTAATTTAGTTGTACGTACTATAGGGCTAAAGAGATCTGTGTAATATGTCCATGAATATTTATTTAATAACTATCTGACCCAGCGAACTTCGTACCGCCTAACGAGTCGATTCTTTAGTTATTCTTTTTCGTCTCCGTAAGAACCATCCTCGTACTTCAAGGAATATTCTAAAAAAAGAATGAGCGAGATCGTTTCAGCTGCTCTCGAGATTTGCGCTTACCAACACATTCACCGATTCATTTTTACATTATAGAAGATATAAAGGATTCTCCTAAATAATCTTCGCAGTGGATTCAAAAAAGCGCAATTGCCTTAAAATATTATTTTGCTCCCTTGTGATACAATCTACTTCCTACCTATATATGCCAGTGGATCCAAAAAGGCCTATTTTCCAAAGAATCACTGTAACTTCCTTTTCTGTAGTCCTTTACTCTTCCACTGTGTTTTTTTTTCTCTTTTTGGACCTTTCTTATAATAATCAAAGTAAAAAAATTCAATATCTGGCAAAGAAACCTACAAAAAACATCTTCACGAATTCAAGTGGCTTGAATGAAAAATAAACTATTCTTCCAAAAATGACCTCATTACGTTCGCCTCGTTTAGCCAAATTTCCTAAGAACGAAAGAATGGAGAAAAAAACAATTATTCTGAAGGAATTATAGCCTTCACGAATTTGTTGGCACAGGCCTAATGGAAGTGAATGTACAGAAGAGCTCTTTCTATAAACAAATTATGTAATATTTTAAATCAAGAGTCTTAACACTTAGAGTGGTTAATTATTTTTCTAGTAATTAAAAGCTTTCTTACCTATAATTAACGTGTTAAATAATGTGGATAGACGAAGGGCTCATGGCCTAGTCGAACCGAGTAATTGAAATCAATCACTTGAGTTATGCAACAACAGGCGCGGTAAGGTGCAGGATGGGTGACCGTCCCGTGACTACCGCTAGTGGAATTTTTCCGAGCGCTTCCGTGCTTTGCAAGGCACGTTAAGTCGTTGGCGCCGGCTGTCATGTAATGGCAGTCTTTAAGTCATATCAGAGGCCTTATGGGCGGCTTGATAACTTCTGACAGTGAGGCCCGCCGCTGTCTTACAATCCTTTTTTTTTCACCCAGGAGAAACCCCAATTACGGGTACCACCGGCTCGGGGGAGCACAGTGGTTATGTCGGACTCCCCGCCCTGAAAAAGGGCGGTATACCGACTAAAACTTCTGGGGTGTTCCTCCGCACCGCAAAGGACGGGGCCACGGGGACGCTTACGCACTTTCGCAACCCCGTCTGCGGGCGCCCTTTCGGGCACTCCTTCGGCGGCGCCCCTGCCCCATCGCATTGGACCGAACGACGGGGCGAGGGAACGCCACATCTCTTCGTTGGAGCGCATAGTGGCCAAGTGCGAACCCCTTGGCCATCACACGCCCCAACGCGCCGCCCTCTCCATCCCATTGTTGTGTGGTCCAATGGGATTAGAGGAGGGCGGCGCACCTCCTCGTTGGGGCGCATGGGGGCAAATGTCCTGTTGGCCCCCACACGCCCCACACGCGAGGCCCGTCACGTCGCCCACCAGCACTTCTCTGAAAGCAGAGAAGGCGGTGAGCGACCGCGCGGGCCCCCTCCGTGCCAGAAGGCACCCTCGGAACACGCAAGGGCGCCTTCCGGCCCGCCGTGATGGAGGCGGAAGGTCCCCCGACCCTCCGCGTCCCGGCGGCCACTCTGGTCCGACTGGCACGAGGCGCACGCGCTTCCGCGCAGCGGCGCCCCCCCCAGTCGGTCCTTCATTCGGTTGGTCGCCTGGGTCCCGCTCCACAAAGTGAAACAGGGCCCACGCGACCCCTCCCGCCAGATTTTTGGCCGCTGGCCAGCAAGATCCCACAAAGAGAAGTTACTGACCAGCGCCCAGGGTGCACCGGCCCTTGCCACTTACCCTTCCCACTGGTTCAAGATGAATCAGTAGGAACGGAAGCGGAAGGGCACACAGGAAGGTAATCTGGCATCGCACCCCCTGTCTTACAATCGAAGGGCACACAGGAAGGTAATCTGGCATCGCACCCCCTGTCTTACAATCCTCCACCAACCTTCACTTGGCCCCCGTAGTAGAGTATGGACCGAGCAGTGGGAACATACAATGGTTGGTATCGGCAGGTTCCAAGTTTTACTGTAGAATGATTGAAAGAAAAGTAACGGCACATGCGGTGTTTGACACCGAGGCCCTTGATAAATATGTACCCAACACCGACGTGCGCGCATTTGCTGATAGATTCGTGTTGATGAAGCGAAAGAGGTATGTATTTTCTATGTCGACCCCAACAATCCCTATAATCCCGGCCAATTTTGTACCGTCACAGAATTCGTTTATACGATTCTTTTTACCATTCGTAGTCGTCGTCGTCGTCAGGCTATACTAGTCCACTGCTGGACATAGACCTCCCCTAAAGAGCGCCACGTTGTGCTATCATAGGGGGTAATGCCCGTTATCCCCACGCTGGGCATGCGGGTTGGGGATCGCAGTTCTTATTATATCTTAGAGTTTGGCTTGAAAAAAGCTTACCGTAACAATAAGATATTATCCCACGGGAACGCATTACCGGGATATTAAGTATCCTATGTTTTAATTCAGATCTTTATCTACCTTTATGTCTAGTTTCATATGCAACAGCTGTTGTTATTTTAATAAAATAAATTAGTAAAACCCGGTAATATTTAAGTATTAATAGTGTTAAATGTTAAATAAGTGACGATCAAAACATACAAGTGTTATTCAAGTGTTTACCTGAGTAGTTCACTTGATCGACGAAACAGATAAACGGCGACAAACAACCGTTACTGGATGTAAACATTGGATGCAAACGAACATTTTAAGGGTAGTATATTGTTCTTATGGGACATTTATTACATTTGAACGTGTTTTCTTCTTATAACATACAAATCACACGCAATAGAATTAGTAGAACGAGTTTCAATAATAATAAACTTGAGAGGCAAAAATTTGAAAATTTGCACTAATCTTTATCAACCCTCCATTTGGAAAGTATAATCAAAGTAATAGATTTAGATTAGATTTAACGTATAAACATAATAACTGAGTAAGTCGCATATCCCACAATTGTACAAAGGCATCTACTGTGTGTTTCCTCTGGAAATACTGACGTTTTTCCCCCGTTTACATTTCAGTTATCACACTACAATAATAACGCGTAAGAACACCGCGCGTGATAACGAGCAGCGCTTCAAGACGGCGCTACTGGAATTGCAAGCATCCAAACGGCAATGCCAGCAGCTGCTAGAGGAGCGTGAGGAGAGTGAGTTGGAGGTTGAACGAATTGTGGACAAGAACTCACAGCTTAAAAATTATCTCGCCGAACTGGATGTTATCTGCGAAGACTTACGAGGGCAGCGAGATGAACTTCAAAGAATTGTACACAAATACGACCAGTGTCGGGACACGCACGAAGTAGCACTTCAGCGCATAAAACTACTGGAACACCAGCTTTCCGACGCACATAAAGAACTACAAGTACTACGGCAACAAAGTCGCGACAGAGACAGTGAAAACATATTATCCCTCTACAACGAACTGATAACCGAGAATTCCTCAAATGATTTTGTACCAGCCAGTTCTACTCAGTCTTTAGGGCCTCTGCAAGGAGCTAATAGAAAAAAGCACTACAATCATGCAAAGAGGCACATTAGACGCATAAACAAAGCGTTGAAAATTTAAAAAACACAGAGGTTTTTAAGTACATGGGTGTGAAAAAACTAAATGTTAGTCTACAAAATGACTTATTTAGCAGCACAATGGAACATGAGTTACGCTCTCTGGACTATGAGGAGAAAATAAAAGACTTACACTCTCACATAAGTAGCCTGGAGGATCACTACATGATTTTGGAAGACAGTTCACCGAGGCACAAAAAGAAAGGGTGCGTATGCAGCAGAGTTAATGGCAATAGGAAATTATAATATGGACAGGTTTGAGTCACTGACAAACACAACCCCAGCAATGTGTGCTTCGTGTAAGACACCACATGATCATTTACCACCTGCGTCATCACCACACATCATCCAACTTCCCGTTTCCTATGAGGAAAACACCCGACTTACATTCTGCCCACCTGCAAGCATGTCAGAAGTGACCCACGTCAATACCGGCCCATGCGCCCCCTCATCGCCCAGCTGCTCAATAAAAAGAAAAACAATTATCTACTCAGATAAGATAGGTGTAGGACTAGGTGTCTTGTTAAATGATAGACTTACGCAGAATGTCCTGAATGAATGTCAGTTTTACTGACATTGTATGGGAGTTATTTCAAAATCCGCTCGAAAAGGATACTACATATATATTATTGGTGGGTAATAGTCGAGGCGTCAAAAAAGCTGATGTAAATAATGTATTTGACTTGTAAAGTAAGGCTAGGGATGTCCAACCACAGACGTAAGTTAGCCAGTCTATTGGCTTATAACATCTTTGACTCAGTTAAAGGAATTATAACGCAAACACGAGAAAATGACAACCGTGATACTAGCAGTATTATTAAAATGTTAGCGGGCTCACAAACGAGTGATTCACCGGCTTTAAACTGCCGCCACAGACAACAGAAAAGCCAAAATAAGGTCTCAACATAGTACATAGGTTGCTACTTATGTATGCGGAATCTGGGATTCCAATAATTTTAAACGCAATGTCTGACCTCCATGGTCAAATTCGTTCTTTTTTTAAATACTGGCCGCTAATATATTTCTCTTATATCGCGTCAACCATTGCATGTCCCCACTGCTGGGGCACGGGTCTCTTCCTGCATCGCAGAAAGATTAGGCCATACTCCACCACGGGGGCCAAGTCCGGGTTGGTGGAGGATTGTAAGACAGTGGCGGGCCTTACTGTCAGAAGTTATCAAGCCGCCCATAAGGCCTCTGACATGGCTTAACGACTGCCTTAACGTGTCTTGCGAAGCACGGAAGCGCTCGGAAAAATGCCACTAGCGGTAGTCACGGGACGCTCACCCATCCTGTACCTGACCGCGCCTGTTGTTGCCTAGGCAACAACAGGCGCCTAGTGGCCCGTGGCCTAGGCGAATCACTCGGTTCGCCTAGGCCACGAGTGCTTCTCTTTCTCTTATATACTCTAGTGTTTTGTTTTTGTTGGGCTTAAAATGTCATATCGCTGAAAAAAAAGCAACTCACTCGTGAAAATATTCGTGCTATGATTTATTACGATTTTCGACGTGGTTTAACGCAACAACAGTGCGTAGATCAATAAACTTCGACTTTTGGTGGTGAAGCTCCATCAAAAACGACTGTGTATCACTGGTTTAGTGAGTTAAATCGCGGGCGCAGTAAGCTCATGGACGAAGTTAAAGAAGGTCGCCAAAAATCGGTGGTTGTACCACAAAATATTGAAGCTGTGCGAAAAGTAATAATGCAAGACCGCCATGTTACGTATCGTGAGATAGAGGCTATTCTGGGCATATGTATGACGAGCATTCATAGGATATTACATAAACATTTATGTCATGTCTGTAAAAAAGTCTGTAAAAAAATTTGTTCGCGTTGGATCCCGCACAACTTAACTCAGGATCAAAAAGATGCTCGCGTCGAATGGTGCAAGAAAACCTTAAAAAAATTCAACGGAGGCGACTCAAAATCTGTTTATAATATCTACAGAGGTGACGAATCCTGGATCTACGCATACGATCCCGAAACTAAACAACAATCAACAGTTTGTGTGTTTCAAAATGAGCCGAACCCTACGAAAGTGGCTCGTGCAAAAAGCACTGTAAAGCAAATGATGGCCTGCTTTTTTGTTATTAATGGCCATGTGGCTACAATACCACTGGGGAATCGCAGAACGGTTAATTCGGAGTGGTACACGACCATTTCTTTGCCGGAAATATTTGAAGAAATACGCCAAAACAACCAGCGACGCAGAATCATACTTAACCATGACAATTCCAGCTGTCATACATCTCAGGAAACAACTACATTTTTGGATGGTCAAAAAATAGAATTGATGGATCATCCACCGAACAGCCCTGATTTGGCTCCCAATGATTTCTATTTATTCCCAAATGTAAAGAATAAATTACGTGGTCAATGACTTTAGACCCGTGAAGATGCCGTAGATGCGTTCAAACAGCACGTTTTGGAGATACCTCAATCAGAATGGAAAAAGTGTTTTACAAATTGGTTTCATCGAATGCAAAAGTGCATCGATCATAGTGGAGAATACTTTGAAAAACAATAAAAGCATATTTAGCCATATACATTTGTTTATTTTTTCTATTCCGCATACATAAGTAGCAGCCCTCGTAGTACAAAATATTCAGGGCTTTTCCGGCAAGGATAACATGACAGAACTTTTCTTAAAAGATTTTACTGTAGATATTTTATGCTTGACGGAACATTGGCTTAAACAATCAGAGATATCATTTAATTTAAAAGACTATTTGCCTGATAGTACAATAATAGAAATAAAGCTTTAAGAGGAGGATCAATAGTATTTGTAAAAAATACTTTAAAAAGTAAGAAACGCAAAGACATTGTAAGCCTTTCTGTGGAGCGATTAGTTGAGATCTCGTGTGTGGGATTGGGTAGGTATATTGTTATGTGCGTTTATAGGCTGCCTCAAATAAATCACAACGACTTTGAATTAGTTGTAGAGGATGCATTAAAACGTCTATTTGCGAGTAATAAGTCCATAGTAGTTTGTGGAGATTTTAATATTGATCTGTTAGTTGAGAGCCCACTTCAAACTACTTCAACTTATTACCTTATTTAGATCGTTTAACTTACATAACCTATTTACGGAACCTATCAGAACAACGCCAACTAGTGCTACATGTATAGATAATATTTTCTGCAACTGTGAGCATTTAAAAAAAAGGTTATAAACAACCTACAGTTGGATCAAAGTTATTAGTTTTACCAACAATACTAGAAAAAAAAAATGCCCAGAATTAATTTGTAAGCCCGTAACAGACAAAAAAAATAGAATTATTCAAAAATAAAGTAGGTACCAAAATTGGTTTACTGCAATTTGATAGCAATGCAGTAAACCAACCCAACACTCTATATAATTAATTGTTTACTACGATATCAAACGAATTTGAACAGGTTTTTAAAATTAAAAAAAAATCAGACAGGTAATAATAATGGTTTTTCACAATGGGCCACTCCTGGTATACATAGAAGTAGGAAATGATTGTATGAATTGTATGAAGAAAAACAATCAAATCAGGATCAGAGCTTTAGAGAATTTGTTAGAAATTATTCTAAAACCTTTAGGAAAACAAATCCCTTAATATAAGCAAAAAAATTGAGGTGTCATCAAATAAAATAAAAACTATTTAGCAAGTTATTAACAACGAGACGGGCAAAACAAAGCCGAGGGATCTGAGTTTTGCCCTAAAGGTAGGTGGGAAATTAGTCAACACAAGTAACGAAATCGCAAAAATATTCGAAAACTTCTTTACAAACATCCCACTAAATATCACGGCGGGTTTAAATTCTTCTCCCCAGTCAGCAGAATCATTAATGTTTGAAAATATCAACCCATGCGTAACAGACTTTCAATTCTCGCACGTTAGCTCCCAAACTATAGTCAAAACAATTAACCACATATAAATCAAAAGAAAACAGAAGACTTGTGGGGTCTGTCGGTCAAACTGATATCCACGGTAATTCACACGGTATTATTGCACCACACCATGCGACAATTTTTAATAAATGTGTTGATGGTATTTTCCCAGATCTCTTTAAAGTTAGTAAAATAGTTCCTCTATTTAGGACCGGTGATAATGAGGATTTAAACAATTTTAGACCAGTAGCAATACTACTTATTAAGTAAAGTCTTTGAATAACTAATTTTACACCAATTGCTGACACATTTTAGTTTAAATAAGTTCTTCCATAAAAAACAATTCGGTTTCACCAAGGGTCGTTCAACGACCGACCGACGCAGGAGTGGCATTAATGAATCACATCTTTTATGCGTGGGAGGAGGCGCAGGATGCTATTGGGGCATTCTGTGACCTTTCCAAAGCATTTGATTGCGAGGACTATAAAACGCTCATTTGTAAGTTGCACAGATACGGTCTCAGTAATAAATTTCTAGGTCTTCTTCGATCATATATAAGTTGACATAAATAGGGTTAAGTTTTCTGGATCTGATGTTAAAATAGGAGTTCCTCAGGTTCTATTTTGGGGACTTTCCTTTTAAAAACCTATTTAGAGGCTAAAAATTTCACCCATGCCGGGATTCGAACCCGCAACCTCTGGCTATCCGTGCCAGCGCTCTACCAATTGAGTCAATGGGCGACTCACCGGCATCAGTGAAATTTCGAACCTCTTTACACTATTCTCTGTATTACGTACAGCCTGCGACATCTGGCTTAAGCAAATTGCATCACTTACAGCCCCGACTACCTACTTTGCAGTTAGGTTTTACATCGGAACGATATCACTGTACCCACATGATTATACTATTTTTATTTTTAATGCACTTACCCGTGCTAAGGACAAATTTAAAAACCTATTTAGAGGCTAAAAATTTCACCCATGCCGGGATTCGAACCCGCAACCTCTGGCTATCTGTGCCAGCGCTCTACCAATTGAGCCAATGGGCGACTCACCGGCATCAGTGAAATTTCGAACCTCTTTACACTATTCTCTGTATTACGTACAGGCAGCGACATTTGGCTTAAGCAAATTGCATCACTTACAGCCCCGACTACCTACTTTGCAGTTAGGTTTTACATCGGAACGATATCACTGTACCCACATGATTATACTATTTTTATTTTTAATGCACTTACCCGTGCTAAGGACAAATTTAAAAACCTATTTAGAGGCTAAAAATTTCACCCATGCCGGGATTCGAACCCGCAACCTCTGGCTATCCGTGCCAGCGCTCTACCAATTGAGCCAATGGGCGACTCACTGGCATCAGTGAAATTTCGAACCTCTTAACACTATTCTCTGTATTCCGTACAGGCAGCGACATCTGGCTTAAGCAAATTGCATCACTTACAGCCCCGACTACCTACTTTGCAGTTTGGTTTTACATCGGAACGATATCACTGTACCCACATGATTATACTATTTTTATTTGTAATGCACTTACCCGTGCTATGGACAAATGTAAAAACCTATTTAGAGGCTAAAAATTTCACCCATGCCGGGATTCAAACCCGCAACCTCTGGCTATCCGTGCCAGCGCTCTACCAATTGAGCCAATGGGCGACTCAACGGCATCAGTGAAATTTCGAACCTCTTTACACTATTCTCTGTATTACGTAATTTTTAGCCTCGAAATAGGTTTTTAAATTTGTCCTTAGCACGGGTAAGTGCATTAAAAATAAAAATAGTATAATCATGTGGGTACAGTGATATCCTTAGCTCAGCCGCATTTGCAGTTAGAAAAATTAGGCAACTAACAGATGTGTCAACTGCGAGGCTTGTCTATTTCAGTTACTTCCACAGTATTATGTCATATGGTTTGTTACTAAGGGGGGCGGGCGGCAGACATAGAAACAGTTTTTAGTCTACAAAAAAGGGCTGTTAGAGCTATCTACAATTTACCTACCAGGCAATTGCTACGGGATATTTTCAAGGAAATAGGAATTCTAACGCTGGCCTGCCAATATATATTCGATAACTCAATGTACGTACGAAAAAACATAACAACATTTAAATTAAAAAGGGATATCCATAACGTCAATACCAGAAACTGAAACAAAGTTGCTTTATTTAAATTCAGATTAGCCAAGGTAAATGCATCTTTTGTAGGACAAAGCGTACCTTTTAACAATGAAATTCCAGAACATAATCTATCCTTGCCTGAAAACAAATTTAAAAATTTCATTAAAAAGGCGCTATGTAAAAAGGCCTATTATAGAATAGATGAATTTATAAATGATGTAAGCCCTTGGCAGTAGACCAAATCCACAACGAGTCAATCATAGTTATTGAATAACAATTTTATTCACAAGTAGCAAACAGGAGTAGAATCACTGCGATCCTCAGTGTTAGTTATATCGTATTTAAGTTTGTACAGACGACGTGATTGTATACTAGTAAAAATGTAAATATGACATACATTCTGTAACTGACAAGAAATTAATCTGCAGGTTTGCTAAAGGTCATTCGAATGGTGGCGTGGTGGCCGGGTCATCTATCTCCGTCCAAAATCGTTGAGACTGATGATGGCTGACCTCTGCGTTATGCTCGTGAACGAGTGCTGTTCGTGTGTCTGGCCGCAGCACTTGTTATGTTTTCTCGACCTATTTGGAATTTAAGTCATTAATGGCAATCATTGAATCTTATCATACGTATATGTGTATCTGATGTATATAGATTTAAGAGGATTTGAGAAAAGATGGTCTGAGTGGAGTTTTTTCCCCGCTGCCTTTTTCTCCACTACACTACGGCCCGAAGGCAGCGGCTTTCACTTTCATGTTGCATTGTACTTTGACATTCAGCAAATAGAATGTAAATTCTTTACGTCGAAATAAATTGAATTGAATATAACTCCGTTCAGACTTTATTGCCTGATTAAGTAACAAACATCTTCACAAACTTTCGCATGTATATTTAGTAGGATTTAATATAATACTTTTAGTGTAAAGAACTTTTAATACAAACATTTTGCTATTATTTATTTTCTATTTACTGGACATATGAAACTTAAAAGTATATAATTCAATGATAAAATAAATGTTAAATTGGTTACATTTACAAGTAAACTTAAAACTAATAAAAAAAAAAGATTAAAAAAAAACCTATACAAATGTATTTACCAACTAATATAAACATACCCAAGGTCGGTGTTCCGCGGCAGAATGCTGGCAACTTTTTGTTATTATTGAGAATAAAAAATGAGTTAAAATATATAATATTAATCGATTGTTAATCATTTTTTATTTGTAGACTAACAATTATTATCGTGGGAAACTTCCGTTTCTCCCTGGCCTGTGTCCCTGCAAGCAGTCTTAATATTAATTACGGAAATAAAAATGATTAACGATTGCGATCTGGCAACATTGTGCCGGGAATCCGTATTTATTGGCGACACCGCCGCGTATTTGTCATCCTGACAAACGATTGCTCGGCAATAGGTACGATGATCGCATTGTAAGCCACTTACTTTTCAATTTCTTATGGGCTGGTACTAGATAAGAGATAAGATAACGATATTCTTCATTGTACACCAGGAAACAATAAACATAAGAGAATTATAAAGATACAGTAGAATTGGCGGCTTTATTGCTTACTGCAATTTCTTCCAAGCAACAGACGATGGAAAGTTTCTGAAGGAAAATTGTGTCGGGTATTTGGTGGAAATTGGCAATTGAAACTCCGAGGTTCCGGATCTAGATTTAGCCCTGTCACAGGCGATAGTCTACATACATGCATAACCTCACGCCTGTATCCCAGAGGGGTAGGCAGAGACCAGGGACTGCCACTTGCCACGATCCACAGATCACCTTCGCTTCATCAACGTTAATAAGTCGTTGCATGCACGCACGCCGGTTCCGGGTACTTTTTATCTTTCCCTTTGCTAATACATCCCCTATTTGGTCGATGTAAGTCCGTCTGGGACGTCCCTTGCCAGCCCTTCCAGTCACATTCGCAATATATATTTGTTTCGTCAATCTTTCTTCCTTTATCCTCTCCACATGTAGAAACCAACGCAATTTTCAGTCCACAACGTTCTCTAATCAGACTATTGCGTATCCTGTCATTCAAAGTAACACTACACATACTTCTCAAGGACCTCATTTCTACTGCATTAATTCTACTTTCTTGCTTCTTTTGCCACACCCAACTCTCGCTACCATACATAACTGTTAGGACCAGCACGCCACTATGAATAGCCAATCTAGCTCTTTTGGAGATGATTCGGCTGCACACAATGGAGTGCAAGGCACCGTTTACACAATTTCCCACTTTTACTCTTCTTTCTATATAACATAACATCATAACAACATTTACATACAAGCACATACATTGCTTAATCACCTTCACACTTTCCATCCCTCGTAAACAGGCTCCCCAAATAGACGAATTCTTTTACTTGTTCCACTCTTTCGCCTCTAATCGCTATCTTGTACTCAGTCATTTCATCATCTTTTTCAAAGACCAGTACTTTCGTCTTACTCATATTCATGTTCATATTTTTCCTTTTAAAAGCTTCATCCATTACCGTGACTTGTGTCTGCAATTCTTCGACCGACGATGCGAACAACACTTGATGATCGGCGTACAACAAGCATTTCACATGTAGCTCACCCATCCTTATCATACAGTCATTCTCTTTCAGATCAGTCAGGCAACTATCCATGATTAAATTGAACAACCACGGGGATGCGACACAACCCTGTCTCACACTCTTGCGGATGCTAAACCAGTCAGTATACGCCCCATTTATTCTAACGCTAGCCCTGAAGTCTTGATAGAGAAACTTCAGAGCTCGCAGCAAGATGCTGTCCATCCCATACACAGACAGTGCCGACCACAAGTCATTCCTCACAACTCTATCATAAGCCTTCTCCAGGTCTACGAACGCACAGAAAACCCTTTGACTTTTGGCCAAGAGCTTTCCCCCATACGGTGCATACTACAGGCGATAGTCTTTAATATAAATATAATATGAAGATAAATAGCTGAATGTGTTGGTACGCGCTTATATCGAGAGCAGCTAAATCGATTTCGGTAATTCTTTTTTAGGATATTCCTTGAAGTACGAGGATGTTTCTTGCGGAGGGAAAAATAAAAAAAATTAAGAATCGACTGTTAGGCGGTACGAAGTTTGCTGGCTCATCTAGTTAATTATATAAGTAGTTGTTTAATATTGTGATCCAGATTGGCGATCTCAAGCGCCGAGTTACGTCAACACCTCTGAGATCCACCTTTCCTCACGATGTTTTCCTTCAACGTTAGCGAGTGGTATTGCTACTGTAACTTTAAAAATGTACGTAACTTAGAAAATAAATTCGCCAATACGCAGTGGGCACGCGCGGTGATTAAGCCCGAGAGTACGCCAGTGCCCTGCAGCCGGAGGGCATAGGCTGCAATATTATTTTATTTCGCGTGAAGCAATTACTCTTTTTCCTTTCCTAGTTGCTTTCTTTGCGACTTTTAAGGTGCTTGGGGATGCTAACTACCGCCGCCAATGGAAAAAAATCATTACCTACTTTAGTTATAGTACATTTTTATATTAAATCACTTTAATATAAAAATGTAAAGAAATGTATTTAATATAAAAATGTAAAAAACGTGAGAAATATTTGCAACTGTGACCACTATTTTTAGAACTTACAGTCTAGAACCTAGAATCAACAAACAAGGACTTTAATCACTTTGCGTCAAAAACGACTGTTTTTAGCGGAAATCAATTAAAGTTCTAATCTATTGATCATAGGTTCTATCTAGACTGTAAGTTCAAAATAGTAAAAGTCATATATTCAATTCAATTTACATTCATATCACATTACACTTCACACTAATATTATGCAGGCATGTCAAAATAAACTTAGCACAAATTATTCTAAGAATTCATCCACTGATTTCGTCAAAGTCCAATTAATTGCATTAAATAAAAATAAAATATGTTAATATAATGTCAACAAAAATAAATTAAAATTACAATAATAATTTAAAAATAATAATAATTAAGGCTAACCAAACAAATCACTCCGGGCCACATCGGACCCAAAGGTTCCCATAATACTAGCCGCGTTACCGCGCTGAACAGCAAGGGATATCCTTTGTCTCAGAAAAGCAAATAAATAAAAAATAAATAGTTATCACAGTTATTAAGATTTCTCATGTTCACTTTTAGATAACAAAGTATTACAAAACAAGTTATTATTTTTATTCCATTGATGGCGCTAGTTAGTGCCTTAAGGCTAGCAATTACTTGGAATGCAGTAAAAAAAGACATAATTTATACAGCATCCAATGGCACATTCACTTAGACTGGGTGAAGAGACCACTCAGACGTCGCAGTTAGTCGACCTAGCCCACAGGAAAGACTAGTCAATACGTGCGGAGCCGACAAGCGGTGGTAGCGGAGCGGTGTAGAACGCCGGCTTCTCAACGGGAGGTCGTGAGTTCCAACCCCGGCATGTGCCGATGACTTTGTTTTCTAAGTTATGTACATTTGTGAAATTATAGTAGCAATACCACTCGCTGACGTGAAGGAAAACATCGTAAGGAAACCCTAGTGTCTGAAGTGTTAACGTACCTCAGCGCTTAACAATGGCCTAACTATGAGGCTAAGTCTGGAAATCTCAGGTGTAAGTACCTAACTACGTGCGGAGAACAATGCCGCGGATTTCCACACGATGTTAAGTATCTGCATTTATAGAATGCATCAAAATGTAATGAAACTCGAGCGTTTGCAATGCGATTTTTTTATTCCTTTCATCCGCACTCTACTGTTGTTTATTTGTTGCTACTTTGGTTATCTAGCTCAATATCAACCCTTGTATGTCCCCATTGCTGGGGCAGGGGTCTCTTCTTGCATCGCAGGAAGATTATGCCATACTCCACCACGGGAGCCATGTCCGGGTCGGTGGAGGATTGTAAGACAGTACCGGGCCTTATCGACAGAAGTCTTCAAGCCGACCATAATGCCTCAGATTTAGCTCAAAAAGTAAACTAATGGCCAAAATTAGTATTTCATGGAGAAACTTCACGCCTATATCTCAAAACAAAAAAAAAGAATTATTTACTGAAAAAAAAAAAAATTTTTTACTGAATGAACGTCAAATTGTGAAAAAACACACAATTAATAGATTACGCGGAGAAGAACCCAACAAATAAACGGAGAGGTAGTTTGTCAAAGGTTGCCACTTGCCACGGTTTCTTGATGAAATGTTTCTCTCTTTACGAAATTAATGCCCCTAAAACTTCAAAAACAATAACCAGAGATTGTGAAACAATTAATTTCTGGTGTGAAATTCGTTTCATTGCCAACGACAGCGTCTATCAATTTAATTCCGCAATTTCTTCGCAGTCGTCCAAATTGTAACTGGCACTTAAAAGGAAAGAAATTAATGGAACAAAAACTTCAATAGAGCCTGTCACCATAAAGGCGTTGAATTATTGATTTGTTTCACCTCAAATACTGACCAGGCAGCTATGACCCTCAATCTTGCTTCACTATCTTTGATATCTCGAGGGTGGGTGTCGCGAGCTTTTAAAGGTGAGAGGGATCAACGTTTATTGGTCGTAAAGGCTTTTGCCGACGGTCATTGGCGATTCTTATCGAATCCTCTTGGAATGATCAAAGGTGACTGGAAAACGATTAGCGGAACACCCCCTTTGTCTTTTTTTTACAATTATTCCGACAAAATGGCCGAATTTATCGGTGGCTCATTTTGTTTTTTTAATGAGTTCGCTTCTTTTATTGCTGAGGGTGGTTGTAGCGGAGCGGTAGAGCGTCGGCTTTTCAATTAAGAGGGCCTGAGTTCGAATCCCGGCATGTACCAATGACTTTGTTTCCTATGTTACATACATTCGTGAAGTTATAGTAGCAACAGCTCTCGCTAAAATGAAGGAAAATTGCGCGTGGAAACCTGAGTATCTGAGTTGTTTACATACCACGGCGTTTGAAATTGCCAATACGCGCGGTTAGTAAGCGTGTTGAGTAAGTCCATACGTCGTTTAAAAAAGCTGAATGAAATGAAATATAGAGTGTGTTTCGGTTTGAATTAACATATTAAGAGTTGAAATAGGTACGAGATACAGATACAGATTGCTGCCTGTACGTAATACAGAGAGTATTGTAAAGAGGTTCGAAATTTCACTTATGCCGGTAAGTCACCCATTAGTCCAGTTGGGACAGCGCTGGCACGTTTAGCCATAGGTCGCGGGTTCGAGTCCCGGCATGGGTGGCATTTTTAGCCTCTAAGTAGGTTTTTAAAAGAGATACAGCTCAATCAGAAAGATTGCGAAGTTTTAATTACAATCTGAGTAGGTTTAAGATAATCGTAACATAATAACTTCTATACTATTTTTATTTTTAATGCAATAACCCGTACTAAGGATAATTTAAAAAAAAACCTATTTAGAGGCTGAAAATTCCACCCACGCCGGGATTCGAACCCGCGACCTCTGGTTATCCGTGACAGCGCTCTTTCCAACTGAGCTGATAGGCGACTCACCAGCATCAGTGAAATTTCGAACCTCTTTACACTATTCTCTGTATTACGTACAGGCAGCGACATCTGGCTTAAGTAAATTGCATCACTTACAGCCTCGACTACCAGCCCTGATTTTTAGCCTCTAAATAGGTTTATAATAACTTCTACACAACGCAATCACTTAGTCTGGCCGTCAGCTAGGATACCTTTTGCTATGGTATGGCAAACATAAACAAGGAATTCACCCAGACTAAAGATATGTACAAATATTCTCCGGCCGCCAGTGGGAATTGAATCCACGACCTCCGACATGGAAATCATACGTGATACCGCTAGACCAACGAGGTAGGCAAATTCTATTATTCATCCTTAAACGTGTTAACGAATCCTCCATTCTAATATTAAATTAAAATTGTATTAAGCAAAATTGGCGAAAGCGAAATGTAATGGCAGTCGCTAAGCCATGTCACAGGCCTTATGGGGGGCTAGATAACTTCTGACAGTAAGGCCTGCCACTGTCTTACTATCCTCCACCAACCCGGACTTGGCCCTCGTGGTGGAGTATGGCCTAATCTTCCTCCGATGCAGGAAGAGACCCGTGCACCAGCAGTGGGGACATACAAGGGCTGATATGGAAGCGAAATTGGCTCTTTTGGCGAAAGTTTTGTTCGCATAGCTGACCTCCATGTTGCCTACCATGAAGGTCAGTGGTAACATTGGTAACTGAGAACCAAAAACCTAATAAAAAAATAGGTAGTACATTGCAGTCTTGCCCTACAGGGAAAATACAAACCTCTTTGGTTTTATGAAACATTTTCCAATTCTCCATTCTTTTGTTTTTTGCACCGATATTTTTTTTCTATCCCCCTATTTTCTAATATGATATTTTATCCCCAAATTTTAATCTATTTTCTTCGTATTGGCTCATATCTTATTGAAATAAATTTTTTGGCGCGTACGTCCTTACGGTATTTAATATATTTTTCCCGTCAGGTATTTCATTATTTTTGGTTAACCGATTTTTCCTCCACAAGCGCTCTTCGAGTCACGACCAGTTCGGTAAGTAAGCATAGCAAGCATTTTCAAAGTGATAGATCTATAGAAAATACTTTATTGTACCCGTTTTGTTTACCTTATATAGATTAATTTAAGTTTTAGCATTAAGTTCTCAGGCATCCGCTGAAAATCAGCGCCGTAGTCCTGCTGCGGCATTAAACTGAGCGGAAACCTTTATGGTACTTTGTTATATTAAGCTTAACCTATTGCATTCAATATATGTAGTTCCAAGTAAAGATTTTCTATTTCTACTATGTACTTCTCCTACATAAAAATTTGAGATAAGGCCTGACATGCAGACTTATATGCACATATATAGTTATATATTTTTGAAAATTTAATAATTATGTAATAAAGTTTCCTAGTACTTGTTTGTGTTTATGTTTTCATCTTTCAGTCCAAAGGTTGTGTGGTGTAGCAATATCGCTTTTAGCGACAAGGCCGCCAATTGTATACTATGTAACTTTGATTTCATGTAGGTACTTTCAAAATATATGGTGTGCAATAGCGACTATTAATTTGATCTGGTAAATAAACAATTACATGCATTGTAAACCTAGACTATATTTGAGAATTAAGAGTAAGGGGCGTTTCGGGGTTCCGTTGTCCAGGAGGCCATTTTTATATTAGTAAAATTTTAAATAGAATTTTCGAAGTATAGCGAATATAGTTGCATGCGACAACCCGTAGATTAGGATTAGGATCGTAGCACAAACAAAATGAAATGAAAAAAAACATTCGGATAGTAATAACGGAAAGCAGTTTTAGCGCGCGAATAAGCAATTTTTGTCAATGGAAAAAATTGAAGTTATGTTTCTACATGGAGTGCAGGGTGGTTTTCGATATCAACACTTGTATGTCCCCACAGCAGGGGAACCAGTCTCTTCCTGTATTGTAGGAAGATTAGGCCACACTCCACTACCGGGGGCAAGTCCGGGTTAGTGGTTAGGATTGTAAGATAGTAGCGGGCATTACTATCAGAATTTATTATCAAGCCGCCCATAATGCCTCTGACATAGCCTAACGACTGCCATTACGTGACAGCCGGCACCACCGGCCTAACGTGCCTTGCGAAGCACGGAAGCGCACCGAAAAATGCCACTAGCGGTAGTCACGGGACGGTCACCCATCCTGCACTGACCGCTCTTGTGGCTTAACTCAAGTGATTTATTCCAATCACTCGCTTTGACTAGGCCACGAGCGCTTCAGGGTGGTTTTGGTTTAACAAAAATAATTATTGTTGGTTTAAATCCGCATTAACTTACTTGACCCATTACTCCTCGCCCGCAGTCAGAGACGAGCATCCGACGACGCGAACTCCTTCTCTACTAATTATGAGTTGCAGAGCGAAAGACGAAACCAAGTTGTACTCATCCGACAAAAAGTGAAGTAAGTCATTCCGGATTTAAATCAATAACAAAAAACTTATGTATGTATGTATGTATGTATGTATGTATGTATGTATGTATGTATGTATGTATGTATGTATGTATGTATGTATGTATGTATGTATGTATGTATGTATGTATGTATGTATGTATGTATGTATGTATGTATGTATGTATGTATGTATGTATGTATGTATGTATGTATGTATGTATGTATGTATGTATGTATGTATGTATGTATGTATGTATGTATGTATGTATGTATGTATGTATGTATGTATGTATGTATGTATGTATGTATGTATGTATGTATGTAGTATGTAGTATGTATGTCCTCCGCGTCGTATCCGACAAAGGCGATCAAAGCTATCTCCTTAGATGGCCTTTTATATGGCTCGCAAAAACCAATTTCATCTTGAATACTCTGTCACACTAAGTACAGCTGAACAGAAATGTATGTGTATGAAGGTACACGACACGACATGGTAGAAATCTATACATATATTTCGTTAAAAAAACTCCGGACGGGGGTTTGGAGGGTGACCTCCACACTCCATCCATCATCTCCTCACTACCTCTTGAACCGCCACAAATCACAAGACAGTCCGTACTGTTTAAGGGAAATGGAGATTACGCAGGCATTTAGCCTTAGCCTATGAGTACAGACGACTACCCTATAGCTAAAAGTGATCTCTTCGAAGATTTGGATGGTCTAGATTAATACGTCAGCGAAGGAAATAGGTAAACAATAACAGGAAATTGTAATACTGAGTTATGGACACGACCGACGATTAACTCAAAACAGAGAGGAATGGTAAAGAACATTACGGCACCGGCAACCGAAAGAGGCATTGATGATTGAACGGGTAAATGTGCGCTGAGGCGAAGACGAGATACACATATGACATTCATAAGTGCATCAAGTGTGGACATGGCTTGTATAAAAAGATTAGTAATTTTGGGAAAGTTAAGTTGTTGTCAACCTTTACATTGTATTTGTCTCACTGCAGGACACGGGCCCAACTTCTGAGAAAGAGAAAGAGAGGCAGTAGAGTTGTTTTTAGGGTTCAGTAGTCAACAAGAAACCCTTATAGCCGTCTGGCTGGTGGACCGCGGTTTGGCACAGAGACGATAAGTAAGAGAGCTCAAATTTGTCGCTGATAAACACTAACCACGCCGACATAACGGTAGACCACTCACTAAAAAAAATACAGTACCTTCCCTCTCACGTAATAGATGCATTGTTTCTTCGCCTACATCAAGGTGTGGGATATCGTTCTTAAACGGGATTATTGTTCTGACTGTAGGAACGTACCACAGAACAAATGGATCCTGAAGAATGATAAATTGAGAGTGCAGGACTGGTGGCGCCCACTGAAGCAAAAACGTCTTAATTAATGAGAACACATGAGAAAGCGTTCAAGGTCCATTCCCCTTTGGTGCATTTTTATATCACCTCTTTTACTTAACCTCCATAATATGGATGTTCCAACGCAAGCTCAAGTTTTCGAGGTCTAGTGACAATATTTAATTATTACCTATTTTCCCGATAGACTTTTGGTTCTTTTATTTATTATGCTGAAGACAGGGCGCTATGGCGTTCATTAGGGGAGGCCTTTGTCTAGCAGTGGACTACATAATATAGCCTGAAGAAAAAGAAGAAGAAGAAGATTTATTTTGTAAGATAACTGGGAGGGCCGAAGACCGGGGTCAGTGGTGTGTTTTGGGAGAGGCCTATGTCCAGCAGTAGACTGACACCTCTGATTATGATGATGATGAGGACAACCGGGAGGATAATGTCCCAATAAGTAATAATGCATGACACTCTTATTTTTATCTCACATAGAACTGAGGTCCCGGGTTTCGGCACCAATGTTGGAGAGAAGTTTAAATGATAAGCCTTCTTCCGATAAAAACCGATTTATTTGACACACGAAATTATAGAAACACAGGCACCAAGCGCGCATCGCAGTTGCAGTAGAAAAAGACAGTGTTGCCAACAATATTCTTATGTTATTTTCCCTAACACAGAAAGCGGTAAAAAAACAATAAGTAACTCATAAACTTAAAAAGTATATGAGCCTGATGTTGAATAAAACGGCAGAAAAAAATAACACGGTAAACAAACACAGATATCACTGATATATTGTTAAAATTAGAATTTTTTAAACGGGAAGCTCACCAAGTCATTCAACTCAATTTAAAACAAGGTCAATGTTTGGGAGCTAATTTAATAGATAAAGATAGATAAAATAAATAGATAATGAAAGAAGAATTAAAAAAAAAACAAAAATGTTTATTGAACATAACAAAACTTAACAATATAATAATATAAAGTAACTCTGAACATGAAGATGACGCATCTGTCCATTTATCGGGACTACTGTTCAGATAATTTTCTAGTACTATTAAATCATTTTTCCAACTTCATAAAGTGCGAACCTTATTAGTTGTGGTCCCAGCTAATGACAAAATGATCCAAGTGGTTCTTCGCCGAAAAAAGGTTGGGAAGCACTACTCGAAGGGAAACGATCGTATCTCATTCATTCGCCATAATTAATTAATAGGGGACATCTAATTGTTCACGGCGGAGCACTCAACGAGGCACAAATTAATCTGCGTCGAAATTGGGAACAATTAGGTACTTACCGTTTTTTTCCGTATGGAAGAGTGCAAATTTTGATGATGTTTTATCCGATATGTTTATCCGACTAATTAGTATAAGGTATATAAATACAATTAAATATAATGAGATATGCAAATCAATAAACTCCCTTTTATTTTCTTACTTTCTATGTTTGCACCTAAGTATTGTTTGTTTCACGCCACGTTTGCAAAATACATCGCGTGAAACCCAGTTGGTGCCGATTTTCGCCCATCTGTCTGAACATAAACTTTACCTTAGCAGTTGTAGCTCTAACATCGATAGTTTTTGTTTTGCAGTGCTAAACGTATTACAGAAAGTATCTCAGATTTCGTCAACCCTCTTCACAGTCAACATACTGCGTTCCATTGCTCCCATGCAAATCTTTAGTCTGAATTTCTGATGTTCGGTCAAACACTAATACAAACATGAGCACCATTGGTTAAGATAGACATAAAGCACATTTCGAGAAAGTTGTAACTTACCCTTCATCCATTTTTAGAGGACCGGAAGCTCTTCCAGAAGTTGTCTATCTCCTTATCCCGTTCGCCCGTGGCTTAGTCGAATCGAATGATTGGAATCAATCACTTTAGTTAAGCAACAACAGGCGCGGTCTAGTGCAGGATGGTTGACGGTCCCGTGACTACCGCTAGTGGCATTTTTCCGAGCGCTTCCGTGCTTCGGAAGGCACGTTGAGCCGTTGGTGCCGGTTGTCATGTAATGGCAATCGTTAAGCCATGTCAGTGGCCTTATGGGCTTGATAACATCTGACAGTAAGGTCCGCCAATGTCTTACAATCCTCCACTAACACGGACTTGGCCCCCATGGTGGAGCACGGCCTAACCTTCCTGCGATGTAGAGACAAGTCCCCCGGCAGTGGGGACATGAAAAGGGTTGATACGCGTTTCGACAAATAATCAGGAAGAGATCCGTGACCCAGCAGTGGGGACATACAAGGGTTGACATCATCATTATCATCCTTATTCTGTCAGTTTTGGAAAATACTGTGTAGCGCACAAGCCCTGGTCCGCTTACCCCGAGTTTCCTGTACTATCTATTAATTTATTGGTAATAAGCAGTGGGTTGTTTTTTTGAACTAGAACATAAATTCGGATTTAAATATTTGTCTTTTTTCTATCGTCTTTGACCAACTGACATAATGTTAGGAGTTGATTAACAAAATTATAACTGTACGAAAAATAGGGGGTGGGCCTGATAACTATGAGGCTAAGTGCGAAAACCACAGGTCAAATAATTGTCTTACTTCTATCTTTCCTACAAACTTTTTTCATGTAGCCGATAAACGACCTACTGCGGGGCATAATTATGCCTTCTCTCAGAGAGAAAGTATGGACTTAATTACCATACGTACGAATCGTGCATTAGAAATTTCAAGCGCTGAGGTATTTAAACAGCTGCAACACCCAGGATTCCTAACGATGTTTTCCTTTACTGTTAGCGAGTGGTATTGCTACAACTAATTAATTTTTTTTCCCATCTACTATAAGAATTCAACTCAATCAATAAAGTACAATGTGATAGCCATTGTTTGTGGTGATTAGGATACCTACTGCAAATAGTCAATTATACGTAGGTACTTAGTCGGTATGTAAAGCAAACAACGTATTCCATCATAAAAACCATCGATATATTTACATGTTTATTTTACAGTATTTACACAAATACTTTGATCGTCGAATAGCGTATTTACAATTCCGCGGTCTTTACAAGAAGTTGAGTTGAACAAATTGTCAATTTCTACAGAAAAACGATGCGTATATATTTTTTTTCATTTACACATATTAGATATGTTACTTTTTAAAATCTAAACAGTGAAACATCAGCTAACGAAAACCGTTGGTAACATTAAAATACGTAGAGCTGTGAAGATAACAAGGAAAGTTTAACATCTAAGTAGGTCCCATTAAAACATTTTTGATACTGGTCCTTTTATTTTGCACGGTTTAAATTAATTACTTTACACTCTTGCAGCACTAATAACTTTTCAAAGAGACAGGATTGTCTTAGTGCCTTTTCACATGCACCTGGCCGCCGTCCGGTCGCTGGGCCGGGTAAAGTCGTGATGTATGAGCTCCGGCCGCCGGCCGGTCGTTGTGCATGTGAAAGCTTTCATTGGAGCTCATACATTACTACTTTACCGGGCCCGGCGACCGGACGGCGGCCGGCTGCATGTGAAAATTCACTTAAGTTTTGCTTATACATACTCTGCGAATGAGTCAAATGTTTTCATTATATGGACATGAGTCATCTGTCTATTTACAATTGTAAAATGTGTCAAGTTCTTGCGTACGCAGATGTTTACCCTGTCGCTTTTTGGCAACGTGCGCAAAAATATAATACAATCTTTATAATAAGCAAGCATTCAATCACAAACAATTAGTTGATCACAAAATAGCTTTTTATCAGACAAAACGACGTAATACGGAGCAACAAGTAACTACTTATGTTGTCAAAGTAATCGAGACGTATGAAGAATACATTAATGCTATTAGACCGCAGCATATCATAGACTGCTAATTTAAGTAACTTTTATTTTACAATTTATCACGAACTATAGTGCTCTGGTCACTCTAATGATCACAAAATTCTGACACCATTTCTGATATGGATTGTACAGTTTGTTAGCTTTTAGAATTGACCTCGAACTATCCGGTAAGCTTCGTTTTCGCCGAAAGCACACGAATGTAATACTACTTCCTGCTCTGTATAAAACTTCTTCACTATTTTGGAAAGTTATGTTAAGTTATAAATAACAATACAAAATAAACCTTACCTTTACAAATATATCCGATTCTGTTCGATAGTAGTCGAGGTATATTTAAAAGCAAACTGACTGTACGTTGCGCTTGATTTGTGTTTGAGTAAAATATAGTTACTCCGATGACGCCAATCAAGTGAAAATAGCAGCGTGGGTCAAGTCATCGTATCCAAGATCAAGAGTGACCAGCAGCATTATATTTCTGTGACGATTCTATAGTAAATTAATTGTTCTCAATCAAATCTCTACATATCAGTCTGCCGTTTATAAATTCTTATTACAAATATGCCTATTGACGATTTTTCAATCACATCGCTAAGTTGGTTCCTCTAACTCTCCTGTGCTTAATATACTTGAGTATTCGACGTCATTTTCTGCATTTGGCGACACTTTGAGCGTCGTGCTAGGTGCTAACAAAGTAACTAGGTCCTCGTCGACCGAGGTCAGTTGGGAGTAAACCGTTTTCGAGAACACGCGCCGTTTGCGCCGCCTTGACGCGAGCTGAAAACAATGTAACAATTTTAGATAATTTACAGGGTATTTTTAATTACTCTGTAATGCTCATCCATAGTTTTACATGTAACAGGCCTAGTTGCCATTTTTAGGTAAGCAAAGAGTTAATTTAATTCCCAACGGGATCGTGATTGACCTGTAAAATTATTAACCGTCAATTGTATACGACAAAATATATATGCGTAAGACTTTCAATAAATGTTTTTCCGTCATAAAGTTGTCTGGAAGAAATTGCTTTTAGCAATAACGCTGCCAATTGAACTTTGTGTCTGTACATGTTTTATAATATATGCTCTGGTGTACAGTAAAGAATATTGTTATCTTATCTTATCTTAGGGATCGTACTCTTCCACTGTCGCTAAAGTGAAATTTCCCGCCAGGCAGATCGTTTGCCTCATGTACGAGAAAGAGACTCAATCTAATGTAACTAATATACAGGTTGTAATTAAATCTCCTTAGGCGAACGCTATACGTCACTATATATTGTGATAATTATCACGATATTTAATCAAGTATCTTGAGCCGGATCACAGCACACCCTACACCAAAGATACGGATCGCGTCAGTATTGAAGCGTTTTTATATGAAGCAGACGTGATGGACCCTAGACAGAGCAAAATAAGAGCTTGAGTGGCGATAATTATATCCCAATCAATAAAAAAACGCATAAAAAGAAAGCGTTGAATGAAAAATTGGCTACAAAAGAGAGCAATGTTTACACATTTAAATTTATTGGACGAATTTTGCCTTCTCAATGAAATGGACGGGATTGTTGGAACTTATGGAAAGGATTCTAAGTTCAGTATAAGCTCTTTTAAGACAATCTTGTCGCCTGTCAATGATTTAGAAGCAGAAGCGGTGTCATAGACGTCGTCCATTGCTGCCGTCTCGCTGCGGACTGACGCGATAAATTTTGACGCGCAACACTACACGCAAAATAAATATCACGATCCAGGATCTTGGATCAGATCACAAGGATTTCCGGAAATCCAGCGATAATTATTGTGATCCCTCAATACACTATCCTACACGTCAATAAATATCGTGATCCAACAGTTTATATTGACGGATCACGATATATATCTTGCGTGTAGCATTCGCTTTATATATGTGTAATCCTGAAAACATCAAGTTTAAAAACGAACAACATCAAGGCCATATTTTTTACAGCTACTTGTACAATCCTACTAAAATAATAAATGTGAAAATGTTTGTTACTCAGCCAATTGGCCTGAAGGATACTTCTACAAAGTCTTTTGTTTTCGAACATAGAAAAGGGATTACAAAAAATTAAAACATTCACAGAAAGCTTTGTCATAAAAACCAGCACAATAAATAACATAAAACTAAGATTCTAAAGTAATCAAAAATACCGTCCCGGGACACATCCGACCCACAAGTTCCCAAAGGATACTTGTTTTCCTAAGTCAATAGTCTTGCTATCACTAACAATTTCGTAAGGACTTGTTGTAAAATAAATATATTAATAAATAACAGAAATGCAGCGGTACCGCATGTGCCTTTTATGCAAGAGGTCCCAGGCTCGAGCCCTGGTGACAAAAACCCCAAAAAAAAACCCAGGTCTTGGATGTTTACATGTTTGTGATGTCGTTGTTTCTGGTTCCTACGACGCATGGTATCCTAGTGTGGGGCCAGAAGCAATGTATGTGCCTGTATGTAAATGTTATGTTATGTGAGGCCCAGATCTATAATAATAATAATATTTACATACCGGCACATACATTGCTTCTGGCCCTACACTTGGATACCCTGTGTCGTGGGTATTAGAAACACGACGTCACAAACATGTAAACATCAAAGACCTGGGTTTTTTTTTGTTTCCAGCCGGGATTTGAACCCGGAACCTCTTGCATGGTAGGCAGATGCGCTACCGCTATGCCACAGAGGTCGTCAAACAAAATCTAAATCCAAGCTCACCCGTATGACAACCACCAGCGTCAACACCACGATTCCCACTGCGCCTGCGCCCCACACCACCAAGGCTCGGGAGTCCCACAGCTCGTTAGCCGAGGCCGAGTCCTCGTTGACGAAATAAGAAGCCGTGACCTGGGAGCCGAGGTTGTCAGCAATCCGCCGTTTGCCGGCCGTGGAGCCATTCAGGCAGCCTCCTGAGTGGCGCAAAGATTATGCTTTGAGAACTTTATGGGCTATAGTCAGTCCAACCGTATTTTTCATTTTTGACAGATCGATTTAACGAATTTCTTTATAGTAACCGATTCGATTCTTTATGATTGTTGGCGACAGGCCTTTTTATTGTTTATTTTAACTTTTTGTACATATTGTCTTTTTTACTTATGTCAGTTTTTAAATTTAGTTTCTGTCTAATCTATTATTAATTGTCTTGTGAAAATATTATTATGATCGAATGTAAATATATTTTTATTAAAACAGGAAAATGCCGATAAACCAGCAAAATAGCAAAATAAAATATCGTTGGTGTACAATAAAGAATATTCTTATCTTATCTTGTATTTTTATTAAAACAGAAAAGTAGTGCACCATACGGTGCTTAACAATGATAATCGATTTTAATTTTGTTGAAATTTTAATCGATTAACTATCGATTAAAACTTTAACAAAATTAAAATCGATTATCATTGTTAAGCACCGTATGGTGCACTACTTATCTGTTTTAATAAAAATATATTTCTTCAACGATATTTTATTTTGGTATTTTTCTGGTTTATCGGACTGACGGCATTCAACTAAAAAGCCTTAACACGAGTAGCTTTGTTAATTGACTCGAAATGTCTTTCATCTCGTCTTGGCTGACGCTTGTCGGGCGTTAAATAACTCAAAAACATCGATAGAATTAAATTTTTTTGGTAATAAGACCAATTGATTTTGACGCACGTTTATAATCGTCTCATAGGGTAAAAAATAAAGATGTGAACCCTTAAACATTAATAGAATGCAACGTACCAATATCTTTATCGCAATGACAACAGTCCATAGTTTGATTCATGCTCAAGTAGAATGATACCATTCCCTCTGTGCAGCACGGCAAGCACTTGTGATTCACTCTGGAACAAACGCCAAGTTTAAGGGCCCTGTTAGTTGTACAAGCGATACTATTATAACAAAGAAGACAAAGGGCCAGAATTGAATTGAGAATCTCTAAGAAAATAGTTAACAGTACTGCTGTCTCTTCGGATTTCTCAGAAAAGAGCGTGACAGAACGTTATAGACTGTTAGCTTTTTAGAGCTTTTTAGCTTTTTAACCTATTTAGAGGCTAGAAATTCCACCCATGCCGGGTATTGAACCCGCGATCTCTGGCTATCCGTGCCAGCGCTCTATCCAACTGAGCTAATGGGCGACTCACCGGCATCAGTGAAATTTCGAACCTCTTTACACTATTCTCTGTATTACATACAGCCTCTAAATAGGTTTTTAAAAATTTGTCCTTAGCACGGGTTAGTGCATTTAAATAAAAATATTATAATCGTTTATAGTATTGTTTTCTGTTGTGTACAATAAAGAGTTCTAATCTACTTAGAAGTAAAAATGAGTAAATCATAAAGACAGAAAGTTACTCTTTCTACTCTTTTGCACCAAATCCGATTTCACCAGTTTCCCTAAATGAAAGACGATAGTATTTTAATAGTATATTCAAACCATATTTTCTCCCTATTGGTTGATGCTATGGCGTAGCAATACTTCAGTGGCAACTCTTTAAATTCGGCAGGTCAGACCATATACACGGCGCCATAAATAATTTAAGGGCCTCCAAGACAAGCCACTATTTGTGCCTATGAATATTCCATTGGTCATAAAACGTTGCTTTTGTAGCAGGCGGATCGATGATACAGGTGTGGTTAGCATTAAGTCTTGGCACGTACAAATTTTAGTAGCGATTTTGTCCTACTTTTTATATATGGTGGTCGCATTCGTTGAGATATCTTTTCAAATACGCGTACGTTTTTACCTACGTGCGTGACGTCGGAAGATACATGTATAGTTATATTGCAATATAGGTGAAGTACATGAGCCCATTACAACATCAAATAATGACCGCTTAGTATTTGCTACCTTTTCCGACTGTACAAGAACACTAATCTTGTAAGAGTCTTACAACACGTTTGAAAAAACATAAAACGAGCGGACTTACCGGTCCAACCTCAGTGGGTGTGCGCAGTTTACGCAATTCGTCGGCCCAGGTCCCGAGCAGGACCTACAGCTGTCGTGACAAGGCCTGCAGCTGCGACTCCTCGCCTCGTAGTACTGCGAACTAAGGCACTCCACGCACAGACCATCTTCCAGCGCAAAATGAGGCGGACAGGCCGTGCAATGCTGCGGCCCGGCGCCATTGCAGTCCTGACAATAATGGTGGCAACGCCGGCAGCTGGCTTCCCAGGGGAAGAAGTTCTGTGGGCATTCTGGTCTGCACTCGCCAGCTGCGAGTCTCCAGCCAGGCGGGCATGCAGCGCACTGGTCTCTTCTTGGACCTGTGCAGGTCTCACAGGATAAATAGCACTTGGAGCACGTCCCATCGTCGGGATAGTATCCAGGGGCGCATGTGGCCCGGCAGGTCCCAGATTGCAGGCGCAGCGCGCCCCCGCAAGAGGTGCAGTTGAGGCGTGAGACGCATGAAAGGCAGGTGTGGGGGCACTTGGTGCATTTCCCGGCCGTCTGATAGAAGCCTTGGCCGCATTCCGCCACGCACCTAAAAGGGGGATGGAAGACGTTAAAGGAAATTGTCATCATTGTCATAATCTGCCGGTTCCAGTCCACTGCTGGATGTAAGTTTCTCCAAAGACATGCCACTGAGCCCGATCCGTGGCTCTTCTCTTCCAGTGACTGCCCACCGCTTTGCAAATGTCGTCGCTCTACCTGGTTACATTGGTGTCCTATAGAAGTTTGAAGGAAATAAACAAAGTATTTTTTTTATTACATAGCCTCTTTTGTGTTCCACTGCTGGACAAAGGAATCCCCTCCATTTTTTCCGAGCAAAAGTGCATGCCTAATTTTAAAACGTTAATTGAAATTGACATAACGAAACTAGCAATTTTTGCTCATCCAAACTTACTTTTACAGCTTTTTAGACATTTAAAGAGAAATGTAACACTGTTAATGACTCTGCTCCTTGACATTTACGTTCGTAATTAACTGTTGCTAATAAAATGTTATTGCCTAGTCTGGAGATCAGAACTCATTTACCTAACTTGTTGTCGTACAAAAAGACTAAGGCGTACTCGCCACTTTCTAACGCAAAGGTCTTACACACTCAGACGCAGCTCAGACACTCAGGTTTTCTCGCGATATTTTCCTTCACGTCCGTCTAGAAGAAGGCCCTACATTGGGTATATTGCTTATGCTGTTAGCGTTAAGTCGAAACCTGCCTAAGTTACTTTAATTTGTGTAAATTAAAGTAACTTAGTGAAAAGATTCTGAAGGTAAATTTTACCCTTAATCAATAGATGATAGAGTCTACATAAGTCCCACTGTAAGGCACAGGCCTTCTCTCAGTAACAATATGGTCTTAATTACCACGCATGCCCGTCCTGAATTTTAAATTTAAAGTGTTTATGGTGTTTATTATATTTCAAGTGTGTATTAGGCACACAAGTTTCCTCACGACGTTTCTCGTCACGGTTAGGGAAAAATTCATTGGTGGGTTCGAAGCCATAACTTCTTAAATGTGAGGCAAACATTCTACCTACAGCGTTACCATTTCTTTGTGACATATGCATATAACGGGATTTTTTTCCAGTTTAAAAATGTTTAGCCGTTTTATGTCCCACTGCTGGGCAAAGGTCCCCTCCATGACTCCTCTCTGTATTGAGCAAATCTCCGATCCGGGCAAGAAGGTTGAGAGACTATCCCATCTGCGCTTTGGCCGACCACGTCTGCGATATCCGTTGCGTGGAACCCATTCAGTGGCAATTTTCGACCATATGTCTAGACCCATACGTATGACCTGGCCTGCCCAGTTCTACTTGAGTTTTGCAGTTCTAGCATCAGCGAACATTCTGAAGCAGAGTATTACTCTAATCTTACCTGGTACCTTGTAGCAGCAAAGGGCTACTGCAAGACAAGCAGTCCCATTCGTTGGGAGCGCTGCATTTCTCACACGTGGAGTGACAATTTTTACATCGACCACCTTCGTGATATTCACCTGTTAACAAAAGTACGAAGATAAAGCAAAAGTGAATGCATTAGCACAAAATATAAATGGTCTACACTATGAGACTACTTAAAAATGTATATGTTTAATGTCAGAGGGTTATACTTTAACATAACTTAAACTATCGTGTGGTAGTCACTGTGTTATCATAAATATTGTAAACATTTTTGGCAATAAACTTATTATTATTTATTTATTTTTTAACAGGTGCTAGGTAAGCCTACACCATCTAAAAAACAACGTCTCAGTAGCGTCCGAATGGTCCCTTCACCCATCTAGGTGAGTAAATATGCCAATGAACGCTGCATAAGACATCTCATTACGTACATGGAAAATGGAAAGGCCAATGGTATGGTTTGACCACCCTAACATGACTTGAAAGGAATGCTAGGTCTAAAATGCTTTTATGTACATATTTTTGTAATTCATAGATAGATAGATAGATAGTGATAGAGAACACTATTGCACAACCAGAAAAAAGAAAACAACCATGAGTTCTTAAATCTAAGTAATGTTTTACAATTGGCGGTCTTATCACTAAGAGCGATCTATTCCAGACAACCTTTTGATAGAGTCGGTTACATGATAGGTGCATGTAAATAAAAAATTAAATCGAAATACCTTTCTTGCTAGCACACTCGGTAGCAAATGTGTAAGGAATAATTGAAAATAAAATAAAGATGATATGTGCGTCGTATGAATACATTGGCTGGGCCAGTAAATAAAAAAAAATTGGATAGAAAAGCGTTCGCTGAAGCACTGATCTTTTTTAGAAAAAAAAACTGGCTATGTGCGTCACAGCCAGTCACATTCACGCTCGGAGGGTTTCGTGTCGCCAATTCAATATTGCGTTTTTAGGAATATAACTTTTCTTTTATAAATTCCGGGACCTTTTGCGGTGAATTTATTTTTTGTAAGTAGGGGACTGCATATAATAAACTAAGTTTGACACGACTTGTGCATGAGTATTAGCTTTTATAGCTTACATAAAAAAACGTCAATATAATCACGTATAGGATTTATGTTTACATCACATCACATCACATCATCATACTAATATTATAAAGGCGAAAGTTTTTGACTGTGTATGTTTGTTACTTCTTCACGTCTGAACGGCTGGAGCGATTTTGTTAAAATTTGGTATGAAGTTAGCTGACACCCTGGATTATATGTACTACGGCTACGTTTTAATGCGAGAAAATATCTTATTCTTATGGAAAAATCGACAAGCTAAGGGGTATAACCTCGGGGTACAGCTAGTAATCCATATATATTTCTATCTGGCTAACCCGCAAACGTTGCTTTGCCATATTAATTAGCCGCCTACGATCAACCGTGTGTACTTTTGTAATGTGTAAAAAAAATCTTAAAATTTGGTGAAGCCGTTTCAGATGAGTTCGGCAATAAACACTGTGACTCGAAATATTTGTATATTAGATTAATTTATATATTAATATATATTATTTGAAGCGCTCGTGGCTTAGTCAAACTGAGTGATTGCAATCAATCACTTGGACTAAGCAACAACAGGCGTGGTTAGGTGCAGGATTGGTGACCGTCCCGTGGCTACCGCTAGTGGCATTTTTCCGAGCGCTTCCGTGCTTTGCCAGGCACGCTAAGCCGTTGGTGCCGGCTGTCAACTACTGGCAGTCGTTAAGCCATGTCAGAGGCCTTATGGGCAGCTTGATAACATCTGACAGTAAGGCCTGCCACTGTCTTACAATCTTCCACCAACCCGGACTTGGCCCCCGTGGTGGAGTACGGCCTAACCTTCCTGCGATGCATTAAGAGACCCGTGCAATGGGGACATACAAGGGTTGATATCGATATATTATTTCTTGTAATGTATTGGGTAATCAACAACACGTATTCGATAGACAGTTCAACTAACAAATCAAAAAAACACGCCCATTGTAGCCAGACAGACTATAGATAAGGAACACACACTCTTGCATAAGGAACCCTAAAAAAGATCTAGCACGTCCCTAAAGTATCAGAATTAGAATGGAAATCATTTTAATAACTCAAATCCATTACGGCGAAAAGCTATCTTAGTGTAAAAGGATTACTTACTGGTGTCGCACTTCTCATTGCCTCGTGGGACACAATTGCCGCCTTTACTTAGAATCCATTTATCTTGGCAAACGGAACAGGCGCCACTCGTACAAATTGAACAGCCGATTGGACACCTAAAAAACGTAAATTATCAAGAGACGTGTCCCGCTGATGAGAGTCTCTTTCTGCGAAGCTAACTTTATAATTTAAGCACACAGAGCTACATTTATTCTACTTCTGTCAAAACATTTTTTATAGTTATATTTTAAACGGGTCAAATCGCGATGATTTATTAGTACTGTACTCGCCACTTCAGTCTACCCGAGACCACGGCAACTGTAACGCTGCCGAAACGTCGGGAAATAAGGTAATTACGTTTTACCTAATAATAATAGCTAACAGCGGTGGTAGCTCAGTGGGTAGAACCATAGACTGGCAAGTGAGAGCCCCAGGTTCGATCCCGAGTGCGGGCATGTACCAATGACTTTGTTTAATTTCAAAGTTACGTATATTTGCGAATTCGCAGTCGCAATACCACACGCTAACGGTGAAGGAAAACATCGTGAGGAAACCCGCGGCTTGGTTGGCTCCGCACGTATTGACTAGTCTTTCCTGTGGGCTAGGCCGACTAAGCTGTCAGGATGGTATAGGTGCTGGGCAAGCCTACACCATCTATAAAACCATGACCCAGGCACTACAGCGTCGGAGTGGTCCCTTCACCCATCTAATGTGAGTGAAGATACCACTGGACTCTGTATAAATCATCTCATTAAGTAGTTCCAATATTATTATTATTAATAAATAATCGCGATTTGACCAATTTAATATATAACCTATGTATGGGTATCGCGAATCATTAACAAAATATACTAAAACATTTTTTGTCTTCATACTTTGATCTTGGAAGTTGTCTATGTATTTATTGTATTAAATCTTCGCGGTCTTCTCGTGACCACGATGACCGTAACGTCGTCGAAACGTCGAGGTAAAATAGCAATAAATTACTACGCGATTAAGCCCCGAAAATATTCCAATAATGAGTTTAAGTCGCGAAAGTTTAAAATGTGTTATAATCTCGGTTTAGCACCTATAATATAAGTCATTTAGTTGTACTTAGTAAAGGGCTAACGAGATCTGTGTAATATATCCATGAATATTAATTTCTTATCATTTATTTATGCTTTAATTTTCATTTATACTTTGCAAATGATCTAACAAACTTTTTATCGTCATTTGTTACCTCTGCTAAAGTATCTGCATGCATACCTCGTTAAAAAAGAATTAAAAAAAATGTTTTATCTGCTTCAAATTTTAGTGATTTTTTTTTTATTTTGTTAAGATTTTCAGTAATAAATAAATATACCTTCTTTACCTATAGACACACGGGTAATGAGAACACGAGGCATAGAGTACAAAGAGTGGTAAATTACAGTTAATTCAAATTTTAGCAAAATAAGCTTGTGTGTCACAAATGCCACATGAACAATTTTACGAATTGAAATTCGGTATTGCTAGAAATGTGTGCAGCTCAAAATTACTCACGACAAACATTCCCTCCGTTGCGAGTCGCCGTAGAACCCGACATGGCATTTCTCCAGACATTTTCCATTGAAAGCAAAGTGTCCGATCGGACACGAGACGCAGGCATTTTCACTGGACCCCGAGCACGACTCGCAGCTCCCGTGACAGGGCTGACAGGCGAAGTCATCCTTTTGGAACGTCCCTGGAGGACACGCTGCCAAGCAGGACCCGTTGTACAGAACATAGCTATGAGCGCAAGACGCGCATTGATCTGCCTTTTCTGTGCATGTATCGCAATGCTCCGCGCATGGGAAGCATGCGTTTGCGTCAGCATCCTCGTAGTAACCGTCGGGGCATTGCTGTGAGCACACCGCTAAGTCTACGATTAATAAGTGAGCCGGGGCACAGGTTAAACACGAGTCCTGTCCAGCCCCGGCGCATGTCTCGCAGGACTCGTGGCAAGGCCAGCAGACTCCGCCTTGGTTGACGAAGCTACGTGGAGGGCAACGAGAGACGCATGAGTTGTCTAACCGATAGTGCTTGCAAGCTACGCATTGCGTCGGACCTTTTCCGTAACACCCCTGGGAGTCGCATTCAGGATCGCAGAGGCGCTGGACTTGCTTGTCATTGGCGTCAGCTAAAACGTTTTTCCGTTGAGCCGAAGGGATGTTTTTAGGGTTGCTGCGTCGGTCTGGAATGCCTAATTCAATTTCGTTGAGAAAATGTGAGTATTCGGAGGCGTCGTAGACATCATTCACGTGATACGCTTTCTCGTCTTGGTAAATGTTGTTCGAGTTGTAAAAGCTTTTGCTGCGCAGCCTCACCGGATTAATTGCGGTGCCGTAAAATATTATCTGCCACTTTTTCAGGACCCCCGGCTGAGTGACGTGATTGTTTCCAGCGTTAATGATCTGGAGAGTCCATCGGCCCTCCGCGCTCTCGCCCCAAAAGTGTACACTCAAAAATGGCCAGTCATCGAAGTTGGAACTTGTCGCGTCATGCGTCCTTTCAAACAACAACGTCGATGTGGTTCCCATTGGCGAAGTGAGCAGAATCCGTAGATTGCCTCTTGGAAAGAAACTAAGCGATATTTTGCACTGAACGTGCTCTAAATACCTGACCTCGTTTACCGTCCCGCTACATCCGTTCACATCCATGTGCACTGATATAGAATAGCCGAAAGAAGTCTCGATAGATTTGTCTTCGTTTATTTCCTGTGACTTACAAATGTGCTGGGGCGGTACGCTCGTCCACTGTTCAGCTAGCGTGACCATTTGTGCTGCGTCCATCAAGCCATAGCCGAACTTATGACTTACTTTCCTTTTTACTCCATTTACGATCCATCCTTCCTCCTTTTCTAATGGTAGGGACCGTGACGTCATGATTATAAGATGCTGCATGTCTCTCCAGGTTAATAGGGAATTGGCTTCTAAAGCTAAAGCGCATATACCAGCTGCTAATGGTGCAGACGCTGAGGTCCCAGTATGGTCTACTGTACAAATGTGGTCTGGCCTAAGTTGGACGTCCATATCTACTGTCGCTACACTCTTATCTCTCCCTGGGGTCCCAGAACTGTACGTGGAAGCTAAAGTTGAGGAACATTCTTCTAGATACCAAGGCTTGTACCCTCCTTGCGTAGCACTGGATATTGAAATGGTAAATATGCTATTGGCGTAGCCATCGCAGTTGCATGAGTCTGTGTGTCTACCTCCATTGCCTGAAGCCCATATGAAAATAGAGCCTTTGCCACCTCTTCCATTCGTAACTCCATTTATAAAAGCTCTGTAAGAAACACAATACTTTTAGATTTTCAAAAAATACTATGGTTATTGTTACAGGACAAAAATAAACCCTAAGCTATAAACGAGTTTATCAATATCAGGGGCCTGATTATGCACACCACATCTTGAGCGATTCCAATCGTGTAACTGTCAAATTTCATACTATTTTGACAGATGATAGTTCAAATTGTTCAGGATTTAGAGGCCATACAGGGGCAGATGACTACTACAGCTACTAGCCGCTATTCCATACCGCCATTCCGTGTAGTGTGTCGCAACCCTAATAGTGCTTTGTGATGGCTGATTGAGGGTAGTCTGAAACCTTGTCAGCCGAAGATGCGATCGGGTGCCAGCCATCAGACTTCTCGTGACCACGACGACTGTAACGTCGTCGAAACGTCGAGGTAAAATAGCAATAAATTATTACGCGATTAAGTCCCGAAAATATTGTAACTATCTGTTGAAGTCGCGAAAGTTAAAAATATACTTAACACACATACCTCCTAGCCAAAGGGCCGGGTCCATCGACCGTCTTTCCGTCATCCTCCGGCCCCCACGAGGCACTATAAATATGAATGTGATGGGGGTTGAACGCCAGCGCTTGCGCCTCTACCGCATCGTTAACTAAGCCGTCTAGCATGCGAACTCCGCCTATACTGGCATTATACGCGATACCGACTCCACAGTAACGGTTGTAGGCGACCGCGGCGACCTCTCCGGCGCATCTGGTGCCATGTTTATTATCCCCATTGTCCTGTGGCGTGGGGTCGGTATCGTTCCCGTTAATGTCGGTGGACGCGGCTGGGTCCTACAATTGAAATGTCGATATTAGAGGGTTGTTCGGCGCTGGGGACGTGGGAAAGCGGAGCTATGAATATTGATGAAGGCCGCTTTAAGTTTGTTTGGTGTAAGCGTCTTGTGTGTAATCGATAGGGGAAAGTATTGTGGCGTGGCTGCTCTGGCGGGTCTGAACGTTTCGTTTGCGATTACTGAACGCCTTTACTTTTAGGATTTTAATATTTAGAGCGTTAAAACTCCATCAGTTTAGACGCTCAAACAATATTTAACGAAATTAACGTTTTATTGCTTTTAACTGCATAATTTTACTAAAAAAGCGTCTAGAATCTCATTTTAATTACTAGGTGCACATGCGGTACGGTTTTTTTTTTCAATCATACGCGTTGCTTATATTTAAGGCACTGTGATAGCATTCCAAAACGATACGCACATAATTCTGCGCCAGATCGGGATGGTTAGGCTGAATGCCGTCGTCTAGAATGGTGATAACGACGCCTTTTCCAGTGTACCCTTTCCGCCACGCAAGACCTACATTCATGTCCAGCCCGTCGGCCGCGCCACCGTTCTGTAATAAATAACGCGGGTTATGCTTATGCGTCTATACGCCCGATGGAGAGGCGGCGGCGTTTGCATAGCTTTGCGAACAAAAACTCAGTTATGTTACGGGCAACTTTGCGACTGAGTAAAGCTGACCATCTTTTAAACTTGCAAAGATACAGCAAGAGATGGCCAGCGTTCTATAGTCCACGAATAGGACATCGCGCTTCACTCTGACGAGTTTCAAATCAGAAACTAATATTTAGGTTACCAAGGGCCCCTTTCTGAATTAAGAATTTCGCTAAGTAAATAGTTAACTGTATTGCTGTCTCTTTTAATTTCTCAGCAAAGAGTGTGACCGAACGTTACTTAAGTATTTACTTAATGAAATTCTCAATTCAGAAAACAGCCTTAAAACTGGTATTGACTAACTAGACTTTAATGTATTTAAGTTACGACCACTAAAACAACTGTTTAATATTTTAATTTTTTATGGTAAAATTCACATGCTTAAAAATGGTCAAAGTGTGAAAGCCCAAAAAACGATTCGTTTGTAAATAAATTCAGCTTGCATGACTTAGCAAAAAGCGGTTTATACTTTCGATTCGCATTTGCCATTCAAATTCACATTAATGTCCCCGATATGAGCAAATTCAATATCTCAATGAATACAAAGTGCTGAGTTGGATATGTACCATAACAGATCGTTAGTCTATGCAGCTGACGTCATAGATATTACTTTGTACTAGTACTTGCAAAATCAGCATATCCCAAATATTTCCGCATACAAAGGGAACTAAAATGAGAGCATAAAGTGAAAAATCTATCGTAGTTTTTTCACTTTATGCTATCGTAGTTGTTTCACTTTATGCTTCTTTAAATTGATCAGTCTATAGGTAAACAAACTGATAATATTTACTATTTGAAGAACCTTATATTTTAGCTCGATGGAGGTTCGTAAAATGAATCGAATTATTACTAACAGTGTTGCTCCGTATTACTGAAATAACACACAAATAAAAAAAAACGTTTCTTCATTATAGGTACTTAAAGTAAGAGAAACACAATTATTTCATAAAAAAATAAATCGAGTATCTAAAACTCTTCTTTATTTAATAATATTAAAAAAAATCACCTCTTCCGTCATGATTCTCAATCAAAAACGAAGACATTTTATTGCGTTGTCAGAAAAGAAGACCAATTTAACGCGACCCTTACCAGGTACCACTGCTCCTTGAACAGCGGGTCAGGGAAGGGTGGAGGGCTGGACTGCCGCAGCACGTGGCGTGGCCGCCACTGATGGTCCCGCTTGGTCCTCCTCAGCTCCCGCTGCTGCATCACCCATCTCACCTGGTGGAAAGACCATTTATAATGTCACAATCTTAACAGAGCCGACTGCCTCTTTGATCGAGCAATCGATATCGATATCAACTCTTATACGTCCCCACCGCTGGAGCACAGGTCTTCTCCTGCATCGCAGGGAGGTTAGGCCATACTCCACCACGGAGGCCAAGTCCGGGCTGGTGGAGAATTGGAAGACAGAGGCAGGTCTTACTGTCAGAAGTTATCAAGCCGCCCATAAGGCCTCTGACATGGCTTAACGACTGCCATTACATGACAGCCGGCACCAACGGCTTAACGTGCCTTGCGAAGTACGGAAGCGCTCGCAAAAAATGCCACTAGCGGTAGTCACGGGACGGTCACCCATCCTTCACCTGACCACGCCTGTTGTTGCTTAACACAAGTGATTGATTCCAATCACTTGTAATCTAGCAATATCCCTTCTGATTGCCATGCTGGAAGTCGTGGGTTTGATTCCTACTGGCGGATCCCACACTTGTACAAAGTGCCTTAGCGTGGGTGTGTTTTTATGTTTGTGATATCTTTGCCTGGTTACCATAGCACAGAGTAACAGAGTATCCTAGTTTGGGACCAGGACAAGTGATTGTGTTGCGTTGAAGTCATTTGTTACTCAGAGTTTTGTTAACATTTTACAAGTTCCGAAAAAGTAACATAAACATTTTCGGAACTTGTTGAAATCTATTAAGAACATTAAAAGAAGGAAGAAAGATTTTTATTTGAACAAACTAACACATGAAAGAAAAGGCATTCCAATCATAGTAAATTAGTAAACATTAGTAAATCTACTTATATTTTTTAAGATTGCAATGAAATGTATATGAATGTAATTGTATATGGTGTATATTTAAAAACCTATTTAAAGGCTAAAAATTTCACTCATGCCGGGATTCGAACCCGCAACCTCTGGCTATCCGGGCTATCTGGCACGGATAGCCCGGATAGCCAGAGATAGTTTTTAAATTTGTCCTTAGCACGGGTTTGTGCATTAAGAGTTTTGACTGTAACATATACACCATATTATACTATTTTTATTTTTAAACGGTCAAAACTAGTTTTGACTGCTAAAATCAGTCAAAACTAGTTTTAACTGCAGAAAAATAAAATAAAATTCTAATATGTATCCAACAATGTCGAGTTGGTTTTCGGTCTTACATGTTCAACCTAACACGCTCCTTCGCGCTCCGCTACGCTACGCGCTTCGTCGCACCTATATTTTTGCTGTCGCAGATTGAGCGATGCATCATTTTAGGTGTTTTTACCATTTGGTATTTCAAATATAAGCTTTGGACAAAAGTACTTTTGACTGATTTTAGCAGTCAAAACTAGTTTTGACCTTTTAAGAGTTTTGACTGTGACATATACATGTATATGAACATGACGCTAGACCTTAAAACGTAATACTGTATGTTTGTAATTACTGGATATTTATTTCGGTGTCTCGATTAATTAATCAAACCACATTTACCTTGCCTTGTAATTACGCGTTTACTTCATTACATTATTAACGTAACAAATTTCCCAGAATTACCTACAATGGTTCGGCGGTGACCGGAAACGAAATATATTAGTACTTTTCGGACACGTTGATATACTCGTAGGTATGATAATTCAAATTGGAAGAGAATTACTTATTGGATTACAATAAAAGACGATTTGTAACCGAATTGTGAAACAACACAAAGGAATGGTTTATTCTGTGCTACTTCAGTAAATGAAGTAAATTTATTATTTTTCTTCTTTTTGTTCTTCAGGCCATATCAGTCCACTGCTGGAGACAGCCCTCCCCCAATGAGCGCAATAGGTTGTGCCATCATTGGGGGGTAATGCCCACAATCCCCACGCTGGGCAAGCGGTTTGGGGATCGCAGTTTGGTGGAATTGAACTGCAGGGGCGCTGCTTTTATTGTACCAGTAATTATTTTTAAACTTTTAACTTAGTACTAAATAGTATTTTATTCTAGCCAACCAACAGGTGACGTGGAGAAGGTTGGGCTTGTGTCAAACAGTGAGGTGATACTATTTTTATGTTTAATGTACTAACCCGTGCTAAGGACAATTTTAAGAACCTATTTAGAGGCTAAAAATTCCACCCATGCCGGGATTCGGACCCGCGACCTCTGGCTATCCGGGCTATCGGGGCTGTAAGTGATGCAATCTACTTCAGCCAGGTGTCGCTGCCAGTACGTAATACAGAGAATAGTGTAAAGAGGTTCGAAATTTCACTGATGCCGGTGAGTCGCCCATTGGCTCAGTTGGAAAGAGCGCTGGCACGGATAGCCAGAGGTCGCGGGTTCGAATCCCGGCATGGGTGGAATATTTAGCCTCTAAATAGGTTTTTAAAAAATTGAGGTGAAATTTTATTGTAATTATCTTATAAAATGTAGTGTTAATGAATGATAGTATACGCAATAGTCTAATTACATAATGTTGTGGACTGAGAGAGGATGTAGTGACTAGAATTGAGAAAGAAATGCGTGGAAAGGCTCGTAAGGGACGTGTTAGGCGGACATACATCGACCAAATAGGGGATGTATTAGCAAAGGGGAAGATAAAAAGTACCCAGAACCCTCGTGCGTGCATGCAACGGACTTATGAACGTTGATGAAGCGTAGGTGATCTGTCAGGATCGTGGCAAGTGGCAGTCCCTGGACTCTGCCTACCCCTCTGGGATACAGGCGTGAGGTTATGCATGTATGTAAAATATCAAGTTTTGTCGCCATTAGGCAGAGCTTTCGTATCTTGCAGTTTTATGGCATCATCGTGTGACTGTTGTAATAATAGTAAAATTACAGTCCATTTTTCCTATTCCTCGTAGCAGAAACAATAAACATCGGAAGTAGGGGAAACTAGGCAAAAGTAATTACCGCACACGGATCGGATTTGGGTCGACATTTAAATAATATTTCTGAAGGTAAATTGCCACAGAATTGCGGCACAAAAGCCCCTTTTTGAGCTCATATTTTAGAGTGTTATTTATAACATTACGGCACTTCTGATAAAGTGCAGTGACAGACGCTTATACCTGCAGTTCAAGCGGTTCTCCAGAAATTAAGCCACATGTATCTAAGATTATCCCTCAAGGAGAAATTAACATAATCTCGTAGTTTGTTTTTTTACAAACTACTGTTTTACTGTGCCCTACGCCCCGCCGTCGTACACAGACAATTTTAGCAGCTCTCAAATGGCCAAAGAGCTTATATGAAACGCGACTTAAGGATTAAACATACAATGGAGTGGCGGTATCGGTTGCGGTCCATATTAACACAACTACTGTAAATGACATTATGTATTGATCGCCATCGCGTTGGTGTGTGTCATCTTTCACTGCTATGTCCAATAGATTAAAAGTGGATTAAGGAGAAATTGTGGGTTAGTTTGAAGCGCTCGGGGCCTCGTCGATCCGAGTGATTGTAATCAATCACTTGTGTTAAGCAACAACAAGAGTGGTCAGGTGCAGGATGGGGTTCCGTCCCGTGACTACCGCTAGTGGCATTTTCTGCCAGCACTTCCGTGTTTCGTAAGGCACGTTAAGCCGTTGTTGCCGGCTGTCATGTAATGGTAGTCGTTAAGCCATGTCAGAGGCCTTATGGGTGGCTTGATAACTTCTGACAGTAAGGCTCACGACTGTCTTACAGTCCTCACTAAAGCGGACTTGGACTCGTGGTGGAGCATGGCCTAACCTTCCTGCGGTGCAGGAAGAGACCCGTGCCCTAGCAGTGGGTCATAGAAGGGTTGATATCTAATCGAATCGAAATTGTGTTGGTCTAGTAGGTTGCATAAAAACCAAACAAACTAGACCAGCTCAAGCTTACAAGCTCTTTTATTATAACTCATTCTAAGCATAAATAAGTTTTTAAACATAGTCCGCAATAAATTGGAAAAAATTGTGACCGTAATCCAGTTCGTGTCATTGCCGTTTGTTTCATTAGGTTATAGTAAAAGTCTGTCAAGAGACTTCATCTTATATAAAAGCTCGAAAGAATTTATCACAAATACAATTTAATTTTTTCGCTTTCAATATCAGAACGTACCTAGAAAAAAAGTATTTACTGGAAAGTTATTGGACAAGAAGGAACAACGAATTAAGAAACAATGACGAAGGTCACGCTCTTCAACATATTTATTCTCAGCTAAGTAAATAATTAATCTTTTTTTCTTTGCAACAACAAGTTGTTGGAGCACGTAGCGTCTTCAAAGGAGCTTTTTGACAAACGTCCTCTTAAAATGGGCTGCGGCAAACGAGCTGACAATGCCTTTGAACTAAAATACTTATTATGAGTTTGAACGACGTATCTAACTACCGAATTTCTCGTAGCCCCGGCTGCCTAAGTGATCTTAAACGATCACGAAGGTTAAGCAACACAGGGCACGTTCAGTGCATGGATGGGTAAACCGTCTATGACTAAAGCTAGTGGCATTTTATCGAGCAACTTCGTGCTTCGAAAGGCACGTTAAGCAGTTGGTGCCGGTTGCCGTCGATAGATGGAAGTCGCTAAGCCAACTGAGAGGCCTTAGGGCGGCTTGAAAACTTCTGACAGTAAGACCAGTCGCTAGTCTTGCAAGCCTCCACCAATGCGGACTTGGCCCCTGTGGTGGAGTATGGCCTATACCTTCCTCAGGGAAGAGACCCGTACCCCTCGGTGGGATCATAATGGGTTGATGATGATGGTCTAACTACCAGGGAGCCAATACTCACTTCATTAAAGATAAAGAAAAAACTAATTATCATTAGCAAATAATTCGTATACGACTCTCAGGCGTATTGACTTGAATTCTACATAAGGAGTCGAACGACAGCCAATTACGATTATGATTACGACATTATGACACATTGTCGTCGTCGTCGTCAGGCTATACTAGTCCACTGCTGGACATAGCCCTCCACTAAAGAGCGCCAAGTTGTGCTATCACAGGGGATAATGCCCATAATCCCCACGCTGGGCATGCGGGTTGGGGATCCCAGTTCGGTGGAATTGTACTGCAGGGGGCGCTGCTGCCCACCCCCCGGTTTGTGTTCCTTAGTCGCCTTTTACGACACCCGCGGGAAGAATTGGGTTGGTGCTATTCTCTAGGCCGACACCACATAGCAATGAAATGGACACCTAGTTTGAATTGTAACGTTCATTAAGCCGCAGTTTCTGCGCTACTTTGAATAAAACCTTGTCATTTCATTTCATCACCAAGCGTTACCCACAGGATAATAAACTGTTAACTCTTAGCAGTTTGTAACAACTCATCTAAGCAGACGCTCCTCTAAGGAGCTCCGCTGTGCGCCCTCCTCGGCCTCGAGAGGGGTCGCTCTTGATGTGGGTTTAGTGGTCTTTAGGACCAAAATCAGCCCCAAGGTGGTGTTTAGTGGGTAGGCGCACTTCTTGTGAGTCCTACATTGGCAGCACGGCCGGGTCCGTGCTGTTATGCACGAGCATTCACCACCTCCCTTACCCGTGTCCTCCGGAGGGTGCCCTTTATAGAGCAAAAAATCATTCATGGCTTTATAAATCGGCTATCAGAGTTTGATTTTATATTATTCACTGGTCACTCAAACTCCCATTAACTTCTACTTAGGTGTCACGTCTGATTAGCATGCCAAGGTCATGGGTTCGATTTCCACTGCGGGCGCCGTACATCTGTGCAAATGACCTCAGCCTGGATGTATTTCCATGTTTGTGATGTCCTTCCCTGGTTACCAAAGCACAGGTTGTCCTAGTTTAGAACCAGTACAAGTGATTGTGTTGTGTGAAAGTAATTATTATTATTCAAATATGCAATCGTGATATTTCCATAATAAAACACGAGGAAACGTGACTTTTTTCCTTACATATAATTTATAGGTTACCATTTATTAGGAATTACCGTTTGAATGAGCTTTTGTAAGCTTGCCCGAACCCCAACACTTTCACAGTGGGACGTTTTTAAACCCTTTGTATGTCCCACTGTTGGGATCGGGTATTTTTCTGCATCGCATGAAGGTTACTCCATACTCCACCACGGGGCCCAAGTCCGCATTGGTGAAGGATTGAAAGACAGTGGCGGGTCTTACTGTTAGAAGTTATCAAGCCGCTTGTAAGGCCTCTGACATGACTTAATGACTGTCTGTTGTGTATTATATGCATACTAGTTATATCGATTAGTTTGTTAGACCATTGTGAAACGTGCAGCCAGTATTAAACGAGCTACCGATCGTATCGGTTGGCTTTCATTTCGTATCAGCATATAGTTCACTGTCATTACAGAAGAGCCGGCACCAACGGCTTAACGTGCCTTGCGTAGCATTGAAGCGCTTGGAAAAATACCATTAGCGGTAGTCACGGGACGGTCACCTATCCTGAATCTGATCGCGCATGTTTTTCCTTAACTCAAGTGATTGATTCCAATCACTCCAAAATTTGACTAGGCTACGAGCACTTCCAAACATCTTCACATTTAAGCCTATAAAAATGTAATGCCTAAATTCTTTGTTCACTGTTTAGACAAATATAATATTAAGTAGGATTTACCTGTGGGTCATTCTTAAGTCTATTGTGGTGTTCTTTACTCGCATTCAGAGAGCGTTTACTTATGCTGGGGTGCGAAAGTAGGTAGAAGTTCTTGAGATTCCCAATCTGAAACAAAGAAAAATGTAATTTAAATCTGTTCTCAGGGTGATCTGTCAGTGTAGTGTCAGTGTAGCAAGTGGCAGCCCTTTGTCTCTGCCTAACCCTCTGGGATGCAGGCGTGAGTTTATGTTAGTTCTTAGGGTAAATTCTCGCATCACTTTTAGGTTACAAAAAAAAAGATATTTTTTTATTCTTTTATATATTTTGATGTGTGTACGTCTCTAGGGATAATTCTTTACTTTATCCCTTACATTTTTTAGCTATTCCTCTTTTTACCACTGGAAGTCAGTGAGGAAAAGAGTTTTTTCCAATGACCTTTTAGAGTTAAATAGTGCCTCAAGTACATATAAATTTGTTTTGTTTTAATTTATGAATGACATGTCGATTGCGTAGAAACTAATCAGAGACAAATTTTGATTCATGAAAAAAATTCCATGAATTAGCTTATACGGGCTCGAACTTCTAATTTTTTGATGACGACCTCTGTAGCGCAGCTGTAGCGCACCTGCCTACCATGCGAGAGATCATGCGGCTGGGGACAACCAAAAACCCCAGGTCTTGGATGTTTATATGTTTGTGATCTCGTTGTTTCTGGTACCCACGATACAGGGTACCCTAGTGTAGGGCCAGATGCAATGTATGTGCCAGTATGTAAATGTTATGTTTTCTTCTATTTTTCTCAATTGTGAGCACGATCCAACCTCGACGACGACATAAGTCTTCGTACCATACGGTAAAATTTCATTGCAATCCGGCATTCCATTTGTAAATTAAAGTCCAACTACGTTTGTATGGAAACGGTTAGTCGCACTCTTAAGTATTCCGCAGCCAAAAACAAATGGTAAACGCTGAGTAAAAAATACAAGTAAATTCAAGTCGCAATTTTACCGTCGTCGTACCTTTACGAGAAAAAACGTTATTTTTCCACGTTATTTCTTAAGATCAAAATACTTCCGTTAGGGAAAATAGCTCTTTAGAATGAGGCGCGCCGAAAATGTACAGAGAAGGACGCGAAATAATGAAACGGTATAAAGTATTTAAGCTTTCTTACCAAAGCGGTTGTTTTTATTTATTAACGACTAGCTGTGCCCCGCGGTGTTACCCGCGGCTTATCGATTTTCCCGTGGGAATAAGATTTTTCCCCGCACCAAACCGTTGCCTATGTGTTTATCCACGACGTTAATGACGACCTCTTTGCTTAGCGGTAGCGCATCTACCTACCATGCAAGAGGACCCGGGTTCAAATCTCAGCTGGGAACAAAAAAAAAACCCAGGTCTTGGATGTTTACATGTTGTGATGTCGTTTTTTCTAGTTCCCACGACACGGGGTATCCTAGTGTGGGGTCAGAAGCAATGTCTGTGTCTGTATGTAAATGTTATGTTATGTTATGTTATCCAGGGTGTCAGCTAACTCCATACTAAATTTGATTAAAATCGCTCCAGCCGTTTAGACGTGCAGAAGTAAATTTCATCATCATCATAGGCCTTTGCGTCCATCACGGACGATTCAAACAGTGCCTAAGGACACAGGACTTGACACTTTTTTGAGTGACTGAACGGCCGAATACCGAATGTCACTCAAATATTTAACAACTGCTTAAACATCTAAGTAGTTCTCAAACCCAAATTTCGTATACTCAAACGCTTTTCTTCTTCTTTTCTAAGCATTCGTTAAATCTAAGAGGACCTTAGAATAAGTAACGCTCAAACGTTACTTAGTACACAATTCGCATACTGGAACGCAACTCAATCTTATTTTGCTGTCTAATGAACTGTCAAACTTATTTGAGTGCCCCCTAGATTTGAGAGTGGTCAAGAGGTCTCCCAATTAGTCTAAACACCTATAAAATAATGTCTTTATCATCGTTATCTTCTCTTTCTGACGATGAAAGACCAACTGTGAGTCGACGAAACGAATTAAAATTAAACGCTTTCGACACGTACGATGATATGGAGTTTCGTGCGCGGTAAAGGAAACTGTTTTGTATCTGGATTCTGTGTTTGGCAATAGCATCAAACCCCTAACAAGACGAAATAAAGCCATTCAACCAGTAGTCCAAATACTTATAACACTACGGTTTTACGCGACAGGATGTTATCAACGCGTAATAGGCGATATATTTTGCGTTGAACAGCCAACTGTGCACCGAATTGTGCACAGTCACAGCAAAAATAGCTGCTATGAAGTCGCTGTACATAAACATGCCAACGGCGCAGGAATTTGCTGATGTTGCAAATGAGTTTTACTCCATAGCAAATTTTCCTAGAGTAGTGGGGGCGGTGGACTTCACACATATAAAAATTAACTCTCCAGGTATGTACAGTCTATGTCTACCCATAATAAATAGATTCGTAACCTACTTGTACTATTTTATTCTTATCTTAGGTACTATCAAACCGTTATTATACCAAAGATGTGATGAATTGATGATACTGCCTCTTTGGACTAGTGGCAATACAGGTCGGCTACCAAAGCAGAGGTTGCTGTATATTATAAGGAATGGCTTCAGTCTGGGTGTATTTCTCTTTTGTTGGTGTCCTTGCTTGGTTACCATAGGATAGGGTTTCCCTAGTTTGATACTAGACTGGAATTGACAACTCGTATCAAACAAAATGCAGGCAAAAGTTTGTTGTGCTCTGACAAACATGCTAAAGTTAAAAAATATGACTCCAGGAAAGGATTGTTATGTTAAAGTTTTTATTTTATTTTCAGGAGGAGCCCAATCTGAATTGTACCGCAACAGAAAAGGGTACTTTTCCTTGAATGTGCAAATGGTGTGTGACGCACAATTACGCATCAGAAACATAATTGCTAGATGGCCTGGTTCTGTACATGACAGTACTATTTTTAATGATTCCCCAGTGTGTGCCCAATTGGAGCGTGGAGATTTTGGGAATATGATCATTCTTGGAGATAGTGGATGTCCTTGTCGGCCCTATTTGCTGACTCCATTGCTAAACCCACAGACACCTGCCGAAGAAGCTTATAATCGTTCCCAAATAAGTACTGGGAACCCAGTGGAAAGGCTTTTTGGTGTACTAAAAAGAAGATTTCCCTGTCTGCAAAATGGGATGGGCCTTAAAATTGACAATATTCCACCTGTTATTGTGGCATGTGCCGTTTTACATAACATTGCAATTTCTAGAAATGATGGAGTATTGGATGAGGAACCTATAATGGAAAGTGTGGAAGATGAGCCTATAACACAATGTATAGGGCTTGATCTTAATCAACATTTTATAGTTAGGACAGCCCTCATAAATACACATTTCTCAAATTAAATAAAAATAATATTATTAATGCAGCATTTATTCTTACATCTAATTATTACAAACCCTACTTTTTAATGTTTTTTAGAAGATTGCAACTTAATTAACCTCAATTTCAAAATTTGCATTTATATTTTATATTTGTTTATCTCCATCTTATTTTTATTAATCAAATATTTCTTTTCTAATCTCGCATTTCGTAACTTGGCCTTAAAATATTGTTCCTTTGTATTTGGTTTCTTACGCTTAGTTTTCATAGGATCTGAAAAATAGTTGGAAAATCAGTTTAAAATTAATCTCAATTTAAAGAAGTTCTACCCAAAGTAATTATTATAAAATAATGTTCTTTTTTATTAGCAGTCAATTTGAAGGCAGTCATTCCAGGCTTTTGATAACTGGTGGTAGTGGTGGTGGTCATTATAACTTCCTGGTTATCTATGAAAGTAATTGCAGGGAAGTAAATTTAATGCTATTGATGTTGGTGACATTATTAAAAAAGATGTGAATTGAAACTTGTAACTATACATAAATAATTACCGGCTGAATTGGATGTAACTGTACAAGGCTTGCTACTTTCTGCCATGGTAATGTCTTCTATTATTTCAACTTGATCATCTAAAATGAACATAGAAAGAAAATATATTTATATGTACAGATATCATGTAATTAATGCATACTTCTCATATCATAGAAGCAAAAGGAAACTTACTAATATCAACATGTTGGTTTGATGTTATATTGTATGATGCTGTAACTTCACTCTCATATGTATTACTTATGTCTGTATCACCTGAAAAAGCAATATCGTTATTCATAATATTATAAATGATCATTAATAATATCATCATCATCATTCAGCCACAAGAAGTCCACTGCTGGACATAGGCCTCCTCCATGGATTTCCAAAAAGACCGGTCGGAAGCGGCTTGCATCCAGCGTCTTCCCGCCACTTGGATGAGATCGTCTGTCCATCTTAATAATATAAATTAATTAATTATGACTAAACATTGCACTTACCAAAGTACAATGAAGCATCATCATAGGGATTTGGTAGTGGATGTACTTGTGGGGCCACCATCGCTAATATCTGAGCATCATGATCAGTGAGGGTGCTCCTATAGGACCCACCTCCAGTGCGATTTATTTCTGTCTATAACAATATTATCTCAAACATAAATAGATAGTTAGATAAGGTGTACAAACCATTATTTATCAGATTGTCAAATTACAAACCTTGTCCACAGATGCTTTCATTTTGATATCTTTAACATCTTTAGTTTTTTCATAAAATTTAAGTCGCTAAAAATAAGATAAATTCAGTTAAAAATAGTAGATTAATTTCAAATTTTGGAAAATATAGTTGTACCTACTCATTGGAGATATTACATTTACGTTGGCAAGATTATTTTTAGATCTCTGCTTGAGGTTCTCATATAGACGCCGGAGTTGTTGCTATGACCTGCAGCCACTGGCAGCGACAGCATTGTACTGCTGACAAACATAGTCCCAAACTTCACGCTTCTTTAAAATCATGCTGGCATTGGTTTCCTTGTTTTGGTACCTAAAAGAAACATACAGTTTATAATAATGAATAAGCAAGTAAGTAGGTACCTATACCTAGAAGATATATTAAAATCATTACAGATTCATAATCTGAGTTTTTAATTCTGAAAGTACTCGTAATGGTAAAAATATGTACACGGAACAGTAATAATATTATAGGTAGGTACTGAACGTAATACACACTAACTTTTTTACCAGTCCTAGAAGAATGTCTTTCTCCGCCATCGTATAATTGCAACCACGTTTCTTTTTTTCTTCCATATTTCAAATAACTATCCAGAAAATTCTCTATATAAATATTTTCAATTCAAGACGCAAACAAAAATTCGCGCGCGCGATACCAGTGTCATCAGACGTTTCATTCTACGAAATCTTTTCTAGATTGTTTAATGTTAATTTTATTTATATATTTTATTTAAAATATCAGAACATTTTACATTTGAATAGAATAGTGTATTAATAAAATTTTTTATTATTGGATACAATTTTAAGGGGTATTACGTAGCAGATAAAATATTCTTTAATGAAGATAGTTTGCGTAAATCGAGGCATAGATAATGTTGCCATGGTCTGGGCACCACTTAAATATTTGAGTGCAGCTTAGCTGATCATGCGTACTTATCTTTTGAGTGGTGGTTGTGAATACCATTTAAATTTGGGAGATTTTTAAATTTAAGAGCCCTTCAACTGATTGGTGTATTTGAGAGACGTTTCAGTATTCGGCCGTGGAAAGTCCAATTCGAGAGCGGCAGCCCCTGCCGCATGTAGGACATATAAAGAGAAGGTCCGGAGTCGGATCATTTCGGATTTGGTGCCTCCTGGTTCTCTTGTCCGCCAGTGCCGAGCACCATACGAGGGGCGGCTGAAAAGTTTTGAGCCTAAGGTATTAAAAATGCTGATAGAAATGTATAAAAAAAATTTTTTTCAATGTAATCTCCTTCTATTTCAATACACTTCTTACATTTGTTTAAAAGAGCTTTTAACCCGGTAAAAAAATATTCGCCGTCTTTGCCTTCAAAATGCTCGTTTACGGCCGCCTTCATTTCTTCGTCACTGGAAAATCTTCGTCCTCGGAGGTCCTTTTTCAAATTTGAAAAAAGGAAATAATCACTAGGAGCCGGGTCTGGACTGTAGGTTAGGTGGTTGATTTCTTCAAATCCTGTTTCGGCGAGGGCACGTCTCGCAACTCAGGCAGTGTGCACGGTCGCATTGTCCTGCAAAAACAGGACTCCTTTCGCCAGTTTGCCTCTCCTTTTCTCGACAACCACTTGACGGACTTTTGTCAACAATACGGCGTAATAGTCTCCGTTCACTGTAGTATTTTTGGGAAGGTAGTCGATGAACAAAATTCCTTCGCAATCCCAAAAAACAGTGGCCATGGAAGCCGATCTTTCCACTTTGAATTTCCGTGGCGGCTTTTCTCCCTTTGCTATCCATTGCATTGACTCTTGTTTTGACTCCGGATCGTACTGCCGGATCCATGTTTCATCGACAGTGACGAGGCGAGAAAAAACATCGTCAGGATTATCGCCACAGATGTCCAAAAACTCCTTCGAAGTTGTGACTCGACGCTGCCTGTCCAGTGGCGTGAGCATTTTTGGCACCCATCGCGCGCACACCTTTTTCATGTGCAAATGATTGTGAAAAATGTCACCAATTCGCTCCTTGCTGATGCCTATGGATTCAGCTATCTGCCACATCTTGATTCGCCGATCTTCGAGAACAAGGTTTTTCACTTTTTCAATATTTTCTTCGGTAACGGCGGTGTTTGGACATCCTGACCTGGGATCATCTTCGAGCGACTCCCTGCCGTGTTTGAATTCACGTGTCCAACGTTTTACGGTGGCAAATGAAGGTGCAGAATCCCCATAAACTGCAGACATTTCTTCAAATATTTTTGTCGGCGTTTTGTTCTTCTTGGTGAGGAATTTTATGACAGCTCTGTACTCCAATTTCGTGCAAAGCGCGGATGACTCAGACATGGTGTTGTTTAATGTTCAATTACTAGAAGCGTAATGATGATAATGACATGAAACTTGGTATTTATACTACTTAGAATACGCGCAATTAGTGATGCACATTGCGAGTCATTAGTGATTCTTAGAAGTACTTAGGCTCAAAATTTTTCAGCCGCCCCTCGTACTTCGTTGCAGGTCTTGCGGCCCTCCCGAACCTTTGCTCTCCAGGCTTCTCTGTCCACAACGAGTTCCTCCCAGCTGTCGTGGACGATCCCAAATGCCGCCATGTCACGCTTAGCGCAGTCTTTAAAGCGCAGTAGCGGTCTGCCGACACGCCTTTTGGCGTGCGCTACCTCACCAAGCATGACAGCTCTTGGCAGACGAGTAGCATCCATGCGCTGCACATGCCCCAGCCAGCGCAAACGGTGCTCCTTGAGTAAGGCTGTGAGACTGGGCAGCTGTGCAAGTTCCAGGACTCTCTCGTTTGTGACTCTCTTTTGTGACATGGGAGAAGTAAATTTACACTCTCATAAACGCCTTCGCCTTTATAATATTAGTGTGATGTGATGATCTGATGTGATAACGCAGCCAATGAACGTTTTAAATCGTCAAATAGGTTAACCCGGTAAAGAAGACAGTTATATGATATAAAGGCAGGACACGTGACTGTGTTGTGTGAAAGTTGTATATTATACTAGCTGATATTATACTAGGCGCACGGCCCGGCAAGAGCCCGGGCTCTTGCCGGGCCGTGCGCCGCCCGGCCGTCATCAACATCACCAGGCATTTGACGCCCACTGCAGGACATAAGACTCCCTCATAGTTTTCATATCATTTTCATATCTTGTCTTGTGGTGTCCGCAGCGACTCTCCGCTACCGTAGTCAGGTCGTCAGACCATTTGGTAGGAGGTAGGACCCGCTGCGTCGTCCAACCCGTGGTCGCTAGGTCAGAACTTTTTTGCCCTAACGGCCATCAGTTCTTCGAGCTATGTGCCCCGCCCACTGCCACTTCATCTGAGCAATTCCTTGAGATCAGCAACCCGTGTTCTGCTTTAATCCCTCAGCCACCACCAGGCCGTGTCAAAAATTTAATCACTTGATACCTATAAAAGTATACTATAGATGTTTGACCATGTCTCCGACCACGCGTCCGAGCCACGGCCGATCGCGATATGCTGTACCGTGATCCACCACAGAGTAGACAAATTGCAAAATCACAAAATAGTCATAGAACAAAAGTAGTTGAATAATTTTCAAACACGTTTCAAGAAATTTTGGCCTATTATCGGTTCGGTAGGCGGACGACATAGTGAAAGCGGTTGGAAAACATTGGACGCGATTAGCAAAGGACCGTATGGGTTGACGTGAAAGATAAGAGGCCTATGCCCAACAATGGACTCATTTAGCCCGGAGTTTATCTCTCGCTTCCGAATAAAGTGCAGTGAGTCCTCTGCGACTTGAAAGGGTGTTGAACCTTTTTTTAATAGGTCGTTTCAAACGACGACGTAAAATGTTAATGGCAAGTACGTGAAGACTGTGCGAAATCTTGCTTCCTCTGTAACGAACTTTTAGTCCATATAAGGCGAAAAAACCGACATTTTTCCTACACCTCTTCTAGGCCAGCAACCCAAAGAGGCTATAAAATAGGTTCTAAAATGTACTAAAATTTTCAGTAAGTATTTATAATCTAATCAAACGGTTCTAATCGCGATCTCTTTTGTATTTCTTTCGTATTCAAATATTCTGTCAGAAATTAATTTCGTAATCAAATCATTTCAATAATGGATTGGATATTTAGATAATAAATCTCCGAAGAGAGAATTCGCAGTATTATTAGTCTTCAAAATGTTTTTATACTTAACGGATCTTGTATAGGTTGAAGTTATAGAGTTTTTCTCCTCTCTTACCTCTCTCTCTTACTCTCCTTACCATCAAATATGTCAAGATTTTTGGTTAGATAAATATTGGTAACATAACGCCACGACAATAAAAAAAATCAGTAACGCCATCTATCGAACACGGGTGATCATCATAAGCTATATCATCATCTATATATTTATATTCCTGCTGTTCTCCTTCCACTGTGTGTGGCGAGCACATGACAACTCTGCGCGCGCACTACAAACTCCAATATTCCTGCATCGCGCAATGACATACGACAATGACATACGATAAATATAATGTCCGACTAACAATAGTTGTGCCGGCCGTCCCCAGGCCATACGATCTGCCTGGCGGGAAATTTCCCTTTATAGAGGAAGAGCACGATCACCCGCTCTTCCTTATATGTCCATTACAATAAGCCGATACTATCTTCAATCGTTTAAAAGTTCGTTTTGATAAATATATGGTTACGCTGGCGGAGAGTCAATGGAGTCGGGAGTCACAGGAGGCGGATGGCATAAGGCACAAGGCTCAAGCTTGGAAAACCATGAGGGAGGCCCATATGCCTAATGCCTCTGCCCACTGCAGGAAGTATGGCGTCAAGTAGCTGATGATGATGTTAATTGAGCTAGGAAAAAAATACTGCTGGCACGGTTAGCCAGAGGTCGCGGGTTTGAGTCCCGGCAAGGGTGAAATTTTTAACCTCTAAATAGGTTTAAAAAAAATATTTAACAAAAATTTAAGTCAGTTTCACCACCTGTTCTAGTATTTTTTTTGTATGTATTGCTCTTGCAATCGGCCGTTTAATCGTTGCACTGTAATTAAGTGTAGCTAAAATATCACATAACGAATTCTAGAAACCGTATTTTTCCCATTATAATGATAGTGAAGAAGTTTTGGACGAAGATATTTTGTCCCAAAAAAGTACCCAAACCGCGCGTGCGTGCAACGGCTGATGAATTTTGACGAAGCGAAACAGCTTTGGAGCGTTCCAAGTTGCAAACCCCAATTTCTTTTTGCCTACCCATCCGGGATATATGCGTGAGTTTATGTAAAATAAACCATAGTGTAATATAGTTAGTCAAAACTACGTGACGTCCCAGGCGGACATACATCGACTAAATAAGGGATGTATTAGAAAAGGGGAAGATAAAAAGTACCCGGAACCGGCGTGCGGGCATGTAACAACTTATGAATGTTCATGAAGCAACGGTGATCTGTCCGAATCGTGGCAGGTGGCAGTCCCTGGTCTGGCAGGTGCCTACCCCTCTGGGATACAGGCGTGAGGTTATGTATATATATATATATATATATATATATAGATGTTTTGACAAACTACTTACATAGGTACATATATATATATATATATATATATATATATATATATATATATATATATATATATATATATATATATATATATATATATGTACCTATGTAAGTAGTTTGTCAAAACATCTTTCATACTGTTGGAGCCCTACGTCACTGAGCGGTGCCCCGCGCCCCGCAGGCCAAAACCGGCCGGACAACTTGCGAGCAGGTCGGCGGGCCGCGCCGCGGCATGCGGCACTTCACACCATCCGACGTGTCGATACACACTAATTTTGAATTCTCTTCTTTTTCCAATTAAACCATCAATTTATATATACAGTCCACTTCCTTATTTATCTCGATATCAAGACCATTAACTAACACATACAATTTCGAAGAAAAGCACGCATTATTCACCTACCACGTACTCTTGACCCATTTGCTCGAACCCAGCTGTATTATTTCACGAAACGATAACATCGAGTTTCGATATTTCACGGCATAATGTCGTAAAGCACGCCACTGCCATCTGCCGTACAACACCAGCGGACTACGGTTAATGCGAAAATTCAAATGTGGAACGCGCGACTTGATCGTTTAACCGTGCATTTGCATGATTCCCGCATTTTAAACAAATGAAGCCTACACACACACATACAAACACACATACACAAACACACTCACACACATGTAAACGCACCGGGATACAGTTGTGACATTACACGATTCTCGTCAGAAATAGTCAGTATTCTCTTAACCATAAAATAACAACAGTAAAATATAAAAATGGGTTTGAACGTAGGCGCATAGGATCAAATAAAGAGAAAATTGGTAACTTCTGACATAAATCTAAAGACCCGATTTGAACTTTGGTTTTAAGAAGCCACGTTCCTTATCCATTGTGACAAGTTCCTCTGAAATGGAGTACCTCTAGAAACCATTTAGTAAGCGAAATAACTTATGAACAACAATACAATGAGCTAAATGTAGAGTTAAGAACGATATCTCTCAGACAAAGGAACCTCCATGGAAATAGATACTTATTATTCCAGCCAGTATTTTCCTTAACTACAGCGAACGGCCTCTACTCACGAATTATAAGCAGAATGGATAAAATGGGCTGGTTTGTGCGTACGTACCATACAATCATTATATTGCTATTAATTCCTCATTGCACAAAATGTAATGTTCAAAACGTTTGGGTTTTAACATTTCTTGTGTTGTAGCAACATACTTTACTTCGATAGCTCAATGGACTTAATAACCTCAGTGCTGGTCCAAGCATGTAAAACCACAATAAGAGACAATCTTTCGTACCTTGAGTGACTGAATGGTCCGCTTGGTGGGTAGTTAGCCGCCGCCGTCACCGTAAATCGCCAATCCTCTTGATATAGTAATGCTCTGGTTAACCAAACACGACAACCAAATAGTCCCAATCAATGTTCCTAGGGTTTTTTTATGTCCGACAACACACCAAAGACAGATTTTCATAACAAAATAAATAAAAATAAAATAAAATGCACTTATTTCAGGTTTCAAGACCCATATTCAATAAAAAAACTACAAGAAACAAACAAACAGAGACAACACATATACAATAATAAGTCGTTTTTCAGACCTAAATATGCCTGTCGCAGCAGTGCCGGATATATGGGCAATCTGTCCTGCCCGCAATCATTGCCAGGGCGGTGTTGGTACTGGCCCGCACCCGGCGCACCAGGGATGCCGCGCGCCGGCGCATGCTCGCGTGGAAGCAGGCTGTGCGCGCCCACGCGAACATGCCCGACGCACTGCAGTAGCGAGGCAGCCTCAGCACCGCCCTGAGCGCGTTATTGAACTGGACGCGGAGGGCCCCGTACGCCTTCTTAGTATAGTCAGCCCACAGGCTGCACGTGTATAGTGATGTACAATAAGCTTTAAACAGCGTCAATTTCACTTCTGTGGAGCAACGTGCAAACCTGCGAGCTATCATATTCGCTCTTACGGACAGTGCCCTCCGCTCCCGCTCAATATCGGCATTATCTTTGAGATCGTCTGTAATAATGTGCCCGAGGTATTTGAATATATGCTCCTGTTCCAACGGAACTCCTTTCAGAACAATTGGCGGTACATTTTCGGGGCGCCTTGTACCTGCCGCAAACACCATAAATTGGCTCTTAGTTGCATTATATTTCAACCCGTGACTAAGCGCATACTCTTCACAACACTGAAGCAGTTTTCTTATGCCACAGACCGACGCGCTCAGCAAAACCATGTCATCTGCATAACTCAGGTTATTCATGCAAACACCATAATAAAGTCCAGGAAAAACCAGAAGCGCACACGCCAATCCCCGGATGATGAGTGATTGTTCCAAACTTTGCCGCTTGGCGCTAGTATCGCCCGCGACGTAAAGGCGCGGGAAGCATATGTTACCAGATTCCAGACACTCAAATTATCTCCCATTGAAAGAGTAACATGCTTGGACACCTTGATATGTATTGATATTAGATTGTGGCAAGTGACCTACTTCACCCTCTGGGATGTAGGCGTGAGCTTTGTAATGTTGTTGTATTTTTTTTACATTTCTGGTTTTTAATTAATTGTTGCGAGCGCTTTCGTGCTTTGCAAGACATGTTAAGCCGTTGGTGCCGGCTGTCATGTAATGAAAGTCGTTAAAGCATATGCTTTAACGACTTTCCACCCACAAGGCCTCTGATATCAGAGGCCTTGTGGGTGGCTTAATAGCTGCTGAAAGTAAAGCCCACCACTGTCTTACAATCCGCCACCAACCTGGACTTGGCCCCTGTGGTGGAGCATGCTACCCTTTCTGCGATGCAGTAAGAGATCCGTGCCCCAGCAAGGGTGACATACAAGAGTTGATATTGAATTAATTTTTATCAAATAAAAAAATTAAGTGATATTTTTTCTTCTTTCTTGAAGTTTTTATATTGTGTTGCACTTAACCGTGTGCAATACAGCGAACTTAATACCTAAAGCATCAAATTTACTGACTACAATATCTACAAAACCATTTATATCACACTATACAGAGTGTATGAGAAAACCCTTAGTTCCCAAAAACGTGAAAACATAAACATAAATGTACCTAATGAAACCATATGCACCACATCAAAGGTAAAGTACGGTAAACAGACTGGGATTACAATTTAGCTCTTGCTGAGTATATAAATACTAGATGTGTCGGGACTCTCATGTAGTATATCTTGCGTGCTAATAGCTATTACAGTAACTATTTCTTTTATTTCAGTAATTTATCATAAAATTTTGAACAATCGTCTCTCAAATCCGTTGTAAACATCACTTTTACACAATTTCATATTTCTAGATCCACTGTCATTGAATGAGTGTTTTTTTGCCATCGTGATATTTGTATTATTAAACATTATATTGGTTGACCATAAATAGATATGACAATAAATAATATTTAAACTTAGTTAAGTAAACATTTATTTGGTAGTTATTGTATATTTTTATTTAGTTATATGTACATTATTTTTGTAATTATAAGTATATGTGTTCGTTGGCTACTTGGTATCAATGTATTTCAGCGACCAGCCAACTATATATCTAAAGGTTGTCTGGAAGACATCACTCTAAGCTATGAGACCGGCTGTTGTATGACATTGCTTGGATTTAAAAAAAATAGTTATAATTCATATTTCTGGCCGTGCTTTTAAGTGTTCTCTATATATGTACCTATAAATTCATGCAAAACTTTCAACTGATAGATAAATTGTATCCTCGTTTTATAAATTTCTTTTTTCGAAACCAAGTTTCTCACAGCCGTTTCGTAGTAGGCCCCCGCGGAGTCCATTGAAGGTAAATCTGCAATGTTTCTGTTTAAAAGCGTTTTTATTCCACGCAGTCTGTTGATAAAAACAGATCTCCAATTAGTCGCGAATAACAAAAGTTTATTATATCTTGTGCTTTTGTTAAGGTTCTGCTTAAGTTTATTGAATTTAATGACGGCTTTTCCAATACATAATTGTTGTCATAAGGGATGCATTTCAATATATCTACGTAAATAACCGATCAAGACTAACCTCCGATTTCTCGCACGTTAACAACCTGTTATCATAGATTAAAGGTATTCAATTGGCAAACAAGCAAACAACAAATAAAAACTGAAAAGGTAGGTTAGCTGATAGATAATACTAAGTAGCATTAGGCTCGCATATGTGCAAGATTTTTATGTACTACACAATTTCAATTATAATAATAATGTAAACCCCAGGTCTTGGACGTTTACATGTTTGTGATGTCGTTGTTTCTGGTTCCCATGATACAGGGTATCCTAGTGTATATAAATAGTAAAAAATATGTAATTAACTTTCATACAAAATATATTGGACATACGGGGTGAAGTCCACACATAAATAACCTCTTTACTGTATGATCTTTGTCTCATCCCTTCAGTATATTTTGTATCAAAATCTTGTCCGCGCCTTTTCTGTGTGGCCGCTGACGTAGACTTCTTAGGTCCAATTTTACCAAAATGTGCAAGAACCAGGTTTCTGAAAACTCAGCTTTCGGACGTTTGGCTTGAAATCTTCAATAAGCTGAACTCGGTTCTCATTTGAGGAACACATTGGAACTTTTGGTGAAATGCGTCTTGGAGCTGTAATCTCAGTTAAGGCTGTAATCGAGACTACGGTGAATTGATCTAGGTAACCGACTTTGATAAAATTGGCACTTAGATTTATAGATTTCTTTTCACGCAAGCTATTTGATGTAAGTTTTCTCGAGTTCCGAATATTTTTATCTCATAAGAAACAATTATTTCTTTGTTTATACTCGAGTCATTAAGTTTGCCTAATAAACAATCGCAATTATATTTATTAAGCCTACAACGTTCAGTACTTAAATTACGATGAATATTTTTATTATCTTGCTGTTAGGGTCTTAGTAATACTTTTCCACTGAGTTTTGGTCAAGAACAGGTCAGTCTAGCCTGGAGACTAGCAAATGACCGGATAGTTGGCGCGAAAGAGAAGAGGCCTACGCCTAACAGTGAGCACTGTTTGTGGGTTGATACATTCATTAAATTATTCATTTATTTGCCTTTTATAACATACAGGGTTACAAATTAAGCCTAAAAAAACTGGAGATACAAGAAGGAGATTCCTTGATTTAGTGGCCTGCTAAGTTCAACCCGTAATCAGTAGTTGCAAGCCTGGTCCTCTCGCTAGGACTTTTGGATTCCGAGTTTTGGTATTCCGAGGACTAGATAGAATGCTTTACACCTGAAGCAACATAGCTTACCTAACTAACGTTATCATGCTTTACTTATTTTTTTATATTAACCCTTTGTATGCATATATGTATTACCCTCACTGCTGGGGCACAGGTCTCTTCCTGCATAGCAGGAAGGTTAGGCCATGTTCTGCCACGGGGGCCAAGTCCCGGTTCGTGAAGGGTCGTGGTACAGTGGCGGGCCTTATCCGCATTTAAGGCCTCTTACATGGCTTAACGTCTGACATTACATGCCAGCCGGCACCAACGTCGTAACATGCCTTGCGCACCACGGAAGCGCTCGGAAAAAATGCCACTAGCGGTAGCCACGGGATGGTCACCCATCCAGCACCTGAGCGCGCCTGTTGTTGCTTAACTCAAGTGATTAATTCTTGTCACTCGGTTGCACTAGGCGACGAGCGCTTCAAGAAGGCTCCGGGTTCAAACCCCGGCTGGGGTCAAAAAAATCCCCAGGTCTTGGATGTTTACCTACATGTTTATGATGTTGTTGTTTCTGGTTACCACGACACAGGGTATTCTAGTGTGGGGCCAGAAGCAATGTAAATTACACCCTTAAAATACGCTTTATATACAGCGGTGTAATTTATTAATTCACTCAACGCTTATTCGAAAAAATCTCGAACATGGACTTACACTGTCCGATGATGTCAGATTAGCGGTACGTGTTGGGCTAACATTCGTTCGGATCTTTCAACGGCACGTTTTCAGTCTAAAATGAAGTTAGAGATAACAATACGAATGCAATAAAAACATAAATAAAAAAAAATTAAGCTCACATTCTCGAATTCGGTCCCCACCTGCTTAGTATTTACTGATCAGCATTCGGGTTATCAGATATTTATTAACTTACCCTATAATCCTTTTAACAAAACATGCTTACCTTTTAATCACTTAACAAATCAAACCCAATAGTGAAAACCCTGTGAAAACACACACTTCCTAAAACATCTAAAAGAAATCACTCGACGACAGAGTACGTAATACTTCACAAAGGATAGGAGTAGGGTTAACAAAACGTAATAAAAGTCGCGTCCTTAGGCTGCGTCTAATCTAGAGAGTTCAGCGATAAGCGACAGCGAGCGCGCGATTCGTAAAAATGAAATAGTGCAAACGGGACCTTATCAGTTATCACATGCAATAGTGAAAACTCTGTTAAATCACAATCTCAAAACGTGTAAAAGAAAATACTTGACTACAGAGTACCTAATACTTTACAAAGGGTAGAAGTAAGGTTAACAAAACATAATAAAAGTCGAGTCCTTAGACTGCGTCTAATTTAGCGAGCTGAGCGATAAGCAATAGCGAGAGCGCAATTTGAACAAATAAACGAGAGCAAACAGGCCACTATTACTTACAACGTCTGTCTATCTGTACTTCAGGATTTAATTTGTTGAACTCGGATAAGAAAATAGTTAATCTTTACAAAGTACGTGTTGTTTTTAAACCCGTTAATTAATAACTATAAATATTAAAATTTTCATTATAAAAAAATATCGAAAATGCCAAGTGTGTGTCAAACTTCCGCTAAATGTGAATAAAGTTAAACAAATTTTTGATAACTTACGCACATATTTAAATTCTCATTCTCGTTATCGTAAGTTTCTATTTACTATACTATAGAAACTTAGATTGAGAGATTAAGGATACCGAGGGCAAAAATATATGGCGTGCCTTGGGAGAGATCTGTCCAGCCCGTGGACAAAAACGACTGATTAATTAATTAATTTACGATTTTCTATGTTTATATTATTTTTAATGCACTAACCCGTGCTAAGGACAATTTTGAAAACCTATTTTAGAGGCTAAAAATTCCACTCATTCGGATTCGAACTCGCGACCTCTGGCTATCCGTGCCAGCGCTCTTCCAAGCGAGCTAATGGACGACTCTACGCAATACAGAGAATAATGCCGGTGAGTCGCCCATTAGCTCAGTTGGAAAGAGCGCAGGCAATAAGGTCGCGGGTTCGAATCCCGGCATGGTTGGAATTTTTAGCCTCTGAAATAGGTTTTTAAGATTTTCTTTGTATTTTCTATTACGAACGCGGATGGTAATGTACATGATCAGATCTATTAAAACTATTGTTAAAAATATTAAAACTATTTGAATCTATTTAATTTCTATGTTTATTCTGTATACTATTAGTGTTATTTATAATCATCGGTAAATAATATTGTTAGGAATATTTTAGGCGTCAAGACTAGCAACAATCTCATGACGTCGCCGTTCCTATATAAAGCGTGCGCCGTACGCGCTCGTATTTCTTTGCTTGTTGGTTCAAGAAAATGTTTATCAGATTATTAGAAAAATAAAATATAATTCCTGATGTAAGTACATACATAAGATAAAGAATATTCTATTTAGGTAACTTTTTTTTTTACAAAACCCACAGCACAAGTTAATAAATATTCACTGTTACAAATATGATTCATCTTTGGCCAATTACGGGCTTATTTTATATTGACATAACTTGGAGACAGGCATTATTATTAATTACCAACTTTAAAGTCTACAGCAAAAGGTAACAATATGAGAAAAAAGAAAAAACTTTGAAATACCAAAATCAGGCAAACAGAGTATTGAAATTAAATATAAAAATCATGACTGCAGACTGTATATATTTCTATGTGAGTATGGATGTTGGTGTCTTTGTGAGGGTGTATGTGTGTGTGTGTGTGTGTGTGTATGATGGGTGAGAGCGGTGAGTGCAATATGCGTAGTAATGAAAGATAGCATAAAAACCTCAGACTGACGCAGTCTGAATAAATAAAAAATCGGACTTTATTCATCACTGAAGTTCAAAATACAGAAGTTTCTATAAAAATAGGTACTTAGGTACGCTTAAAATAGGTGCTTGATGAAAAGGACAGAGGCTCAGCATAATTGCTGTTTTATAGTCTCCGCCTGAGTTTGATAGCAAACCACATAATGCACTCACAAATCGAGGAATATAACTATAGTTTTTGAGTTGTGATTAGTGAAGCGTTACTGTTAAGTAATAATTTCTAGGTATGTGATCACCTAAATTATGTCGTATTTTTTATCAGTATAAGAACCAAGTCACAGTTTGTTTTGGCCCATTTTTAAGCATTATCTGCACGGAAGCAAATGTTTCCGCTCTCAACTGGTTTCTATAACCTCACCCTAAAACTTCACCTCGAGCAATTTTCCGGGTCCTTACGCTGCCATCGGTCCCTTTCAAGTGCCCCGTACGATCAAGGACACTGTTGTTTGTGAGTGTATTGCCTTAGAATCGATGCAGAATTGAATATTCGACGGGTCATTTTTGTTTGGCTGTTAATTGAGGCGTAGTTGACAATATGACTCATTGAACTTTGTACGTATTCCCTTTATTGAAAGGGTCTTTAGAATTGGTGCTGATTCTCGTACTGTATTTTCATGACTTTAAAAGTATCATTAAAGAAATGTCCCATTCTGTAGTTAGCCCTCGTACGTAGGAATAATAAAAAAAACTGTGACTCAATTCTGTTATGCAATATTGGGCACTGATAGGTATACGGTTCATACCATTGAAGCCTAGAAAGTTTGAAACATTTTCACGGGTGCATTGTAAAGCAGTAATGGAATGATTTCACTGCGTTCATGTAGTGGTTATCCTACTAGAAATTACAACGCAATAACGTAACCTAGGCTGGTCAAGTTCCAGTTAGATTAAAAGAGTGTAGGAAATCCTACTTTTGGCTGATTTTTAGGGTTCCGTACCTCAAAAGGAAAAAACGGAACCCTTATAGGATCACTTTGTTGTCCGTCTGTCCGTCCGTCCGTCCGTCTGTCAAGACCCTTTTTCTCAGGAACGCGTAGAGGTATGAAGCTGAAATTTATATCAATTACTCAAGTCTACTGTCCCTTGAAGCTGTGAAAAGATCAAACTTCTAAACCAACGCAATCAAAAGATACAGCCGTTTATGCCGCAAATTTTTGACACTTGCAAGGGAATAAAAACCTACAGGGTGCTTCCCGTGAACTCAGAATCTTGAAATTTGGTACGAAGCAACGTCTTATAGCATAGATAAAGGAAAAATTACGAAAACCATAAATTTTTAGTTACATCACATAATATATTTTTTTTTAATAATTTTAAACTTACTACCCATTTCCTCATAAACGCGTAGAGGTATTAAATTGAAATTCATACCAAATACTCAGGTCTATAATACAGGTTTGTACGGAACCCTCGGTGCGCGAGTCTGACTCGCACTTGGCCGGTTTTTCAATAGTCAGACAACTTTTATCTGAGGAATAAAAATGGCGGTTTGACATAATTTTCATACATAAGCTGTCAAACCGCCATTTTTATTCCTCAGATAAAAGTTATCTGACTATTGAAAAATCACCCCTTAATGTTATAAACGTGAAAGTTTGTGAAGATATCTGAATGTTTGTTAGTCAATCACGGAATAACGGCGGAACAGAGTTACATAAAACTTAGTATACATAGCTGTATACTATGTCAAAAATCCGAGTTAAGACATAGGATATCCCTTAATATCCCGGCAATGCGTTCCCGTGGGATAATATTCTATTGTTACTGTAGTTAACCTGTTTTCAAGCAACTCTAAGATGTTTATTTATTTGCGTTGCCATGGTAACAAGAATCGTATAAGCGGACTGTGGCCGCCGGGACCGGTAATAAATACATCAAAATAAACTGCAATGACCAATAAAGTGTGACAAACAAACAACTATACTAGAATTTGATAATTCTATGAAATTCTATGAAATGATATGAAAAATGTTCAGAATTAACACCATGAATTGGTGAAGTATTTGTCACAAATAATGGGAGTTATGACGGTATTCTTGTTCAGTAGTAAATACGTGTCGGCTTCCTACGGCTTTAGCTACTCCGGCATTCAATCGTAGATGTTTTGATCAAGAGCCAATGCTCTTAAATAACAGCCATGTCAGGCTCGTTTGATTACAGAGGCCTAACAGATAATAAAATTATCAGTAAGGAACCAAACCAAATCTTGAACGGTTTCAATCGCCTTGCTGCCAAATTCAATTCTAATAGACTAACCGACAGGACTTGCTGCGTATAATAAGGCTCTAGAACACGTGATCGTGTTGTGTGTAAGTTATTATTATTATTTTAAACGAGTAGAAATGAGTAGGGGTATTGAATAGCGCTGTCAAAATGACGAATGATACGAATACCACCTAAATTGATATCCACCGACTACAATAAATCTATACAGAAGTACCATTAATATCAATAGTCACCAATCTCTACTAATATCGTCCATAAGTGACCTGAATCCTGGCTGATCAGTCAATCAGCCGTAAATGTAACATCCAATAGGACACCATATTGTAAGCAGTAATCCTAGAACTATTAATCAACCTTAGCCAAGGCTTTCGGACTTCCGCACAAGCACAGAGCTTTCCAAAGGCGGGTGTGTAAGTGTGAGAGATTATTGATAAAGCTAACGTTGTGATATTATGATATTTTGATATATATTTGGAAAGAGTCAAGAGGGTGTGATCAAATAGGAATTACGTGCTGCTTACTACCGCCACCAATAGAATCAAATCATAACTTTTATTTGTATTCTTTTTAATGCACTAACCGGTATAAGGACAATTTTAAAAACCTAATTAGAGGCTAAAAATTCCACCCATGCAGGGATTCGAACCCGCGACCTCCAAACAGTGCCAGCGCTCTTCCAACTGAGCTAATGGGCGACTCTACGTAATACAGAGAATATTGTAAAGAGGTTCGAAATTTCACTGATCCCGGTGAGTCACCCTTAGCTCAATTGGAAGAGCGCTGGCACGGATAGCCAGAGGTCGCGGGTTCGAATCCCGGCATGGGTGAAATTTTTAGCCTCTAATTAGGTTTTAAAATTGTTTTTCTTTCTGAAAGTGAACATCGTTACTCTTAACAACTGTGACAACAACTTTACGAACCTAGGATTTTTCTGACAAAACTGTCAGGTACCTACTGTGACTACATGCTACCACATTTTTCCGAGCACATCCGTGGTTTGCACGGCACGTTAAGCCATTGGTGCCGGCTGTCATGTTATGGCAGTCGTCAAGCCATGTCAGAGGCCCCATGGCTTGATAACAGTAAGACTCGCCACTGTCTTACAATCTTCCACCAAACCGGACTTGGCCCCCGTAGTGGAGTATGGCCTAACCTTCCTGCGATGGAGGAAGAGACCCGTGCCCCAGCAGTGGAGACATACAAGGGTTGATATCGATATCGATATCGATTGGCAAAACTGCTTTAAAGTAATAAGTTCTTGTCAGTAGGTTCTAAAACAGCTTCTGTATTTAGTAGAAAGAAAGAAAACATTTATTTAAATTGCCACGAATGCACAAACATAAAAAATACACAGTAATGGGGAAGATGAACATCAATTAGGAATTTAAAAACCTATTTAAAAACTAAAAAAATTTTTTTTAATTATAGGACTTATGATGTTCGCGTTTTTCCAAAGACTCGTTATAAAAGAACATATGATTTTTTTTCCATTGGCAGCGCTAGTTAGCGCATCTAATCCCTTAGTGAACTTTCATCTACAAGCCCTCACGCAATGCTTTTCTTCATCATCGTGATTATGGATTGTGATACCAAACACCTGATCGGATTTTATCGGCGCCGATGGACAGCCACGGGCTCCAGACGCTGATATCGAGCTGGCTTTAACATGTTGTCAATTAAAAACCTATTTAGAGGCTAAAAATTTCACCCATGCCGGGATTCGAACCCGAATCGTAAGTGATGCAATTTGATTAAGCCAGATGTCGCTGCCTGTACGTAATACAGAGAATAGTGTAGAGGTTCGAAATTTCACTGATGCCGGTGAGTCGCCTATTGGCTCAATTGGAAGAGCGCTGGCACGGATAGCCAGAGGTTGCGGGTTAGAATCCCGGCATGGGTAAATTTTTTAGCCTCTAAATAGGTTTAGTCAGCTTTAGACAGTGTAACATGTGAACCAATATAAGAACCACTTTCTGTAGCGACCCCGCTCTACTCTGAGCTTTTCAAAATTTTTAATTAAGTAATTGTCTGGGTTTAGATACTAAGATTTCACAATTATACAATTGCTACCTGTAAAATCAAACGTTAGGTAATAAAGATTGTGCTAAATACTCACCGTTTTCTTTCATCTCCTTTTATTAAAGCCCTGATAGCTTAAAGCTTCTAGACAATCTTCAGATTTTTGGTGGCTCCGGTGTAGCGGGGTTTATTTTTCGTTTAATTTTTTCGTTCGGCGACCGGACCGCTGTGTAGACGAAACGGCCGTGAACTATTCTGTGCAACAAAAAGCAATATGAGCCGGCGTTTTGGCTGGTCTGTGGCCGAGACTTGCTTTTGTGCGCAGACGGCGATAGGGTCGCCTTGATGTGATCAAGCTTAGACCATCCTTAAAATGGGTAAGAATCTTGGTTATTTCTTTGTTTCTAATGCCTTTCAAGGTAATCTAGCCCCTCTTTAGTTGTTTTGCTCGTGGTCTAGTTATTTCCACCTTTTTTCCAAATTTTATTTTGCATGACGCTTGCGGCGACGCCGTCACGTATAATTTGTATTGGCATGATGGTACTATCGTTTTTGTGGTTTCTTTACAGTGGACCTGCCGGTCTTTTGATGGACCATTGGTTTTAAACCACCGGTGAAGAGCGCAGGCAAGAAGCCAGCTTTGGTGAGTTTACCAGATTTATTGTATTGACACGGGACACGTTCTTTTGTAGTGTTTGAATTCGGCTAAGGCTTGTGTTATTTTGTTACCCAGCTGGCTACAGAAGGCGTAGCATTCGCCTGCACCGTCCTGGAAGCGTGCCACGACCCAGGACGATGTAAGTACTGCATTTTTTTTCTACCATGAGGGTAGATTTTCCTTGAGGCTAACGAACGTTTTGGTTCATAACTTCTAAATTAATGGTGCTGCAGGCAATTGAGTGGCATAGGAATATTAGTCGCTGCCCCCCGCATCTTTTACATATTAAATCATACGAAATTACTTAATATTTTCTGTTAAAATGTGATATTTATGTTTCACATACATTTTGGTCTGTAACTTGGAAATTAATTGTCCTACAGGCAATTAAGCCGCATAGGAATGTTTGTCCCTGCCCCCCGCATGTTTTACATATTAAATCATATAAGATACTTTAGTATTTTCTGTTAAAATCTGATATTTGTGTTTTTCATACATTTCGTTTTATAACTTTGAAATTAACAGTGCTGCAGGCAATTGAGTAGCATAGGAACGTTGGTTGCTGCCCCCTGCATCTTTTACATGTTAAAACCTACGAAATTACTTAATATTTTCTGTTAAAATGTGATATTTATGTTTTACATACATTTTGGTCTGTATCTTAGAAGTTAATTGTCCTACAGGCAATTAAGCCGCATAGGAATGTTTGTCCCTGCCCCCGCATGTTTTACATATTAAATCATATAAGATACTTTAGTATTTTCTGTTAAAATCTGTTATTTGTGTTTTGCATACATTTCGTTTTATAACTTTGAAACTAACAGTGCTGCAGGCAATTGCGTGGCCTAGGAACGTTGGTTGCTGGCCCCTGCATATTTTACATGTTGAACCATACGAAATTACTTAGTATTTTCTGATAAAATGTTATATTTATGTTTCACATACATTTTGGTTTGTAATTTCCAACTTTTCTTTATTCGAATATAACTGCAAGATGCTGTATTTTGAAAGTTGTTAGATCAGTTAACTTATTCCCGTTTTAGTTAACCCATTTATTCCCTTTAAGTGGGATTGTACAATTTTGTCGTCTCTGCCTTTCAGGAAGACACCAGCAGGGCGCCTTTTTATTATCTCTGGGTTTTATTTATACCCTGGAACCCAGGATAAGCGGACAGGCCTGAGCTCTCCGGTCTGCTTGCGGGTTCCGTAAAGTTACCTTTTTTTGTTTTGCGGCACTTTAAATAAAATTTATGATAACCGAAACGCAGGTTTCCACGTTTCAGTAGGATGTTCTTTGACCTTTCTACAATAAAACTTTAACTGAAGCGTTACCTCCTAAGTGGGACCTTTTTTTTGAATTAAGTATAATATAACATGTACTATTACATAAGATGTACCTTTTAGGTTGTTAAAATAAGGTGATAAAGTGTAAAGCACATTTAAGGGACGCGGCCCCTCAGGCCCAGTTTTTATTTGTAACCCTCATTGTTTTTTTTATTATACCGTTTGTGAGGATTTTTCTTCTTTTATTTTAAACTCCATTTTATTTTACCTCTTTTAAAAAAATATATTACAATGGCGCCCGAACACAGGGACCTTTGAGGTGGTTTAAACCGTTTTTTGGTCTTTTGCTCAAAAACCGGAGCTAAACTTAAATGTGCTTTATTTTTTTTTTTGACTTGTAACTTTTTTTTGTAAATTGATTTTGTACCCTTTAACTTCCCTCTTAACTATGTTTGGTTAAGAGGTGTATCGTCATTAACTTAATTCATTAATCTCTTAACGGGGTTCTTTTTCTTCTTTTTTCGACCGGCAGATCAATTATTTTAAGGTGGTTATTTTTTTAGACCGTGTGGAGGCCGGTTCTAGAATAGTCCCACTGCCATCTTCTCCGGCAGGTCGTAAGAGCCGACCAATGGACGAAGGCATAGTTTATGTATGTTTATTCTGTGTTTTATTTATTTAAGTTTATTCTATATCCGTTGTCGTTTTTGTCTAGACCGTGTGGAGTCCGGTTCTAGAATAGTTCCACTGTTTTTCTCCTGCATGTCGTAAAAGGCGACCAATGGATGAAGGCGTAGTTTATGTATGTTTATTTATTTCTATTTAATTTACGTAAATGTATTTCTTTCTCTTTGTTTATTCTATGTTTATGTATAATATTTATTGTACTTTTATCAATGTATGTTTATTTCTTTCATACTTATTTATTTAAGTTTATTCTTCCTCGTAGGTTCAGGCCGGTGCAGTTGCCGAAGCGGGTCGTGACTTCATTTAAATAAGCCTTTCCACTGCTGTCACCGTATCTGCCTACCACCCCTGGATTTACCTGGTACAGCTGATGAAGCGGGTCGTGACTTCAGAAAAACAAGCCTATCCACTGCTGTCACCATTTTATTTTTTTTCCTAGAGGCACAGCTGCCGAAGCGGATCGTGACTTCTACCAAAAGCCTTATCACTGCTGTCGCCATACTCGCCATTTCACTTTTAGGGTTCAGTTGCCGAAGCGGATCGTGACTTCTACCAAATGCCTTATCACTACTGAACCCTAAACCAGTTGTTTGTTTCTTAGGCTGGGCTATCCGTTGTCGTAAGTTACGCAGGCGGGTTGTCCAGTGGGTTGATTACCACACTGTTCGGTGTGCCTATGCTGCTGCGGATAGCCCACCATTTTTCCATTTTGTTTTTTTGTGTTTTTACCTGTTGCCCAGGTTTGCTTTTTATCCTGTTATCCCAGGTTGTTGTTTTTTACCAACAGCTTTGGCCCAGGTTAATTTACATTTGTGTTTCCCGGATTGACTTTTATTTATTTTATTTTTACCCGCTTTCTCGGTTTACATTTTTGTGGTTAAGCAGTACGCTTGAGTGGTCCCACCAATCCGTGTGACCACAATGCTACTGCTAACTCCTTCCAAATTAACTATTTATTGTAGTTTATTAATTTATTTATTACTTATTTTCTGTTATACTTGTCTGTGACGTAAGCTTTTTTCATTTTGGTACTTTTTATTGAAAGTTTTGTTTACTGGTTTAGAGTTTCTTTGTTTTTTATGATTTTTGTTTGTTTTTTTTCTACCTTATGTGCATTTTGCCACAGGGTAGGGAGTTACTGTGCGGATGAGGGCATCCGGAGAATTTTCGTCGTTGCCGACGAAAATTCTCGCCCAAGGAGGGGTGTGTTGTAGCGGGGTTTATTTTTCGTTTAATTTTTTCGTTCGGCGACCGGACCGCTGTGTAGACGAAACGGCCGTGAACTATTCTGTGCAACAAAAAGCAATATGAGCCGGCGTTTTGGCTGGTCTGTGGCCGAGACTTGCTTTTGTGCGCAGACGGCGATAGGGTCGCCTTGATGTGATCAAGCTTAGACCATCCTTAAAATGGGTAAGAATCTTGGTTATTTCTTTGTTTCTAATGCCTTTCAAGGTAATCTAGCCCCTCTTTAGTTGTTTTGCTCGTGGTCTAGTTATTTCCACCTTTTTTCCAAATTTTATTTTGCATGACGCTTGCGGCGACGCCGTCACGTATAATTTGTATTGGCATGATGGTACTATCGTTTTTGTGGTTTCTTTACAGTGGACCTGCCGGTCTTTTGATGGACCATTGGTTTTAAACCACCGGTGAAGAGCGCAGGCAAGAAGCCAGCTTTGGTGAGTTTACCAGATTTATTGTATTGACACGGGACACGTTCTTTTGTAGTGTTTGAATTCGGCTAAGGCTTGTGTTATTTTGTTACCCAGCTGGCTACAGAAGGCGTAGCATTCGCCTGCACCGTCCTGGAAGCGTGCCACGACCCAGGACGATGTAAGTACTGCATTTTTTTTCTACCATGAGGGTAGATTTTCCTTGAGGCTAACGAACGTTTTGGTTCATAACTTCTAAATTAATGGTGCTGCAGGCAATTGAGTGGCATAGGAATATTAGTCGCTGCCCCCCGCATCTTTTACATATTAAATCATACGAAATTACTTAATATTTTCTGTTAAAATGTGATATTTATGTTTCACATACATTTTGGTCTGTAACTTGGAAATTAATTGTCCTACAGGCAATTAAGCCGCATAGGAATGTTTGTCCCTGCCCCCCGCATGTTTTACATATTAAATCATATAAGATACTTTAGTATTTTCTGTTAAAATCTGATATTTGTGTTTTTCATACATTTCGTTTTATAACTTTGAAATTAACAGTGCTGCAGGCAATTGAGTAGCATAGGAACGTTGGTTGCTGCCCCCTGCATCTTTTACATGTTAAAACCTACGAAATTACTTAATATTTTCTGTTAAAATGTGATATTTATGTTTTACATACATTTTGGTCTGTATCTTAGAAGTTAATTGTCCTACAGGCAATTAAGCCGCATAGGAATGTTTGTCCCTGCCCCCGCATGTTTTACATATTAAATCATATAAGATACTTTAGTATTTTCTGTTAAAATCTGTTATTTGTGTTTTGCATACATTTCGTTTTATAACTTTGAAACTAACAGTGCTGCAGGCAATTGCGTGGCCTAGGAACGTTGGTTGCTGGCCCCTGCATATTTTACATGTTGAACCATACGAAATTACTTAGTATTTTCTGATAAAATGTTATATTTATGTTTCACATACATTTTGGTTTGTAATTTCCAACTTTTCTTTATTCGAATATAACTGCAAGATGCTGTATTTTGAAAGTTGTTAGATCAGTTAACTTATTCCCGTTTTAGTTAACCCATTTATTCCCTTTAAGTGGGATTGTACAATTTTGTCGTCTCTGCCTTTCAGGAAGACACCAGCAGGGCGCCTTTTTATTATCTCTGGGTTTTATTTATACCCTGGAACCCAGGATAAGCGGACAGGCCTGAGCTCTCCGGTCTGCTTGCGGGTTCAGTAAAGTTACCTTTTTTTGTTTTGCGGCACTTTAAATAAAATTTATGATAACCGAAACGCAGGTTTCCACGTTTCAGTAGGATGTTCTTTGACCTTTCTACAATAAAACTTTAACTGAAGCGTTACCTCCTAAGTGGGACCTTTTTTTTGAATTAAGTATAATATAACATGTACTATTACATAAGATGTACCTTTTAGGTTGTTAAAATAAGGTGATAAAGTGTAAAGCACATTTAAGGGACGCGGCCCCTCAGGCCCAGTTTTTATTTGTAAACCTCATTGTTTTTTTTATTATACCGTTTGTGAGGATTTTTCTTCTTTTATTTTAAACTCCATTTTATTTTACCTCTTTTAAAAAAATATATTACACCGGCCACATTTTCAGTCTTAACATTTCTGTTCTGTCGACTACTGTTTCCTCACTGCCGGGCAGGAAGTAGTTATGTCGCATTATCCGTTTTTATCAAGTTTTCTGTTTTTATTATATATATAAACTAAATAATCTGTTTTTATTGTAACAGTATAAATAAACCACAAATTTAAAGTCGTTCCAGTTTTATTATTTACTAGCTGACCACGCAAACTTCGTACCGCCTAACAGTCGATTTTTTATTATTTTTATCCGTAAGAACCATCCTCGTACTTCAAGAAATATTCTAAAAAAATAATTAGCGAAATCGGTTCAACTGCTCTCGAGATTTGCGCTTATCGACACATTCAGCGATTCATTTTTATATTATAGATTAAAAGATATACAACACTACAGTGGCGCCAAACTTTTTTTAAACTTACTAATCTGCTGGGCTATGTCAAGGATTTTCGTTCGCCTACGAGTCTCATCATTTTTGATTCGTTCCCGAAGAGAAATTCCGAGCATAGACCTTTCCATAGCTCGTCGGGTGACCTTGAGCTATCTTATAAGGCCAATAATTATAAGTGAGTAGCCAATATTTACAAATAGTATTTACAAATCCCAAAAAACAAGAACTTCATCAGAATACTCTGTGCGGTTCACTAAGCATTCACTATATGTGGCATACACAAACATACGGCGCGTCTGATGATGAATAACTCATTTGGAATATACGCTGTCGGTATGAAAGGAGCGTGACTCGGCGTAATTCGCCGAAGCCCTGTTTCGCAGACATTCCCTAACGAAGAAGAATTCCTAGAAAACCAGGTCCGATTTCCTTGCCAGCTTTTGTGGGGATTCTCGGAGATGAATAGAAATTCCCTACCATCTACTCATCAATCTACTCACTGAAGTTCCCGAGTGTCTGAGGTGCTTGCATTTTTATTTAATTAATTTATCAAAGCCCACAGCACAAAACACCATAAAATAAGTAAATAAATGAAGGCCAAACATAGGCCAATTACGGACTAATATTTTTTTAAACTAATTTTATTTACGAAGCACAAAGCAGGCAACAGAGTTGCCTAGTCTTAGTTATTTTAAAACAAGGTTAAAGCATACTTTGGCGCTTGAAGTTATCATTACCACGGTGGGCTTGCATCGTAATTTTACACACACTCTCTCTCTAAGAGAAGGCCTGTGCCCTACAATGGCACGTACATAGGCTATATAATTGACAGTCTCATTTGCCAGCGGTACCTCGTCCGATTACCAAGGCAGAAGTTGTGGGTTCGATTCCCGCTAAGGGCTATCCTACATTGTACAAACGGTCGTAGTCTGGGTGTACATAGATAGGTAGATAGAGAACACTTTATTGCACAATTAGAAAAATATTACAACCATGATTCTTAAATCTAAGTAATGTTATACAATTGGCGGTCTTATCGCTAAAAGCGATCTCTTCGTGTATTTCCATTTCTGTGATGTTTTTGCCTAGTTACCATAGCACTGGGTATCCTAGTTCCCAAATCAGGATACCCTGAGCTACGGTAACTTTACATTAAAACTAACATAATCAAGGCGCTAGTTGGGACTATGCCATCTAGAGATTGTGACTTTTAGTGTATATGTTTACTTAGCTCTGCTGTATATGTATGCTTATGTAGAAGATTCTTAGCTTAGCTTATGTATTCTTTTTATTTAATGAAAATTAATTTTTTTTAAATTTTAATTTAGGCGTATTATGTGCCAGTCATAGTCAAAATCACATTTCAGTCGCATATAAGACGTTACAGTGATATTAAGACACATAATATAATGAGAGAGCCCAGTGGATATTTCGCTTTATATATATATATATATATATATATACTTATTATATATATATATATATATACTTATTATATATATAATAAGTATATGTATATATGTATTATAAGTATACGGTGTATATTTACTCACTTATATATTATATGCACTTATTGAGTATTCAGCCAGCTTATCTAATTTTAACTAAGTATTTCTTCTTCCGTTTATTTCGAATGCCTACTATTTAATTTCTTGCACTACCTGTGGTTGATTGGTAGAAATGTTTATAGCATTAAGTCCGCCACATTGCCATTGTATTTTTTTTACTTATGTGCAATAAACGTATAAATATATAAATACACACAGACTGTGACTTTTTGTACAAAGAAAATACCTCGGTCAACATTGGGGATCGAACTTACGATCTCTGCTTTTGTAGTCAAACGTGTTAACCGCTAGACGGATGAGGCAGTTACATTCGAGGAAATAGTAACCGGTAAGGCCTTCTAAACATTTTATATTTTGTTAGCTTTGCTTATTCGCTGCTGCGTCTAACATGTTTCCGATATTTGGGTCAAGTGCGAAGTGATATCGTATATGTATGTGCTTCTTACTCATTCGCAATCCATGGCGTACGATAGTTTCATATTTCATAGCCTCTTTTTTTTTTTTTTGCATCTACTTAATGAGATGATTTATACAGCGTCCAGTGGTATCTTCACTCACACTAGATGGCTGAAGGGACCACTTCGACGCTATAGTGCCTGGGACATGGTTTTAGAGATGGTGTAGGCTTGCCCAGCACCTATACCACCCTGACAGCTTAGTTGGCCTAGCCCACAGGAAAAACTAGTCAATACGTGCGGAGCCAACCAAGCCGCGGGTTTCCTCACGATGTTTTCCTTTACCGTTAGCGTGTGATATTGCGACTGCGAATTCGCAAATGTACGTAACTTTGAAATTAAACAAAGTCATTGGTACATGCCCGCACTCGGGATCGAACCTGGGGCTCTCGCTTGCCAGTCTATGGTTCTACCCACTGAGCTACCACCGCCTAACAGCCTAGAATAAATAATCATATTTGTCTTCAAAGCCAATCTAACCTATCGGCTCTATAGGTGCCCAAATGTGAAAAAAACAACGCGGTGACACCTGAGCTTTTCTGGTGTTCAATTATCTTCACGCTTGAAAGTAGAAATCCGCGGTGGGCACGCGTAGTAATGAAAAAATCTCTGTAAAAAACCTACTTAGAGGCTAATACTTCCACCCATGCCGGGACTCGAACCCGCGACCTCTAGCTCTCCTTGCCAGCGCTCTTCCAACTGAGCTAATGGGCAAGTACCGGCATCAGCGACACTTCGACACCTCTTTACAATATTATTATTAATCAAAAAACCGGTTGTCATGTAATGGCAGTCGTTAAGCCATGTCAGAGGCCTTATAGGCGGCTTGATGACTTCTGACAGTAAGGCCTGCCAATGTCTTACAATCGTCCAATAACTCGGACTTGGCCCCAGTGGTGAAGTGTGGTCTAACCTTCCTGCGATGCAGGAAGAGACCGGTGCCCCAGCAGTGGGGACATACAAGGGTTGATACCTACCTACCTACATAAAAATACATTTATATGAGTAGTGAATTATTGGGAAGTCTATCCCACTCTACGTTCGCACCACCACCGCGCTTCGCGCGTTGATGGTGCTCACTTGAGTGTGATAGCCTTCCCAATAATTCGTTTTTGACTTCCGTTCATTCAAACAATGGAAATTGAAATGGTTTTTAATTAACAAAATAAAAAGTCAAGTTGATAGTGTTTGCCGGCACTTTATCAATGACGATGTTAGTGGTAACACATTAAGATGAAATTCGTTAAACAGAAAACTTCACTGACTCTTGGAAAAATAAATGTAGGTTGTAACAAAGTTACTCTTCGTCACGGAAAACTTTTACCTAGTAATATCCGTTGCATAGTCTGTGGACCGTCTAACTGTGGAAAAACAAACTTAGTGATAGGATTACTTTTACATCCTGACGGCTTACACTACAGTAACGTCTACCTATATTCAAAAACTCTTTTCCAGCCAAAATACATATTTTTAGAAAGGGTCATGGACTTAGTTCCTGGAATCGGTTATTTTAAATATCAAGACAACGAAGAAGTTTTAAGTCCTGATAATGCCTCTCAAAATTCTGTCATAATATTTGATGATGTAGCTTGTGATAATCAAAATAATATTCGTGATTATTTTGCTATGGGTAGGCACAAAAATATAGACTGCTTTTACTTGAACCAAACATATAGTAAAGTTCCAAAACAATTAATCCGTGACAACGCAAATCTGTTAATTTTATTTAAGCAAGATGATATAAATCTACGTCATGTATATGATGAACATGTGAACACTGATATGAGCTGGCTGCAATTCCGAGAAATGTGTTCCAGGGTTTGGAAAGATTCCTTTAGCTACTTAGTCATAAATAAAGACTGTCAGAAAAACAACGGTGGCTACAGAATGAAATTTGATACTTTTATTAATGTTGATAATTGAAATTGATAAATAAAGCTTCTCAATCATATACCTACCACTTTCTTATTTTCCTTTTGAGTGAAAAGTTGTACTGTTTGTAAAAATGAATGATGAAAAAACAATAAAGCAGCAAATAATTAAATCTGCTGAGGCTGTTAAAAAGAAGTTTCAACGCTTAAAAAATAGTAAACTAGATTCCGAAAATGCATTGGAGTCTATGTTTAAACCAGTAACTGACCCATTAAAGCAGCTAGCAAGAAACCGTACTAATGCAGGAGAAAATTTGGGTGTTTATCAGGAAAGCGTGGAAGAAGACAATTTAATACCAGAAATTACTCTTTCAAGGAAAAGAAAATTATCTGAGTCAACTAAAGTATCACCTGATACACCGCAACATGCATTGCGTGATACACATTTTGATCATTCTATAAGTGACTCGGAATTGGACCAAATCTCTAAGAGTAACACGAGTGATTTATTTTTTGAAACAACTTCTGATGCCGCTTCGACCCCAACTCCAAAGTCTATATCATCGTGGTCTTTATCATCGGAAGTGTTCAAAGATATACCTTACGGAATCAGATTAGAAAATGGTAAACCTATGATTGGATCACAGCGTGTTATCATAAACGACAATGAATTTAAAATAGGTGGACAGTCGTTTAAAAGGACAAGAGGACTAGACGAATTACTCTACCAAAAAAAACCCGATTTGAGTATAGTCACTGAAGATGATAAACAAAATTATAAGTTCATATTATTGGTTACGAATGCACATAAACGTAAATATGATTCCAATCAACCAATAAATAGTAACAGGGGATTTAAGTACTTGGAAATTATAAAACCTTTATTAATTTCACCTTCAGCAAAATCCATTAGCACTCCGAAGGGAAAAGGCTTGTCATTATTTAAAGAAGTTGGTAAACACGTTGACTACATTTTTTGGAATGATCCAAACGAGTTAGTCGAAACATTGAAATTATTATTAGCTTCAAGAGACGCTGGTAACACTGGATTAGATGACGAAATATTATCAGTTATGAAAGAACTAAAAAAACGTGGGATTTAATAAATACTTGTGCAAACTAATTTATGTTTTATTATAACCGTAGCCTTCTCTTTGCTTACATGATGAACATTGATAAATTTGGACATCATGTTCATAAAAGAATGCGTGTATGGGACCCTTTAGAATTTACTCCACAAAATAAAGCACTTATTCAAAATGAAGTAGGTGATTACGATTTAAAACAAAGAAGATTAAAAGGATTGAAATTAGCGGTTGATAATGATGAAGCTGTCGGTAAAGAGTATCTCGATCAAACCAACAGCTTGTACTTTAAAAAAGAAGATTTTCTCGCAGAGCTAAGAGGTATAAAAACTGAAATTAATCTACTTCAAAAGCAGTTGAATCTTAAGTGCTCTAAGGTAGACGTGAGTAATATGATAAAAAATCATATAGTAGACCTAAGAGATAAACTTACCCAGCCAACATGAGTAAACAAGGTGTTGTTAATGAAATTCATAAAGCAGCCAGACGAAACTTCCCTCGTCGTTCAGTTATTCTTAAAGGAATTGATGATTTATGGCAAGCGGATTTGATTGATATAAAAAAATATCATAAAATTAACAATGGATTTAAATTTATACTGGTTGTTATTGATGCCTTTTCTAAATATGCATGGACAGTTCCTTTAAAGAGTAAAACAAAACATGAAGTAGTCCTAGCTTTTGATAAAGTTTTGAAAGAAGGACGAGTACCCGCAAATTTACAAACTGATATGGGTACGGAATTTTATAACGACATATTTCAACGCCTTATGAAAAGACGAAATATCAATCATTATTCAACTTATTCATCAAAAAAAGCATCAATAGTGGAAAGACTCATCAGAACTTTAAAAACTAAGCTGTTTAAACATTTTAGCTTTGTCGGAAACTATAAATGGATAGGAAAATCTTTATGTGATGTAGTAAATAATTATAATGATACTGTTCATCATACTACGAAATACAAACCATCTGAGATTACTGAGTTAAACCAATCACTCGTTGCAAGGAATATACAAAAATGTAATAAATCTTTACCAGTAAAAAAATATAAGTATCATACAGGCGATGTTGTTCGTATTAGTAAGCACAAAGGAGATTTTCAAAAAGGCTATACACCAAACTGGTCCACTGAATTGTTCACGGTTTCGAAAGTAATACAATCTCAACCTACTACTTATTACTTAAGAGACCAGCACGGAGTTCCGATAAAAGGTTGTTTTTATGAATATGAACTTCAAAAAACCGCATATCCTAATATTTATTTAGTTGAAAAGGTCATTAAAAAGTCTGGAAATAAGGTTTTTGTCAAATGGCTTGGTCTCAACCAAAAAGAGAACAGCTGGATTGATAAAAACAATATTATAAATAGTTGAAGTATATTATACTAATTCAAATAATTTATTTCTCATTATCTACCTAGTAATGAAAGGGAAAGGACTCATTAATTCGCTGATAAATAATTTACCAGTAGAGTTACACTTACCAGGCTACCAGTACTGTGGTCCAGGTACTCGCTTACAGGAACGTTTGAAAAGAGGCGATAAAGGAATTAACCCTTTAGACAACGCATGCATGCTACACGATATAGCTTATTCAAGATATTCTAATTTGGAAAATCGTCATAAGGCAGACGTACAGTTAAAAAATATGGCGAAACAAAGATTAAAAGCAAAAGATGCTAGCGGTGGTGAAAAAATTTCAGCTTGGTTGGTAAATAAAATAATGAAAGCAAAACTTAGAACAGGTGCTGGAATTAAATCATTTAAATCTTCTATTACCAAATTAAAATCACTTCTAAAGAAAGCAAAACCAAAAAATAGCAAACTTGCTATGGAGTTGGCATATTTAGCAGCGAAAAAAATATTTCATAAAAATAATCACATTAAATTACCTAGAGTTATTCCTATACCTAAAACTGGAGGGATACTTCCTCTTATTCCAATTTTTGCCGGACTATCAGCGTTAGGTTCATTAGCCGGAGGTGTAAGTGGGATAGCCAAAGCAGTAAATGATTACAAGTCGGCTCAAAAAAATCTTGCGGAATCAGAGCGCCATAATAAGATGATGGAATCTATAGCCTTAGGTAAAGGGTTATACATCAAACCTTACAAAAAAGGTAAAGGATTATGTGTACAATCTTCAAAAAACTAGATTCGCGGTTACCTAGGAGAGCTCTAAGTAATGTTGATATTTTAAATCACACTCACGACATACCATATTTTCGAGGTGTTTATATGAGAGATACTCTGCCAAGTAAGCCTAAAAATATGGAGTGTGGCATTGTAAACTTAGATATTTCAGTTAATGATGGAACTCACTGGGTAGCCTATGTTAAAGTAAACAATTATGCAGAGTATTTTGATAGTTACGGCTTAAAACCACCTCAAGAATTATTGACATATTTAACTAAAAAAACCGACATATATTATAATTATGAAAACTATCAAAAAAGTAATCTTTATAACTGCGGGCACTTATGTCTTAAGTTTCTTAAAAAATTCTGGAAAACATTTAAATTAAAGAATTTATCATGAATTTCGTCACTATCACAATGTCGTTCACGCTGTCAATTACTGGTTGTAAATCGTCTTTGACAACAAATTATTCACCAGCTTTGCAACTTAGCGGTGAATATGAATGTGGTCTTGTGTTTTTTTCAACCTTCAACTCGATACCTAATGTAGACAAAAATAACAATATGTTTTATTATGGTGATAGTAAACATATTGAAATTCCGGAAGGGTCTTACGAACTGTTGGATATTAGCGATTTTTTGAAGTCTCATTTAAGTGATTGCACATTTTCGTTGCTCTGTAATAATAATACTTTGAGTACAAAGATATTTTGTTCTAAAGACATTCATTTTGAAAAAGCTGGTTCAATTGGTAAAACTTTGGGTTTTAAAAATGAGTTACTTAAAGCCAATATATTACATGAATCTGTCTTTCCGGTTAGCATTCTTTCTACAACCATCGTTCGCATCGAATGTGATATCGTGAGCGGATCTTACATAAACGGAATACCTAGTCATATTATTTACGAATTTGCTCCTAGTGTACCGCCAGGGTACCGAATCATAGAAATTCCGAAAAATTTGATTTATTTTCCGGTTAATCAAGACAGTGTTAGTGAAATTAATATAAGAATTTTAGACGCAAACAATAATTTAATTAATTTACGAGAAGAAGAACTACAACTCTATTTACATTTGAGAAGAAAATGATTGATTTCATCAATAAAAGGTTTGAACCCCAATGTAAAGTTCCCAGTACATTACATACGGTGCAACAGCAACCACCTTCAAAAAGACGAAAGTTAACAAAGCAAAACAGAGATTTTTTGAAATCAATCAAACTCATAAAATGAGCATTTTGAACATATTAGATCACATCGCTCATGACAATAGCATTGAAAGCTATGAAGTTCATTCATATAAACCGTACATAAACAGTTTTAACAAAAATGATGAGATCCGCATACCTATTAATCAGCAAGACATATATGTTTTACCGTCAGCGAGTACACTATACATAGAAGGTTCAATCACGGTGTCCCGTTCTGTTGGAGACAAAAAAGAAAAAGTCAGCAGCATTGAGCTGATTAATAATGCTGTGCTATTTCTTTTTCAAGATATTCGGTATGAGCTTAACGGTGTAGAGATAGATAAGATAAAAAATGCTGGAATAACGTCAACAATAAAATCTTTGTTATCGCTGAATGAAAATGAATCAAACATGTCACGATTATGGGGCTGGGATATTGATGGTATAAAAAATACAAGTGGTAATTTCTCTGTCTCAATACCGCTTAATAAGGTTCTTGGTTTTGCTGAGGACTACACTAAAATTATAATGAATTGTAAGCATGAGTTGGTACTTCTGCGTAGTAATACAAACCTTAACGCGGTGAAATTATCTACTAACGAGGTTTTAGAAGACATTGCTATAAAAAAAATTGTTTGGAGAATGCCTCACATAAAAGTATCCGACCGTGAGAGAATAAATTTGTTGAAATGTTTGGAAATGGACAGAAATATTGGTGTAGCATTTCGCAATTGGGATTTACACGAATACCCTCTATTACCAAGAAGTACCAAACATACCTGGTCAATAAAAACTACATCGCAAATGGAAAAGCCACGGTTTGTCATAGTAGGTTTACAAACTGGACGAAAAAGTAATGTGAATTCAGATATGTCACGATTTGATCATTGTTACCTACGCAACGTTAAAGTGTTTTTAAATTCCACCTATTTTCCGTATGAAAATTTGGATATTAAGTTCTCAGAAGATAGATATCTATTAATATATGAGCAGTATGTTAGATTTCAACAGACATATTTTGGTCGTCGATCAGCGCTGATGAGTTTGAAACAATTTAAAGAAATAGCGCCATTGTTCGTAATTGACTGTTGTCGTCAAAACGAAACATTGAAAACAGGTCCAGTTGATGTTCGTGTAGAAATAGAGAGTGACTTGGAAATACCTGATCAGACTACAGCTTACTGTCTTATTTTGAACGATTGTGTATTTGAATATAAACCACTTTCTAATATTGTAAAAAAACTAACATGAGCACAGATATATTTTTTTTGGATTTGCAAGGGTTTCGTGACTATAAAAACAGGTTTATTGTCAAGGAAGTAGCCTATGCTACAAAAGACTATACTCAGACTTATTTAGTAAAGCCACCCTATCAATTTTCAAAATTAACAGATAATGAAAAAAAACAAGTAAAATGGTTGGAAAGAAATAGAGGAATATACTGGCGAGAAGGGTTTGTAGATTATAATGAATTTAAAAGGATAATAAAACCTGTTTTAGAAAAAAAAAAATTATTTGTTAAAGGTTCTGAAAAATGTGATTGGGTGAAAGAGTTATCGCCTAACTGTAAAGTTATAGATATAGGTCTAAAGGAATGTCCTAATCTGAAATCAATATTTGATAGGTATCAAGGTAGTGAGAAATTTTGTTGTTTTAACCATCAAAAGTGTTGTGCTTTAAAAACAGTGATATGTTTAAGAAAATGGTACTATGATAATATAAGTAATGGTATATAAGTATTTAAATTTAAAAATCTAAAGTTTTGTAATAGAGGTTTACGTTATTTTAAATGAATAAAAATTTTCTACTTTTTAAATCATGTTTTATTTATTTTATTTCAATAGTATTTCTTGTCAACAACACGCAGTAAAGATAAGTCCAACCAAAGAATAAATCATACGTTATTATCTCAAAATAAAAAACTTTATATAATAAATACACATTTATTAAAAAATAAACCGCTAATTTGTAAAAGACATCATTTGGAAACAAAACAAGTGTACACTGTATACAAATCAAGTAATTACACAAGCTCCTTACATGGAATGGTTATTACAAATGGTTTTTGAAATTTTGTTCACCAAATTTTCCGTTAGGTCTACTATCTCGTCTACTGGGTCCATCACAACGTACTGAGCCTTAAGAATTATACACCCACTACCACTTGAACCACGGTCTAAATCGATGACCTCTATTTTCACGAGACGATGTCCGGGTCGCGGCGATTTGGATATGACGGAGGAAGTTGTAGCATCATCGTCCGCCCGACGTTTTTTCGATGACCTTAGTGTGCTTTTCTTGTTTGAGGTAAGTTCAGGACTCGGCGGTCGCACCTCCTCGACGTCACTATCAAACCATTTTTGACCGTAGTACTGTGGTTCAATAGTTCTAAAAGGTTCAGCCAGGATCTGAAAAGAAGGAAAAAAATAAGTAAGCCATTCTAATTAGAATGGGTAATTACCCAACCAGTTCGCATCTTGCAGTGAAAGAAAACTTACCGATTGAGACATTTTGCGGCAAATTTCTGTTTATTTTGAGGCTGGTCTGACTCTGCTGCGTGTTGTTGACGGAATGACTTAGCTTCGATGGTACATCAAAAGCAAAATCCCTATGCACAAAGTGCAGCGTCAATAATTTTGAGGACGTCATGTTTTACAAACCAGTATAGACTTGCTTTTTGCTGACACAGACTCGCGCCCGTAATACTTGATGACACGTGCTTGCGTCCAACATGTAGGTCATATTTTGGTTGTGCTTGATTGCAATAATTTGTTTTTCACTAGCGGATATTGAATAATATTTTTATCGGTGAAGAAAAGGCTGTTGAAATAAAAAGAAAAAAATCCTTGGTATGATATTTTATTAAAAAATTTCAAATTACATTTTAAGATCAACTTACATATTTACTAACTTATTTATGCGGAGAATATTTTAAATTACAAGTAGGTTCTTTACTCTAACATGTTAAATAAATGAACAGATCTTGATTTCTTATTAAAACTATTGAATGTATTATTTTTCATTATTCTTAGATGTACTTACTAATTTATACATAGTATATTTAAAATTACAATTAAGTACTTAACTAAATTACATAACTTAAATCACCAGATCGTTAAAAAATTAATTTGCTACCCCAAGGTATTGTGCTAATTTTATCAGAGCGTATCAATCTTTTGTCGTCATTGTGAGATAGAGCCACTTTATTAACGCTTCTGGTGAATAACTCATGACGGATGGATTTGAACAAAATATTTTTTTTGCGGATGATATTATTTTTAAGAAGTACAGATTTATAGTCTGAATCACTTAGATCTCGAACTATGTATGCTTTAACACCTTTAGCTTTTTTTATAAGCCTATCTTCAGTTTTTACACAGTACAGTTTAGACCTAAGACCCACGAACTCTGTTATTATTCGTCCACCCATTTCATCCTTGAATAGACCCGGCACCTTTTTGTTAATTAAAGGGAGATCATATTCATTTTGAATGCTGTAATTACTAGTATCAAAATATTTTATGAAATGAGTTTTCAAATCGTGATACCAATCATCTGATTTTATGGAATAAATAAAACTATCAGTATCTGTGTAGCACATCTTAACACTATCTTGATAATATGGCTTTACAATATCGTAATGAAAACTGCTTTAGATAGCTCAAGTACTGAGAACCCGATATATATCGGTTTATCCATGACAATTCGTTTTGGTTTCATTTGAACAGCTACTAAGTTCTCACTAAAAACAGAGACGCTGTGGAAATTTGGGCTCGCAATAAGTCTATCGGCAGTCGATTTCTTTTTGGTTTTGTTGGTCGTATCACTCCATTGCTTCAACAAGTGTACGGTAACCCTAGACTCTATATTTTCTAGTGTTTTGCCGAATACTGAGTTATTCAGAAGTTTAAAGAAATCTTGTTCAAACACTGATTTAGCTTCTTGACGAAGTTTTGTATTAAGGTCGATATAACTTTTAAGATACGAACTTTGTTTAAATGTAATAGCGCGATGAATTTTTCGCAGAATTAAACCATGTTCTAAACATGTTTTTAAATGTATGTAGTGGATAACGTAATTGTATTTGTCATACAAATTGGGAATCAACTTTTTATTTTTACCTCCCGGTGGGATACATTTCTCAGGACAAAATGGTAAGTCATCGTGCTCACTATGTAAATGATGAGGATAAGTCAAATCTACTTCGAGTATGTAGCCGTAATCCGCCTTGTCTTTTATTGATAAAATATCAAGTTCGTCAATTTCGCATTGGTTGAGGAATCTGAAATTAGACTCAGGTAGACTTTGACACATGCTATATCCATATAGATTATTGCAATCTAAATATACGATGTAGGAATCTTGTTGCGAGGGATCATATTCCTGCATAAATTTGTGATTTGCTTTAGCATGGCGATGGGAGCACATAACTATTCCTCCTCTAATTCCACTTTGAATCATACGAATCATGGTTAAATCATGTAAGAGTTCAAGTTTAACGCCGGTTTTTAATAACATAGCATCGAATGACAAGCTAGGTGCAGTGATGTAAAATGCAGGGTCCAGCTGATAATGGACTTTACATGTCTTACGAAAACTTTCAAAAATGTCCGTCAAAATCAAAACATCAGTTTTGAGATACAAATCAGTGTATTCACCTAAGTTTTGAATTTTGAATTGTGTCCAAACTGATTTAGCATGTTGGTAATCTTCCTCGGAAATGTGTTCGTTGGTCAAGGAATTGAAAAAGTTTGACATATCGGGTAGACTGTCTTCTAAATAAGTCTTCCAGCTACTCATGTAATTATAAGGGTATACACCTTTTCGCGTTAAAAGATGAAAGTCATTTTCTTCAGGGAAATGCTTCTGAAGACACTTAAAATCGTCTTTTGTCAATGTTTTAGCTAACTTTTCTAAGCTGGTTCCCAAAAATTTGAATGAATCTGTAAATCGTAGACGAATGTGTTCTCCATCACCAACAGGCAAAAACTTTGTGAAAGAAATATAGTTTTCCTTAGATTTTGGAATTAATTGTATCTTTCCAGGAAGTTCCCCAAGTTCTTTAATGAAAAGATGGCAATCATATCCTGATAAATTGTGAAAAAATATTGGAACAAAATTTGGTGATTTATATTGCAAATTACAATGAGCGTGGGCCGCTCCGCGGTAGTGGGAGGAGATGTGACAATGATCTTTGACTTTGTCATTCCAAAGTAAGTGGTTACAAATATGACAGCGCGTTGCTTTTTGAAAATTTTCATTGTCTGACTCTGTAAAAATCATTGGTCTAGTGTTATTTAACGAATCGTGAATTTTTTTACAATCAGTTTGTAGAGATTGAATGAACTTTGAAACACAGTCCTTACCACGGTAAGAAACGAATCGGTTTTGAGTTTCGTCAACTGAACAAATTATATTGTAAGCAAAAGCAATCGGTATATGACGGTGTAAGTCATTTGTATTAGCAACATTTGGATCGGGTTCACAACCATGTACTGGTTGCAACATTGTTTCAAAGTCTGCATAGATGACATAGGGTACATCTTGTTTTTTGTCATAATTTTTGAATTGAAGAAATGAGCCTTTTACGGGCAAAAAATATGCCGCTTCACCGCAAACATGGTCGGTTAAGTCTTCTTGAGATCGGAATAATGACAAACATGTATCACAAAAAAAAATATTTCCATGATGTTTGGTAATTTGACTTCGCACGAGACGGGGTAGATTTTTAATCAAACAATAATGAGATGTATTTCCGTTTTCAACAAGCAATAAATTTATATGTTTTGCTTTTTCATTAATTGATTCAGATTTGTATATTGGTCCCACAATAAATTTGTTGTCGTTTAAACCGTACACATTTACAGTTATATTCGGATTATTTTTTTCAAATATGGTAATATCTGCGAAACTAACCGGAAAGTTCATGTTTTCGGTGTTTAATAGACCCTGAAAGTGTGGGTAGGACGACACCCGTTCAGGATGGGTCTTTGTTGGATTTAAAGCTGCTGTGACACACCAGAGAAAACAGTATTCATCTTGGTTTTGAATATTTAGACAAGCTTTTTTGTTCTTTATAAATTGAGGTAGAGCGATGTGTTTGGACCCGCTAAGTGGTTGATATTTATTTATGTTAATCTCAAAATGAGAGTTGTTCAAAAAGGTCCAGCCGGAGTCCCTTTCCTGAAACTCTTCCATTTTTTTCATCAACATGGATTCTGTGTCAGAGAAAATTTTATCAAAATCATAATTGAAATGGATAGCAATATTTTTGGTTGCAAAGGATTTCATCTCTTGATTGTCATTGCTCACCATCAAGAATGTTGAAAAAAGTTCAAAGTTTACTTTGATACTTGTATGTTTTTTTAGTGATTGATCTAAAAGCGATTTCATTTTATTTCTTATGTGGATGAAAAATAAAGGCGTAGAGTAAAGCTCCTCACCTTCCGGCACAGTTATTCTATAAGTAGCAATTCTACTTTCAAATGCGGAATTAATTTTTTGCACACCATCGCCCACAACAATAACAATATCGTTATTCTTATGAGAATTACTTCGCAAATGCCCACTCCACTTTCTCTTATCAACAGCTACTTTACATACTGAGCAAAATGGCATTTTCACGATCTGTTGATTAACTAACTAGTGAGCAGGTACTTATAAGTGTATAATGTAAAAAATACGATCTAGCCTACAAAGTTCCACTCCAGACTACAAGCCTTTTCTCAGCGAGTATGACCACAAGCTTCGAGGTAAGTATATACTCAGGTTTCCTCACAATATTTTCCTTCACGTAAATGTTTAGCAGTAGGTACTCCAAAAATGCAAAATTCACACCACGAGATAAATAAACCTTTAAGGTTTAAAAATTTACTGACTAGCAGTAGAATAGTATAGGTACCTAGTTACGGTACATGTGCAAAGTATCAAGCTCAGACAAATTAACTAGTCAGCAGTAGCTTTACCTTTACCTATATCTTACCTCAAGCTATACCTTTACCTCTACCAATACCAATAAACCAATACCAATATCTGTTAGCACTTATAAGTACCTGCTATATGTTATCAACTGGGTAAAAATAAAAAATGTAGAAAAAATTAAAAATATTATAAAATAAATTTGTCTTAGGTGGCTGCTTTAATTTTACAAATATCAGGGTTATAAAAAGTCGGTGAACTGTCCTCAAAGAGTATGCTAGCCTCTTTCACGAATCGATGCAGCAGCTTCCACTGCGATGAGCCTTCTTCGAGGTAGCAGTTCAGTCGAAGCAACGCCTTGGTCCAGCGGGTGTCCTTCGGAGTGTCCTCAGCGTCGCGGCGTGCGTATACTTTCACCTCCACGTAGAACTCGCCAGACGTGCTAGCACCGCGTCGCTGGTTGCCGTTGGCCACACGGTTCACGACGAACGACGGCAAGGTCTTCGACTGCAGCACAACTTCGTTGTATTCGTCGTCGTTGGAGAGTCCGAACACATCCACAGTTTTCAGCCTTTTCTTCTGGGTTCTGTGCAAAAAAAAAAAAAAACTTAGGACACGCAGTAAAATCTGAAATGCTCACCACCAGGGCTCCTTATTGTTATATCATTAACGGTTACAAGGTTGACAAACGGGCATATCCCCGTGCTGTACGTTAATCGGCGTAAGGTTATTTTTTTATTAACAGAGATTGCTTGAAAACGGTTTAAGCAGGTTAAATGGCGCTATTACCTTGCGTTACTGCTAGGCGTATTTGATGCAGTTGCAGGCGACTTCCTTTTGCTTGCTGTAGAAGCCGGCTTCTTCTTCGCAGCGTCAACTTGCGCGACGACAAATGATTCGCACTCAGAATCAGACCTGTAAAGTAGACACAAAAAACAAATTAAACATCTTGCAATATTGATAATAATTAAGTGAAGTGGTTACACATTTTAAAGATGTAAATGTCAGAGTCGACTCGCTAAGGGTGAAGGAAAACATGGTGAGGATACTTGAGTGTCAAAAACCTCAGCGCTTGAAATTACTAATCGGCAGTGGGCAAGAGTGGTAATTAAGCCCATTCTCTCTCTTTCTGAGAGAAGGCCAGTGCCCTGCAGTGGGACGTATATAGGTTACATAAAAAATGAGAAACCGTCTGGTAATACTTACTAACATTTTACAATGAGAAATGGATGCTCAGGGGTGAACAGTGACAGTGGTGGCAAAGGCGACAGACCAACTTTGGTGACAGCAGCGCGACGGCGATGTGGACAGGGCGGGGTGGCAGGGCAGGCGGTAGCAAACGGTGACGGTGGGCGGCGGCGGCGACGGCAGGACGGGCTGCGGCAGTGGGCAGCGGCGGTGGGCGGCGGCGGTGGGCAGTGGGCAGCGGCGGTGGGCGGCGGCGGTGACAGGGCGGGCTGCGGCGGCGAAGAAGAGCGAGGGCGGGCGGTGGAACACGGCGCGGTTGGCAAGAGCGAAGGTATCGGTACCACGGGGCTCAGCTGAAGTTGATTGTTCGCGGCGCGAAGAAAGAAATGAACTATGGCAGGACCACCGTTCACCGTTTTATACGAATAAAAACTAAAACGTGTGCACAAAAAACATCGCACCAAATTAAACTTTATTGCTTGCATGTTAAGAGTGTGATATAAAATTAATATGAAATATGGTTGTTACTACACGCATACAACGTTGTGTAGAACAAGTTGCAGCCTAAGCGTTTATTTGTACCTAGCCGGTGGTGCAATCAATATACATGTGTGACCTCAATTCGAAATTTAGCGACACGTGTTTATCAAACCCTATATAAAAACTTACCCCATTTATAATGGGATGATTACCACTAACAGCTGTTATACCATTCCACCCTAACATTTTTAGCGAAAAACCTATTTTTGAGAAAGCAAACCATCGCTTTACTTACCTTAAAAGCTTAAAAGTAAAGCGTGATATTTTTAGTATATAGCAATGAAACTATAAGTCAATAAAACATAAATACCTGCGACAAAAAATAAAGCCCTTAAAAAGTGGTAAAAATACCCTCTGCCTACCCTTTTGGGTCTTGGGCGTTTATCTAATGTGTTGTATAATTACGCTAACATATTTTGGACAGACTTTTATTTTTGGATGTATCATGAGAAGTGGCAAACCATTTTCTTTGCCTGAGCAGCGGGACATATGCGTATGTTTATGCACTAAGTATGTAGTAATAGCTGTAAAATAATAAATCAAAATTTGACTCAATGATGGTTGGAACGTGGTACACTGCTCGGCAGATAACTTAAACAAAAATCCGCGCAGTCAGGATGAGTTTACGATGGAAACCTTAGAGCAAATATTTTTTTCACTATTTTTTAGTTTGTCTAAAGTAAAGTAAGAATTTTTGGCCAAAATTCCACTCTCTCTGTCTCTCTCTAATAAGATCATAAACACGACTATGAGAAGTTTAAGTTATTTGGTCAAGACACTTGTCGGGTACTGTACGAGTTACTATGAAGCACACTAATTATGAGATGTCCCTGCCTTCCTCTAAGATACTAACATATTATTTAATGTTAGGTGTTGTAATAGTATCTATAATTAAAAATACTGACGTAGGATTGATGGATGGTAAGTGGTAAATTATTGTTATCACCTACCCTCTAGGTGACGGTGTGTGTTATTATAATAGCTATGTCAAAATAAAGTTCTATATGATAAATAGATGCATCGGGCTCAGTGCCGAACACTGTGTCTGCCTACTCCTCTGAGATGCAGGCGTGATTTTATGTACTTTGTAGTAAAACAAAAATAAGTCGATACTAATCGATATTGGATGGATCGCGACCAGTGGCAAACCACGGTCTCAGCCTACCCCTCTGACATACAGGCGTGAGTTTATGTCTTCTGTAGTAATATTCGGTATAATAAGAATATATGTAGAATAACTATTCGAGAATTGGTGGATCGAAGCAAGTGGATAGGTTCATGCAGACAATGTCGCGGGCAACAGTTAGTTATAAATAAAATACCTAGGTGACGCTTCTGGCGGACGTAGAATATCAAATGACATGACGCGCTCCATGTAACAAGAGCTTTCGTCGCCGCTGCTTGCCGACAATGAAATTATAAGTAATTAGGTATTATTTAGATTAAAACTGATGACAGTCAAGATTTTCATGTGAATAAAGTAGTGATATTGTGATATAATAGGTTTCGGTGGTAGACTCCAAAACAGAGGTCGTGGGTTCAATTTCTATAGAGTATATTATTTGTACAAAGGGTTCCAGTCTGGGTTTTTGCTTAGTCGGCTCCACACCACACGTATTGACTTGTCTTTCCTGTGGGCTAGTCCGACTAAGCTAAGGATGGTATGGGTGCGGGGAAAAATAGCCCAATCTAAACAAGGCACTGGAGCGTTGATTGGTCACTTTACTTATCTAGTGTGAGTAAAAAGAATGAAGAACGCTGTGTAAATGCTTAATTTGTTTCTTGCCTAGCTTAGGTCAGGGTTTGCTTAGTTTTGGATCAGGCAGGTTATATAAAGTTTCGCTTTCATCTACACAACTGACCGTACGTGTAAGTTATTCAGAAATTAATTATAACTGAACGAACATGTATCAAAACGAATTATTGGGAAGGCTATCACACTCAAGTGAGCACCATCGCCGTGCGAAGCGCGGTGGTGGTGCGAACGTAGAGTGGGATAGACTTCCCAATAATTCACTACTACTTATATGAACGTAGTACCTCATCATACATAAATGCATGATGAGATACTAATTAAATTTAAAGTAGTCGTTGAGATACACGACAGTTTTGAACTAACGATGGCATCTGTACTAACTCTTTGTAAGAACTATATGACAGTCACTCTATGACGACCCCTGTGGCGTAGCGGTAGCGCGTCTCCCTACCATGCAAGAGGTCTCGGGTTCGAATCCCGGCTGGAAACAAAAAAAAAGTCCAGGTCTTAGATGTTTACATGTTTGTAATGTCGTTGTTTCTGGTTCCCACGACACAGGGTATCCTAGTGTGGGGCCAGAAGCAATGTATGTGCCAGTATGTATAATGTTATGTTATGTCAGAAAACTGTAGTTAGTGACATATCACTAACTACAGTTTTCTGCGTTTTCTGCGATAAGATATTCATTAATTAATAATTATTTGTTGCAGACAAAACATTTAACAGGTCATTACATAAGAAATAAGATGTACAAACGGCGAGGTTATATATCTGAAAGAGATTTCTTCCAGCAATCCTGACCTGAAGTTCATTCTGAGTACAATATGCAAAAGCGGGTGTAACTGTATCGAGTAACAAGGTCGTTGGTATAACATGAAACGTGTGTAAGGCCCACTTGCGTCAGACCGCATTAGCTCATTTAACTCGAGTTAACCCAGGCTGATGCAAGGGGGCCCCAGAGTGAGTTTTTTAACTACTCGATCGCGTTAACGTAAACTCATATTTCCATGGCATCGAGGAAGCGCCACCTAGCGACAAGTATGGAAATTAAAATTGCTGAGTGCGAGTTGTAATGGTTTACGTTGAGAAGTGAACACGTTTACCAGCCAAAACACGAATAAACGCGAGTGCGAGTTGTACTGTGACAGCGTTTTGCCAGTTCGAACGGTTAACTTACTCATACTCACTACTCAATGCTCGATTAACGCGGTAGTAAAGGTATTCGATTGGAACTGTCAAACTCGCACTAAGCACTCTGTTGTATCGGTACGCAGTAAGTGTCTGAGGTTTTGCAAGAGAAAGGATGGAGATGCATGATGTTTCCTGTCTTGTTTAAATTGTTGTATATTGTTTTAATTTGTTTCAATTGAGATATGTAACTGTATAAAGTATAAACATATATACGTTAAGTCTTATAGCGCATTAGTAAAGACTGTAATGCTGTGAGATTTTGTTCGACATAAAAATAATAAATAAATAAAATAAAAACGTATTTATTATAAAACAACGTATGATTTTTTTCTATTGGTGGCGCTCGTGAGCGCCCCAAAACGCCTAGGTACGTAATGTAAATCCCCAAATTCCAATAACAAATAAAAGTGTAGTCAAAAGACAGCAAAATCATTGGACCGCTGTCACACAGAGAAGGATATTAAAAACTATTTCTGGAGCACAAACAAACAATACTACTTTCTGAACGGGCAAAGTTAGCGACAACTGAAAAAAAACACATGAAACGTAGCACGTTCCGAAACTAACTGAAATCACACTGAAATGTTGTTTAAATTCAATTCTGTTACTAATGTTTTGTTCCTGCGTTATTTGTACGTGCTGCTGAAGTTGGGTTTCGCATTTAGATGGTTTAATTCAGTCTGCATTTGGTAAAAGGCAGGATATGGTCTGATGGCATTTTACATTGCCTTATAACTAGATACAATGCGTTTATAATTAATCATAAGAGCATATTTAGAAGCTAAAAATTTCACCCATGCCGGGATTCAAACCCGCAACCTCTGGCACGGATAGCCAGAGGTTGCGGGTTTGAATCCCGGCATGGGTGAAATTTTTAGCCTCTAAATAGGTTTTTAAATTTGTCCTTAGCACGGGTTAGTGCATTAAAAATAAAAATAGTATAATCATAAGAGGTCAAATATTTTAGAAACCTATTTAGAGGCTAAAAATTCCACCCATGCCGGGACTCGAACCGCAAGTGATGCAAATTACTTCAGCCAGCTGTCACTGCCTGTACGTAATACAGAGAGTACTGTAAAGAGGTTCGAAACTTCACTAATGCCGGTGAGTCGCCCATCGGCTCAGTTGGGAGAGCTGGCACGGTTAGCCAGAGGTAGCGGGTTCGAGTCCCGGCATGGGTGGAATGTTTAGCCTCTAAATAGGTTTTTTAAAATTGTCCTTAGCACGGGCATAAAAAAAGAAAGTAATCAAATAGTCAAAATTGACAATTATTAAAGAACGTAGCCGAGTAGCCGGAGAGAGTCATGGGTCATGCAATACAACCATGAGAACACGATTATAATTCACAACGTGAAAGTTATCACATCACATTAATTACACTAATATAAAAAACCTATTTAGAGGCTAAAAATAAATAGACACAAATATTATAAAGGTGAAAGTTTGTGAGTGTGTATGTATTATACTATTTTTATTTTTAATGCACTAACCCGTGCTAAGGAACAAATTTAAAAACCTATTTAAGGCTAAAAATTTCACCCATGCCGGGATTCGAACCCGCAACCTCTGGATATACGTGCCAGCGCTCTACCAATTGAGCCAATGGGCGACTCACGGCATCAGTGAAATTTCGAACCTCTTTACACTATTCTCTGTATTCGCTGTCGCTGCCTGTACGTAATACAGAGAAAGTGTAAAGAGGTTCGAAATTTCACTGATGCCGTGAGTAGCCCATTGGCTCAATTGGTAGAACGCTGGCACGGATAGCCAGAGGTTGCGGGTTCGAATCCCGGCATGGGTGAAATTTTTAGCCTCTAAATAGGTTTTTAAAAGTGTGTATGTATGTATTTTACGTCAAGAGCCCCGGCAAATAACAAAGCCTCGCTCTCTGTCCACCCTTCTGGGACACAAGCGTGAATTTCCCCTTGCGTCTACATATTGAGATAATTTATACAGCGTCCAGTGGTATCTTCATTCACACTAGATGGGTGAAGGGACCACTTGAATGCTGTAGTGCCTGGGCCATGGATTTTTGATGGTGTAGGCTTGCCCAGCACCTATACCATCCTGACAGCTTAGACTACGTAGCCCGCAGGAAAGACTAGTCATAACGTATGGAGCCAACCAATCCGCGAGGTCCTTCACGATGTTTTCCTTCACGGTTAGCGTGTGCTGCGACTACAAATTCGCAAATGTACGTAACTTTGAAATTAAACAAAGTCATTCGTACATGCCCGCAATGGGGATCGAACCTGGGTCTCTCGCTTGTACGTCCATTGTTCTACCCACTGAGCTACTACCGCTTACCACCACTGTATCTGAGATACTGGCGTGAGTTTATATATGTACGAGTATATACGTGTGACGGGTAAAGTACGCGAATTTGTCACTTTGGATTTCTGGGGACAGCACTCTACCAGCAGTTTAGACTTGTGTTCAATCGAAAACATGATTGCTTATTCAACTCGCGAAATTCCATTTTAATTATACTTTATTGCACACGAAACATTTAACAGGACATTACATAAGAAATAACATGTACAAAGGCGAGCTTATCTCTGAAAGAGATTTCTTCCAGCAAACCTTAGAGAGTCGGAGAAGCAGTAAAAAGCGGGTCTATATACGTGTACAAAATATACTACATAAATATTGAATAACCTGCCTAACTATGAAAGAAAGAAATAAACTACGTAAACTAAAAATAAATACATAAATATATAGCTCAATGTTATGACAGAGATAGATAATGCTCTTTCAACCGCTTCTTAAATGTACCAACAGTGTCCATTTTCCTTTTGATGATTATTTTCTCTCTTTATTTTATTCCATCGATTTATTATTATTTTGTTTCCTTTTTTCTTGGTAATACTTAGCGTCAATATTGTACAAATTGTGTTAAATAATATTGCGAAATATGATATATGATATCAACCCTTTTACGTCCCCACTGCGGGGGCACGGGTCTCTTCCAGCAACGCAGAAAGGTTAGGCCATACTCCACCACGTTGCGAAGTCCGACTTGGTGGAGGATTGTAAGACAGTGGCGGGCCTTAGTGTCGCCGCACACGGGCCACACGCGACAGCCACAAACGCCGCCACGAGAAGCTAGAAGCGGCTACAAAGGTAGCTGAAGCGCGCGACAGCCACTTGTGGCCGGTGGTCGACACTTGCGGTCGGTGGCTGCTACTTTTTTTAACCCTTGCGTGGCGTGCAGTATCATAATGGACTCTGACGAAAAAGGTTTAATTGCGCTACTTTTGATAAAAAGACGTCGTCGTAGAAGACGAAACCGTAGTTATTGGATACATCCAGTTTTAACGAATGTACACAAATGCAACGAACATTTCAATAATCTTCTAAATCATTCTAAAAAGTTTTTCAAACATTTTCGTTTAAGGATAGTTACGTTTTGGGAACTACATGCTCTATTATATGCTGGATTAAAGCACCACGACACCAACATGCGGAAAAGCATCGCACCTAAGATAAGTTTCACAACAATTTCAATAAACAATTCGCAGATTTCTTCCCAGGCCTTCACTTTTTCTCCTCTATTACTATAACTATCACTTTTTGAATCCCAAATCTCAGGACGGGATTGTATCCCTGATATAAAATTCTATATCCATATTTATCTACCTATATGAACCACAGACGACCGTGCGTTACCGTCGACTTTACAGCACAGGTTATCTGAGGCAAAGGAGAGAGGGGCGCGGAATCGCGCGAGTGGCGTGTGGCGGCTTTTTGTGTCGGCGTTTAGTGGCCGGTGCTAGCCACAAGAAGCAAGCTGCGACGATTTGTAGCGTGTGGCCGCCACCGGCGCCAACCGTGTGCGGCGAGTCCATATAAAATGTATGAAAATTACAGGAAATATGCCAGTGGCGGCGTTTTGTGGTTGTGGCCGGTGGCCCGTGTGCGGTGAATAATGTCAGAAGTTATCTAGCCGCCCATAAGGCTTCTGAAATGGCTTACATGACAGCCGGCGCCAACGGCTTAGCGTGCCTTGCGAAGCACGGAAGCGCTAAATATTTGAAATAAGAATATTTATGCATATCAGTTATTTATTGTGAAGCACGGAAGCGCTAAATATTTGGAATGTGATTTATGCATATCAGTTATTTAGTTACTACATTTATGTGTACAACCCTCAGTTTCTCGTACACTAACAATCTGTCAATCTAAAGTTAACAGCCGTGAAATGCTTTTTTCATATGCACTGTGACCAACTGACAGCTGTTAACAACAGATTAACGGCTTGTCAATTTACCTGAAAGCGGGGATTAGTGTAATAAATAAAAACTTCGTCTCACAGAGTTAGTAATCACACTCCACCGTAACAGCTTCTGTGATTTTTAAGATAATTTTCGTAAGCACTACACAGTATTCCAAATATAAGAAAAAAATAGCTTACCAAAATGTCAATAAAATATTAATAATGTACATTATACTTTGAACTTAATTGAATGGAGAAAGGAATATTGCGTTGGTTTGGACATGTGGAGAGAATGGAAAAGAAAGGAAGAAAAATTGCCGTAACAAAGGACATCTTATGTGGACATACTTCAACCAAAAGAAAATGTACCTACTAGAAAAGGGGAAGGTAAAAAGTACCCGGAACCAGCGTGCGTGCCTGCAACGATTAATAAACGTTGATGAAGCAAAGGTGATCTATCAGGATCGTGGCAAGTGGCAGTCCCAAGGCTCTGCCTACCCCTCTGGGATACAGGCGTGAGGTTATGTTATGTTGTTCGTATAAAATTTAATGTTTAAACTATTTATTTTCTGAATACAAATTTTAATAATATACAATAAATATATGAATTCACCTTGCATTTACGTAAATCAAAATCAAGTTAGTGAATCCAACACTGAGTTAATAAGGGTACTTTTCATTAATAACACAAAGTTCGAGCCAACATTATATACCTATTTTAAACTTTCTATGGAAAGGTTGACCTAAAGGGTCACAGAAAGGTTTCGGTCCATTCTAATGGGATTTACAAATTAATTTAAAACGTAACATACTGACGTTTGTAGGGGCTTGGGTTGAGTTTAATTGACTTTAAATATCAATATTAAAATAATTTTTGATGTGTATTCTACCTTCCAACTATAGTGGAAAGGGTTTTCGTCTTATTACATTAAAATTACGATTTAATTAACGTGACGTTTAGAGGGTTCATGTTACAAACTTTTTCTACCAATATTATAAATGTAATAAGATATCAATCTCGTGAGGTATATTACCTTATTCAAAAGTTGGCTTTCTCTGAAGAACTCTCCTTTCTTTTTCTCCAATTCGTTGGAAGCGATGCTTGTTGTACAATTACTTAAAATACTTCAATGTTACTTAATTGCTGTTACAGTGCTACATCAGAAATAAGTCTCGCGGATGTAAGTTGATCGACCAGTCAGATAGTTTCATTTTATGGCAGGCCGCGCGCCTTTGTTGCTATTGGTTGATTCAACGTCATCGATGCAGGTGACAATTAGTTTGGCAATATTAGCGTTAGCGAAATAGGTAGCGCTACTGCGGCAATCAATTCTGCACCTTAACCGTATCGGTTAAAGATTGGTAGTTAGCCAGTGTTGGCTAGGTCTACCTCACAATGGGCTAGTTGAGAGAGCGGAATGGGAGGTGAAGTGAATGGACTTACTTGGTGATGGTGGATGATGGCTCGCTTTAGCTGTTGGGTAGATGATGAGCGGTGATGGATGAGCTGATGCGTCCAGCGCACGGAGAACACTCCTGCACTGTTCACTTATAGTCTAATATTGTCAATTTATTGTTCTTTGAGCTGATAAAGTTTCTTGGTCAACAAAATGTCTATCACTTCACGAGAATTCGAGCACTTATCACGCGCGTATGTCACAGTGCGAATGTGTATGCAGATGGCTGGATAATTAGTAGCGAGCGAGCGGCACGAGTGACGGCACCGGGGCGACCAGAATAATGAACAGTGAGTGACCACAGATTCATGATTACGTCGCGTCGATTCTCGTGCGAACAAAGATCATGTTGAATGTACTTATAGCTTCGGGTACTTTCGTTACACTTCTTCCTAGTCTGCGCGAACGTAGATTCTCGAAGGGACTTTTATGATGTGTAGTACTGTACTGCTGTTTGTACAATTGATTGTTTACCCTAATAAAATGAAATAGACGTGAAAGTTTGTATGAATTCTATTTGTTTGTATGTATGTTTATTAGTCAATCACGCCGGAACTAAACAGATTGAGATGAGCGATCGATTATAGTCTGAAATAGCACATAGACTGTTTACTATTTATCCCGCAAAAATACACACAAAAATTTCTTCGCGAACGAAGTCGAAGATAGCAGCTAGTAAATTATAAGGCTATAATTTATATTAATTAATGTTTAAATGCTATGGGCATTACCCTCCCAATGATGGCACAACCTTGCGCTGTGGCGCTCATTAGGGAAATGCTGTGTCCAGCAGTGAACTAATATAGCCTGAAGAAGAAAAATAATGTTTAAAGGTAAAACAATGGCCTCGGAAGGGAGAAACCTAAGATCGATTCCCAGTGCTTGCATGTACTCGTACCAACGACTTTGTCTTCTAAGTTACGTACATTTGTGAAGTATAGTAGCTGTAGGAAACCTGAATGTCTGAGGTGTCTGTCATGTAATGGCAATCGTTAAGGTCAGAATTGTCAGAGGCCGAGGCCTTATGGGCGGCTTGATAACTTCTGACAGTAAGGTCTGCCACTGTCTTACATGTATGGCCTAACCTTCCTGCGATGCAGGAAGAGACTCGTGCCCCATTAGTGAGGGCATACAAGGGTTGATACCGATATCGACATAACTTTCAAAACTGTTAATCATTTTTGAAATATAGTAATATGCATAAGCTGGGTGCACTCATTTTAAACAGACAAATAACTATGTAAATTTCGCGAGACAGCGCCAAGTTACGATTTCATAGCTCACGTAACACATACTCAGACACTTTTTAGTGCCTCGTAGACTCCATCGACGTCAATTACTAAGATTTCTATTACAGTATCATACGTCATCAGTACACTGAGTAAGGTTGCCCGGAACATTCGTTGTTATTGTCAACGGAGATTGCAACTTGAGAAAAATCCACATAAAGTGTATCTCGGGCTCTAGAGTAGGCTTCAGTTTTCACCGAAAGCAAGTGTAATACTACTTCCTGCTCTGTGTAAAACTTTTCTTCACTATTTTGAAAAGTTATGTAAAGTTAAGTGTCATATTAGTTCCGATATTTATATTACACGAATATATCAGATTCTATCCTATAGTAGCCGAGGTATGCGTATAGTCTGTTAGCTTTTAGAATACACTTCGGGCTCTAGAGTAGGCTTCGGCTTTCGCCGAAAGCACACGAGTGTAATACTACTTCCTGCTCTGCATAAAACTTTTCTTCACTATTTTGAAAAGTTATGTAAAGTTAAGTGTCATATTAGTTCCGATATTTATATTACACGAATATATCCGATTCTATCTGACAGTACTCGTAGACGAGGTATATTCTAAAAGCTAACAGACTGTACTACATTGTATTAAATGTAAAAAGTAAATTCTTTTACAAATAATACTAATGTCAAAATAAAATACACTACAAACAAAAACTAGTAGATTTTTTTAATACAAAATACACACAGGTCATAGTCAAAATTTTTACAATAAAATAATATGAATTCATAGTAATAAAAAGTATTTGATATTAAGTTTTTATCATTTCGTTCGTAACAAAATAATATTTACAACACTTCGTATAACTTTTATGTTTATTTATTACATAACTGCGATAAAAGAGGTTTTATGTTTTTCGAGCGTATATTTGTATGAGTATGTACATTTCTTTGTTACGGCTTAATGTAGTTTAGCTTTAGAGGTGTCATTCGATTCTTCTTAACTGTCGCTCTTACACTCACATTCGTAATTTGTTTCGTCAATCTTTCTTCCTTCACCCTCTCCACATGTCAAAACCAATGTAACATTTCTTTCTCAACTCTAGGCAGTAGATCCTTTTTCAGTCCAAAACGTTCTCTAATGAAAATGTTTTGTATCACGTCATACAAAGTAACACCACACAAAGACCTCATTTGAACTGCAATTATTCAACTTTCTTGATCCTTGAGCCATACCCAAGTCTCGCTACCAAACATAAGTAATGGGTACGTAATACGTATCCACTACATAATACAGAGAGTATTGTAAACATACATACATACATACACGCCTGTATCCCAGAGGGGTAGGCAGAGACTAGGGACTGCCACTTGCCACGATCCTGACAGATCATTTTCGCTTCATAAATAATAAATAAATATTTATGGACATATTACACAGATCTCCTTGGCCCTATGTTGGTTGGTTTTGGTGCTAACTCGACGATAGATTTAATACAATAAATACAAAGATAACATCCAAGACCCGAGACAAAAGAGAAAAATTCGTTTCCTAGTCTGACCCGGCCGGGGATCGAACTCGAGACCATCAGTTTTACAGTCAGCGTGCTAAACCGCTGCACCACCGAGGCCGACAAGTCGGTCATAAGTCGTTGCATGCACGCACGCCGGTTCCGGGTACTTTTTATCTTTCCCTTTGCTAATACATCCCTTATTTGGTCGATGCAGTATTTTAAAGAGGTTCGAAATTTCACTGATGCCGGTATGTCGCCCATTAGCTTAGTTGGGCGAGCGCTGGCACGGTTAGCCAGAGGTCGCGGGTCCGAGTCCCGGCATGGGTGAAATTTTTAGCCTCTAAATAGGTTTATAAAATAAGTAATGGGACCAGCTCTCCATTATGGATAGCCAATGTAGGTCTCTTGGAGATGTTTTAGCTACTCACGATCCACTTTTACTCTTCTTTCTATTTATTACCTTCACACTTTCCCTCCCTCATAAACAGGACCGCCGTAATTCACTTGTTCCACCCTTTCATCTCTAATCGTTAATCTAATCGCATCGTCGTCAGGATAAACTAGTCCACTGCTGGACATAGCCCTCCCCTAAAGAGTGCCACGTTGTGCTATCATAGGGGGTAGTACCCATAATCCCCACGCTGGGCATGCGGGTTGGGGATCGCAGTTTGGTGGAATTGTACTGCAGGGGGCGCTGCTGCCCACCCCCCGGTTTGTGTCCCTTAGTCGCCTTTTACGACACCCGCGGGAAGAATTGGGTTGGTGCTATTCTCTAGCCACCACACAGTACAATCGCATAGAGGGGATGTATTTATTAGCAAAGGGCAAAATAAAAAGTACCCAAACTATTTATGTACATGCACCACGTACCAACTATGTTCTTCATGCAACATAACTTAGATTTAAGAAATCATGTGTGTAATATTTTTTTGGTTGTGCAATAAAGTTGTCTCTATCTACGAGTATCTATCTAGCGTGCGTGCTTGCAACGACTAATGAACGTTGATGATGCCTACACCTCTAAGAAAGAGGCATGAGTTTGTGTTTTAAACAAGAAAATGTTTATCTCTTTCTATCTTCCTTGGGACCGAACCCTAAACTCTCAAGTTTTGAGGCAACCATACTTACCATTAACCACTTAGGCACTGAATGCAAACATTATCCATATGGTCTCTGCCTACCCCTCTGGGAAACAGGCGTGAGGTTATGTATGTATGTATGTATGTATGTATGTATGTATGTATGTATGTATGTATGTATGTATGTATGTATGTATGTATGTATGTATGTATGTATGTATGTATGTATGTATGTATGTATGTATGTATGTATGTATGTATGTATGTATGTATGTATGTATGTATGTATGTATGTATGTATGTATTTTTTATCGGAAGAGACCGACCAGGTTTCCCTCTGATTCACAGATCTAATAATGTGTAGTGTTTACGAAAGTTTTAGTTCAAAATCTTCAGCTTTATCCGAAAACTGATACATATACGAAATTTCAATGAAATATATTTAAATAATAAAACTTTATTGTAAAACTGGCTTACAATGATGGTTACTGTTTCCCATACTAAGATTCTCTGTGCTACGGCTGATTAATTTTACAATAATAATAAATTCAAAACTATTATAATTTGAATTCGAAATAGTTGATACACTTATACATCTACTTTTGATACGGAGACGACTTTAAAACAGCAAAAAAATATTAGTAAAAATGTACATGAGTTTTCGAAAAAGGGGACGTATTTTTTTCCTGTGGAACAATTCATACAATAAATTGTAATTTATTTCATTTCAGCTGTTTCACATATATATGAAAAAAATATTCTACTCAACAAAAATTACCCCCTCTATTTGAAAAAACTCATACAGTACGTTTTACTACAGATTGTATGAGCCTCTGCTCAGAGTCACGTTTAAGACTAAAAATAACAATAACAAAGTAAAGACCTCGCGTACACGATTGAGCTCGAATTATTTGTTAAATAAAACATTCTCGACTTTCAAAACAAGCTAACCGCGCCGAACGACAATATTAATTCGATATTCGAATTTATATTTTTGTTCGGCTGTTATGGTAAATTATATGTCTTACTGCCTTGCTCTCTGATTCTTTCTATAGTATTCATAGTTTAGTTTATGCAATATTTCATTGTATAGCACTATATTAATATGTAGGTTTATTCGATTTAGGGGATGTATTAGCAAACGGGAAGATAAAAAGTACCCGGAACCGGCGGCGTGCGTGCTTGCAACGACTCATAAACGTTGATGAAGCGAAGGTGATCTGTCAGGATCGTGGCAAGTGGCAGTCCCTGGTCTCTGCCTACCCCTCTAGGATACAGGCGTGAGGTTATGTATTTTTGTATATTTATTCCATTTCACCTTCCATAAATATATTATAAGGTGCATTTATTCTTTTATCTCTTGTTTTCGTCTTTTTTTTGCACCCCACCAATTTTTATTTTACCTCCTGCGATTGACTAGCAGAAATTGCTTAAGGCGTTGAGTACGCCGTATGTAAATGTAAATAAGTGCAATTAAGTATTAATAAAGTCCCCAAGATACCGGCCTAGCCTAGTTTAGGGACTGCCGGTAAACGTATAACTATTTTTGTAATACCCTCCACTGTCTATTTATAAGCTTTTTGTAATAACCTCTATTTACAAGCTGCGTTAATTTTAATTGTATTTTATTATTATATCGTACTTTATTGCAAACGCCACATTTAAAAGGACATCACAATAGAAATGAAATGTACAAAAGCGAGCTTATCACTGAAAGAGATTTCTTCCAGCAAGCCTTCGGAGAGTCGGAGAAGCAGTAAAAAGCTGTTCTATATCTTGTCTATATTTGGAAATAAATTATTAACTTATTTACTTACATTGAAACTACATTGAAGACATAATATGTAATCTACTGTTGGCGAGGCTACCCTGCCTTGAAAAGACGTCCTTATCTCAAAAAGGTTAACTACATTCTCTTCACTCAACCTAGCCTCAACTTTGTATCGGCATATTTAGGCCTTCGGTAAACTGTATTATCAATACACATAAAAGATTTTATGGCAATTTCGTTCCGTATGAGGGCGGAGGGATAAAAGAGCCCTGCGGTCGGCGTGCGGGCCCTTACGGGAATCAAACCTTCCACAAAAGGGATTGTGGTATGTAGGATTTAGTCAGAGTTAAAGAACCGTTTTAGAATTAAAGGAAAAAAGTAAATTATTCGAGTTCGTCGTATATATTTTCGACTGTCTTGTTCAGGTACATCCATCTACTGGCCACGTTATTTCTAGAATCTTCTCTACCTAACATGTAAACAAATAGAGATTGCTAATTGGTAATTCATTTTCTCTGGTTATGCAATATGCAATACTTCAACTAACATAACCTAACCTAACCTTGTGATGTTGTAAAACTTTTGTAAATAATAAAACTGGAACGACTTAAACTTTTGCTTTATTTATACTGTTTATTTTATACTAAAACAGAAAACTGGTTAAAAAAGGCATAAGCAGGTAAATAGTCAGATCTAGTCAATGTGTAAAGTGGTAATGATTAAAATGAGGGAAATCGAAAAATGTATGACGCAATCTATAATATAAAAATGAATTGCTGAATATGTTGGTAAGCGCAAATCTCGGAAACAGTTGAACCGATTTCGTTAATTCTTTTTTTAGAATATTCTTTGAAGTTCGAGGATGGATCTTACGGAGAGAAAAAAAAAACAACTGTTAGGCGGTACAATGTTCGCTGGGTCAGCTAGTTTTAAATATTTGTAAGTGATAGATAGAAAAAGAAATATAAAAAATGGTGTAAAGAGGTTTGCACCGTTACAACCTAACTGCCAGTAAAGGAAAATATCGTGAGGAAACCTGAATGTCTGAGGTGTTCAAATCCCACTTGAAATTGCCAATCCTCGGTGGGCACTCTTCATAATTAAGCCCATAGTCTCTCTCTCTCTCTCTGACAGAAAGCCTATGCCCTGGAGTGGAACGTTTATAATACAATCAGTTATAAATTGGTTAAACTACTTAAATCTGCAGATATAAAGCTTTACATAGCTGGCAGTAGATACGCCAGTTGATTTAAATTCATGAAGTCATAGATGTGCATGTCTTCTCAACTCGTACACTTTTGACTTCATAGCTTTAATACTAACCGCTAGCAGTAAAGGAAAATTGTATGAAACATCAACCGACTATGTTGCTGGGCAAACAAAATGTGTTAGTGTCCATAAGAAGAGTTTACATAATGGACTCAAGTTACTTTAATCATCGTTTCATATGCTAATAATAAAGTAGTGGTCGTTGATACCTGTACTATTTGAAAACTGTATTACACAATAAGTTGACACAATTGGTTTTGCAAGATAACTCCATTTGAAATGTCTGAGTTTTCTTCACAAAGTCGGTAGCTCAATACTTTGGTATCAGCCCTTGAGTGTCCACTGCTGGGGCACGGCTCTCTTCCTGTATCGCAGGAAGGTTAGGCCATACTCCACCACCGTGACTGGGATTCGTGGAGGATGGTTAGACTGTGGCGGGCCTTACTATCAAAAGTTATCAAGCCGCCCATTCGGCTTCTAACATGGCTTAATGACTGACATTACATGACAGCCGGCACTAACGGCTTAACGTGCATTGCAAAGCACGGAAGCGCTCGAAAAAATGCCACGAACACCAGGATGGTCAACCAACCAGCACCTCACCGCGTCTATTATTGCTTAGCCTTAGTGACCGATTCAAATCACTCGATTTCACTAGACCACAAGCGGTTCAATACTTAGTATATTTAACACTAGCAGTACCCGTGACTACGTTTGCATGGTAAGCGGGTTAGCCTATGTTCACCCGGAAAGTTTATTATGAATAGCGGTAAAAGAATTTTTGATATCAGATAAGTAAATAAATAATCAAATAAATAATCAATATTCATGGACATATTGCACAGATCTCGTTAGCCCTATACTAAGAACAACTAAATGACTTGTGTTATAGGTGCTAACTCGACGATAGATTTAATACAATAAATACATAGATAACGTCCAAGACCCGAAACAAACTAGAAAAGTTCGTTTCCTAGTTTGACCCAGCCGGGAATCGAACCCGAGACCTTCGGTTTTACAGTCAGCGTGCCAACAGCTGCGCCACCAAGGTCAGAGTTTATCTTCTTCCTACAAACTGCTCGAAGTATACACATCAAATACATTAATCAGCACTTTCTTGGAAAGATGAAGTCAAATGTTACTTTCAAATCATTACACTATAAACCGCCGTCGTGTATTCATATTTAACATTTCACCATAATAAATGAATTATTATGCATATCATTTACACTTGTGGAACTTTAACAAAACTTTTAGCATAAAATAATCTAATATATCATTTACGTGAAGACCATTCCGAATAGAAACTTTAAACTTGATAACTTTTCCTCATTATTACATTTTTGTTATACATAGAAAGTCATTGCTGTTTAAATCACGTTACATAGTTTTTTTAGCCGTTTATTGGACTTCCATAGCAGTGTCTTTAGCCAGATCTTCTCTTAAAAACGTTGAGAGATCATCCCACCATCAGCACGCTTTTGAGATCATCATATTTTTAAATGTCATAAAAAACGCTTTACATGTAAGGACTTAATTCATATTGACAACACTTGACGCTTGGCCAAACCCTTTATATCCTATAAATTATTTTATGCATTATAATTGACGAAACTGAAGTTTGCCCCTTTATCATGAAGCATGTAATTTTTTTTTGTTTGTAGTAATGTCTTTGTAGGATAATTTTACAGATTTGTCAACTAACATATTCACGAAGCCTGATTTTCCTAGAAGCTCTATTTTTTTCTGGCCATGGAAAGTATTTGTGAATAGTTAACATATTTACATGTTAGCTACATAACAAAATTTTCCTAGGAGTTAGGTGTTCGCCTTCCATCAGAACAGTGAGTTAGTTATGTAAAACAACAAAATATTAAGCAGCACTACAATTGATGGAATCACAGTGCCAAGTTACCAGACAAATTATATATAGAAATTATAATTTTAATTCCCTTTTTTCTGGCTTTATTATCAAAAGTTCTCTATCTACCTATACCAACTCGACTCTAATCTTACCTGTCCATGATTGAGGAATCCGTGCCGAAACGCCAATTCGTCGGCAGCCTCAGAACCAGCTGGGACGTGCACAGCGAACTGATGGTGATAATGGTACTGCGTCACGCACGACTCCAGCACCAAAAGCCACACTAGCCAGCATCCATGCACACCCATCGCGCACCATCGCACGACCCAATCACCAGAACACCCCCGAAAAAACTAAGTCCACTCACCAACCAGCATACCTAGCAATTACCCAAGTCCGTGCTAACTAACTGCCTCCGATGAAACATGTTTTTTTTTTCGGGGCGAAGGCGGCGCTGGGTGCTAATGTGATTTTAATCGCGTCTCGATGTTTAAAACGAGCTCTGAGAAGAGGTTCGACACGTGTCCTCCCGTCTACGGTTACGGTGTGACTGACCACTCGCGACTGCCGGCAAGGCTGCGTGCCACATCCACACATGCGCAGTAATTCCCGCCCTTTCTTTGGCCTACTTGATACGTCTAGGTATTGTGCATGGCATCAATTGAGTCGCATATTTAATTGGAGGAGGCATCGACGGATGTGTACGGCGGGCATTGTTGTCTGAAGTAAAGGGTCCGCCCTTTGTGCTAATCCCTTTACAGATCGCGCGGGATTTTCTGGAGGTTTCCTGTTCGAGGTGCTTTGTTGGTTTTTTCGCATGTTCTTTTTGGAGTTCATTTTTCTTGTGACTCGTTTCGTTATTGATTTGTTTTTAATGTCCTGTGAGTATGTGAATTTTGTTAATGATTTATGTTTTTAAATATAAAATAATTTTTTTTTCTAATTCATTTATGTCAATTATTTGTGCGTATCTGTTGATAATTTGATAAATTTACACTGTTATTCATATACCTCCGAAATTAGCATTTTTGTTTTAAAAACCTATTTAGAGGCTAAAAATTTCACCCATGCCGGGATTCGAACCTCGAATTTTTGTTTTATATCTACTAACCTATTAGTCCAGTCGATCTAAAAGTTGTTTGGAAGAGATAACTTTCAGTGATAAGGCCGCCGTCTGTACTCTTAGGTTAACAATTATCTGTGTAATTTCCATTTTTATGTAAAGTGTTTATCTGTATCAATCTATCTATCTATCTAACCTTCTTGGTATAATATTTCTGTTGTAAAATTTACCTCTCCAACAATTTCGTGAACTTAAATAAAATAGTCGTAGACGTCAACAATTCGTACATTTTCATTATCCATGTTTGTGAAATTTCTGGTCTTGCGAGGCTAAATTATTTAACTTTATCTAGGTTAATTAATAAAATGTTGTACTAAAGGATGAAAACGCGTGCGAGCGCTCAAGTTTCTCTAAAACTTCGTAGCAGAAAGCCACAAAACCTCGTGGCGTAGCACCCGTAGAGCTACGAGTTCTGTAGCATTTTACTACGCCGTAGTCAACTGCGGTCGTCAACTGTTTTATTGGTTTCTCTATGAATTATTCTTTTGCTCCACAAAAATCTCGTGTGAGTATTGTTTCCTGCACTTTACCGCAGCACGTTTAATGGTAAAGGTATATTGGTCCATGGCTTCACTCATCTTGTAGTTGTATGAACTATTTATGTACATACTAGTATGGACTCCGGTCTCTCACATAGTAATAAGTCCTGATTACTCAAATTGTACATATTTTGTGTTTTGACACCTCTGTGAGAAGGAAATAAATAAATAAATTACTTGCTTACTTACATTCTTCCTAATGTGAAGTTTTCAATGCATAATCTTCAATTCAATGTTGTATTTACATTTATCTCCCTTTTAGTTTAAAAGCAAAATTCCAATTTTTACTCGTCAGGAGAATTAATAATTCACAAAAAAAAGTGGTGTTTCATACATTTTCTTATAGGTTTTTGCAATATGGAAGATGACTACATAAAGAGTTATTTAATTTGGATCTGTAAAACATTAAAAAAATAAGGGAAATGTTCTCTCGTTTTGTTTGCAGCGTGAATCAATAAAATATATCAAGGTCATTGCTTAGAGTAGTAATGTTTCCTTCAAGCTATTAGCACTTTTTATCATATTTTTAGGAAAAACGTCTCTTTGGCGTTTATTTCATTATCTAGCGAATGGGAATTATTGTTAGGTCGTACCAATAAAGCTGAAACTTTAATAATAATAATGGCCCCACAGTATACTCACTTATCCTAACGCCAAACTGAGATACCCTTTGTTATAATAACCAGCTAGGAGAGCTTAAGGTGAAGATAAAAGTTTTATCCCACTGCCCGTTTTTGCCTACACCAAGTGATTGATTTCAATCACTCGGTTTCATTAGGCCACGAGCGCTTCTATACGAATACAAACACGTCTTATTGGAAATTGTACTACTTGCTACTTACCTACCTACATACCTGAAGCGCTCGTAGACTAGTCGAACCGAGTGATTGAAACAGTAGTAGGTAAATTCTCTATCAATACTGTATACGCCTAAGGATATCATACCCTACAGTCTGCAAGAGTCCACAAGATTCGGAAAGTGAAACCGAAAGTTTAGAGTATAATTTTCCGCAGGTTATGAGTGGTACAAAACAAACTCCAGTCACCAATGAAAATATTCATTACCAGAAAAATGTCTTAGTATACAAAGTGTCATCCAAATGGCAAACAACTCATTGGAGGCACAGAAGAAGTCGCTATTTTTGCTCCCGAAATTGATTACATTCTGAAGTTTCTCGTAGCTCAGGAAAGGCGAATAAAAGCCGTGTCTTATCTGACGACATGACATTCGGGAAAGCCTTTTTCTTTATTATAACGTCTATTCTCAGTGCCACATAACGGGGTATGGTAGGCAATGTAATTTAATGGGATATGCCGATAGAAACGTACGAGACTGTAATTCTTATAAAAACTGTATTTAAACGGATTTTTACTGTATTTATACGGATTACAACACATTTTTTGAGAAGTCAAGAGCATAAGAACTACAGTATTTTCTAAGGTTAAAACGAGCACTAGACATAATAAAAACTGTATTTACACGGATTCTACTCGTTTCATTTTACATTTTTACAATTTTCCGACGTTTCGGCACTTTTTCAAGAACCGTGGTCTTGGAAGACGCCCACGATCCAGGTGGTCTCGGAAGACCGCATGTCGCATGACATTAGTATATTTTGCTTCACATGTACTAGATTAAATATTATTTGATAAACATAACATTACCACCCACTATCTTCTGCCTTTTGCAAGAGGCACGGGCGTACTAACCATAGTACAGGATAGGAGATAGTCTAGTTATGCTTTAGTCTAGTTAGCTACATAAAATTACGTTTTTGTTATGTATTTTTATTAGAATAATATAAGCACAAGAATGATTATGTATGTAAGCTGCATGTACGTAATACATAGAACATTGTAAAGAGGTTCGAAATTTCACCAATGCCGGTGAGTCACCCATTAGCTCAGTTGGAAAAAGCGCTGGAAAACGGATAGCCAGAGATCGCTGGTTTGAGTCCCCGCATGGGTGCAATTTTTAGCCTCTAAATAGGTTTTTAAAATTGTCCTTAGCACGGGTTAGTGCATTAAAAATAATATAAAGAATGTAATTCTTTGTAACCATTTCTTTAAATAAATATTTATCATTAAAAAAAAATCTACATAGAATACAGAAAAGCGTTCACGCTTCAACCTTCCTAGGTAATTGATGCACACCGCTGTACTAAGGGCCTGCTTATGAATTGAGAACTTTGCCAAGTAAATAAGTAAATACTTAACTGTAGTGCTATATCTTCGAATCTCTTAGCAAAGGGCTTGACAGAACGTTACTTATTGTCCACTGTCGTTGTCCATTGGTTTAGGTACTTAAAAAAAATGTACACAATCTTGATACGATAATGTAATTTCAGAAAATTCTATTAGAATGTAAAGATTTGATTTAAAAGGTGTTTATTTCGATAAAAAGACTTATCAAGATTGTTTACATTTTTTTAAGTATGTAAAGAAATGGACTATAATTATTTACTCAAGAAATTCTCAATTCGGTGATGCAATCTTAACGACCGGTTACTTTTAAATAGGGACAGCGGGACTTCTGATTTTAAATGTATATTAACACTATTTTATTGAATACTTTTAATATCGTGAGTATGGAGTAATGACCGATAAAGCAATACAAATCAAGGCCTGAATCGATATCAATCCTTGTATGTCGCCACTGTTGGGGCACGGGTCTCTTACTGCATCGCACGAAGGTTAGGCCATACTCCACTACGAAGGTCAAGTCCAGGTTGGTGGAGGATTGTAAGACAGTGCCGGGCCTTACTGTGAACTTCAGTGCTTCGCAAGGCACTTTAAGCCGTTGGTACCGGCTATTAAGTAATGGCAGTCGTTAAACCATGTCAGAAGCCTTATGGGCGGCTTGATAACTTTTAACAGTAAGGCCCGCCACTGCCTTACAATCCTCCACCAACCCGGACTTGGACCCCGTGGTGGAGTATGACCTAACCTGCCTGCGACGTAGGAAGAGACCCGTGCCCCAGCAGTGGGGACATACAAAGGGTTGATATCAAAGAACTACCTGCTAATCGTGTCTCTAAAACTTAGGTTAGCTAGTAGACAACCCTAATCTTAACTTACCTTTATTTCAGTAGTACCTTTAATCCAGTACACTATTATTTGTAAGATTCGGACTCCGCTGAAAATCAGCGCTGTAGGATGCCTAGCATCCCGCAGCATACGCTGAGAGTCCAGTCCTTTTGCCAAGCTCTTACTTACTTTAGTAATTTTTTAAAATTATAATCTGATAAATATAATTTAGTACATAAGCTATATTGTAAGATATTCTTTTTTATTGGCAATAAATGGCTATTCATTCATTCATTCATTCAAAAAACCTTAAACTCGCCTAAGTGCAAAATTTTTATGCAACAAAGAATTGTAGTAACGACAGTGGTGATATTTTATTTTATTTTTCAAATACGATGTTGCACTATACTATATTTAATCGCGTCTTATCTACTTAAACTGAGCATTGAAGCTCAAATCCAGTTCTATAGAGCACAGTCTACTCGGTAACATCTCCCCTCCTCCATAATGACTGCCTTTCAATGTTAAGAATAGACTCGCAAGAGATCTATAAAATCTTCCCATTCAATAGAAAGAATGGCTTGTGGAGGTGCCTTATTCGATGCAGATGCTACTAAAGGCGAGTACACGATACGGCTAGAGCCTCGTTTCATAACACTGGCATTCGAAATGAAATGAAAAAATTCAAATTTATTTTTAACTAGCTATTCCCCGCGGCGTTTTTTTTTATTTTTATTTTATTAAGGACATCAACAGCGAAAACAAATTATTCGATTACAATAATAAAAATACAGTTCACAGGGCCAATAACAGATATCCACAGATAGAAGGTTCTTAGTTACTAAAAATATAGCACGTCAACGCTTTGTAATAAAGATAAAAATACATGCTTTTTAATTTTTAACTATTATATTAAAAGCACATTAAATTTGCCAACTTGAAAAGTATGTGTTAATATGTGTGTGTATGTGTGTGTGTGAGGGTGAGGGTGTGTGTGTGTGTGTGTTTGTGAGCGTATTTGTGATGAATAAGTGCGAGTAGGGTTGGGGGAGGGTTCTCCAATATATGTTCGCGTTAACCGCGGATTATCGATTTTGCCCTTTCGGCCGTCATGGCAACTAAATTTCGTCTGTAACTAGTTGCGAATAAAGATTATTTTTCTTTATTCGCAACTAGTTGCCCACAAAGAGTACTATGTCCGCCATGGCAACTGAGTTTCTCAACCAGTTGTGTAAAAGGATTTTATATTCTTTCTACCGACAAAGAATAAAAATATCTTTTTCACAACCGGTTGCAAAGTTTAGTTGCCATGGCGGTCGAAAGGGATTTTGGCATGGCAATAACATATTTTGCCGCAGTAAAACGTGGCCTATGGGTATATCCAGAGAGTCAGCTAACTCCATACCAAATTTGATTGAACTCGTGAAGAAGTAACAAACATACAGTCTATTTATTCTTACTTGTCCAATTTAGTAAACAAGATTCTACCCTTAAACTGTGACTTTTTAGTCCAAAACTGCCATATTTCCATAAATGAAGTAACCTGGAACACTCTTTTAGATAACACACTGCCAATTTTATAAACATACCTAGTTCATGAATTTGCGAGAAAATGTCTTGTTTAGGCATCTAATCACAATTTTAAGGTTAGAATCGTGTTTACTTAATTGGACAAGTAAGAATAAATAGACTGTACACACTCATAAACTTTCGCCTTTATCATATAAGGGTGAATAGAGTAAATTATAGTGTCATGTGATGTGATGTAGCCTATATGCGTAGCCACGCAGTCCACAAAGGCTGTAATGTTGTATACTTTTGTTAAAAACCTATTTAGAGGCTAAAAATTCCACCCATGCCGGGATTTGAACCCACGACCTCTGGCTATCCGTGCCAGCGCTCTTTCCAATTGAGCTAATGGGCGTCTCACCGGCATCAGTGAAATTTCGAACCTCTTTACACTATTCTCTGTATTACGTACAGGAATGGAATGGCATGGGTGGAATTTTTAGCCTCTAAATAGGTTTTTAGGATTGAACATTGTTATTAAAGAAGAGTTTATTTTTATGTAGCATATACACGTCCCACCGCAGGGCACAGTCATCATTTAGAGAAACAGTACGGGCTTAATTGCCACGCATGCACACTGCGGATTGGCAATTTTTATCGCTGAGATATGTGAACACATCACACGCTAACTGTGAAGAAAAACATCGTGAGGAAACCCGCGGCTTGGTTGGCTCCGCACGTATTGACTAGTCTTTCCTGTGGGCTAGGCCGACTAAGCTGTCAGGATGGTACCAGGCACTACAGCGTCGGAGTGGTCCCTTCACCCATCTAGTGCAAGTGGGGATACCACTGGACGCTGTATAAATCATCTCAATACGTAGGTAGATGCAAAAAGGCCAATCATCATCATCATACGCTAATATTTCTTCATGATTGTTTTCCTTTAACGTTAGCGAGTAGCATTGCTACTTGAACGTCGCAAATGTTAGTAAAGTTAGGAAAACATAGTTATTATACAATTTTTATTTTTAATGCACTAACCCGTGCTAAGGACCATTTTAAAAACCTATTTAGAGGCTAAAAATTTCACCCATGTCGGGATTCGAACCCGCAACCTCTGGCTATAAGTGATGCAATTTGCTTAAGCCAGATGTCGCTGCCTGTACGTAATACAGAGAATAGTGTAAAGAGGTTCGAAATGTCACTGATGAGTCGCCCATTAGCTCAGTTGGAAAGAGCGCTGGCACGGATAGCTAGAGGTCGCGGGTTCGAATCCCGGCATGGGTGAATTTTTTAGCCTCTAAATTGATTTTTAAAACATAGTTATTGTATTGTAATACGACCTCGCGAACGTAAGGCGTTCAGCCAGAGCCGGCGTTCAACAGCCCTTGAAGCGCCAGACGCCAAGGATTGTTTGTACAGCTGCCATATACAACATTTAATACGAAATGTAGCAGTAGTGCATCAAGTGTGAATGAAGATACCACTATAGATACCAGGCCAATATATATATATATACATTAATATTTCTTCCTTCTTCCCGTTATCTCATTCTAAACTCTGCTAACTCTCATTCCAGGCTTCCGGAAGATATCTTTCTTAGAGCTAAGTTCGCCTTTGTAACAAAATTATGTAATATTATTTCATATTAATGATTTGCAATACAGAGTGTGTATGTGTGTATATATAGCAGTAGTGGTAACTCAGTACGTAGAAAAAAGGACTCGTAAGCGAGAGACCCAGGTTCGATTCCCGTGAGAGCATGTACCATTGATTTTGTTTTCTAGTAGTGAACATTCGTGAAGTTATAGTAGCAATACTACTCGCTAACTGTAAAGGAAAACATCGTGAGGAAACCTGAGTCTCTGAGGTGTTCAAATGCTTTAGCGCTCGAAATTGCCAATCCACGGTGGGTATGCGTGTTAAATAAGCCTATACTCTCTCTCTCTCTCTCTCTGAGAGTCGCCTTGTAACGGTTTCGGACTACTGGTTCCATTGGAAAGTTCGGTGCAAACCTCTTTACACCATTTTTTATGTTCTTTTTCTATCTATCACTTTTAAATTACGTCACACATTTTTCGATTTCCCTCATTTTTCATCATTAAACCTTTACCCATAGACTAGACCTGACTATTTACCTGCTTATCCATTTTATCCAGTTTTTTCTATTATTATAAAATTACAGTACCTATCTACAAATAAAGCAACAGTTGAAGTCGTTCCAGTTTTTATTATTAAAATTGTCCTTAGCACGGGTTAGTGCATTAAAAATAAAAATAGTATAATCATGTGGGTACAGCGATATCATTCTGATGTAAAAACCTAACTGCAAAGTAGGTACTCGGGGCTGTAAGTAATGCAATCTACTTCAGCCAGATGTCGCTGCCTGTACGTAATACAGAGAATAGTGTAAAGAGGTTCGAAATTTCACTGATGCCGCTGAGTCGCCCATTAGCTCAGTCGGAAAGAGGGCTGGCACGGATAGCCAGAGGTCGCGAGTTCGAATCCCAGCATGGGTGGAATTTTCAGCCTCTAAATAGGTTTTTAAAATTGTCCTCAGCACGGGTTAGTCCATTAAAAATAAAAATAGTATAATGTTCAATCCACTCAACTTTTTACGAAAACGAAATTCTACAGCAATTAATGGGAAAACCGATGTAAAAATAGCCTACAAACATCCAGTTATACGTATGTGGGAATGTATCGCCCCCTTAATCCAGGCCCCTACTCTCTATCGTTAAAATAAGACTACATAACAAAATAATATCAATCTGTTTTCGAACACCACAACAAAAGTATGAGAAGGAAAAATAATATAAAGAAATAACAATATTTGTGTATGTTTGTTACTTCTTCACGTCTAAACGGCTTTAGCGATTTTGATAAAATTTGGTACGGAGTTAGCTGACACCTTGAATTAGCACAAATTCTACGTTTAACTACGGGATAATATCTTATTCCAATGGGAAAAGTGATAAAGCGCGGGTAACACCGCGGGGCACAGCTAGATAACCATAATCCACAACCCGACTGCTGAGCATCAACTACTAAGCAGGTGCGACAAACCTGGAGAGAGAGAGACCTCGCAAGAAGTTTATAATGTTAAATTTAGGTCCCGCCTGATTGTGGTGTAATGGTTAATGCTGAGCTGTCGGTACATGTAACGAAAACAAATATAGTACATTTCATTACAAGTGTGGAAAAGCTGTCATTGCAAAGAGTTCCGACAAATGTCTACCCGAGCCGAGGCGCAGCCGAAGGCGAGGTTTGACAGTCGAAACAAGTTGCAATGACGGTTCCGCACGTGTACTGAACGACAATTTTTAATACAGTTGCGAAAAATGAAGCAATTTATTAAAATAAAATTATTTGGAAAATGGCGCCAACCGTAAAAGAATATAAGCAGAATTTTTTTTTTCATCACCCAGTCTGGTAGGCAAAGGGAACTATGCCCATACAGCCAAGTCTTCAGTAGATTTTTTTTATTGATATGAAATGAAAATGAAGTTTAATGAAATGAAAAAAAACCTATTAATAAAGTAATGAAACCAATTAGTAGCTTCTTTTTAGAAATATACGTATTTGCATGAATCAAATTTTTTTTCAAATCATAAATGTGAATCATAACAATGGGCGTTTTTCCTCACAGATAAATTCTATAGCAATAAATGTCAAATTCGGTCTATTATCTGTGGTTTCCTTAAAAACCATTGACATTATTTTGACAGTTGGGAAAGAGAACGCACTAGTGCGGAAAGGTAAAAAAAGCACGAGTGTGTACTAACCCACATCCCGCACGCTATACGTCCCTGCAATACGCCACTTTTTGAGCAACTGTATTAAAAAGTATCATTTCGTTTGCCTCGCCTCGCCACATCTCCTCACATCTCCTCTCATCTCATCTCATACCATCTCATTTCACCTCAACTCACCTGAGCTCAGCTCACCTTATCTCATCTCGTCTCGTCTCGTCTCGTCTCGTCTCGTCTCGTCTCGTCTCGTCTCGTCTCGTCTCGTCTCGTCTCGTCTCGTCTCGTCTCGTCTCGTCTCGTCTCGTCTCGTCTCGTCTCGTCTCGTCTCGTCTCGTCTCACCTCACTTCACTTCACCTCACCTCACCTCATCTCATATCATCTCATCTCCTCTCAAGTAATTAATTTCATTACTTTTAACCGTACGTTTAACCATTACCGACAAAAACATGCCATTGTCATTAGGTTTCTTTTTTTTTCCGTATTTCCAGATTCCGTATTTTTTTGGAAGTTCTATTAGTGGTTTTCAAACGAGCACTTCTGTCCAAAGCCAAAGTAGGCCTTAATCCGGTCTCTATCACAATTCATTAAAATGCCATTCAGATATTTCCATTGTGTCGGAGCCCATTATAGTCGCATTTACCTTAGACTGTGTGTGATCCCACAAAGGGGTCCTATTACATTTCAATTAGTAAAGTTATATCTATTAAGGAATTGGTACGGGGCTGTTCGGGCTCTTTAATTTAGGAAGATAATGAACGAAGTATCGCTGAGTAAATAAAATACGACCAAAATTACCGCTTGGGCACCGTTGCTTGTTATTTAGCGTGGGAAGATTTATAACCAAATATTTTACGACGAAATTATGCTGAGATTAGTGATAGCAGTTTTGAGATACAGTGGATGGCAATACAACCAATATACCCGGGTCAGTATATTGGTAGTCTATAATAATTAAATAAATAAAACTTCATTTCAGATTATGCGTCCATACAGGCAGGCAGTACAAAAAAATTTAATTAAAAAAAAGTTTTTAGAACTACTTATATAACAAAGTATAAACGTCCCACTACGGGGCCTTCTTAAAAGCCTTCTCTCAGAGAAAGAGTATGGGCTAAATTGCCACCCGCGGATTGGCAATTTGATGTTTGAAGCGCTGAGGTATTTGACCACGTCGCACGTCGTCAGGTTTCCTCACGATGTTTTCCTAATAAAACGGCGATGTGAAGTTGCAATACCACATGCTAACTGTGAAGGAAAACATCGTGAGGAAACCCGCGGCTTGGTTGGCTCCGCACGTATTGACTAGTCTTTCCTGTGGGCTAGGCCGACTAACCTGTCAGGATGTTATAGGTGCTGGGCAAGCCTACACCATCTATAAAACCATGTCCCAGGCACTGCAGCGTTGGAGTGGTACCTTCACCCATCTAGTGTGAGTGAAGATACCACTGGACGCTGTATCTCATTAAGTGGATGCAAAAAAAAACGGTGAGGGAAAACAACTACGTCCCTATGTTCAGCAATAATTCGTTACCGCTTTGTCTGATTCAATTTTCGTCTTAGACAATCCCATACACATTTAGTAATGAAATGTTGCATATGAATATAATAATAATTATTATTAATACTTTATTGCACCATAAAATTGTACAATGCGGCGAACTTAACGCCATATGAATATAATTGAAGTCAGTTTTTTAGGGTTCCGTAGGCAACAAGAAACCTTTGTGTCAAAGCTTCTCCTGGTTACCATCACACAGATTTACTTCTAGTTTGGGGATCAACGTAAACCAGGCTTGTATTGTTTTGTTTTCCTGTTAATAAAACATTATGTGTTTGTACTTACAGTTACCACGTTTTAGTTTCGACGTTTTGATTTTGTAATTACTACAATGTGTGTACAATAAAGAATATTCTTATCTTATCTTATCTTACTACGAAATTAAACAAATCTGAACAAAGGCAACAACGTTTTGCATAAAATATCTTTTTCCGAAAGTTTCTTAACGTGAGTTAGTATGTTTGTGCTTAATATGTTGAATAAAATGAACTTATAAAAGTAAATTGTACAATACAACGATAATGATTGCTGGGTCCCAAACTATGATTCCCTGTGACATTAAAATCCAGGCTACTTTCAAATTGTTTTTACAATAATAATTCGATACCAATTGAAAAATCGAATGCGGCCATTTGATAATATAATTCGAACTTTTTTTACAAAGATGTTAGTAATTACAACTGTTGGCAACTACGTCCAACGTTGTTGGAAAAAATGACGTTGAAGAGAGTCAACTATCTCAATCTTCCACTTTTTCATTAGTTTTCGATGTCGACCCTTGTATGTCCCCACTGCTGGGGCACGAGTCTCTTCCTGCATCGCAGAAAGATTAGGCCATACTCCACCACAGGGGGCCAAATCCGGGTTGCTGGAGAATTGTAAGACAGTGGCGGGCCTTACTGTCAGAAGTTATAAAGCCGCCCATAAGGCCGACTGCCATGACGTGACAGCCAGCACTAAAAGGCGTGCCTTGCGAAGCACGGAGGCGCTCAGAAAAAATGCCACTAGCGGAAGTCACGGGACGGTCACCCATCCTGCACATGACTTCGCCTCTTGTTGCTTAACTCCAGTGATTGATTCCAATCACACGGTTCGACTAGACCACGAGCTCTTCGCTAGTTTTACACCGTTTTAATTATGGAAGAGCCGTGAATGTAACAAATATTTGTAAACATAAACTAGTCACCATCAATATGCTTTTTCAAAGTATGATATGACTATGATGTATGACGTATGATGGACAACGAAATGAAATATTTGTATATTTTTGAATATCGAACGAAGTGATTCTTTTACCCCATTTATTTTGTGTCTCTTTGGCTCGCTTACAAAATATTTAAGGTCGTTCTTAATTATATTGGTCGGCGGTAACTTTTCATGTAAACCCGCCGTCGTTAATAAAGGCACCAAGATCATAATTACTATGTTACATACCTTTAATCATTAGTTGGTTGGCAGTTATGTCTTTTGATGTCACTGACGACATGTAATGTTATTTTTCATAGACAATTTTATTTGAGAAATAAAGGCATTGTATTATCTACAAATTTTAAGAGACTCTTTCGCTCGTAGAGCGTAAATTTTCAGCGCAAATTAAAAAAAGTAATCGCAAATTTTAAGAGGCTGCCTGAGTGATCTTAAATGATTTAAAAACCTATTTAGAGGCTAAAAATTCTACCCATGCCGGGACTCGAACCCGCGAGCTCTGCAACCGCGCGAGTGCTCTACCAACTGAGCTAATGGGCTACTACCAGCATCAGTGAAATTTTGAACATCTTCACAATACTCTCTATATTACGTACAGGCAGCCACATCCGGCTGAAGTAATTTGCTTCACTTGCAGCGCGAGTACCTACTTTGCAGTTAGGTTTTACATCGGAATGATATCGCTGTACCCGCATGATTATACTATATTTATTTCTAATGCTCTAACCCGTGCTAAGGACAATTTTCAAAAACCTATTTAGAGGCTAAAAATTTCACCCATGCCGGGACTCGAACCCGCGAGCTCTGTAACCGTGCAAGTGCTCTCCCAACTGAGCTAATGGGCGACTACCCAGCATCAGTGAAATTTTGAACTTCTTAACAATACTCTCTGTATTACGTGCTATGTGGTGTCAGCCTAGAGAATAGCACCAACCCAATTTTTCCCGCGGGTGTCGTAAAAGGCGACTAAGGGACACAAACCGGGGGATGGGCAGCAGCGCCCCCTGCAGTACAATTCCACCGAACTGCGATCCCCAACCCGCATGCCCAGCGTGGGGATTATGGGCATTACCCCCTATGATGGCACAACGTGGCGCTCTTTAGGGGTGGGCGTGATTTCCTTTTTTATGTACAATAGTGTTCTCCCTCTCTTATTTCTAACCTCAGGAGGGTCTGCCGGTGTCTCTCACGGTGGAGACTTTGACTGGAGAGTCAAAACGCGAGTGGAACTCAGATCACGATAACTCCGAAGTTAATTTTGCAGAATAAGGCGCTGGGCAAACCAAGCTACCTAATTCGTCTTGTTTTTTGCTTTGCTAACATTCATCTCAATTTTTGTCCGAATTTTGAAGTGAAATTAAATAGCGAAGTTGTGTTCACTTGTGGCCACATTTTTGGCGATGCAGAAGCGATACAGTGCTTGTAACAATTCGGTGGCCCTGCTGTACCTAATCGTTTATGACAATCAACAATCGTCGCTGCGTCATTCCCGTGCTGGTTGGACGAAATTTCTTTCGAAATAACTCTTACAAATAAATCAAATCAATTTATTTCGACGTAAAGAATTTACGTTCTGTTTGCTGAATGTCAATGTAAAATATAAGCCGCTGCCTTCGGGCCGTATTGTACTGGAAAAAAAGACAGCGGAAAAAACTCCACTCTGACTATCTTTCTTTTTACATCTACACTTACCCGTTATTTAAATGGAGAAATAAAGATTATTTGTATTTAAGTTTTTGTTTTTGTCTAATTTAGCATAACGAATGAGCGAACCAACAATAATTTCGGCGCTGAGGTAACCTCAGTTACTCAGGTTAAGTGACTTACTTATAAGTTAAATAAAAAAAAGTTTCAGCCGTATAATATGCCACAAAAAAATGTATATTTTGACACTCAAGGAACTCAAAATCCATAGGGTACTTCCCGATGACCTAGAACTACCCTAGAACTAACTACAACTGACCTAGAATTTAGCAAATAATATCGTCTCGTCTCTAACGGAAAATATCTTCAAACTGTAAAAAACTTCTCTTAGAAGTTCCGGAACACCCCAAAAAAATCTGCTAAATTCGATTTCTAAACTATTTATACGCTGTAAATTTATACCTATAAATTTGTACGGAACCCTCGGACCGCGAGTTCTACTCGCACTTGGTCAGTTTTGTTACTATAAGAAGTTTGTAAACTGAAATCTTTTAGCCAGTCTTTTATTTTTACGTTCTTACAAATGTATTTTTAAACACTTGTTTGAAATTTCCTTTTTTGCTAAAAAGAAATAATCATAGGGGTCGCCGAGTTCCTTACAATAAAAAGTGTCATAAAAAAACTTAAAATTAACCATGGTTACCGCCGCACTCAGAAACGTCAGTTAAAAGTTAATCTCCGTTAACTATGCTGTTGTCCTTTTTTGTTTCATTGATAATAAGTGAAAGATATTTAAAAGATATTTAAATAAACATTATTCCTATATCGAAGTTCATACTCATGCATGCTTATCCGTATCAGGTGTTTATACACAAAGTTAGAGTCGGTACTAAACAGTAGATAAATCATTGATTTACACTTGCACACACATACTTAAATGTACAAAAGCAAAACAGCATTCAAAAAACAATTGTATAATTATGCGAGACAATATAACAAATAAAACATAATACGCCATCTATGCCCAGCGAGGGGATTATGGGCATTACCCCCCAATGATGGCACAACCTTGCGCTATGTCGCTCATTAGGGGAGGGCTATGTCCAGCAGTGGACTAATATAGCCTGCAGAAGAAGAAGACGCCATCTATGGGACATGTTAGCCAACTAGTATAATCATTGGTCAGTAAACATCCGAAACCATACCACTAGAAGGTGGTTTTCCTGCGCGTTTTCAAGTTAAGTCAGTCGCAATAAATCAGCGCCAATACAGACCTACGGGAATGCTCTCTACCCCGCGTTTATGACGTGACGGGAATAAATAAAAATTCCTCTCGCTGCTCTGTGAGCTTTATTGTCTCGTTGAATGATCCTCTGTTTATTATTAAGTAGGTAGTTTGACATGAGTTTTTTTGGAGTTACACATCTCACTGCATGGTACAGTCGCGGACATGTAAACATCTTAGAACCTTGTCACATTAACCACTTATGTAAGAGAAATTAACTATTTTCACTTTGTACCTACCATGCGTGCCCATCGGGGTGGCAATTTCAGGGGCTAAGCTATGTGACCACTTTAAGCATTCAATAAAAATTCCTCTCGCTGCTCTGTGAGCTTTATTGTCTCGATGAACGATCCTGTGTTCATTATTAAGTAGGTTGACACGTGTTTTTTGGAGCCAACCGTCCTACTGTATGGTACAGTCGCGGACATGTAGACATCTTAGAACCTTGTCACATTAAACACTTTTGGCCTGATGTATGAGAAATTGACTATTTTCACTTTGACAAGTTAAGTTTTTTTTTCGCTCATTTAAGTTTTTATTTTTGTCTAATTTAGCATATTAGACAAAAATAAAAACTTAAATACAAATAATCTTTATTTCTCCATTTAAATAACGGGTAAGTGTAGATGTAAAAAGAAAGATAGTCAGAGTGGAGTTTTTTCCGCTGTCTTTTTCTCCAGTACAATACGGCCCGAAGGCAGCGGCTTACATTTTACGTTGTACATTGACATTCAGCAAACAGAATGTAAATTCTTCACGTTGAAATAAATTGATTTGATTTATTTGTAAGATTTAAAAACCTATTTAGAGGCTAAAAATTTCACCCATGCCGGGATTCGAACCCGCAACCTCTGGCTATCCGTACCAGCGCTCTACCAATTGAGCCAATGGGCGACTCACGGCATCAGTGAAATTTCGAACCTCTTTACAATATTCTCTGTATTACGTACAGGAAGCGACATCTGACTTAAGCAAATTGCATTACTTACAGCCCCGACCACCTACTTTGCAGTTAGGTTTAACATCGGAACGATATCACTGTACCCACATGATTACACTATTTTTATTTTTAATGCACTAACCCGTGCTAAGGAACAAATTTAAAAACCTATTTAGAGGCTAAAAATTTCACCCATGCCGGGATTCGAACCCGCAACCTCTGGCTATCCGTACCAGCGCTCTACCAATTGAGCCAATGGGCGACTCACGGCATCAGTGAAATTTCGAACCTCTTTACAATATTCTCTGTATTACGTACAGGAAGCGACATCTGACTTAAGCAAATTGCATTACTTACAGCCCCGACCACCTACTTTGCAGTTAGGTTTAACATCGGAACGATATCACTGTACCCACATGATTACACTATTTTTATTTTTAATGCACTAACCCGTGCTAAGGAACAAATTTAAAAACCTATTTAGAGGCTAAAAATTTCACCCATGCCGGGATTCGAACCCGCATCCTCTGGCTATCCGTACCAGCGCTCTACCAATTGAGCCAATGGGCGACTCACGGCATCAGTGAAATTTCGAACCTCTTTACAATATTCTCTGTATTACGTACAGGAAGCGATTAGTGCATTAAAAATAAAAATAGTGTAATCATGTGGGTACAGTGATATCGTTCCGATGTTAAACCTAACTGCAAAGTAGGTGGTCGGGGCTGTAAGTAATGCAATTTGCTTAAGTCAGATGTCGCTTCCTGTACGTAATACAGAGAATATTGTAAAGAGGTTCGAAATTTCACTGATGCCGTGAGTCGCCCATTGGCTCAATTGGTAGAGCGCTGGTACGGATAGCCAGAGGTTGCGGGTTCGAATCCCGGCATGGGTGAAATTTTTAGCCTCTAAATAGGTTTTTAAATTTGTTCCTTAGCACGGGTTAGTGCATTAAAAATAAAAATAGTGTAATCATGTGGGTACAGTGATATCGTTCCGATGTTAAACCTAACTGCAAAGTAGGTGGTCGGGGCTGTAAGTAATGCAATTTGCTTAAGTCAGATGTCGCTTCCTGTACGTAATACAGAGAATATTGTAAAGAGGTTCGAAATTTCACTGATGCCGTGAGTCGCCCATTGGCTCAATTGGTAGAGCGCTGGTACGGATAGCCAGAGGTTGCGGGTTCGAATCCCGGCATGGGTGAAATTTTTAGCCTCTAAATAGGTTTTTAAATTTGTTCCTTAGCACGGGTTAGTGCATTAAAAATAAAAATAGTGTAATTATTTGTAAGAGTTATTTCGAAAGAAATTTCGTCCAACCAGCACGGGAAAGACGCAGTGACGATTGTTGATTCTCATAAACGATTAGGTACAGCAGGGCCACCGAATTGTTACAAGCACTGTATCGCTTCTACATCGCCAAAAATGTGGCTACAAGTGAACACAACTTCGCTATTTAATTTCACTTCAAAATTCGGACAAAAATTGAGATGAATGTTAGCAAAGCCAAAAACAAGACGAATTAGGTAGCTTGGTTTGCCCAGCGCCTTATTCTGCAAAATTAACTTCGGAGTTATCGTGATCTGAGTTCCACTCGCGTTTTGACTCTCCAGTCAAAGTCTCTACCGTGAGAGACACCGGCAGACCCTCCTGAGGTTAGAAATAAGAGAGGGAGAACACTATTGTACATAAAAAAGGAAATTACACAGATATTTCTTAACCTAAGAGTACAAACGGCAGCCTAAAGGTTAACGCATAAAGTTACATACATAACCTCACGCCTGTATCCCACAGGGGTAGGCAGAGAACAGGGACTGCCACTTGCCATGATCCTGACAGATCACCTTCGCTTCATCAACGTTCATAAGTTCGAAAGTTAAAAAGAGATAATTAATTTTTAAACATTTTTTAATATAACATAACTTTTAACATTTACATACTGGAACATACATTGCTTCTGGCCCCACACTTTACCCTGTGTCGTGGGAACCAGGAACAACGACATCACAAACATGTAAACATCCAAGACCTGGGCTTTTTTGTCCCCAGCCGGGATTCGAACCCGGGACCTCTTGCATGGTAGGCAGACGCGCTACCGCTATGCCACAGAGGTTTTCCCCTCAAACATCAATTTATTCTGTAAAGTTAACGTATCATTAGACTGCTGACTGAGTGGTGAAGACTTTTTTCCTTTTTCCATATTTCCCTACCCTCCGCCATCTATACCTGCTTATGTAATTTTTGTAGATGCAACGATCTAGTTCTATACCAGGCATGTCTTTTCGATTTGTCTTCATTTCATACGACCTTCAGCTTGGGAAGACCTTTAACTATTTTTAGTTTTTTTTATATTCCATCGTCGACGTGGGAAGTATATTTATCTTAAGTTTGATATATTTAAGATATAAACAAGCTATCGTCAGCGACTGCGTTCACGAGAAAATTTCGACGTGTATTTTGCCGAGATAAAAAGTAACCTATATGCCAATCCATACTATAATCCAGGTGCTGTGTGTGGTATCGGCCTAGAGAATAGCACCAACCCAATTCTTCCCGCGGTTGTCGTAAAAGGCGACTAAGGGACACAAACCGGGGGGTGGGCAGCAGCGCCCCCTGCAGTACAATTCCACCGAACTGTGAGCCCCAACCCGCATGCACAGCGTGGGGATTATGGGCATTACCCCCTATGATAGCACAACGTGGCGCTCTTTAGGGGAGGGCTATGTCCAGCAGTGGACTAATATAGCCTGACGACAACGACTATAATCCAGGTGCGTTTGGGCGTTCTGGCATTATAAATTTAGTAAAAATCTATACATCCAAACTTTCAAATCGGCTTGGAATATTATGGCTTTTACAACGGGTATTCTCGTATATTATTTATTTTTTGTATACACCGTCGTATGCTTAGTTTATATTATTTATCAAAGTTCTGAATTCAAACAATACCCTTTACATCTTATCTTCACGTCAACCTGCGAATAGGAGCCTAATTATTATTACGTTAAGCCTGTATCTCTTGCACAGTTCTTAATTTATTGAGTATTGAAGAAGCTAACTTTTGACGGTGAAGTATATTTAATTTTTTTTTTTTCCTATACAAAGTACGTCGAAGACGTTGGTGAGCGGATCACAGACTTAAAGTGGAGGTGGGCGGGACACTTGGCTAGAAGGGATGACGGCCGGTGGACCAGGGCTGTATCGGAGTGGTGGCCAAGGGAGGGAAGGAGGTTGGTAGGCAGACCACCGAAACGATGGTCAGTCGACATCGTGAGGGTTGCGACCCAGAGATGGATCAGGTTAGCATAGGACCGTGAGGAATGGCGGAATAAAAAGGAGGCCTCACGGCATCAGTGAAATTTCGAACCTCTTTACAATATTCTCTGTATTACGTACAGGAAGCGATTAGTGCATTAAAAATAAAAATAGTGTAATCATGTGGGTACAGTGATATCGTTCCGATGTTAAACCTAACTGCAAAGTAGGTGGTCGGGGCTGTAAGTAATGCAATTTGCTTAAGTCAGATGTCGCTTCCTGTACGTAATACAGAGAATATTGTAAAGAGGTTCGAAATTTCACTGATGCCGTGAGTCGCCCATTGGCTCAATTGGTAGAGCGCTGGTACGGATAGCCAGAGGTTGCGGGTTCGAATCCCGGCATGGGTGAAATTTTTAGCCTCTAAATAGGTTTTTAAATTTGTTCCTTAGCACGGGTTAGTGCATTAAAAATAAAAATAGTGTAATCATGTGGGTACAGTGATATCGTTCCGATGTTAAACCTAACTGCAAAGTAGGTGGTCGGGGCTGTAAGTAATGCAATTTGCTTAAGTCAGATGTCGCTTCCTGTACGTAATACAGAGAATATTGTAAAGAGGTTCGAAATTTCACTGATGCCGTGAGTCGCCCATTGGCTCAATTGGTAGAGCGCTGGTACGGATAGCCAGAGGTTGCGGGTTCGAATCCCGGCATGGGTGAAATTTTTAGCCTCTAAATAGGTTTTTAAATTTGTTCCTTAGCACGGGTTAGTGCATTAAAAATAAAAATAGTGTAATTATTTGTAAGAGTTATTTCGAAAGAAATTTCGTCCAACCAGCACGGGAAAGACGCAGTGACGATTGTTGATTCTCATAAACGATTAGGTACAGCAGGGCCACCGAATTGTTACAAGCACTGTATCGCTTCTACATCGCCAAAAATGTGGCTACAAGTGAACACAACTTCGCTATTTAATTTCACTTCAAAATTCGGACAAAAATTGAGATGAATGTTAGCAAAGCCAAAAACAAGACGAATTAGGTAGCTTGGTTTGCCCAGCGCCTTATTCTGCAAAATTAACTTCGGAGTTATCGTGATCTGAGTTCCACTCGCGTTTTGACTCTCCAGTCAAAGTCTCTACCGTGAGAGACACCGGCAGACCCTCCTGAGGTTAGAAATAAGAGAGGGAGAACACTATTGTACATAAAAAAGGAAATTACACAGATATTTCTTAACCTAAGAGTACAAACGGCAGCCTAAAGGTTAACGCATAAAGTTACATACATAACCTCACGCCTGTATCCCACAGGGGTAGGCAGAGAACAGGGACTGCCACTTGCCATGATCCTGACAGATCACCTTCGCTTCATCAACGTTCATAAGTTCGAAAGTTAAAAAGAGATAATTAATTTTTAAACATTTTTTAATATAACATAACTTTTAACATTTACATACTGGAACATACATTGCTTCTGGCCCCACACTTTACCCTGTGTCGTGGGAACCAGGAACAACGACATCACAAACATGTAAACATCCAAGACCTGGGCTTTTTTGTCCCCAGCCGGGATTCGAACCCGGGACCTCTTGCATGGTAGGCAGACGCGCTACCGCTATGCCACAGAGGTTTTCCCCTCAAACATCAATTTATTCTGTAAAGTTAACGTATCATTAGACTGCTGACTGAGTGGTGAAGACTTTTTTCCTTTTTCCATATTTCCCTACCCTCCGCCATCTATACCTGCTTATGTAATTTTTGTAGATGCAACGATCTAGTTCTATACCAGGCATGTCTTTTCGATTTGTCTTCATTTCATACGACCTTCAGCTTGGGAAGACCTTTAACTATTTTTAGTTTTTTTTATATTCCATCGTCGACGTGGGAAGTATATTTATCTTAAGTTTGATATATTTAAGATATAAACAAGCTATCGTCAGCGACTGCGTTCACGAGAAAATTTCGACGTGTATTTTGCCGAGATAAAAAGTAACCTATATGCCAATCCATACTATAATCCAGGTGCTGTGTGTGGTATCGGCCTAGAGAATAGCACCAACCCAATTCTTCCCGCGGTTGTCGTAAAAGGCGACTAAGGGACACAAACCGGGGGGTGGGCAGCAGCGCCCCCTGCAGTACAATTCCACCGAACTGTGAGCCCCAACCCGCATGCACAGCGTGGGGATTATGGGCATTACCCCCTATGATAGCACAACGTGGCGCTCTTTAGGGGAGGGCTATGTCCAGCAGTGGACTAATATAGCCTGACGACAACGACTATAATCCAGGTGCGTTTGGGCGTTCTGGCATTATAAATTTAGTAAAAATCTATACATCCAAACTTTCAAATCGGCTTGGAATATTATGGCTTTTACAACGGGTATTCTCGTATATTATTTATTTTTTGTATACACCGTCGTATGCTTAGTTTATATTATTTATCAAAGTTCTGAATTCAAACAATACCCTTTACATCTTATCTTCACGTCAACCTGCGAATAGGAGCCTAATTATTATTACGTTAAGCCTGTATCTCTTGCACAGTTCTTAATTTATTGAGTATTGAAGAAGCTAACTTTTGACGGTGAAGTATATTTAATTTTTTTTTTTTCCTATACAAAGTACGTCGAAGACGTTGGTGAGCGGATCACAGACTTAAAGTGGAGGTGGGCGGGACACTTGGCTAGAAGGGATGACGGCCGGTGGACCAGGGCTGTATCGGAGTGGTGGCCAAGGGAGGGAAGGAGGTTGGTAGGCAGACCACCGAAACGATGGTCAGTCGACATCGTGAGGGTTGCGACCCAGAGATGGATCAGGTTAGCATAGGACCGTGAGGAATGGCGGAATAAAAAGGAGGCCTATGCCCAGCAGTGGATTGATGTGGGCTGATTATAGGTAGATAGATAGATAGATAGATAGATAGATAGATAGATAGATAGATAGATAGATAGATAGATAGATAGATAGATAGATAGATAGATAGATAGATAGATAGATAGATAGATAGATAGATAGATAGATAGATAGATAGATAGATAGATAGATAGATAGATAGATAGATAGATAGATAGATAGATAGATAGATAGATAGATAGATAGATAGATAGATAGATAGATAGATAGATAGATAGATAGATAGATAGATAGATAGATAGATAGATAGATAGATAGATAGATAGATAGATAGATAGATAGATAGATAGATAGATAGATAGATAGATAGATAGATAGATAGATAGATAGATAGATAGATAGATAGATAGATAGATAGATAGATAGATAGATAGATAGATAGATAGATAGATAGATAGATAGATAGATAGATAGATAGATAGATAGATAGATAGATAGATAGATAGATAGATAGATAGATAGATAGATAGATAGATAGATAGATAGATAGATAGATAGATAGATAGATAGATAGATAGATAGATAGATAGATAGATAGATAGATAGATAGATAGATAGATAGATAGATAGATAGATAGATAGATAGATAGATAGATAGATAGATAGATAGATAGATAGATAGATAGATAGATAGATAGATAGATAAAAAGTACGTATATGAAAACAATACATATTTTGAAATATCTTCCATTGTCAAAAGTTAATTAGTTTTTTTGACAAAGAATAATTGTTTCGAAAGTTACGTTTTTTGGAATCAAGTTTTGTCAGATCACATTTATGAAAAGTACTCATTTACAAGCATCTCACATGCTGATGCAAGCGCGTCAGCATGTCAAATGTGACAGCAGCAAAAATTTTACGCAACAAACTTACCTACTAACTCCGCATTTCGTGACTCAAGTCAACAATTGCACGCTTTTCCCAGAATGACTGCCCAGAATCCAGTGTCCGGCGTTTGTCATATAATAAAAGGGGCAATAAAAGCGTCGAGCATTCGGAGATCGTCATATTCCGTGATTGATGTTATCGCCAGTGGCCGGACCTACTGCCGCTTGCTGCACCGGGCAGAAAAGCGATGGACTTATATTTTGAACTCTGACCATAGAGTTGCAACGCAAAGAAAGACCGTCCACGGCGACCATACGTCAACCGAATAAGAAATGTATTAGAGAAGAATAAAAGAAACTACGTAATACAGTTTTTTTTTAAATAGGTTTGAAATTTCACTGACGCCGGTGAGTCGCCCATTAGCTCAGTTGGAAAGAGCGCTGGCACGGATAGCCAGAGGTCGCGGGTTCGAATCCCGGCATGGGTGGAATTTTTTGCCTCTAAAATAGGTCTTTAAAAGAAACAACCCGAAACTTGCCACGCTGTTGATACCTCTTTCGTTCCATGAACATTAATGAGTCCATGCATGCATTTATGAAATAAAATCCTTGAAGATATATTAAGCTTGCCTGAAACGCGTTTCAAAAGATGTGTTAAATAGACTTTGTGCCAAAAGGGCATAACATAAAAAAATATTTAGATTACAATGTCTGGAATTAAAGCCAATACAATGTATGCGTTCTATGTTTTTTAATAATTTTGTAAACTCTGTTAATTAAAGACTTTTACGTTTGGAGTTCTTTAGGTTTATATAAAACGCGATTATTTATTAGGTAAAACGTAATTACCTTATTTCCCGACATTTCGGCAACGTTACAGTTGCCGTGGTCTCGGGTAGACTGAAGTGGCGAGTACAGTCAATTATTGTGGGTAGTCACTTTGTCCATTTTTTCTCCATAGTGATCAAAATTTTAAATCGACTCCTAGTTTGACTTGTAACTTTCATTACGCGGCATTTTCTGTGCTACTTTAAATAAAACCTTTTAATTTTCAGTTTTCAAATAGCTTTAATTCTTGTCCTTTTAAAATACTTACCCTATTTGATCGAATCAAGTCAGCCTGAGATGTCTTGTATCGGTCCTTTCACCCAAATTCGCTTGATCTATTTATTTCGTCAGTAACTATGCATTTCGGAATCAACCTGTATTTTTTAAACTGTTATCCAGAAAAGCTATTGCAGAAATAAACACAATTTAGCCCTCTTTACGATGACTGGTAAAATATTTTTGTGTCAGTCACAGCCGGCTGCAAACTATGAAAAAATATGCCAGAAAATATTTTCCTGTAAGTATTCATAAATACCACTGAACAGTGAATTGCGCAGTTGCATTATATAGTGAAAATGCCCATTACCTCATACACAAATAAGATAAGATAAGAATGTTCATTATTTAAAAACCTATTATGTTCATTATTGTACACCAGAGCACGTATTATAAAACAGGTAAAGATACAATATACAATTGGCGGCCTTAATTAATTTCTTCCAGACAACCTTATGACGTAAAGTTGCTGAAGGAAATAAGAATGTACTGGCTCAACATTTCTGTCATTAACTTAATTCTAAAATGTTCTTAAATATTAATAGAAAGTATAAGAACTGTTGCTTTCAAAAATTCAGAAAGATTAAGTACGTAAAAGTCTGGATTCACATTGAAGTCATGTTAGATCGTTTTTAAAGTCTTTGCTAGTTAAAAAGATAATTATATAGTAACATCTCGTCTATTGCAATCAAAGCACATTCACGAAATTCTAGTTATTTAGTTGAGCTCTTCAAATTTACACAATCAGCGGTTGGCACGCGTGGATCTAACGCCCGCTCTCTCTCCCTCTATCTTTCTCTCTCTCTGAGAGAAGGCACGTGCCCAGCAGAGCTAGCTATACCAGCTACATAAAAAGAAAAATATATCTCAATAAAAGTTTCAGATGCCAAATTGTTTGTTCTGTAGCAAGGAGTACGTAATGCAGAGAATATTGTAAAGAGGTTCGAAATTTCACTGATGCCGATGAGTCGCCTATTAGCTCAGTTGGAAAGAGCGCTTGCACGGATAGCCAGAGGTCGCGGGTTTGAATCCCGGCATTGGTGGAATTTTTAGCCTCTAAATAGATTTTTTAAATTGTCCTTAGCACGGGTTAGTGCATTAAAAATAATATAATCTACTGATTTAGTTGAGCTCTTCAAATTTACAATCAGCGGTGGGCACGCGTGGATATAAAGCCCACTCTCTCTCTCTGTGAGAAGGCACGTGCCTAGCAGATACCAGCTGCGTATATCACTTACATAAGAAGAAAAATATATATCAATAAAAGTTTCAGATGCCAAATTGTTTGTACTGTAGCAAAGAGTACATTTTAATGTCAACCAGTTAGTGGATTGCCGCGAAACGTTTTCTGGTTAATTTAAGGAGCGATGCCACTTTTAATGGCTGCCTTTATGTCCCAGTTTTATAGAACAATAAACTTTGTTTCCTCAGAGTGAAGTGAAAGAGTTTCCTTCGTAATCTGGACGGAGATAGCTGGGTAAAGTGTTAGGAGTTAAGAATTTAAGGGCTGCCTTTAATGGCATTTTTAATCAGAATTGTTATGGTTAAGTTAATGCCTAAGCTATTTGTGGCGGAAATTATGGGTGAAGATAAGATGTTAATTTACTGAGAAACGCCTACTGTCCTAATCAGAATCCATTTATGGTCAGTGTTGTGAAATACCATTTCCTTAACACTTCAGGTTTCCTCACGACATTTTTCACTTTTTATCAGTGTAATTTAGAGCGGTGGTAGCGGAGCGGTCGTTGGTTGGAATATATCAATGACTTTGTTTTCTAACTTATGTACTTTTGTGAAGTTATTAGCAATACCACTCGCTAATTGTGAAGGAAAATGCCGTGAGGAAACCTGAGTGTCTGAGGTCTTTAAATACCTCGGCGCTTGAAATTTACAATCCGCTGTGGGCACGTGTAGTAATTAAACTCATTCTCTCGTTCTGAGAGAAGGCCTGTGCCTTGCAGTGTGACGTATATAGGCAAAAAAAAAATCGTAACTACTTATTGTATGTACAATAAAGTGTTCTCAATTTAGGTACTTAGTGAGTAGTATTGCTACTAGAAATTCATAAATATTAGAAACTTATAAAACAAAATCTTGCAACATGTCGGGGCTCTGTTACGGGATAATACGTAAAGGCTTTTAAAAAAAAAAGGTGTTGTATAGAATCAGGCGTTACTTTGCGGAAATCCATAATAGCATTAAAAAGTTAAAATTACTTTGCTGAATTCCGCCAAAAATCCCACTTGCATTTGGGAGCCTGAGGATGCCTCGTGTTAGAGGCGAAACGCGTCGCGTGTTTTCTCACACAAGTATTGGTGTTGGTGTGTTCGTGTCTTGCTTCTGCTTGAAAAAGTGGGAGGGAGGGCGGTGCATTAGCTAGCCGCATGGTGCTTGTGGGATTTTTGGCGGAATTCAGCAAAGTAATTTTAACTTTTTAATAAAAAAAAAAGGATTTATTTGCTTAACGAATTAAAAACAGAAATTAAAACGAAAATAGTACGGAAACAGAGATATGTCACCACGACGGGTGTTGAGACAGAACTGAGTGTCCGTCCGCGTCTCGCAGGACCTCGGGACGAGGGTGCTGGATAAGCATCCTCAGTCAGCGCTTTCTCTCACTATGCAGGGATATAAACGCTCGAACCCAAAAACTCTTGAATGTGACATTCGTGATCAAAATTTCTAACTTTTAATTAGTCAACGAAGCAATTTTGTTGACATTTGTCAATCTCTAATAAGTGTTTGTACGCCTATTAGAGATAGAGTGTACTGATTTCTAATATGTGTAAATATTATTGTACTTGCTCTACTACTAGACAATTATAAAGTTTACTTTATATACTGTCTTAAAGAAAATATAGGCATTTTGCTTCCAATGTTTTAGGTTTAAAGAACTATAGTTGTTACACTGTAGACTTTTAGTCCGGATTTACTTACGAGTGGAAACCGGTTCTACGAAAGTGCAGTGATAGTGAATATCGAAATCGACACTGCAAGAACGAAGATGTCGTGAGCTGTGTCTGTGCCATAATGCCTAGTGACATTGACGACGGAAAAGCAGTAGGCGCTGCGGCGCAAGCCAGCGGGAATCCCCCGCAGCCAGTGTCGGCACCTGCCCCACCTATCTCGGCGCGGGCGCGCCGCGCGCTTGCCCGTAGTGTGAGACGAGCAACCGACGACGCTAGCTTCGTCTCTGCTCACCATGATTAAGCTCTGCGAATCGGAGCGAAACCTGGTCGGACTTTTCCGATATAACAACACCCGTAAGTAAATCCGGACTAAAAGTCTACAATAGTTGTTACAGACTATCAAGTTATTTCCACCACTATTATATTATTTTTATAAGTGATCGTGCCAGCTCGGTACTGGTAAACAAAGACTCTACTAATAAAATAAAATTGTTTTCTGGTTTTACAAAATCAGTATTTTCTTGCGCTGCACCGATCTCCAGTATTTTTCAACCACGTATATTACTTACGACAATAATTTCATGACCTTGTACATGGATTTTGGTCGTACATTATTGGCCGTGCTTTTTTTTCATTTACGATATTGAATTGGTTTTGATACTTCTCATACAGTGCGTTCACTTTAACTTGACGCGTGAGAGAATTGGTAACAAGGACATAACACGTGAATTAGCTTTTGGACCGAATCGGAAGATGGTAAAACAAGCCCTCAATCCTTTTATTTTCCCCAAGTAATGGGAATGATTTCTTATTTAACATGGTAACAGTAAACATCTCAGTGCTACTAATTCTCTCACGTGTCAAGTTAATGTGAACGCACTATACACTTTTAATTGTAACACTTTTAATAATAGGATTGAGGGCTTGTTTTACCATCTTCCGATTAGGTCCAAAAGCTAATTCACATGTTATGTCCTTGTTACCAATTCTCTCACGCGTCAAGTTAATGTGAACGCACTGTACTCTAAAACTGTCAACTACATAATAGAATGACAGAACCAAATAAAAAAGTAAATGCAACGAACATAGACAAAAAAAAAACTGAAACGTCCGACCGCGTTCCTAATTCGAAACTCCGCGGAAAATTTTCACGTTACCGTGGTATTTTTCTTCTTTTTTTCCAGCCAGCCTTTCCTCTTTTTGGTGACCGCCTGTTTCCCTTCGCTAGTATAATGACCAAGTTCAAAGTCACTGGCGGTAATTCCCGTATGTGTGTCGGCCCCTAGTGCGGTATATATCGTCGTTTAAGCGCAAACAGCGCGCTCCCTAGTCTAGTATTGTCGTCGACTCGCGAGCGGAAGAGTTACCGCGCTCAAGGGACATATTCCATTAGAGCTACGTTAAGCTTATTGGTGGAATCACCTAAATTATTCTCGTTTCAGTGCCAGATGTCTCTGGTTATAGGATCCTACTAGAAATTGTGTGCGAGTTTTTTGTCGCACTAAGACCTTACTAGAAAATAATTGAGTTTGTATGGTTCCTGTTGAGTTATTTTTATCCAATAAATAACAATAGTGTGTGTATGATAGTTTCAGTCGCCCGTAGCCCCGGCAGCAACACAGGGCGCGTTCAGTGCATGGATGGGTGACGTCTATCCCTAAGGCTAGTGGCATTTTTTCGAGCGATTCCGTACTTCGCAAGGCACTTTAAGCAGATGGTGCCAGCTACCGTCGATAGATGGCTGTCGTTAAGTCAAGTCAGAGGCCTTAGGTTAGCTTGAAAACTCTGACAGTGAGACTAGCAAATAGTCTTGCAAGACTCCACCAATACTGACTTGGCCCCCGTTGTGGAGTATGGAATATACCTTCCTAAGAGAACAGACCCGTACCCCTCGGTGGGGACATAATGGGTTGGTGGCGATGATGATGATTGCTTAGTTACGAAATTCTTGCAACAGAATATTTGAGCAAACACATGTAATTTGACGCCGCAATGTACAGTATATTTCCCCAGCAAATTTATGTTGAAAATTTTAATTACAAACATTTTCGGTCAGTGTTTGTAATCCCGCATTAAAACTTTTCTAAAATGTACAATTAATTCCCGGGGAATTCGGTCACAACTCAAATATCATGTAAAACATACGATGCTGGAGTTAGATAAAAATTGCTTGTTTTCACAAAGCCTGCGAGAAAAACATAACACAAAATATTGTATACTTTGAGCAAAATATTTTCGTTGCTAGGGGAAACAATATGAAAAAATGTATTGATAACCGATTGTTTTTACAATGTTTCACGGTAGAACATGAAATGAAATGAAATTAAATATCACGGCTTAAAAAATCTTCTTTCACAAAAGCAGTAAAAAAATATTACATAACGCGTCGTTGGAAAAGTGAACTTCGTAAATCTTACTAAATAGCTATTTGTAGAACTTACTACAAATAACCAGATACAAGAACATAGGACTTAAAGCAGTTTCGTCAAAAGCGGCCGTTCCTAGCGGAAATTATTAAAGTCCTAGGTTGTTGATCCTAGGCTCTAAAAATAGTGGTCACAGTATTAAGTAATGTACAATTTAAAAAAAAACATAGAGTAAAACAAGTTAATAATTTCATTCCATTGGTGGCGCTAGTTAGCACCGCGAAGTGCCTATAAGAAATTCAAATTTCGAACACCACAATATTCTACGACCCAGCGAAACCGTTCAAAAATCTCCCGCCAAATATATCAAGGCACTTTTCCCGTGATTCCGCGGTCTATTACACCCGACGCACCCCCAAAGCTGGGGGTGAAAATATTAGTTGCCACGGCAAGGAATATCGTAAAAGTCACACACCGTAAGCTATCTTGTTAGTTACCAATTTGAATATCGGCCAATCAGAGTCTGTCGCGTCGCTAGCAATGACGCCCTATGCGAATTCGATTTTCGGCATTTTTCGGCTGAGCGGTGCGCGAACGTAAACAATTTTCGATCTTGTTAAACTTTATTGCAAAGAGTGTTCTAGCGATTTTTCTTGGAACGAAATTCAATTAAAAATATTTTGCTGCCGTTTTGCGACCTTTAAATTGAAAATTTTATTGTAAAACGACCAACAATCTTTAAATTGAAAACTAGATTGACTATATCTTTTTTTAATTGACAACGGTAATGTGCGAATTCGATTTTTATTCGGCTGAACGGTGCGCTAATAACGTAAACAATTTTCGATCTTGTTACACTTTATTGCAAAGAATTTCGATCTTGTTACACTTTATTGCAAAGAATGGCATAGCGATAAAAATATTTTGCTGCCGTTTTACACTTTTTAAATTAAGAAAATTTTATTGTAAAACAACATACTTGTACAATCTTTAAATTAAAAACTAAATTGATTCTATTGCTGACAGTCTTTGAGCTAAGCCTCGGACAGACAGATAGAGAAACTATAAAAAGCTCTCCTAAATTTTCCCGCTAAATTCGTGTCTTGTCAAATGAAAACTGCAAATGTTTAATATTGCAACAGCAAAATTGTTCCGATGAAGGCAAATATTTCAAATAAATAAAAAATGTATTCTGTTTTTTACCAACACTTGATCCAATCAAAGCGGATAACAGGATTTTATTTACTGTGAAATCCGAATCAAATCAAAACAAGCCATTTATGACATACTGTCACATGGAGTAGATAAAACTATAACTAAATGACTATGGGTCAATTTCTGAACTCAGTAAATAGTTAACTGCAACTGACTCTTCGAATTTCTCAGAGAAGAGTCACATACTTAAGTACCTATTTATTAGTGGAATTCTCTATTTAGAAACCGGCCCAAAACCTTCGGGGTCTATGAGACCGACAATGTCGGTGATTAAGGGTTAACTTTGAATGACTCTCTGAACCTTCTTTGAGTAGCACAAATCAACATATTGATCTTAAGATTCTTAACTCCGTTTACGTGAGGTCTACCTCACGATGGGCTGGTTGAGAGAGTGGAATGGGAGGTGAAGTGAATGGACTTACTTGGTGACGGTGGATGATGGCTCGCTTTAGCAGTTGGGCAGATGATGAGCGGTGATGGATGAGCTGATGCGTCCAGCGCATGGAGAACACTCCTGCACTGTTCACTTATAGTCTAATATTGTCAATATATTGTTCTTTGAGCTGATAAAGTTTCTTGGTCACCAAAATGTCTATCACTTCACGAGAATTCGAGCACTTATCACGCGCGTATGTCACAGTGCGAATGTGTGTGCAGATGGCTGGATAAAAAAATAGTAGCGAGCGAGCGGCACGAGCGACGGCACCGGAACGACCCAGAATAATGAATGAATGACCACAGATTCATGATTACGTCGCGCGATCGATTCTCGCGCGAACACTAACAGAAAATCCTAGTGTACAATTATTTTGTAAATTTGCTATGTAAAATCTGTGTTAAACTATTGCAAACAAGTCTGCTCCTAAAGTCAAACCAAGCAATTTGTTTTGTGGGGCCTTATTACATCATTTTAAATTGATAAGATAAGAATATTCTTTATTGTACACTGAAAAAACAACAAATATAAAACAATTGCAAATATACATAGTACAATTGGCAGCCTTATTGCTAAAAGCAATTTCTTCCAGACAACCTTACGATGGAAAGTTGCTGAAGGAAATTAGAAAGGCGGGTAGCCAGTGCAAATTTGAATATTCATACATACTTATACTTAATAATAATACACTTACATACCGTTACTTATATAAACTTATAATTTATTATAAACATACATATATATCTTATAATAAAGTTCTACGCAAGACAAGGAAAGTAATAACACCTATACACAAGAGGACAAAATTTTAATGACTATACTAAGAAACAAAGATCACGAACTCTGCTTTTAAAGACATCTGGGGAAGGAGAGCGCCTTATTCACACCGGCAGATCATTCCACAGCCGGGCGGGCCTTGATTAATACTTGCTAAGATCCCTACATGTCATATTTTGGATGAAATTAAAGACGAGAAGTTGACCAGTGTTTTCACTTTTACTTTTTATTGGGATTTAAAAATCACAACTGCAAGTGGAAAATAAGGTATTACAATAGTGTTACAGGAAACCAATTAATAATCTTAGCAGCAACATAAAGCTGTATATTACGCCGATTTTTGTTCAAACACTGTCGCCACTTGACATGTGGCTATAATGCAAAACGCAATATGCATTTTTTCCGTAGCGTGCACTCGCGTATTTGTAGTTTCGTGATCGCTCCGTCGAACGTCAATATTGATGCTCTGGAGAGCCCTTGAACCGATCCAAGCGGGTTCTGCATCGCAAACAAATATGCACAATACGCGCTTATGAAACTTTGTGAGGTCGCGTGGACTGCATTTCGCCTAGTGCTTTCAAAGTACTTGTTGGATATTAAAATTTAATATGAAATGCTATGTAGTTACATATTAAACGGGTCAAATCGCGATTATTTATTAGGTAAAACGTAATTACTTTATTTCCCGACGTTTCGGCAGCGTTACAGTTGCCGTGGTCTCGGGTAGACTGAAGTGGCGAGTACAGTCAATTATTGTAGATAGTCACTTAAAATTTTTCGCAGTTATATAATATTTATAATAATAATAATAAATGATAAAAATGGAACTAAACCTAAAACATTCTAATTTAAATAAAATATTTGAGCCAGATCGCTGTCGGGTGGCAGAGTACCAAGAAGGCTGGCGGCATTGCCTCGCTGTATGGCTAGGCTTATTCTTTGGCCAAAGTAAGCACCAGCCCTCGGGTCTCCTGAAGCGTCGACTAGGCGCGACGAGATCTCCTTAAAGAGGAGTCTCGCCTCCGGACCCCATGGCCCCAGAGTATATATAATATGTATTATATATATAATGTATATTATAATATTCACTAATAGTTTTTTGCAGTTATATATATATATATATATATATATATATATATATATATATATATATATATATATATATATATATATATATATATATATATATATATATATATATATATATATATGTATGAGTATCAATGCTATGCTATGTTAGTGGCCCGTCTTGGGAGAGGCCTATGTCCAGCGGTGGCTTACACCGGCTGATTAAGATGATGATAATTATGAAAAATGCTATCGGCTACATGATAGTGCTAAATTGTGTAAATAAGTTTAAATATCGGAATGTATATTTACTGGAATGTTAGGCCATACTCCCTCACGCTGGCAGCGAAGTTCGGGTTGGTGGAGGATTGTAAGACAGTGGCGGGCCTTACAGTCAGAAGTTATCAAGCCGCCCGTGAGGCCTCTAACATGGCTTAACGTCTGTCATTTACGTGACAGCCGGCACCAAACATGTTTTGTCAAGCTCGTTAGTGTATGTATACTTACGGAATACTTTCTGAGAATACACACTAACGCATAAACGTACACTACACCAACACATACATAAACACGCATATATGTATACACTGACACCTGTAATCTCGAGGGGTAGGCAGAGATTGACACTTGCCAGTATCTTGAAAACCTATCTATCTGTAGTATCTATTAAATTACCTTGAGTAAAAAAATCAATTCACTTCACCTTCCGAATATAAAGCCTACACTTTGTAGATACTACAATATTCAATATCACACCTCACGGCAGAATCCCAAAAATATTCTCCACAAACTCCGCAACGAATAGGGAAGTGGGGGTTTATTTAAAAGGCATTAAAAGTCCACTTGGACGGGATCAAGTTCGGTATATTTTATCACAGTTTTCACCTTTCGGCGTGTCCAAGTTGCTCGGTAGGTATTTGAATTGTAAAACACGTCCGCGCTCAATTTAAATTTGAAACGAGATTGTAGCGCGCCGCGGTTGAGTCGATGTAGGCTTTGTTAAGTTCCGCAATAAAATGAACTGTCAAAAGTCTACGCCGAATGAAAAAGTACGAGTCTGACTAATTTGCGAGGAGGAAGGTAACTTTAATTTGATTGGGATTGATGTCCAGAAAGAATTTTCAAATGAATTTTAAACTTTTGGTTTTATTGTTTCTTAACGTTTCTTATTTTTGTAATAATGCTGTAGACATACAAACCATACCTCTTCTTTTGTAACTGTTCGCTCTGCATTATTTTCTGGTGTGTACAATAAACAACATTCTTATCTTATTTTACGAGATGAGTGAAATATTAATTATTGATCATGTAACTTCTTTCATCATCATCAAACCACGAGTTTCTTCCCTAAGGAAGGTATAGGCCATACTCACCACGGGAGCCAAGTCCGGATTGGTGGAGGCTTGCTAGACTAGTGGCTGGTCTTACTGTCAGAAGTTTTCAAGCCCCCTGGAGGCCCCTGACTTGGCTTAAAGACTGTCGTCTATCAACAGCAGCCGGCACCAACTGCTTAGCGTGCCTTGCGAAGCTCGAAACTGCTCGAAAAAATGCCACTAGCGTTACTCATAGACGGTCATCCATCCATTCACTGAACGCGCCCTACGATAACCTTCGTGATCGTTTAAGATACTCAGGCAGCCCGGGCTACGAGCGATCCGATGCAACTTCTTTACTATCACCTTATGACGTCATAGTCTATGCCACTTGACTAGAATTCTATATTAGTATCAGTGTAGAGAATAATCTTTACCATCATTATTCATCTGTTAACACGACCTATCTTATTAAGTAAAAATGTTATTTTGCAGCACCTATGGCCCATTTCATTTGTTTAAAAAATATTATACTCAAATTGCTATCACGCTTGTACGTAAGAGCCATCGTCATCGGTCTCAAGATAGCGGTGAGAGTTCAAATCCTAAGCGTTATGCTAAGCCAGCTGCCAGTTTTATTCCCGCAGAGACACATCGTGACATAGTGTGTAGTGTTTGTATTGTTTTTGTCATTTTCTTTATTCCTGTAATTTCAATATTGGTCTTGATTTGGACTGACTAAGGGTCTGTTTCACAATCTGCAGATAAAGTTCCCGATAAGCTTTCCACAACCAGGGCTGCCGTTTGTTCTAAATTTGAATCCATGAACGAACACACGCATTATAGGAAAATTTATTTAAATTTAGAACAAACGGCAGCCCTGGTTGCGGATAGATTATCTGGAACTTTATTTGAACATTGTGAAACAGGGGCTTAGTGTCTACAGTATAGTTTGTTGTTCTAGTTTTTTGGGTGGCCTGGCATCATATTTGGTTGCTTTTACTTGGCTCTGGCTCTTACTTAAGAATCTATAAATGCAATTTAAATTCTTTTTTTTTAGTAAAATGTTCCATTTACAATATTGAATGAACTTTCCCTCCATGTGGCACATTCGTGGGACGCCCTGTATATGTGCCTGTATATTCGAGTTATATTCAAAAACTTTCCTTCAAAAACTTCTCGGCTGGAAAGAAGTGACAGTAGCTACATCACTCGCTATCATCGTCATTATCATCAACCCATTATGTCCCCACCAAGGGGCACGGGTTCTCTTCCGTGAGGATGATATAGGCATTTGTGTTAATCCATGGAGTTAGGTAACTCCGTAACAAATTTTATAATAGTTCAACACCTCAGACATTCAGGTTTCCTCACCATATTTTCCTTAGCGTTAGCGAGTGGTGCCGGCTGCCAGATGACAGTCGTTAAGCCAAGTCAAAGTCTTTAGGGCGGCTTGAAAACTTCTGATAGTTAGACCAGCCACTGTCTTACAATCCCTGTGGTGGAGTATCCCCTAACCTTCCTGCGATGCAGGAAGAGAAGCGCTGCCTCAGCTGTGGTGACATACAAGGTTTGATATCGACAATTTTATGAATTCCTTCATACAATATAACTATAAAAAGAAAACCATAAAAGGATACTCTTCATCTCGCCCTGACTTACACTTCTCACCTCTCTAAATCACTCTTAGTGGTGGAATAATCCAATACTTAGAAAAAATAAGGCTTACTTTTGGACAACGAAATCTTAGAAGAAGCCTCCTAACTCGCGCTTTAGGGGTAAGTAATCGGCGTATTTACAATGCGCGCCCCGACCATTGTCATTTCAGAAGTAACTCAGACTTATTTGTGTTCAACTCGACTTCGTTACTCCGCTGCCTCACGAGCGGATTTATAAGCTTTACTACCAACTCACTTAGGATTTAGGGCCAATTTCTTTAAAGCTTATGAGATGCTCAAACATCTTATCAGGTATTGCGATGTTATATTCCTTATTTGAGTTGAATTTTATTAAATTATTTTTCAGATTTCGTTTAATACTATGATGTAGTGGGTGACGTTAAGCCATGTCAGGGGCCTTATGGGCGGCTTGATAACTTCTGACAGTAAGGCCCGCCACTGTCTTACAATCCTCAACCAAAGTGGACTTGGCCCTCGCGGTAGAGAATGGCATAACCTTCCTGCGTTGCAAGAAGAGACCCGTGCCCCTGCAGTGGGGACATACAAGGGTTAATATCGGACGTTTGATACTACAAGATCCATTTCTGACAAAACCGTTATTTTCTTGTCTAAAGTTTCCTAGTAAAAAATATCTTGACGGCTGATGAAAAAGTTACTCTATAAACTTTTCCCTTAGCATCCAGATTAAATGTATTTCTCCACTCAAACTTTGAAGGATATTTACCTTGAAATGATACTGGCGAAAGTTTATTAATAATTTTATCTTCCGTTTCATTAGTACTTTCTACTTGGCAGCTTTGTCGCGGGTACCGGTAGGTAAAACGTTGAATTGATTCAGTCACGTTGAATTGTTATACAGCCAAGATACATTTTCGTACAGAGGAGGAGCTTAACTTATGCAGCACGTTAAATACAATTAAGTAATCTATACTGGTGATTATAATTCTTTCAAAATAGACATCATTTATTTACTTATTAAGTATGGGTTAGTAAAACAGATGTTATGTACATAGATGTTTTGCAAAATATTGTGTTCCATGTTTTTTCTTGCAGGATACAAATTATAAAGTTTCATTTGCCTTTCCGGTTTAGGTCATGGCGACTGTTACGGCCGAAGAGAGCTTCAGTCAAGTTTCCTCATGTACCTCATGATTCATATTGTCTTGGCTGTAGAGGTGCGGTTGTACCGACTGCATTAAGTTTCCTTATTGAGTAGTGATATTTCACAGCTAGAGATCTGGCGTCAAAAGTTAGGTATCAAAGCCAAAAGTTGATACTAGTATTAAAACACCGTTCTGGAACCATTCATTTCGTAAGCTTTACACATTGTTACAGTCTGTTAGGTTTTAGAATATACCTCGGGCTCTAGAGTAGGCTTTGGTTTTCGCCGAAAGCACACGAGTGTAATACTACTTCCTGCTCTGTAAAACTTTTCTTCACTATTTTGAAAAGTTATGTAAAGTTATAAATAACAATACAAAATAAACCTTACCTTATTGCAACATAATCGGTTCTATCCGATTGTAGCCGAGGTATATTCTAAAAGCTAACGGACTGTACAAGCTTGCTGTAGCTTTATCACGGAATCCCTTATTCTTGAATTTTTGTCGGCTGAGTCCGAGGACGAGCAACCAAAGACACGAGCTCCGCATTTTTCGAATATTAATAATATTTATTTCCTGAACAAGTCCAATACAAATAAAACACAATAATAAAGTAACTTAATGTAAATTCCATTCAACATTAGGAGTTCCATGGTAGTGCTGCCAAGCCCTAGAGTCTAATACTTACATAGTTTTTCAATAGAATGGTATAAGTACGACAATGGTTGTTATTTGCCTCAATTTGGTAATCTAAAAGCAATAGCAGTACAATGTCATTCCAGCGGTATAACCAGCGCAAATTAAATAGGCATCTCACGCGAAGAAGATCGAATCTCGCGAGGCGCCGAGTTTAGTATCATAAATACCATTGCAATTAGATTGGTTACCAGACTACCAATAGTGTGAATGAAACAAATATGACTCTAAGTATGTAGGTAGGCCTGTGAGTTCCGCACTTAGTCTCATAGTTGGGCCATTTACGTAGCAAGCGTTGAGGTACGTTAAAAAGAGAATAAGAAAATCTTAAAATAAGTTTACGATATCGTTATCAACCCTTGTATGTCCCCACTGCTGGGGCACGGGTCTCTTCCTACATCGCAGGAAGGTTAGGCCATACTCCACCACGGGGGCCAAGTCCAGGTTGGTGGAGGATTGTAAGACAGTGGCGGGCCTTACTGTCAGAAGTTATCAAGCCGCCTATAAGGCCTCTGACATGGCTTAACGACTGCCATTATATGACAGCCGGCACCAACGGCTTAACGTGCCTTGCGAAGCACGGAAGCGCTCGGAAAAATGCCACTAGCGGTAGTCACGGGACGCTCACCCATCCCGTACCTGACCGCGCCTGTTGTTGCTTAACCACGTGATTGATTCCAATCACTCGGTTCGCCTAGGCCACGAGCGCTTCTAGTTTACGATAATTGCTTACAAATAATAACATTAAAAAATAATAAAATAGTCAAAGTCATGCGTGGATTATGGTTCAAGTTGTGCCAGGCACTTAATACTGAAAGAAACCACCAACGACTGAACAAACAGACCAACAAGCCTTCCATCGTACTAGGGCTACAATTAAGATAATATAAACCGGGCCACGATAACTTCTTAATGGCAAACAAAGGAAACAGAAGTACTTCAAGAGACGATCGTCGATGGGAAATCTACTCGAATCGTCTTTGCGTCCCTGCTTGCAACAGGTTTTCATGTTTTCTGCGAGTATCTAGGAGTAATTTCTACAACTGACTTCAAAGATAGAGATGGGCCGAACAAGGCTCTTATATTTATATTATTTTTGTTGTACTAACCCGCGGGTTTCAGCTAAGGCTAAGACCACGGCTAAGGACAATTTTAAAAACCTATTTAGAGGCAGAAAATTCTTTTAGACATACATATTTAAAGAGTGATAAACATACTTAATGAATGAATGAAAAGTCTTTATTCCACTAAAACTAAATTGTAAAAAGACGAGCTTAATACTTGATAAAAATTTAATAATAATAATAATCATCCGAAAGTTCTTCGGCAAAGTGAACGAGCTCTAAATAATGGATAATCTGCACTTCGCTTTGGCCCGTGCCAACTTGTACCTCTGTTAAAAGAGTGATAACTTAAAGAAAAATATATAATAATAATAATAATAATAATAATAATAATAATAATAATAATAATAATAATAATAATAATAATAATAATAATAATAATAATAATAATAATAATAATAATAATAATAATAATAATAATAATAATAATAATAATAATAATAATAATAATAATAATAATAATAATAATAATAATAATAATAACCCCCCCAGGGGACCACCTTGCCGTGGTGGGGGGGCTTACGGGAAGGAAGAAACCAATATTGTCTGAACAGCTAGACATATACCCTGTTAACGGAGAAACGCAATAATTTAATCATATAACATCTAAAGCTACCCTTCCCAAACTAAGGTCCCCATCCAATCCTCTCCTCCACTCTTGAGGAGTCAAAATATAAGTTATGAACGCGGAACTTAAACAGAAAATACCCCAGGAGGGTACCGGCCGAGCCGGAGAATCCCTCCCTGATCCTAGATCAGGCAGCCTTACGTATTCTGGGGAAGGCAAAGAACCGCCACTTCACTCGAAAAACACCGTATTGACCACCACTGGCCATACAAAATATTCACTACGGCCGCTCTCTGGGCGTCGCCGGGGCGCACTAAGTGCAAATATTGAGGTACAGAGCTGCGACATCAACGAGGAGCCCAGTAGACGGACTTCACCTGGCAATCATCGCTCACCTTCATCATCACCGCGAAGTCTGTTCTCCTATGAAAGCGTATCATCTCATCATAGTTTTTCGAGACAGACTTCACCTGTCTCATTCCCTTCATCACCCATAATAACCGATCCGTCATTGGATGTTGTGCAGGAGGCAATCGCCGATCACCCTGCACCCACCATTGGCCGGAAAAGCACGCGTCGAAGATGGTCTGATGACATGAATCGATTTATCATTTATCACAGGCGTGCATACTTAAAAGCTTCATCATTTGAAACAAACACCACATCATACTTGCAGGAGCTACATCGCTTATTTAAACTAAAGTACCCAGAATTTGATGTCACAAGACAAAGATTAGGTGATCAGAGGCGAGCTATTATCCGAAATAAGCTCCTCTCTCAACAAGTATTGGATGAGATTAAAGAAGAGGAACTTTTAACCATAGAACCCGTTAGTCAATCCTGTGACAGCCATTCACAGTGGAGTGCAAGTTCTACTCTCTCAACTAACCGCTTAGAGCGAAAGAGGTGGTCTAAGGACATGAACGAAGCAATCATAAAGATGTATCATAGAATCACATTGCTTAATACAGATAGAACAGCATACAGGCAACAACTACACGCTGCTTTTGTAGAACGATTCCCTGAATTTTCGCACATGTCAGAGCAAAGAGTATCAGACCAAAGACGAGCAATTATAAATAATAAATATATTACAGAAGACAGGATCCAGGAATTGCAACATGAAGTAGAAGTAGAAAATGATAGGCACACTGCTAATAATGTGGGGACAGTCGAAACTACAGAAAAAACATGCGTAATTGGCAATCAACAGTTGATTGAAGAAGATGTAGATACCTCAAAAATTTCAGATCACGACCTAACCAAACGTATAGACGATAACCAAACTAAACAACCTAATGCAGCAGAAGTAGAACACAGTACAAACTTTACTAACAACCTAAATATAGACACAACCAATGCAATCCACGAAACGTTTATAAGTGCGCTCGATTGTTTTAAGGATACTGATCCCACGAAACGGCCATACATTCCGAAACAAAAAACGTCTAAAAAGTTAGCCTTGATAGTGGAATACATAAACAGAGAAATATTGCCTAGTTTTCTCTCAGACGACCACGACTTTACAACGACGCAAACCGTCATCTATTGCGCAGCTTATACTGCGGCTATAAGTAATGGCACACGTATAAGACCAGATCAGGAACAACGCCCTAAGAATGTCCGAATACCAGCGTGGCAAAAAAGGCTGAAGGGAAAAATTGACTCACTGCGTCGAAATATAGGAAGACTGACACAATACATAAAGGGAAATAGAGGAAGAAGACTAGATTTAGAGGTAAAAAAGATCAAAGAGAACTACAAACTACATTCACAACATGAACAGCTCAACACAGAAGATGTACACTTTCTTGACACACTAAAGCAAAAGCTAAATACGGCCAGCAGTAGACTAAAGCGCTATCAGGCATGTACAGATAGGAAGAGACAGAACGCACAATTCGATAATACTGAGAAACAATTTTATAGGACACTTAAGACCAACCACGAAACCTCAAATGACTCAAACTATACACCACCGTCAGCTGATCACCTACATCAATTTTGGTCCAACATCTGGGAAAACCCAAAAGAGTTTAACAGCAATGCTGAATGGATCAAGGAGGAAGCTGAACGATTAGACAGGGTTAGTGAAATGACGTTTGAGACAATACCAGTAGAAACTTTTGTAGCAGTCATTAAAAAAACCCACAACTGGAAAGCTCCTGGAACAGATAACATACACAATTATTGGTATAAAAAGTTCACAACAGCATACCCCATTTTACACAATCACATTCATAAATTCATTCAGACACCAGAAACGATGCCGACCTATATAACACAAGGTATTACTTATATGTTACCCAAAGACGCCAGCGATACGGAAAACCCTGCAAAATACAGACCAATCACTTGCCTACAAACCATTTACAAAATTATGACATCCTGTGTCAGTGAATTGATAAACCAACATCTAGAACAACACAGTATCCTAGCTGAAGAACAAAAAGGTGCTCGCAAACATAGCCAAGGCTGCAAAGAGCAACTTATAATCGACGCAGTAGCACTAAGACAAGCCCTCAAACAAAAAAGAGATATTAATGTCATGTACATCGATTATCGAAAAGCATTCGACTCAGTCCCACACGATTGGCTCATTTACATCTTGCGCCACTACAAAATTGATCCAACCATAGTGTCATTTTTAGAGAACACCATGCATAACTGGAAAACCTAGCTTAAACTAAGAACCACATCTTCAACCATACTGACACCTTTTATACAGATCCGACGAGGTATTTTTCAGGGTGACGCTCTTAGCCCATTGTGGTTTTGTCTTGCTCTGAACCCTCTGTCCCACCAACTTAACAAATCAAACAACGGATTCCTTTTGAAATTCCAAAAATATGCGGCTAACCTTTCCCATCTTCTTTATATGGATGACATCAAATTGTATAGTGAGAACAAAGACGGACTCAACATGCTTGCGGGAATCACGGAAACATTTTCTAAAGATATCAGTATGGAGTTCGGAATAGACAAATGTAAAATCTTATCGGTAAAACTCGGCAACATAGAACCGAATAGTTATACACTCCAAACTGGAGAAAATATCGACCACATGAACCAAGGAGACTCATATAAGTATCTTGGATTCCATCAGTCACAACAAATTCACCAGAAACAAACAAAATCCAACCTGACTAAACAATTTCAAATAAGACTAAATCAAATTCTAAGAACGCAGTTGAACTCGCGTAATACTATTAAAGCAATAAATACATACGCCATACCCATACTCACTTACTCGTTTGGGATTATTACTTGGTCACAAACAGACCTCAAAAGACTACAAACCAAAATGAACACCACTTTAACCAAACACCGCAAACACCATCCCAAATCATGTGTACAACGACTCACCCTACCACGCGAAGAAGGAGGAAGAGGTCTTATTGATATTCAAAATCTGCACAATAAGCAGATAATAACACTACGAAATTTTTTCCACCAACGAGCTCAGGAGTCAACACTTCACAAAGTCATTGCTAAAGCTGATACACGTTACACTCCACTTAACTTAAACTCCTCAGAAATACAACCAAATGAAACTATGACTGACTTGAAACAAAAAATCTCTTCTTGGCAACAAAAGTCATTACACGGCAGGCACCGGTCCGATCTTACTCAGCCACATGTCGACATAATTGCATCGAACGCATGGCTGAAGAGAGGCGAACTGTTTCCGGAGACTGAGGCTTTCATGACTGCAATTCAAGATCAGGTGATTAACACTAGAAATTATCAGAAGCACATAATGCGACTGCCAAATACCACGGACATCTGCAGAAAATGCCACAGCAATGCCGAGACAATACAACACATAACAGGTGCTTGTAAGTCTATAGTCCAAACAAACTACAAACACAGACATGACCAAATAGCGTCTATAATTCACCAGCACCTTGCACATAAGTACAAATTCATACCTGATAAAGTGCCATACTATAAGTACAAGCCGGATACCATATTAGATAATGACCACATAAAAATATATTGGGATAGAACAATAATAACGGACAAGACAATTCACTACAATAGGCCAGATATCACAATTCACGACAAAACCAACAAAATCGCGTACTTAATAGATATTGCCATACCAAATACTCACAACATTCAGTCCACAATCACTGACAAACTTAGCAAATACACAGATTTGGCAATAGAACTGAAAACGCAATGGCGTGTCAATGAAGTAAAAATTGTGCCAATAGTCCTTTCAACTACAGGAATAATCCCAAAAACACTACAAAATAGTCTCAGTACACTAAATATTCCTAGCACCACAGTTACATATCTACAAAAAGCGGTAATCCTCAACACCTGCCGCATTGTAAGAAAATTTCTTTCTACTGATTGAAATTAAAACATAAACAGCACTTGGCTTAGGTCCGTGCTCTTTATTAAATACCTTTTTGTGAAAATAAAAAGAGACAAAGTATCAATAATAATAATAATAATAATAATAATAATAATAATAATAATAATAATAATAATAATAATAATAATAATAATAATAATAATAATAATAATAATAATAATAATAATAATAATAATAATAATAATAATAATAATAATAATAATAATAATAATAATAATAATAATAATAATAGACATATATTTCGGAAGAAAAAACAGTGATCCATAGTGATGTTAGTAACTTAAAAACTATGTTAGTAGGCTTAATAGGTAGGTATATATCAAATATCTAATTCTACGTTCTTAAGTGAGTGAGTTTAATCCAAATGAGTTTAATTTGGATTAAACTCACTTACTTACCAGCTGGTGCCCGCGACTGCGTCTGTGCTGGATTAGTATTTTGAGTAATTTATATTAGCGTGCCGTAGAAAAGATTTCGGCAGCACAATTTTGGCAGCGCACGCCACACCAGAAGCGCTCGTGGCCTAGGCGAACCGAGTGATTGGAATCAATCACTTGGTTAAGCAACAACAGGCGCGGTCAGGAACGGGATGGGCGAGCGTCCCGTGACTACCGCTAGTGCCATTTTTCCGAGCGCTTTCGTGCTTCGCAAGGCACGTTAAGCTGTTGGTGCCGGCCGTCATGTCATTGTAATGGCAGTTGTTAAGCCATGTCAGAAGCCCTATAGGCGGCTTGATAACTTCTGACAGTAAGGCCCGCCACTGCCCTACAATCCTCTGCCAACCCGGACTTGGCCCCCGTGGTGGAGTATGGCCTAACCTACCTGTGATGCAGGAAGAGACCCGAGCCCCAGCAGTGGGAACATACAAGGGTTGATAACGAGGTTAATATACTTATGTTATTAGTACAGAGTATGCTTCTGTTTTCTTTACACTCTGACTAAGTAAAGTCGGTGATACGGCCCACTCATGGCCATAACTCCATTTAATTGTGCCATTCGTCTGACACCAGCACCTGGTTAATGTTATATTTAACTGTTTTAACTTAACTGCTTGCTTAACTATGAGGGAAATTAATGCAGATTTCGGTCCAGTGAAGGTGAGTTAGTCAGAGATGTAAGTTTAATTGGGCAGTTACTCTTCCGGTTACCGTCTTGTTTCGGTTAAGTTTACTGTCTGAATCTAAAGTTTTCAAAATAATAAATTAAAGGTTAACTTACATTGTTTACTAAGGCGCATATTATTAATGAAATGAAAAGTTTTATTCAAATTAGCGCAGAAGCTGCGGCTTAATGAACGTTACAATTCAAACTAGGTGCCCATTTCAAAATCTAGATCATTTTGGACAAAAAATGGACAAAAATCTCTAGTCTTTTCAAAGTCCTTAATTAAAATCGTTTACATAATTATTATAAAATATAGAACTCGTGCATTATACTGGCTTTAATTCCAGACATCATTGTCATCTAAATAATCCTTAATGTTATAGTAGCCCTTTTGGCACAAAGTGTGCAAAACCAATTTTTTGAACCGCGTTTCAGGCAAGCTTAATGTATTTTCAAGGGTTTTATTATAGAAGCGTATGAAATGCCCCATGAAGGATGTATTACCCTTTGCCAGCCTCAATAGTGGGAACAAAAGTTTATGTTTATTTCTAGTATTTACATAGTGTTGGCTACTTAAAGTTTTAAAGTTACTGAAAATTATGTTTCCTGACGTACATAATGTTTTCATAAGTATACTGACTGGCAACTGTCAGGATATTAGTTCCTTTCAAGAAATCTCTTAACGAATCTGTACAGCCTAGCTTATAAATGAATCTGATCGCTTTCTTCTGCATGACGAAGATGGTCTCAATGTCTGCTGCCCGTCCCCACAGTAGTATGCCATAGAACTAGACCATGGAAGTGACTAAAATAAACAAGCCTAGCAGTTGCGACGTCAGTTAGTTCCCTAATTCTTTTGACTGCATATGCTGCTTAACTAAGGCTATTTGCAACTTTTTCTATATGATGACTCCATTGAAGCTTTGCATCAATTGTTATACCTAGAAATACAGTTTCATTTACAAGGTCTAATTTGTCATTCCCCAATAAAACATTGCTTTCAACCGTTTTGGATGTTGGGAAGAGTAAACCATTGTATGTTTGTGGCATGTAGTTGGTTATTGATTTGCAACCGTAATAAACTTGCTTGACTTTTACTGAATCATAACCGGATCAAAATACAAAACTTTTTGTAGGAAGAGTCTGACCAGGAGACCCTCTGTTCCTAACTCCCTCCCACCCTTCCTTCTTTTGTTTTCCTTGTCTCTTTCTTTTTTCAAAGTTGGACCATTGTACTTAGCAACCGCTGGGCTATGTTAAGATTTCAGATGCAAAGGTTTCCTAACGATGTTTTCCTTCACCGTTAGCGAATGATGCTGCTACTATAACTTGACAAATAACTTAGAAAACCAAGTCATTGGCCAATGCTTGGATTCAAATTCGCGACCTTTCCATTGAGAAGCAAGCTTTCTACCGAACTGCTATCACAGCTCTATCTGTGCCACGTAGTAAACCTAGAGACAATAAAGTTTGCTCCTAACTATCTAATCTGCATAGAGGAGGCAGTATGCTAGCAAGTTCTCCGTGCAGTTTGTCACAGTCAAAGTGGCATCCGGTATTCCTAACTTGTGTTCTATCGAAACTGACAACGAATTATGTGACCCAATACGATATTATACTTGCTTTGCTCGCGAAGTTGTGTGAGATGTGCGATTTTACTGTAATCAAATAACGAAACAAAATAACACAGGAGAAAATGTAAAAAATAAAAGAAACTTACTTACCGTGCTTCGTAAGGCACGTTAAGCCGTTGTTGCCGGCTGTCATATAATGACAGTCGTTAAACCATGTCAGAGGCCTTATGGGCGGCTTGATAACTTCTGACAGTAAGGCCCGCCACTGTCTTACAAACCTCCACCAACCCGGACTGGGCCCCCGTGGTGGAGTATGGCCTAACCTTCCTACTATGCAGGAAGAGACCCGTGCCCCAGCAGTGGGGACAACAAGGGTTGATAACGTTGGTAAGCACAAATCTCGAGAGCAGCTAAACCGATTCCGCTAATTCTAGTTTTAGAATATTTCTTGAAGTACGAGGATGCTTCTTACAGAGAGAAAGTAAAGAATCGACTGTAAGGCGGTACGAAGTTCGCTGGGTCAACTATTTATGTATAAGTATGTGTCAATATTAAAATTTGCACTGGCTACCTGTCTTTCTAATTTCCTTCAGCAACTTTCCATTGTTAGGTTGTGTGGAAGGATTTGCTTCCAGCAATAAGGCCGAGTGTACAATAAAGAATATTCTTATCTTATGTCCCCACTGCTAGGGCACGGATCTCTTCCTGCTCCGCCGGAAGGTTATGCCATATTCCAGGGGGCCAAGAGTTTAGTGGAGAATTGTGAGGCAGTGGCGGGCCTTACTGTCAAAAGTTATTAAGCTACCCATAAGCTCTCTGACATTGCTTAACGACTGCCATTGCAAGACAGCCGGCCTACGGCTTATCTACGAGATCTTATCAACTTTATCTACGAAAAAATGCTACTAGTGGTAGTCACGGGATGGTCAACCATCCAGCACCTGACCACGCCTGTTGTTCCTTCACCCTAGTGATTGATTCCAATCACTCGGTTACACTAGGCCACGAACGCTTTCATGCAACTTTAATGTTCTATTCTATTTAATAAATCATTATAATTTTGAACAGGGCTACTAAAAACCAATACTTACTGTAGAACGACCAAAAATAATCAAGGCTTTTCGGGGCGCCAGCTAGCGCCACTAGTGAAAAAAACATAACCTAAAAACCTTTTTTGAGGCTAAAAATCCCACCCATGCCGGGACTCGAACTCGCGACCTCTGGATAACCGTCCCTGCGTTCTCCCAACTGAGTTACTCGTAATGGGCGACTTACCGGCATCAGTGAAATTTCGAACCTCTTTACAATACAATTTAAAATACTCTCTGTTTACATACAGGCAGCACGGGTTAGTGCATTAAAAAATTAATATAAACATAACTTGTTTTGAGAAACAACTATGACATCTAGTTTTAGAACTAGAGGTCTAGAACCGATGATCAATAGATTAAAACTTTAATCGATTTTTTTTATTAAAGTCCTTTGTTGATAATTATAGGCTCTAGACTCTGGGTTTCAAAAATAGTTTTTACAGTTGTTAAGATTTCCCATGTTCACTTTTAAATAAAAACGTGTTATAAAATAACATATGATTTTTTTTCCTATTGGTGGCGCTAGGTACCCCGATCACCTTAAGAAATACTTTCGCACTAATGATTTGCGAGAAACATTTTAAAACTAACGTGTTTCAAGTATTACGCACCTCAAGTGCCTAATGAATTGCCCCTAAAGGCCAACCTTGTGTACTTAATTACTACTACGCGTTTTTACGTACAAATCGCTCAGTGTAATTTCTCCCCTGAACGTGTCGAAATCGATCAAGATCCTAACTGTAATCCCATCACATGTGCTCATAGGCAAATCCCAATAACCGCGCTTAATAAAGGCAATCATTCAAGAATCATTGCACCTTCCAACGTTGGGGGGAGGGAATAGAGTTATATAGTTCAGAAGGTCTCTCTACACGTTTTTTGTGGTTCTCTTGAAGCCAGAAATTTATTTCAACAATTTTTTTTTGTACTGTTGACGCTCGTTAAGTCCCGGCTGCTTGAGTGATCTTAAATGACCAGGAAGGTTTAGCAACACAGGGCGCGTTCAGTGCATGGATGGATAAACCGTCTATGACTGACGCTAGTGGCATTTTCCCGAGCGGTCCCGTGCTTCGCAAAACACGTTAAGCAGTTGGTGCCGGCTGTCGTCGGTAGATGGCAGTCGTTAAGCCAAGTAAGAGGCCTTAGGGCGGCTTTAAAACTTCTGACAGTAAGACCAGCCACTAGTCTTGCAAGACTATACCAATCAGGAGTAGATCCCCGTGGTGGAGTATATAGCCTATAGCTTCCTCAGGGAGACCCATGCCCTCAGTGGGGACATAGTGGATTGATGACAATGAATCTGTTTTTTTATATAGCTTATAAACGTGCTATTTCAGGGCGCTGGCTTTTATTCAGAAAGAGAGAGTATAGGCTTATTGACGATTGGACCACCGCGCATAATATAACCAATCCGCTTTGGTATCTTCACGATATTTTCATTTACAGTCAGCGAGTGGTATTGCTATCAACTATTGCTACTAAAACATTAAGACTGAGGCCGGAATCAACAGCTACACGCATCTTAATCTGAAAGAAGAGCGTGTAGATTTAGATTCTTTAACAAAGAAAAATTTAATAGACCACAGTGCTGTTGATGTGAGAATACCAGTTCACGGCGCTCCAGGGTCATTGCCGAACAATTAACTCAATCCAGCGTCTTGATTATGAAACTAATCATGCATACATCTGTGTGCAAAAATGAAATATCTATTGGACTTCGTCGTACAATTGCGTTGCTCGACATCGCTGTCACGTATCAGATATTCACTCTGTGGTATATTACGAATAGTATCTATATATCAGAGCTAAGTAAACGAACGCAGATGTGTACGTGTAAAGTTACATAATCCGGGCACTGGTCTAAGTTCTGGGAAAAGCAGCGTAAAAGAGATCGCAAAAATCGCATCCCAGTCTCAAACACAATTGCAGTTGTTCTAAGCCTCGCTGCTCTGTGTGGACTAGGCGGAGGGTACGCAGTGAAATATGCATCAAACCGCGAGAAACGTTGTTAGCCGCATTTGCATAATGGCCAATCAGCGGGCAGCCATTTGTCGCCCCACACTTTGGCGCTCGAGACAGACATGCCTGCCGATCGGCGACCATCCAGTCGACTGATCGCTGAGGCAATGAAGGGAATCGAGTCTTACTGACTAAGTATTCACCTTTAATCTATTTTTAGCTACTTAGAAATGTATACAATCTTATTTCTTAATGATTCGCGATACTCATACACAGTTATATATATTAAAACTAAAAGTGATGAACCCCAATAATTAACTGTACTCGCCATTTCAGTCTACCCGTGACCATAGCAACTGTAACGCTGCCGAAACGTCGGGAAATAAGGTAATTACGTTTTACCTCAAAAATAATCGCGATTGGACCCGTTTAATACATTAATATGTATAAAATCTTGATACATCTTGTGTCGAGATACAGTTTTAAATCAAAATCTTTAAACTTTTTCAATTAAATCTGAAATTTAATGTAATTTCATTAAATTCAAGTGAAATGTAATGATTTTTATTTAAAAATTTAAAAAGTGTCTAATTCGATAAAAATACATAATTAATCAAGATTTTTTAATTTTTTTTAAGTACCTAAACAAATGGCCTATAGTGTGGAGCCCACCAGACGTTATGTACCGCTAATCACTTTTTTCGAAATAAATACTTTTTCTTTACTTTACTGCACCTCAGGACGTTTGAATAGAAGTGCCACCCATCATTTCCCGCATTATTTGTACTATCTGTTAATTTACAGTTAGCAGCCGCGAGATGATCAAAGTGCTTACAAAAAACAACTTGTCATAAAAATGTTCATCATCATCAGCCATTTGATGCCCACTGCAGGACATAAGCTACAGATTACAAGTTATTAACGGCTTTATTGCTAAAAGTAATAGCAATTTATTTAGTTAGTAAAAGACACTACATATGAAACATATACAAAAATTGTTAAGAAATATCTACATACTGAAACTAAGTAAGGAAGTCAATTATTTACTTCCAAGAAGACAATATCAAATTAAAATAATTTATGAACTAAAACTTTCGTAAGCACAACAAATTGTAGACTTTTAGTCCGGATTTACTTACGGGTGTTGTTAAGCTCTGCGAATCGGAGCGAAACCTGGTCGGACTTTTCCGATATAACAACACCCTTAAGTAAATCCGGACTAAAAGTCTACAAATTAATTTATAAAAAAAATATTGAAATGAAAATGAAAATATTTATTTTAAGGAATGGTTACAACGACTTACATTCTTGAGCTTATATTATTCTAGAAGAAAAACATAACAAAAACGTAATTTTATGTGACTACTACCATAACTAGACTATCTAGTAGCCTGTATTTATGGTAAGTAGGCCCGTGCCTCTAGCAAAAGGCGGAAGACAGTGGGTGGTGATGTCAAAAAAAATATTACAAAAAAAATCACCTATACCGACGGTCACTATTTAATAAGGTTTGGCCAGTACCTTGAGTACTTTATTAGATACTGTTTTAGATACTTGTTGTAAAAACTACTGAATGGATTTTAATGAAACTTTACAATAATATAGTTTATACCTCAGAATCAAACCTCATAGGCTATAATTTATATGATCATAGGCACAACTTGTATATAGGATATTGTGTAAATTGTCCAAAATATGACGATAAGTGTCAAGTAAGTAGGAACAAACCTACCCAATAATAATGCACAGACGTAGTCGCGGGCACCAGCTAGACTAAGGCTAGGTTTTCACGGTCTTATTACGCTCGGACCGAGTGCGCCATCCGAGTAAACTAATGCTTCTGATTGGACGGTTTTTCGTGACAACACTAAAACAGCCAATCAGAAGTATTACTTTACTCGGATGGCGCACTCGGTCCGAGTCCACTAAGACCGTGAAAACGCGGCTTTAAACTTAAGTGGTGGTGTTCTTAGTTTGAAAACTAAAACTAGGAACACTGTATTCAGAAAAGAAAAATAAATATGATGTCCAACTTTCACACTACTCAATAAATCAAACACTACACACCACACATCATACACTACACACCTCACTCAATGCGCAAATCACACTTCATGTAAATCACACTCCATGAATCACACTCCATATCACACGTCATGCATCACACACCACACCCATACGATACACGTTACACTCTACTATAAAACACCCTTATCTTTTTTACGTTTACCTTAATGTTTAATTATTCAATTTAAAAGGTTATATTTTTTTGCTTTGTATTTTTGTGTAAATCTCGTTCACCATGTAAGAACACAAGCTAATTCTTACGGCCGCCACTATACAGGCTATGCGCTTAGTGTGGGGACCACTGTTAAAATGCATAACTGTGTATCTATTTTATGAATAAAAACTATTCTTATTATTATTTTTATTCTAATTATAACAATTTACCGGCTGAAGTAAAAGATTTTGACATAATTATTTCGACAACTCGTCAATGTAACACATCAACTGTACAAAAAGCCGTAACTCGCCCAAGTTTCATATCACACCATCTACTTACTTTGAAACTGACAAATAAATAAATAAATAAATATTCATGGACATATTACACAGATCTCGTTAGCCCTATACTAAGTACAACTAAATGACTTGTGTTATAGGTGCTAACTCGACGATAGATTTAATACAATAAATACATAGTTAACATCCAAGACCCGAACAAACTAGAAAAGTTCGTTTCCTAGTTTGACCCGGCCGGGGATCGAACCCGAGACCTTCGGTTTTACAGTCAGCGTGCTAAACCGCTGTGCCACCGAGGCCGCCATGTATAACCGATGAGGCGAGACAAAGAGCTAGGAAACTCATTAGACCTGTCACGGATGAATACTTCGTGAAACTTCGTAAGTTACAGATGTCATATTGACTTCGGAGTGGCTCGCTCGAGTGCAACATTGTACAGATACAGTCAGTGGCAGCCATTATTCTCCTCGTTTCTATGCTCAGACTTATGTAATAAGAGTTACCGCAATCTACAACTACAGCTGAGTGTATTAATATATCAATAGAATATCGAATGCGTGATCTTCAATCATGCATAAAGCGGTGGTAGCTCAGTGGAACCATAGACTGGCAAGCGAGAGCCCTAGGTTCGATCCCGAGTGCGGGCATGTACCAATGATTTTGTTTAATTTCAAAGTTACGTACATTTGCGAATTTGTAGTCGCAATACCACAGGCTAACGGTGAAGGAAAACATCGTGAGGAAACCCGCGAATTGGTTGGCTCCGCACGTATTGACTAGTCTTTCCTGTGGGCTAGGCCGACTAAGCTGTTAAGGTGGTATGGGTGCTGGACAAGCCTACACCATCTATAAAACCATGTCCCAGGCACTACAGCGTCGGAGTGGTCCCTTCACCCATCTAGTGTGAGTGAAGATACCACTGGACGCTGTATAAATCATCTCATTAGGTAGATGCAAAAAAGGCCAATATTATTATTATTAATCATGCATAAAAGACGTGTGTGCTCGCAACTATGTCTACGTAATTTTAAACTGTGTTTCTTCTTCTTCTTCTTCAGGCTATATGTTAGTCCACTGCTGACCACAGGGCGCCATAGCGCCCTGTCTTCAGCTTGCCGCATCCAGCATCTGCCGGCAGTTTTTCGCAGATCGTCATCCCACCTAGTCGGAGGGCGTCCTACACTACGTTTGCCGAGCCGCTGTGTTTTTAACCTTCGAATAACATAATAAAAAAAATCATATATTTATTTCGTTACCAACATAACGTTTAAAATTAACATTTTATATTATTATGGTATTCAAAGTCTAAAAACCTATTTAGAGGCCAAAAATTTCACCCATGCCTCTGGCACGGATAGCCAGAGGTTGCGGGTTCGAATCCCGGCATGGGTGAAATTTTTGGCCTCTAAATAGGTTTTTAAATTTGTTCCTTAGCACGGGTTAGTGCATTAAAAATAAAAATAGTGTATTCAAAGTCTATTAAAACAAAAAATTCTACTTGTAGAATATTTTGTGTTAACCCAGGACATGGGCTACTGGTCAGCCGTATACCATTAAAATCTGTCTATGTTTTTAATAACCTATTTAGAGGCTGAAAATTCCGCCCGGGACTTGAACCTGCGACCTCTGGCTAACCGTATCCAACAGCTCAGTTGGGAGAGCGCTGGTACGGTGAGCCAGAGGTCGCGGGTTCGAGTCTCGGCATGAGCGGATTTTTTTGCCTCTAAATAGGTCTTTAAAAATTATCCTGAGCACGGGTTAGTGCTTGTTGCACTAGAATATAATAATCTGTTAATAGCCAGAAAAAAACTTTTAATGGTATTTTTTTTTTAAATCTTTATTTAAGGGTTTGGTCACAAAGAACGGTAAATTTACAACAAAAAAAAATTTTAGAAAAAGTATTGTTCTCAACAGTGAAATTTACTACACAAAAAAATCGAATTGAAGATTATTGTTTAGCTTTACACCGGTTCAAACTAGTAAGTAATAAGACGACGTAAGTTGTAGCCTTATGACGTCACATAAACAAAAGATCACGCTCACTACTCAAGCGGAAGTGATCGCGAGACATCGACCTTTTTTGGAGGAAAGCCCATCCGGCCATCCGGTCTGAATACCGTGAAGAAAAATATCGTGAGAATACCTGACTCTGTAAAAATATATAATGAAACTAGGTGCGGTCACGTTTAGGCTACACTGTAGGCAAATTAAAATGGCAAACGTTTTGCCATATCAATTAGCATACAATCTATTCTCAGACCTACAAAATATATAAAATCTACATTTATAAAGTTTGTGAGTGTGTATGTTTGTTACTAGTTCACGACTAAATGGCTGGAGCGATTTTTATAAAATTTGGTATGAAGTTAGCTGACACCCTGGATACATATGGGATACGTTTTACTGTCGAAAAATATCTTATTCCCATGAGACAATCGATAAACGGCAGGTGACGCCGCGTTGAACCACTAGTTTTTTATACAACATGGTGAAACCGATTCGAAGGAGTTAGACAACAAATACCGTGATATAGTATGTTAGCTTTACCTCGGCTACTATCGGATATATTCGTGTAATAGAAATATTGGAACTAGTATGGCACGCTTAATTTGACGCATGTTATCAAAATAGTGAAAGTTTTAGCAAAAACCTTAGCCTACTCTAGAGCCCGAGGTATATTCTAAAATGTTGGTAAATCCTCTTTTGGTATGCATTTAAAACCTCTTATAAGTTTGAATTTTATGAAGTGTTCGGTGTTTGTTATTTTTATTGTCACTCAAAAATATAATTTCACAACAAGCAAGTCATATTTTTCATTTAAATTCCAACAAAACGTTAAAGAAAGCTCTATAGACTGTCATTAGATGGATTTTCAAACATTGAAATGTATATTAATGCTGTGTTGAGTACAGCACAAGACTTGGCTGATATTGGAAAGGTAATCGATGATACTTCCATTGCTGCAATATTGTTAGGAGGTCTCACTTCTAGATATGAACCCCTCATAATGGCATTAGAGAATAGCAATGTAGAAGTAAGTACCGAGCTTGTCAAGAATAAACTACTTAATGAAATGTCAAAAAGTGAAACCACAGGAAGTGATGCAGCATTTCGATCAAATAGTAGCTCTAATTGCAATAAGAACAAATCTAAGAAGAAATTGATTGTCTGTTATGAATGCAACAAACCTGGACACAAACGACCTGACTGTCCTCTACGTAACAAGGAAAATAAAGGTGTTTGTTCATCAGAAAAAGAGTCTTCATTTAGTGCGCTCTGACTCGTTGAACAGGTACCAACTATGGCACAAACGGTTAGGTCATTTATGCCGCATCGGTATGAATCAATTAAAGAATTCTCACCTAGGTATAGATTATACTGAAGTAGATAAATCAAGCTGCGTTGCTTGTGTAGAAGGGAAGCAAGCGAGAAAATCTTTCAAGGCGATTGCGTATAAGAAAGCAACCGCAAAGCTGGAATTGATCCACTCAGATATATGTGGACCAATGTCTGAGATCTCATTTCAAGGTAATAAGTATATGTTACTTTTCATTGATGATTTTTCACGTATGATTTATCCTTATTTTATTGCTTCTAAAGCAGAGGTCAAAGAAAAGTTTTGTATTTTTCAAGCTTTAGTAGAAAGACAAACAGGTGCTCAAATTAAGAGATTGAGGACTGACTGTGGTAAAGAGTACATTAACAAGGAGTTTGCGGACTATCTATCGTCAAAAGGCGTTATGCATGAGACAACAGTAGGTTATAGTCCTCAATCGAATGGTGTAGCAGAGCGCACTAATCGCTCCATTGTGGAGAAAGCGCGCTCTATGTTAGCTGGTTGTTCACTGTCAAAAGCATATTGGGAAGATGCTGTTAAAGTAGCAGTTTATTTGAAAAATAGATCACCACATCGTGCTCTTGAAAAGAAAACACCATTTGAGAAATGGAACGGTCACAAGGGTAACCTGAGCCATTTACGTGTATTTGGGTGTAGGGCACTTATACAAATTCCCGATTTTCAACGCAAGAAGTTGGAAGCGAAGACTAAAGAAGTAATATTTGTAGGATACTCAGAAGATCCAAATGGTTATTACTTTAGAGATGCTTCAAATCCAAGGCGTTTACAGAAGTCTAGAGATGTGACATTTTTTGAAGACTCCTTTAGCCGTCTGAAAGCTTATGTGAAAGAATCCAAAAATCCTGAACCCATAATCTTAATTGATGAAGATAAAAAGAAACAGGTTGAGATTCAGGAAGAGATTGGCAGAGAACTAGAACCAGAAAATCCTGAAATGCCTGAAAGGGTGGAGCCGGCTATGGAACAGCGAGTTAGTGAGTCAGCGAGATATCCCACTAGAACTCGGAGACAACCGGACTTTTACACTTCTATGGTGAATTCTGAAGATGTTTTAGAACCAAAGAACTATCATGAAGCAGTGAATGCAGAAGATGCTGTAAAATGGCAGTCAGCAATGTCTGATGAATACAATTCTTTGATTAAATTGAAGACATGGAAGCTTGTTGGTCGGCCTGATCAAAAGAAAATAATTCCTTGCAAATGGGTTTATAAGTTAAAGACAGATGCTCAAGGTAATATTATGAAGTATAAAGCTAGATTAGTGGCAAAAGGTTACAAACAAATAGAAGGCATTGACTATAATGAAACATTTGCCCCTGTGATTCGCCACTCTTCACTGCGTACCTACATTATTTGCTTTAGCGGCGGAGATGGATCTAAAGATGAGACATCTGGACGTTGACACCGCGTTCCTCTACGGAGACTTGGAAGAGGAAGTGTTCATGGAACAGCCTCAAGGTTTCGTGAAAGAAGAACAAGAAGGTCAAGTCTGTTTATTACAAAAATCATTGTATGGCCTCAAGCAAGCTCCTCGTGCATGGAATAAGATGTTAAATAAAACTCTTTTGAAAATAGGTTTTACAAAAACTCCTTCGGAACCATGCGTCTATAAGAAACTTTTTGGTAATGAAATGGTCATTATGGCAGTATATGTCGATGATCTAATTGTTTTTTATCAGAATGAACTGACACTTGACAGTGTCAAACAAGATTTGCAAAATATTTTTTCCTTAAGGATTTGCAAAATATTTTTTCCTTAAGGTGATTTGCAATATTATCTTGGATTGAATATCCAGAAAAGCAATGATGAAATAAAGGTAAGTCAGAAAACGTTTATTTCAAATTTGCTGAAAAGATTTAATATGGATTTATGTAAGACTGTTGAAACACCGTCAAATCTGAAGAAACTGAGTGTTGGAACTGGTGAAGGAGATTATCCATTTCAAAGTCTTATAGGTTCTTTAATGTTTCTGGCTGTAAACACTCGTCCAGACATAGCGTACATAACTAGTTACCTCAGCCAGTATAATACTAAAAACGGGAAAGAACATTGGCTAGCGGCAAAACGAGTATTGCAGTACCTGAGAGGTACGATTGATTATGCCCTTACTTTTCGAAAGACCGGAGATTATCTAAAAGGATATACGGATGCAGATTGGGCTAATTGCACAATTGATAGAAAATCGTACACTGGATATTTTTTTGTTCTGGCAGGAGGCCCTGTAGCGTGGCAAGCTAAGAAGCAGCAAACAATAGCTTTGTCTTCAACTGAGGCGGAGTACATGGCGCTTACTGCTGCAGCTAAAGAGGCTATATATTTAAGGCGTTTTGTATCGGATCTTTGTGGTAAGTCTGATTGTGTTAAGTTGTACAGTGACAGTCAGAGTGCACAAAGTCTAGTGCATAACCCTGTTCACCATGAGCGAACTAAACACATAGACACGAAGTATCATTTTATTAGGGAAACGGTGGAGGAGAGAATTATTGATATAAAATTCGTAAAATCGCAAGAAATGTATGCCGATGTGCTGACGAAGCCACTAGGCCGTAATATACATAAAATGTGTGTAGAGGGTTTAGGCTTAGCACGATTATAAGATAGGTAGTTTCTTTTGATTGTTTCTGTTTTCCTTAAGTATTAAGAGAGTTTTAATTGAGGGTGGATGTTGGTAAATCCTCTTTTGGTATGCATTTAAAACCTCTTATAAGTTTGAATTTTATGAAGTGTTCGGTGTTTGTTATTTTTATTGTCACTCAAAAATATAATTTCACAACAAGCAAGTCATATTTTTCATTTAAATTCCAACATAAAAGCTAACAGACTACACGACCTTTTTTATATATTAGATAGTACAGTAGTAATGAAACGCCGGTTCCTGACTTCTATACCTGATTGCCTTTACGGTTTCATGTTGGCAAGTGCATCACAAATATAGAACCTACCCCGATTTAGGTTAATTGATTTGTACAAACCAATTTACGGTAGCTACAATCGATTTGCTTCTAAGTCAACGAAGCAGTCCCTGTCCTGACATATATGGAAATGACTTCTTAATATTTGACCTAGATTTGGCTACTTTATGTTATAATAGAGTAAGAGTGTGTAATGTTTTTACGACAACACAATGTTAAGACTTTATAATACATCGTGCTTAAGTTATTCACATGATAAAATGATAGTTACTAGACAGTAAATTCGTCATATAGACCTCTGTTGCCAAACAAAGCAAAAGCCTGTGTTTCGGCAAACAGCGCTTCTCCCTCTGGTAACACTTATTTGCCAGTATCTATTTCGGTGTTACATGACGTGTATATATTATATTTTATACAGACACGAGTTAAAGTTATTATTTAACTAGCCAAAAAAAGTATAAGGTGGTGACTTGTGAAATGACAACATGCCAGCCTAGTATTAAAATACAACGTATTTAATATAATGTACTAAGTACCAAGTTGTGAAAACATCCATCTGTCCGTTTATCTGTCCTACCATCCATCGACACATTCGCCCGTCTGTCCTTCCGTCCATCCACGCCTCCATCCATCCGTCCATTTATTCATTCATCCATTTTTCCTTAACTTTAACCAACATAAAGGACCAAAACCGGGGGCGGAACGCGCCTCATCGCATATCCCACGAAGGAAAATGTTAAACAAAATACACAGTTACGCGTCCCTCCTTTCCGCGCCAACGGGCCTCTATCAAGTGCTTATCTTGCCTTTTAGAACAGGGCCGTATTTCATACATATTTGTCCTGACTCTATTCTTTACTAGCACAAGAATGCGTAAGGTGTCTTCTTGGGGTCTTAAAGCAGGAGAGCTGGATATCGCGCTATGCAGCCGCAACAATCCGCTATTTGACACGTATCAAATTTGACGCGATAAATGAATATTTCCTATAGTATTTAGCGTAAGAAACGGATATATTATATTGATTTTGCTAAGTACTCGTAAGTATGCAGGGTGGCTGCAAAATTTGCAAAGTAAAAAATTTTTTTCCTCGTTTAATTCGTAACGGCGAAAACGCTATCCGCCATCTTGAAACCAACTAAAGTATGTAAACAAACATCTTTCAGCCAGAGCCAGTGGACATTGATTATTATATGACTTACACCAAAGTGATCTTCACATAAATACACCCGAGTTTCAATTGACAAAGAGTCGGGGTCTCTTTTGGCAAGTTTGAGCCAAGTTTTTCGAATGTTAATTTCACTGGGTACATGAATCTACAACTTGCCGGAGGTCTTTATTGACGTGTTTTTTCATTCTCGAACAATGCAATAATAATAATTGGTATATTTTAGATGTAAATTCGATGAAATCATGGTTGCGTTGTTGTTATTTCACTATGCTCAGAGATCACTTACAGAAAATAAAATGTTTACAATTTTTTGGACTTCAAACCATAGACAAAAATGGCTGACCGTGTTTTTGGACGTTTAGGAAAATAAAATTTTATGATATAGGTATTTTTATGTTGCTTTTAGGTCCTCAAATACTAAAATATTGTTTGGTCTAATGGAAGAGTTATTTACCGTTTAAGACTTACTTGAAAAGAGAGTCAAATAGCGGATTATCCTTTTACGAATTGAAAAGTGCCGTTGAGGGCTCAAACCCTTAGCATACCGCTGAGCTAGCTGCCTTTTGCAGCAGCTGACACACTGCGACCATTTAGTTTTTATTTATTTTGAGATTATTAGAATTAATATTTTATTGTCTTTTTTGTTGTGTTTAGTTTATTGTACTTTTGTCTGTCGTACTGTTGTTGCAAATAAATATACTTATTCTTCTTTTATTCAGTTATAAGCTACAGCATAGTTACTTAGCGGACTGTGCAGTTAAAATAGTTAGTTTTCTACTTTGTTCTAGCTGGTCTAGTTCTAACTCGCTATGATATCGTTTAATATTTTTTTTTGTAAGTCAGGTTGACACTTGACTCCAGTCACGCCTGTTAGTAAATGAAGACAGGTCTAAGATTTTACATAATTACCTGTTAAAAGTCGATTGACTCTTGTTCCACCCAGAGACCTAGACGCAAACGAGGGACTTTTGTCCCCGAGGGACAAAAGTCCCTGAATCGTAAAAAAATTCCTCCGAGTACTTGTCGCGGACTCAACGCCTACGGTGTCGGGTCATTTTGTTCCCCGGTAATAGAGAAATAGCGTACGCTATGGAAGCAAATATTCTGAGATTTCATTGTGTTGTAATTTATATGGAGTTGAAAAAGAAAAAGCGTTTTAAAAGAGAACACTGAACTTTTGTCCACTGCGGTATCTTGATGTCCTCGGTAACTTGAGGGACTTTTTGTACGGGGTACTTTTAGTCCTTCGTGTTCGTTACTCGATATAATTTATTTAAAGAGATCCATATCAACGGACAAAAAAGTACCCGAGGGATAGTCCCTCGTCTGCGCAGGCCTAACCACTTACTACCGGTCTTTTTTCAGCGTATCGTGGTGTTCTTGATTCGAATCACAAGGAGTTTGCAGTTAATTTTCCGTTATATCAAATAAAATTAATACAAATTGAGTTAAGTATCTCTTTGTTGTTAAAATAAAGAGTTACTAAATATTTGACATAAACTTCCAAATGATTTGTCATTCAAATCAGCGTGAAATCACATTACAATTATTGTATTTGATGTTTATTTCCACTCGACAACTTTGTCCTTTCTAAGAAAAAAGGTATAGGTACACAGACGTCTGTCAGGCTACGCCTTATCTTTGAAGCTTTATCCATTTCTGAGAAAAAGGGTCTTGACTGGCAAATACAATTTGTTTTACTTCTATTTAGACGGACGGACAACAAAGTGATCCTAATTCGTGTTTTTTTTATTCAGGTACAAGTTAATAATGATCGGCAGTTGACTTAGCAACGAAAAGGGCCAGCTATGGAATTTTAAAACTCACGACAACTGCATTTAATAATCAACCCCACGGGAACGCGTTGAAATCGTTTCAAGGAGTTCGTAGCAAACAAGACGGCTAGGCGCTACGAGCACCTATGAAGCTATTACGACCGCTACAACTTTTTTTTAATTTGTGATATTCTTACCTCTTTTTTTAGACGTGACCATTTTACTTAATGCGATCTGGTTCTCTATTAATGTAATTGAAAAATAAAAACTATCGAAAAAGGAACGGTGAAACGAGGCCATCACAAATAAAATGTTTACCCTATAGTGTGGCCATTAGTGCTGTGCACTGTGCCTGAGGTATGCGCGCGGCGAGACGGGGGAGAGAATCGGCTGCTGCGCTCTGTCAGTGCGCCGTCAACGCTCTTTTTTCTTCGCTTCCCACCTCGCCGCGCATACCTCAGGGAGTGCACAGCACTAATGACCACACTATAATGTACAAATATAACCTTTTTACAGGGTCACCAAAAATTCTTATAGGGTACTTAAAATCAGAAAATTTAGAAGAAAACATATAATACTCTGTCTTTTTCTTTGAGACGAGGCCTGTGCCCCGCATTATAAAGGCTACATAAAAAAAACTGAAGCGCTCGTGGCCTAGGCGAACCGAGTGATTGGAATCAATAACTTGGTTAAGCAACAACAGGCGCGGTCAGGTACGGGATGGGTGAGCATCCCGTGACTACCGCTAGTGGCATTTTTCCGAGCGCTTCCGTGCTTCGCAAGGCACGTTAAGCCGTTGGTGCCGGCTGTCATATAATGGCAGTCGTTAAGCCATGTCAGAGGCCTTATGGGCGGCTTGATAACTACTGACAGTAAGGCCCGCCACTGTCTTACAATCCTCCACCAACCTGGATTTGGCCCCCGTGGTGGAGTATGGCCTAACCTTCCTGCGATGCAGGAAGAGACCCGTGCCCCAGTAGTGGGGACATACAAGGGTTGATAACGTAACAAAAACTGAACAAACCACTCCGGAAAATATCTGAAAGGGCATCCAACACGCTGGCAGCATTGCCACGCCTCACCGCCAATAAGATTCTTTCACTAAGATACGCACCAGAGCTGCAGTCAATCCCACGGTCCCTCAATTGGCATCCTAGTTCGCTAACAAGTATCTTGGCCTGAGCCTCCAAACTCCCATAGTCTCCACCGCAAGTGGAACTAAATATAATTATCCATAAGGGTAATACGTTTGACGCTTGAGCCTCGCTGCCAATTAACTTTAAATACGAGATTTGTATGTTATACAAAAATAGAAAAAATACAAAACAATTTATCATCAGCAACCCATTATGTCCCCACTGAGGCGCATGGGTGTCTTTCCTACGTATAGGCCATACTCGTCATCGGGGTTCAAGACCAGATTGGTGGAGGCTTCCAAGACCAGTGGCTGGTCTAATTGTCAGGGTTTTCAAGCCGCCTTAAGAACTCTAGCTCGACTTAACGACTGCCATCTGTCGGCAGCCGGCGCCATTACCGTTTACAAATTCCATTACCGTTAGTCATAGACGGTCACCCATCCGTGCACTGAACGCGCCCTAAGTTGCTTAACTTTCGTGATCGTTTAATATCGCTCAGGCAGCTGGGGTTACGAGCGATTCAAACAAATTAAACTGAGCCAATGTTAATCACAAGTAAACAAAGCTAATATTTGTAACGTATTTTCCTACGGAAAGTTATATTCAATTTAAACTTGGAAACTCCGTGCACTGTCGAATAAAAACACGTCTCTGGTGTTTCCTCTGAGGGGCCATAAAATATCAATTTCAATATGGACGATACGATTTGCAAAATAAAACATGGCCGATCGATACTTGTGCAGTAAAGTATTTGCTACACTTTTTATAGTCCAGTTGTTTTTGTATTATGGTCCTCGTGAGACAGAAGTATTGAAATATTTGATTGGTGTACCTTTTTGAGCTACCTTCTGTCTCTCTACTAATAAGGGTAGAATAAGATTGTATTTGAATGGAAAAAAATTTGAAATGTTCGTGTTTTTAATTCGCGCTGTTTCTATTTATGTTACTTATTTAATATGGGTAAGACGCCACCAATCTAAAGTTTCAGAGTTTCCCTAGAATGTAAACCATAGTGCCACTAGAGGGGGTAAATGTCGCGGGCTCGCCCGATGCTTAACGAATGCTTCCGAAAGCTGCCGAGCCTCCTGCGCCGCCGTCCAGTCGGCCGAGTAGTAGAGTGAGATGCATACACAACTACGCTCGATCTCCATTCGGGATATTTGTTTAATTTTAGCCTACTCTTACTCAGTGTTCAGAGTCAACCCACGTAATAGATATTACACCATAACAGACTCAGTAGTATTACTTACGTATATTTGTTGAAAATATTAGGGCTTAAAAATTCGGTTAATCCTTGACCTTATAGGAATAACTTGTCTTAAGTGCAGAACAGTCACTTAAATGCTGCTTTACTCTCGGGAATAGTTAAACAGTTTCAAATTTTCCACCGTACTATTGATCACACTTTTCTATTCTCTTTTTATATATAAAACAGGTTGACACTTCACCTCAGTCACGCCTGATGTTAAGCGAACACGGGTCTACGATATTACGTGCTTACCTGTGCTGCAGTTAGAAAATAAAAAAAAGGTCAGACTTTCCTAGTCTAAAAAATTTAAAATAAAAAACGTAAACGTAACTATTATATGCATTTTTTTGTATTATTTTATTTTAAATTTAATCTTTAATTTGACATTTATTTTGACGTTGAATTATATGTTGTTGAATTTTGACGTTGAATTAATTAGGGTGCGCCACAAGACCCGATCTCCCGTTTTCGCCATCCAGTCACCACCAGCCACCTTTTTGAGGTCGTCGGTCCATCTGGCCGGAGGGCGTCCTACACTACGCTTGTTATATACTTATAACCAAATTCAAATGAACTCGCTTGATTTGTATTCATTAAAAAAACGTAACAATTTTAAATTTTCCATCATACTACTGATCGCCTTTCTGGAACAACCTGTGTATGTATGGGTATAGTAATTGTTTGCCTCTTTGAGTTCACCCCTGCTTTGACGAGGCTTAACTTGATTTAAGTTCGTCCGCCATCGGTTAGACGATCGGGAGCCTCAGATTACCGGCTGCTGCTTTGCTTGCATTTCTGTCCTACGCACTGTTTTTGTCTATCGTACAGTCTATTAGCTTCAAGAATATACCTCGGGCTCTAAAGTAGGCTTCTGTTTTCGCCGAAAACACACGAGTGTAATACTACTTCCTGCTCTAAGTGTCATATTAGTTGGGATATTTTAATTACAAGAATACTTCCGAGTCTATCCAATAGTAGCCGAGGTATATTCTTCAAACTTTGCCCATAGATATTTTTCCAATAGATCAGCTATCCAATTTTATTTCTTTTTGAGGCAACAGTTAAGCAAATGGCAGTCGTAAAACCATGTCAGATGCCTTATGGTAACTTGGTAATTTCTGACAGTAAGGCCCGCCACTGTATTACAATCCTCCACCAACCTGGACTTGGCTCCCGTGGTGGAGTATGGCCTAACCTTCCTGCGATGCAGGAAGAGACCCGTGCCCCAGCAGTGGGGATATGCAAGAGTTGATAGCGGGTTAAGCAAACATTTTGTCGCCTTATACCTAAAAATGCCGTATCATTTGTTTTGTTTATTTAAATAATTCATTATTATTATTAAATTCTTTATTGTAAGTACCTGTAAAGATTGTACGATTGGCGGGCTTAATACTAAATAGTATTTTATTCTAGCCAACCAACAGGTGACGTGGAGAAGGTGGGGTGATATTTTATTGACAAATATATTTTTTTTAAATTAAAGTTCATATTAACATGTACAATAATTATTATAAACATAAAGATATACAAATATAATAATTAAGCACATTTATAAAGATGAATATATACACTTCATATACATATAAATAGACTTCATAATATATTTTTACATACTTACGAATGGTATTACAATTTACTGTTCTGAATAGAATAGAATAGAGCAGAGCAGAGAAGAGTAGAGTAGAATAGAATAGAACAGAAAAACATTTATTCAAATACCACAACACACATAAAAACTTAAAAATAATAACATGGCCAGTAAAAGAACACACTTAAGGTAAGAAATACCAATAATTACAGTAATAGAATAAAGTAAATTCATACAGACGTGGCAAAGTGAGCTTAGCTGGTGGAGGAGCTGTGTGTCATAGTACCAGAAAAGGTTCTAGACTCAGCATATATCCCGAATATGTAGATAGTGATCCTGTACTCTTAAAGACGCCGACTGACGGAACCTAAATGTATAGCGGTATCGCGTCCTACAGACGCACCGCTGTCACGGAAAAAGAACTCGAATAGCCTGCCGTATTATGTATTGACATTGTGTCATGACTTTTCACAGTTTTAATGAAAACAAAGAAAGTTACATTTGACTATTCTGGCATAATTAAGTATTTGAGTGTACAACCGTGTCAGAAAGTGCAAATAAATAAATTATCTATCTATCTCTTAACCTACTAATCCTGACTAAACAGATAATTCTAGATAATTACTGAAACGCATAAAAAATTTTCGTCGTGTGCCTATTGTATACTTATATTTTTATATTGTGAACTGTAGAAAACGCTGCTGTTTATACATGTAATTAAGCTCTGTGAATCGGAGCGAAACCTGGTCGGACTTTTCCGATATAACATCACCCGTAAGTAAATCCGGACTAAAAGTCTACAACATGTAATTAACGTTCATGCCTTGACCAGGGCCCGTAATGTGAGACTTTAAACACGTGTAACATCATTTTATTAATGATGGCTAATAAATGAATATAAATAATACTAACTCTAAGTTAAGCAAACGTTTGTAGTATAACAGTTTGTTTTCTGTAATAAAGTAAAATAAATTAAATTCCACATAACCATAACTGCCCCGTCCCTTTTTGTTTCAAACCAACATCGACCCTTAGAACCTCGACCCTAATTGCATGTATTTCCCCTGACGTCCCTAACAAGCTCAGCTGAACATAAATCCATAAAAATAACTCCAGTAAACGTCTTAGCGTCAACCAGAAGGGATCGAGTTACGCCTCTCAAAGCTTTAGCAAGATAACGACGAGCTTTGAAACACGGTCTACGAGTATCTAGACGTTCTTTGATGTGCCCTTGTAACAAGTAACAAGGGCACAGCAAGTTCTTTGATGTGCCCTTGTTACTGTTGCCGGTCGCATTCTATATGTGTTGTTTCTGGACCAAGGCAGATGCACGACACCCTTCATGGATAGCGAGAACATTGTAATGGGGTAATGGGGATATACTCATACTACGTGAAATAAAAAAAAAAGTATAACATAAAAGGCGACTTAGGGCTGTTTTTTCAATAGTCAGATAACTTTTATCTGAGGAATAAAATGGCAGTTTGACATAATTTTCATAGATAAGCTGTCAAACCGCCATTTTTATTCCTCAGATAAAAGTAATCTGACTATTGAAAAATCAGCTCTAAGGGACACAAACCGGGGGTGGGCAGCAGCGCCCCCTGCAGTACAATTCCACCAAACTGCGATCCCCAACCTGAATGCCCAGCGTGGGCATTACGGGCATTACCTCCAATTATAGCACAACGTGCCGCTCTTTAGGGGAGGGCTATGTCCAGTAGTAGACTAGTATAGCCTGACGACGACGACGCATACTACGTGACCCGCTCAAGGTGAAAAGGGGGGTCTTCAAAATACCACGTTTAGTAACAGGGCGGGTCCTTCGTAGTCAAGTCTTTTAATATCCTCTAGGGAAATCGCTCGCATTTTTGGGCTATATTAAAATCGGAATAATTATACATTTTTGTGTGACCTACAAACGTCCCACTGCAGGACTTTCTCTCGGAGAGAGAGTATGAGGTTAAATAGATGCTAACATTTTGAGACATAGATAATTAATCAATAATTAATTAAAATATATAAATAATGTAACAAGTATAAAAAAAATCGACTATTTAAATTTTAAAAACTAGTAGGTAGTAAGAGCTATCTTAAAGATTTTTGTTTCAAAACGAAACATTAATAATAATAATAATTAATGATAAAAATGGAACTAAACCTAAAACATTCTAATTTAAATAAAATATTTGAGCCAGATCGCTGTCGGGCGGCAGAGTACCAAGAAGGCTGGCGGCATTGCCTCGCTGTATGGCTAGGCTTATTCTTTGGCCAAAGTAAGCACCAGCCCTCGGGTCTCCTGAAGCGTCGACTAGGCGCGACGAGATCTCCTTAAAGAGGAGTCTCGCCTCCGGACCCCATGGCCCCAGAGTCTCGACTCCGAAAGGCACAAATATATAGCCCTGCCCTATGGCTGCATATTTGTGCCTCTTATTCGACTCTGCGTTGGACGCCGCCGCCCCTGCATGGCAGGCGGTCGCATGGATATGGGACTGGGCAAGCGTATCAACACAAGTTGCGTCCCAGACCAGCGACCGCCCATTCTTCCATGGAATGAGAGTCATTCCGTCAGGCCTCTTGCCATCGTCGTGCGCAATCCCAGTGGGCTCCAGGACTGCAGGCATGCCTACGCTGGCAAGAGCCCGACGGATTATGTCATTCAGGGCAGCGTGTCTAGACAGACGTCCAGCGCTACGGCAGCATGCCAGGCCATGGTGACCTAACGCATCGACGCCTCCACCGCAGCGGCAGCGATGTGGCTCGTTAGTCCTGGCTCCCAACCTCAGACTAACTCCCAAACTAAATGTGGTTCTCTCTAAGAGAGTACCTATGCTCGCCGATGGGAGGGCCCTCAACCAGTAAATTAAACAAGTAAATTAAACTATATGATATACCCTTTGTATGTCCCCTGCTGGAGCGCGGGTCTCCTTCAGCATCCCAGGAATGTTACGCCATACTCCAGCACGGAGGATTTCAAGACAGTGGCGGGCCACTGTCAGAAGTTATCAAGCCGCCCATAAGGCCTCTAGCATGGCTTATTGATTGCAATTACATGACAGCCGGCACCAACGCCTTAACGTGCCTTACGAACCACTGGAACGCTCGGAAAAAATGCGGTAGTTTTGCAGGTTTAGCAGGCCACAGTTTTCTATCATGCCAAATATGCATAAAAAAATCTATAAAAATCGGTGAAGTCGTTTAAGTGGAGTTTGATAACAAAATTGAAACGAGATAGGTATTTATAACATATTTAAAACTTTCGCGACGTGAACACGTCGAAACGTCGAGGTAAAATAGCAATAAATTACTACGCGATTAAGCTACGAAAATATTCTTACAATGAGATATTTATATACATTATAATATTCTGATTTCTGAAAAATATTTATGTCATACTTACTTACTTTATACTTACGTCAACTTTAACCAAATTTCTCGTCTCGCGAATCAAGACACATCCTTCCTAACGCACGTAATCAGTGACAAAATTATTTGTGCCGCACCGTAGCTGGAGGCGGCAAACTTGCCTTCTAAAATATTACTCGGCATTTCAGTCTCGACATTATCATGTACAGAAGATACGCTCACAATCGACGACATATCCACTTCGACATACATAAGCAACATTTACAATGTTAGCTTCAAAAATGCGCATTTCCCTAAACACGTATATTCTTAACATTTTTATCATTACAATTGAGATTGTCAATAATATCCACAATCCTGACCTTAACAATAACAATAGTCATTTTTGGTTAAATATACAATAGAAATCTAATGTTATTTTTAAGACTAATATTTTTTTTATAAATATATTTAAATATATTTTTTTTCGATAATATTTCTACTTGTTTAATTTCATTTATTGTAGTTTTTCTCCTTTGTTATGGCTATTTGTGAGAGGTAACGCTTGAAATCTTAGTGCATAATAAGTATGAACTTTATTCAATGCAGAACAATGATTTACCGGAAGTGGCGTAGAGCGTGTGAAGCGAATTCGAAAAATATAAATCTTACAAAAGTCTCAATGCAATGTCCATTCATTATTGTTATCAATTCTTTAAAAATAATTATGTCCAGGGAGTCAATTCTCACTTCATTAACTAATAAGTCGTATACGACTCCAAGGTTTCGTCGTCGTCGTCAGGCTATACTAGTCCACTGCTGGACATAGCCCTCCCCTAAGGAGCGCCACGTTGTGCTGTCTTAGAGGGTAATGCCCATAATGCCTCTAAGGTTTATGACAGCCAAAATCAGTATTCGGAACGCCAGGCTTGATTAAATCTGACTGAGAAAATGAATGTCTAATGACTCTGTTGAGTTATCTTATATTATTTTTTTGCGACTAATGTCAAAGCCTTCGAATATTTTGCGTCTACGTTTTCAATTCGCATGAGCAAGAATCGACACCCTGGTATCTGTCAACGTTTCTGTAACCGATTCTATTTACAGGTAAAAAAGTATCTATCGTTGACTATTAATTTCACGTCAAAGTTTACTTTTAATCGATAAGCCGATTTTAATGAAACGTAGATTTGGTTTCTTATGTCCATTAAAAACTCAGCTGGTCTCTTTATTTATCAATTGGCTTATCTATTCGGTCCTTCGAGGTGTACCTGGGTCGTGTTTTTATTATATAAAAGTTGATGTGAGATATAATAGTATAATACCAATCGGAAGGTTTTACTCGTGAACACGAGAAAAATTTACAATGAAAACTTTTAAATCACGAGACAAATATCAGCTGTCGAATACATTTTCGCGTTATCGATATTTTTCCCAGCTTAGCTAAGTAGTTCGTAGTGGACTGTAAAATTTGGTTACAGTCAGTATTACCGCATCCAAACTCTCGTAGGGTCAGTTTCTGAATACTTACTAAACACTTAAGAAACATTTTGTCACACTTTTTTCTGAAAAATTCGAAGAGACAGCACTACAGCCAACAATTTACGTAGCGGAATTCTCAAACAACTGGCCCTTAGTTTTTAGGCATAGTTAGTTTATCGTCTGATATTGCGTATTTTGTTACTTCGGTTCACGACGATATTCCCTTGTCAAGTTTAAAGGAAGTCGAGCCTTTGTCGTTGGAAACTTTCAACAATATATTGTTACTCACATGTCTCAATGTACTAATAAGAGTGGACGGGTTTGTTCAGTTGTACGTTGAGGAACTTTAATCAATGATCACTTCAGATTTTGTTTTCACAGCTGACGTTACATCGGGCATCTATTTCGTGCACACGTTGTTACATTATTTAAGTATTGTAAAATACGTAACGTAGTACAATAGAATACTGTAAAGAGGTTCGAAATTTCACTGATGCCGGTCAGTCACCCATTAGCTCAGTTGGAAAGAGCGCTGGCACGGACAGCCAGAGGTCGCGGGTTCGAATCCCAGCATGGGTGGAATTTTTAGCCTCTAAATAGGTTTTTAAAATTGTAAAAAATAGTTCACTTTAAAAAACTTACTTGATTTGGTCGACCTAGTCGAAGTTTTCTGATAAAAAATCAAATAAGTTATACCGGTGTCAAGTTATTGTGTAGTGCTTGCGTAAGTATTAGTTTACTTTTGATATTTAAAGATTTGCTAAGTAATAAAATTACGAACATTTTAAATAATAATATACTTTTATTGTTATATGCTTAAGATAACCTAATTTTACCTAGTTAGAATTAATTTTTAATTTAGAAAACTTTATATTCTATTTTTTTATTTTACAACTTTTCCTTATCCAAAACTTAGTTTAAAAACTTACATAAAAAGTTGGTAATTTTATTATCTTGCAAAGCCTCAGACATTTCAGACGTCTATTAACATAACATAACATTTTAACATAACATTTACATACAAGCACAAACATTACTTCTGGCCCACACTAGGATACCCTGTGTCGTGGGAACCAGAAACAAAGACATCACAAACATGTAAACATCCAAGACCTGGGTTTTTTTTGTCCCCAGCCACGATTCGAAGCCGGGACCTCTTGTATGGTAGGCACACGCTCTACCGCTACGCAGAAGTCGGCGAACTGCAACGTTTCTCTTGGTATCATTGGTATTCTATGAAAAGTTAATAAATTGTTAACTAAAGATGGATGTCATGCAGTGCACTGTAATGTATGGTGCTCACCAAACGAGGGCCTAATCCTACACCAACATAAATGCAGCATCTCCTGCAAATAAAGAAGTGCATCCGCGGCTAAATGTTAGTATCATATTATTGAGGGTGAGCCATGCATAAGCAATATGTATGACACATTGAAAATTTGATTTGAGATATCTTTGATCTCGAAATACGTGTCGGTAGGAAGTTTGCGCGGTCTCTATCGCCTCCTGCTAAAGAAAATCTCACGAAACAGTCTGTTTTCAATGCGTAAAACATTTTCCATGCTCTGGGGAAGAAAATAAATATCACGTTCTGCACAGTGAAAACTGGTTTAACACAATGTTAAATAAAAAGCACAAAAAAGGCTGGGAGTCTTAATACGTGATTAGGTGTCCTTGACCGATTTAGGTCACGGCAAACTGCAACGTTTTTATTTGTGTCATTAGTGTCACTCGTAACGTAGTGAAACGCTCGTGGCCTAGTCGAACCGAATGATTGGAATCAATCACTTGTTTAAAAACCTATTGAGAGGCTAAAAATTTCACCCATGCCGGGATTCGAACCCGCAACCTCTGGCTATCCGTGCCTGGCACGGATAGCCAGAGGTTGCGTTTCACTACGTTACGAGTGACACTAATGACACCAATAAAAACGTTGCAGGTTGCCGTGACCTAAATCGGTCAAGGACACCTAATCACGATAACGAGCGATAAATTATTATATCTCAAAATGTAATATGTATTATATTACATCCCATAGTGAAAAGTCGGCTTAATGATTGATGTCGTGCTGATCGTTTGAATCGGAACACATAGATTGGAAGTTCGAGGACTAAATTATGAAGTCTTATACCGCCCTCAGGACGTTAACTTGGGAAGCGGCATAAATTAAACTGGTGGACGTAATGAGGCAATGTTCGAGACAAGCGTGTTTTATTGCTCTACTTTGGCTCAGAGTCTTATACGTGGCAGGTTTGGGAAGTCGGCAATATACGAGTGAGTACGAGTACGCGAGTGAGCGCGAGCTATTTCAATTTACGTTGCTGTCCATCATATGGGTTGGAAATAGTTGACGGGTATTCTCATATTCGAGCCTTTGATGGGCCTATTGTGGAGGCATGTCTTAGTCAAGTTGACACGTTGTTCGTATACAAGTAATGGGTACAAAGGCATAAGTTGTCTACTTGAGACGCATCAATCACAATTCACATAAGATATGCTTGAAGAATGACTCTGTGCCGTGGATTGACGTGGCGGTCGGTGGAGCTGAGAGAAAGGCCGAGGACAGAATGGGTGTCGAGAACACGTTGTTTCAGACTTAATTTCTCTCTGGACGTCATCAACCCTTGTATATCCCCATTGCTTAAGCACGGGTCTCTTTCTACATCGCGGAAGGTTATGCCATACTCCACCACGGGGGCCAAGTCCGGGTTGGCGGAGAATTGTAAGACAGAGGCGGACCTTAGTGTAAGACGTTATCAAGCCGTCCATAAGGCCTCTGACGTGGCTTTACGACTGCCATTACATGATAGCCGGCACCAACGGCTTAACGTGCGTTGCGAAGCACGGAAGCGCTCGTAAAAATACCACTAGCGGTAGTCACGGGACGGTCATCCTGCACCTGACCGCGCCAGTGGTTGCTTAAATCAAGTGATTGATTCCAATCACTCGGTTTGCCAAGACCTCTCTGTGGACGGTTTAATTTTAATTAGCCCGGTATAGGAACGAGGACTTAATTACAGTTTCTATTTGATCGATTTACAATAGCTGAACGTGGTATAAAAATATTTTCCTATTGTAGTTATGATATCATGAGGTGATATCACGGTGAAGGAAAACAACGTGAGGAAATCTCGTTGTGGAGGTGTACAAATACCGTAGTGCTTGAAATTGTCAATCCGCGGTGCGCACGCGTGGTAATAAAGCCCATACTCTCTCTGTGAGAGAAGGCATGTGCCCTGCAGTGGCCTGTTTATAGGCTATATAAAATATTTCATCATTAAAAGAGATAATATCAACGTTTTAAGTTTCAAAAGTATTTGTTACACATTAACAAACTTGACCAATTTGTGAAAAAGACTACTTAGTACGGAGAAGAAAACATTTTTTTTATTTCTCTGTTTATTTCAACGAATCGTTTTGAAACTAGTTAGTTTGACCTGAGATTTCCGCCACCTTTTGATTGGACCATTTTTGAAACTATTAACATAAATGAAAAATCCCTCTTTCTCCAAAATATATTTTCTTAACCGCGGTTGACGTGCGTGTACATTTGTTGGGCTGTCGTAAAAATTTTCGCGCAGATTTAAATAGGAAAAAAATGCCTTTTTCTATATCTAACTATTGCAAAGAGACCAAAAAAATCTTTGGGAGGTTTAGGACAAGTTAATCAGTAAATCTGGTTTAAATTGGAGCAGACAATGCTTAGAACGTCGGGCAAAAAAAAGTTTTTTTTTAAAATCAATACAACATAATTATGAAAATCAATCAATATGCATGCAATATAAAACCTCTGTGTTTCAGATAAGATCCGTGTCCACCGAATTAGTCTAATCGTGTTTTAACGACCTATCCAATTTCTTTTCCATGTTTTGATCCGCGGCTGTGACATAATCGCCTACGATACTCAACCTCTAACACAATTATGCCACAATACATCAAATTTCCGAGTCAATCAATCACCGAATTCATAAGTCAGTACCACACGCGACACTGACATCTATCACTCCAGCATATAGCTCAATAACGTGCATTATTCAGCGCTCAGATGGTATCGGGCCCGGAATCCCGAAGCCCCTATTAAATGAATGGACCCAATCCAACTAGGAGCTATTAATTTGATTGAAATCCATTTGCATCCCCAATGACTTATACACTACGATACGACAGTGTATTGTGAGTGTCTAGGCTTGCCCACGTAAAGGGTGCGCGAACAGGCGTCGGGGAAAGCGATGTACAGTAGTCTGTTAGCTTGTGACTTAAATTAAATCGGCTAGTTAGTCAGCTAGTGACTTAAATTAAATAACTTCATAATAATGGTGTACAAATTGACATACAAAAATGATTGAATGTTTTTGTTATAATTACTTTATTAAACTGCTATATTACATAGGATTATGAGGATAATTATTTCAAAATGCTAATTTATTTTATAATTCATATTGTTTTATAATAATACTAGCTGATCCAGCGAACTTCGTACCGCCGACCATCGGTTCTTTAGATTTTTTTATTTTTTCTCTCCGTAAGAACCTTCAAGGAATATTCTAAAAAAAGAATTAGCAAAATCGGTTCTCGAGAGTTGCGCTTACCAACACATTCAGCGATTCATTTTTATATTATTATTATATTGATGTTGCCATGCCATGCTCAGTAAAATTACACATGTACTTTGAATGAATAATAACTACTTAAGACCTTATTATTGTAATTTATTGCAATTGCGTTTAGAATATACCTCGTGCTCTAAAGCTTCGCTTTTCGTCGAAAGCACACGAGTGTAATACTACTTCCTGCTCTGTATAAAACTTTTCTTCTTTATTTTTAATAGTTGGGTATGTAAAGTTACAAATAACAATACAAAATAAACCTTACCTTATTCCAATATAATCGGTTCTATCCGATTGTAGCCGAAGTATATTCTAAAAGCTAACGGACTGTACAAGCTTGTTAAGAAAAGGAATAAATAAATGGACGCGATGGTCGATTGTTCTTTTCTTTCCTCATGTACATTCTGATAACAGTCGTCTTTTTTTCCAAGTTCCTCTCCCAAACACTTATTCGGTTCGTTAGCAACCCTTGTATGTCCCCACTGCTGGGGCACGGGTCTCTTCCTGCATCGCAGGTTAGGCCATACTCCACCACGGGGGCCAAGTCCGGGTTGGCGGAGGATTGTAAGACAGTGGCGGGCCTTACTGTCAGAAGTTATCAAGCCGCCCATAAGGCCTCTGACATGGCTTAACGACTGCCATTATATGACAGCCGGCACCAACGGCTTAACGTGCCTTGCGAAGCACGGAAGCGCTCGGAAAAATGCCACTAGCGGTAGTCACGGGACGCTCACCCATCCCGTACCTGACCGTGCCTGTTGTTGCTTAACCAAGTTATTGATTCCAATCACTCGGTTCGCCTAGGCCATGAGCGCTTATTCGGTTATATAGATGTATTAAAAAACTTTATAGGAACCCAGTTACGTAAAAGGATAAAAAAATCTTTTATGAAACTGGGTTCCAAACTCCGGTTGCCTGAACGGCCGAAGGGATGGGGTGCAAAGTTTATCGAGTGGAGATCATGAACTGGCAAACGTAGGACGCCCGGCTTGCTGGACTGGCGATCTGAGGCAGTTTAATGGCAGTGACTGGATGAGGATGGAAGAAGACAGAAGGAATTGGAACAAAGAATCTACTTTGTTTTCTAAGTCACGTATGTTTGTCAATTCGTAGTAGCGAAACCATCCGCTCGTTGTGCGGGAAAAATCATGAGAAAACCTGCTTATTTTATGTGTCCATATATTTATCTCAGTCCCAAAAATAATACGAACTGACCGTCCCGTGACTACCGCTAGTGGCATTTTCCCGAGCGATTTCATGCTTCGCAAGTCACGTTAAGCCGTTTTTGCTGGCTGTCATGTAATAGCAATCATTAAGCCATGTCAAAGTCCTTATGGGCGGCTTGATAACTTCGGACATTTTACTAATGCCGGTGAGTCGCCCATTGTCTCAGTTGGAAAGAGCGCTGGCACGGTTAGCCAGAGGTCGGGGGTTCGAATCCCGGCATGGTTGGAATTTTTAGCCTCAAAATAGGTTTTTTAAAACTTCTGACAGTAAGGCCCGCCTTTGTCTTGCAATCCTCCACCAACCCGGACTAGGCCCCCATAGTGAGGTATGGCTTTACCTTCCTGCGATGCAGGAAGAGACCCGTGCCTCAGCAGTGGGGACATACAAGGGTTGATATTGATAACAGCAACAGTTTGATATAACATTGTCGATATTTCACTGTTCCGTGAAAATAACCAGCTAAAAGACCACAAGCATTGACTAAGCATCCTGTATCCAAGAGGCGGTAAATCTGAAGGGTATATAGACAGCCCTGTTAGGCATCGATTGCTAATGAATTAATAAACTAATCACTAGTGGACGGGATTGCGGATTCAACGTCTAAGTAGTATACACCACATACTACGGGAAGTTCCATCGGCTTGTATTGAGACAGAGATATTCTATTCAATACATTAAAGAGTTAAAAACCTATTTAGAGGCTAAAAATTCCACCCATGCCGGGATTTGAACCCTCGACCTCTGGCTATCCGTGCCAGCGCTCTTTCCAACTGAGCTAATGGGCGATGCATCAGTGAAATTTCGAACCTCTTTTATAATATTCTCTGCATTACGTACAGGCAGTGACATCTTGCTGAAGTAATTTGCATCACTTGCAGCCCAAGTTCCTACTTTGCAATTAGGTTTTTACTAGGTTTTAAAAATTGTCCTTGGCACGGGTTAGTGCATTAAAAAGAATATAATTAAAGTGTTAAGCCAAGTCAGGGGCTTTATGGGCGGCTTGATAGATAGATAGCAAGACATGATTACATTTAGTAGCAATTTGTGTAGGTACATTAGGTAAACAAGTCTTTAATTTTCTCTCCCCTCCTCGCCTAGAAGTGAAATATGTTGAAGGCCTCTCTAATAAATATCTCTCGGAAACCACGAGGCACCATCGCGATTGTTATCACCGAATTTAATAACACTAAAACATGTACCGCCCTCATATACATCTTGTTAGGGTTCCAGTTTGATGGCCAACATTGGTACTAGGGCGGAGCGTACACTGAGGAGAAATGACTTACGGAAAGTTGAATAACATGATTCCGCTTTGAAAATACTAGGCTTGCTGTCAAAATTAAGCAACAATTCAACGCAGCGTGGCATGCTTGCTTTGAAAATATTGGGATGGCTGTAAAAAAAAACTCAATAAAAATTCAACTCGTGGCGTGGCGTGGGTAGCGTGGGATGCCTGCTTTAAAATTACTCAGATTGCTGTCGAAATAAAGCAACGATTCAAGTCAGCGTGGGATGCCTGCTTTGCACTTACTAGTATTGCTGTCAAAATTAATCAACAATTCAACGCTGTGTGGTTGCCTGCTTTGAAAGTATTAGGATTGCTGACATTTAGTAGGATTTGTGTAGGTACATTCCGTAAACAAGTATTTAATTTTCTCTGCCCTCGGCTAGAAGTGATAGATGTAGAAGGCCCTTCAAATAAATATCTCTCGGAAACCACGAGGCACCATCGCGATTGTTATCACCGAATTTAATAACACTAAGGGCTGATTTTTCAATAGTCAGATAACTTTTATCTGAGGAATAAAAATGGCGGTTTGACAGCTAATGTATGAAAATTATGTCACACCGCCATTTTTATTCCTCAGATAAAAGTTATCTGACTATTGAAAAATCTGCCCTAAAACATGTACCGCCACGTACATCTTATTAGGTTACGTGTTTGATGGCCAACATTGGTACTAGGGCAGAGCGTACACTAAGGAGAAATGATTCACAAAGCAGATTATAGATAGCGATTATTATGTTTGTTATCCACTTATGGATTCCACGTACTTAAAAGCTTGAAACCGTCCTCTCTGTTTAAATTCTTGTGTTTTTTTATTTTCAATTGCTTCCCGAACAATTATTATCGAAGAATCGTTCGGGAAGCAATTGAAATAAAAAAACACAAGAATTTCAAGAGAGAGGATGGTTTCAAGCTTTCAAGTACGTGGAGTCCAGTGCTAAATAAATACAAATCACTGAACCTGTCCGTGGGTTCAGTGAGTGATGTGTGTCAGCCTGCTGTGAAAAATTAAAAGTGACTATACCCACAATAATTTACTGTACTCGCCACTTCAGTCTGCCCGAGATCACGGCAACTGTAACGCTGCCGCAACGTAGGGAAATAAGGTTTTTACGTTTTACCTAATAAATAATCGCGATTAGACTTATTTCATTACGTTAAGCACTATATTAGTATGTAGGTTTATTCCATTTCACCTTATATAAATACATTTTAAATTGCATTTATACTTTTTACCGACTTTAAAAAAGGAAGAGGTTATCAATTCGACACGTTTATTACTTTTTTTTTGACTATGTATATAACTTGGTCAAATCTTAACCGATTTCGATATTGTTTTTGTTCGATTAGGTAAAGCATCCCATTGGTCCCATTTTATGGGGCTGCTTCCGCCACCAGCTCTTTCCATTCGTTCCGATTATGCGCCAGATGTATGGCTGCTTGTAGGGTCCCTCCCGAACATTTCGTTATGATGTCTGTCCAACGCGTTGGTGCTCGTTTCCCGTTCGCACGACCGGTTCTAAAACCATATTTAAGATTATCTGGCCCGCGTCGGACGGTGTGTCCGAAGAACTTTTAGATGCGTTACGTACAGATAGTGGAGAGCCTCATCTTTAGCTGAAGATTTTCTAGAATAGAAACGCTTGTGCGGCGACTACATGAGCTTATATCCCCATCCCTTTTCTTCCATCGGACCACCAGACAAATGATTGTAATGCACGTTTTTGTCGTGAAAAAAAACCTCCGACACTCAACACACACAACTAGCCGATCATCTTGAAAAGCATCGTCGTCGTCGTCGTCGTCAGGCTATACTAGTCCACTGCTGGACATAGCCCTCCCCTAAAGAGCGCCACGTTGTGCTATCATAGGGGGTAATGCCCATAATCCCCACGCGGGGCATGCGGGTTGGTGATCGCAGTTCAGTGGAATTGTACTGCAGGGGGCGCTGCTGCCCATCCCCCGGTTTGTAAAGCATCGTAGCCAGGTAATAACAAATGATGAGTCTCAGTGTGCGCTGCCAATAAGGGCGAAGGTTGCTTAATTAAGTTGCGCTAAGTGAGGAATATAGACATTAACGTGTCAGTGGCCGATGAATAAAACCTGATATAGTGCCGAAAGAGGAAACTTTACGGCCGACTTTATACTTTAAGTGTTACCTTTAATGGTTATGACTTTATTAGTTCGTGCCACCTGCCCTGTACAGGCATTCATTTGAGGCAGTTAATTAATATTCTGGGTGCAAATTAAACTCTTATTACTGTAGGCTAATATTTTGGTACGTGCGGCCTCTGTTTCGGTGAATTGGCCATAAAAAATATGATAATGCCGTAATAAAAGAAAAAAATGTACAGTCAGATGACTTATTACATAGAAAAGACGTCACAAATCTATTCTTTTTTCAAATTTATCTATTTGTTAGTGCTTATGCTGACGATTAAAAACTTATCTATAGTTTGTCTATCCTCCTAAGACCTGGGGTCTTATTCGTAGAATATTTCCTGAAACTTTCTTAATTCACCCCCATTAACTCTAAATAACTTACTATTCTAGGTCCAATACTTTTAACGTAATTATGTTGGATATTTTTTTTATATCTACGTAGTTTTATAAGATTCTGAGTAACTTTCACCGCCAGGGGCTAGGCTATAGAAAAATCACGTAAAATATACAGTAAGTGTGACAGCGTTGAATCTAATCTAAAAATGCCTCGAACTTTTACTTTCTCTGCTGTCATGATAGTAGTTAGTTGCACCAATATTTGCACCAACTACCCGTCTCACATTTACTTCAGCAACTCTCCATTAAAAGGATGTGCTCTAATTATAATAAATCTCTCTCAACTGTTGACATATTTCATGAGAAGAAGCTAGCGTTCAGTCAAAAGGTAAATAAAATCCTTAACAGTTCTACCTAACCTAAACGTAACGACGACCACCGAGTTCAGCATGAACTCAACAACCTATCCATATAGCTACTACTACAAACACTAATTTATATACTAACTTAATACTATATCATCTACCGACTACGGCGTTGACCCGCCTACTCGTCTACTATTATAGCTAGTTGTTGCTTTATTTTCATTTCACTTATATTATTGTCTACCTGTATTCCATTTGATATAATCGTACTAATATGCACAATTGGCATCCTTGTCACCTAGTTACTCTACATCATTGCTATTTAGTGAAAAATATTTATGGGTTCAGGTTTAATATTGTCCTGTAGTAACTTTTTGTATAAACTCTAGCCTGTTTCCCGTTTTTTTTTCCAAATAAATAAAATAAAAATAAACTCTCCATCGTAGGTTGTCTGGAAGAAATTGCTCTAAGCAATAAGGCCGCCAAAGGTAATGTATCTTTGTAATTCTTTTTTGTTTGTTTTTTTCTAGTGTGCCTACAATAAAGAATATTCTTATCTTATCCTACTCGTATCTTATCTTACACCTGAGATTTCCGCACCTAGCCTCCTAGTTGGGCCGTTGTACGTAGCAAGCGCTGAGGTATGTTAACACTTCAGACACTAGGGTTTCCTTACGTTCTGTTCCTTACGTTTCCCATCACTCTTAGCGAATGGTATTGCTACTGTTACTTCACAAATGTACATAACTTAGAAAACAAAGTCATTGGGTACATGCTGGGATTTGAACCCGCAACCTCCCGATTTAGAAGCCGGTGTACTACTGTTCAAAGTCGCTCAGCGGACTATGGAGAGAGCTATGCTCGGAGATTCTCTGAAGGTTAGGATTCGTAACGAATGCATCCGACAGAGAACCAAAGTTATCGACATAGGTCAGAGAATTAGCGAGCTGAAGTGGCAGTGGGCTGGCCATATCTCGCGAAGAACCGACAACCGTTGGAGTAAGCGTGTTCTTGAGTGGAGACCGCGACTCGGGAAACGTAGTGTAGGACGCCCTCCGACCAGGTGGTACGACGATCTGCGAAAAACTGCAGGCAGATGCTGGATGCGGCAAGCTGAAGACAGGGCGCTATGGCGCTCATTAGGGGAGGGCTATGTCCAGCAGTGCACTGTGTAGTCCAATATAGCCTGAAGAAGAAGAAAAAGATGTATGTTACATCTAGTCTGTTAGCTTTTAGAATATACCTCGGGCTCTAGGGTAGGCTCCGGTTTTCGCCGAAAGCACACGAGTGTAATACTACTTCCTGCTTTGTATAAAACTTTTCTTCACTATTTTGACAAGTTATGCAAACAAAAAAAAATTCATCGAAATCGGTTAATATTTGACGAAGTTATGCGAAAACATAGTCAAAAAAACCGGCCAAGTGCGAGTCAGACTCGCGCACCGAGGGTTCCGTACAAACCTGTATTATAGACCTGAGTATTTGGTATGAATTTCAATTTAATACCTCTACGCGTTTATGAGGAAATGGGTAGTAAGTTTAAAATTATTAAAAAAAATATATTATGTGATGTAACTAAAAATTTATGGTTTTCGTAATTTTTCCTTTATCTATGCTATAAGACGTTGCTTCGTACCAAATTTCAAGATTCTGAGTTCACGGGAAGCACCCTGTAGGTTTTGATTCCCTTGCAAGTGTCGAAAATTTGCGGCATAAACGGCTGTATCTTTTGATTGCGTTGGCTTAGAAGTTTGATTTTTTCACAGCTTCAAGGGACAGTAGACCTGAGTAATTGATATAAATTTCAGCTTCATACCTCCACGCGTTTCTGAGAAAAAGGGTCTTGACAGACGGACGGACGGACGGACAGACGGACAACAAAGTGATCCTATAAGGGTTCCGTTTTGTCCTTTTGAGGTACGGAACCCTAAAAATAAAAAAAAGTAATATACGCGTTCAATTGATAACCTCCTCCTTTTTTGAAGTCGGTTGATAAGTGTCATATTAGTTCAGATATTTCTATCACACGAATATAACGCTAGTAGCCAAGGTATATTCTAAAAGCTAACAGACGCACATACTTATCACTCATTTCCCGAGGGGTAAGCTGAGACCAAGGTTTGCCGCTTGTTATGATCCTGAAACCTCTTTCTCTTTATCAACATTCATTAATCGCTGCTCGCTTAGTCGTTGTGTTTAAAAATAATGAGTATCCTACTTATTGCTAAAAAAGTGTTCACGTGAAAGCTGGGAAACGTAAATATATTAAAATAATTAAAAATGGGTAAATTTTGCGGTAGTAAAAAAATAGAGGTCCTTGTGAGGATGGAAATCAATCTTTTCACACGTTTGATGCTTAAAGGGGCCCATGCACTGTAGTTTATAAGATTTTCGATTAAAATGTGCGGACTTTTGGAATTAATTGCGGAGAGCGATGCGTGCTCGTTGCTAATTTCTATCGGCAGTGCACGAGAGTATTTACCGACACCCCTAAACGCGTTCGATGGATGGCGTTAACAAAAAGAGTGCTTGCATGAAAGGTGATACCGACAAGACGTGCTCGATATCAACCCATGTATGTCCCCACTGCTGGGGCACGGGTCTCTACCTGCATCGCAGGAGGGTAAGGCCATACTTCACCATGGATGCCAAGTCCGGGTTCGTGGAGGATTATAAGACAGTGGGGACCTTACTGACATGCTAACGAGCTTAAATTAGGGTGCATGAAATGACCTTCCCGTACGATGTACTCACTGAGCCCGTACGTCTGGCACGCCCTGGGCAACCATCAGCGAGTCCCTGACGCTGATTGGCAAATAATTTCACCACGATGGCTTGCCATCTATACGCTAATAATTTAAGCTTCAATTTTTTCAATGCAGAGTGCAGAATTTCTGTTGAGTCAATTGTAGTTGATGTGTATGTAGGTAGTTGGCTAGTTTTGATTCTGCCCGGCACACTGACCTCTTGTTCGTGGCAATGTCATGTGACTGAGCGAACCCAAGCCTTAGGCGTAGGGCGAGCAAGAGGGTAGTGTGTAGGGAGTCTTCAAATGTATTTTTTAGTATTTCTATGTACCTAGCATATAAGATAACTTTAATTTGTAAAACCAAGAGCATCTGCCAACAAACTGTTGTGCAGTTTGGCAGAAACCAACTTCTGTATTTTTTGTATTTTTATTAGAATAAAATATTTAAAAAAAAGCCTCTAGATAGGTTTTTAAAATTGTCCTTAGCACGGGTTAGTGCATTAAAAATAATATAATCATGTGGGTACAGCAATATCATTCCTATGTAAAACCTAACTGCAAAGTAGGTACTCGGGGCTGCAAGTGAGGCAAATTACTTCAGCCAGATGCCTGTACGTAATACAGAGAATGTTGTAAAGAGGTTCGAAATTTCAGTGATTCCGGTGAGTCGCCCATTAGCTCATTTGTTAAGAGCGCTGGCACGGAAAGCCAGAGGTCGCGGGTTCGAATCCCGGCATGGGTGGAATTTTTAGCCTCTAAATAGAAGACAAAAGGGGAGGCCTTTGCCCAGCAGTGAGACACAATCGAGGCTACATAAAAAAATAGGTTTTAAAAAAAAATTACATGGGGAGCATGCAATTTTTTTTTAAAACCTATTGTTTTTATATTTATTGAAGAACGTAAAAATTAACTTAACTTGGCATCTACGTATTGAGATGATTGATACAGTGGCAATCGCCCCGGCAGCCCCCGCGGTGGAGTACGGCCTAACCTTACCAGGAAGAGACCCGTGCCCCAGCAGTAGTGACATACAAGGGTTGTTATCGATCGAGTCGTGGTCACGCCTGTTAATTAAGGTAATACACTCTCTCTGAGAGAAGGCCTGTACCCAGCAGTGGGATGTTTGTAGGCTACATAAAATACTGTACTTATTTCAATTGTACTCATATATATTACGCTTATGTTATGTGTAAAATATTTGTTGCTCTATCAAAAAAAAAGTAAAAGTATAAACCTTCTTACAAACCTTGACTTTGGCTACAGTCTTCGTAAATACCTTGAACAACTCGCAGACAACTTTTCGAACACAAAGAAATCCTAACAATAAACATAGCCTAGGACTTAACGTAGCTTGTTTACAGAACACAGAGCTAAGTGTGCACCTAGTGTTTCAGTGCACAAGTGTATAAGGCCCTTCTTCCACTGCATCATTAATATGAATCTTGTTCTTCGAAGCAAATAAATTATTATTATTTAATAAAATTACAACAATCACCATCTCCGAATGGTAGCAGCGCGTTATGTAGACCGTTTGCGACACATTCCAGAGGTCATAGGTTTGAATCGCGGTAAGTGCCAATGTCTTTGTTTTTTATGTTACGTACATAACAAAAAACATAACATATCTTCACGCCTGTATCCCAGACAGGTAGGCAGGGACTGCCACTTGCTAACCTAAACTGCTGATCATGTTAGATCACCTACGCTTCATCAACATTAACTAGTCTTTGCATGCACGCATGCCGGTTTCGGGTACTTTTTATATTGCATGAAGTACACTATGTCACTTGCACTATGTACAACTAAATGACTTGTGTTACAGGTGCTAACTCGACGATAGATTTAATACAATAAATACATACATTCTCTCAGACTCGAGACACACTAGAAAAGTTCGTTTCCCAGTTTGACCCGGCCGGGTATCGAACCCGAGACCTTCGGTTTTACAGTCAGCGTACCAAACCGCTGCGCCACCGGACCGAATCTTCTTCTTCTTCTTTTTCAGGCTATATTAGTCCACAGCTGGACATAGCCCTCCCCTAATGAACGCCATAGCGCAAGGTTGTGCCATAATTGTTGGGTAATGCCAATAATCCCCGGACCGAATATCGTGAATCAACAAGACTTCTTAAAAACAGCAGTGCGAGAAGGCCCTAGATGTTCACAAGTGTACAGAAGTGTATAGGAGGGTATCAGGTGCAGTGAAGGGAAATCAATTACTGTAATTGCTTGTGCTCTTTGCGACGCTGTTTGCCGATGCGCGAACGCTTAGACTAGGGAGCTGCGACAATTTTTACGATTCCGTACCAATAGGAGCCAATTAATATGCGTACCGTGCTTCGCAAGGCACGTTAAGCCGGCTGGCCGGCCGGCCCGTGCCGGCTGTCATGTAATGGCAGTCATAATAATAATAATAATTATTATTATACTATTTTTATTTTTAATGCACTAACCCGTGCTTTTAGCCTCTAAATAGGTTTTTAAATAATAATAATTACGTAATGTCAGAGGCTTCATGGGCGGCTTGATAACTTCTGACAGTAAGGCCCGCCACAGTTTTACAAGCCTCTACCAACCCGGACTTGGCCACCGTGGTAACCTTCCTGCGATGCAGGACGAGACCCGTGCCGCAGCAGTGGGGACATACAAGGGTTGATATCGAATATGCGTACAATATACTTCTGTCTCACTGACCTATGTGACGTAACGGCTCGGAATAAATCAATGGTGCCAATCTAAAAGCATTCAGCGAAGATTTGATGCCAGTGACCTGGTTGATATATAAAGAGTTATTTTTCTTGAACCTAAATAGGTGTATATTATAATCCCAAAAGGATACTATAGCAAAAAAAAAAACAATGATGTCCGGAATTTAAGCCAGTACAACGCATGATTCTAGGTTTTAAAATATTTATAGAAGGCTTTGAAAAGATTTAATTTGGAGTGTTTTTCTCTATTTATTCTTCAAAATGCCCCAAATTTTTAATTTACACTTAACTTGTAACGTTCATTAAGTCATACTCTCTGTGCTACATTGAATTTATTCCTGGCCCTTTGGCTACCACGGTTTACCGGTTTATGTATGTTTTTAGATAATTATGGTAACCCAAATGAGCATAGGCCTCTTTCCCCACATTGAGCATAGGCCTTGTTGCCGTCAAGCTCTAAGATCCACTGTCAGTATCGTCCAATGCCCTCCTGCCACCTGGTTCACCCACGGGGCGATTAACCTACTTCGATATCAACCCTTTACATGTCCCCACTGTTGGGGCACGGGTCTTTTCCTGTATCGCAGGAAGGTTAGGCCATACTCCACCACGGGGGCCAAGTCCGGGTTGGTGGAGTTAACCTACCTACAGAACGATTATTGGTAAGTCTTGTTGGTGTAGTGCATTAGCAATGTAAATAAAGTAATTTTGTATTTTTACCCGACTGCCGCAGAGCTCAAAAAGAAGGTAACGTGTTTTGGCCATATGTATTATTATTATTAATACTTTATTGCACCATAAAATTGTACAATGCGGCGAACTAAATGCCATAAGCATTTTCTACCAGTCAACCGCAGGAGGTAGAATGAAAACTTGGCAGGCGTGCAAAAAAAAGGAAAAAGAAAACCTTACACATTAATTATACACTTACACATATAATACACTAAACATATATATTAAAATTATATATATACTCATCACATTACATACAAATATATATATATATACATAAACATCACTATAAAATACATATGATATGTACACACTGTAAGAGACAAGTAATACCATATAAATTACTATACATAATATGAAATCTAAATATAATGAATAGGGAGGACATACATCGGAAAGACTCTTCTCATAAGGAGTGGCTAAGGGAGTTTGGAGTAGCACTTCTCGAGGAAGTGTTCCCGGGCAAGAGCTATACGGTTATGTATATATACATACATACATAATCTCACGCCTGTATCCCAGAGGGGTAGGCAGAGACCAGGGACTGTCACTTGCCACGATCCTGACAGATCACCTTCGCTTCATCAACGTTCATAAGTCGTTGCATGCACGCACGCCGGTTCCGGGTACGTTTTATCTTTCTCTTTGCTAATACATCCCCTATCTGGTCGATGTATGTCCACCTGGGATGACCCTTACCAACCCTTCCACTCACGTTCGCAATATATATTTGTTTCGTCAATCTTTCTACCTTCATCCTCTCCACATGTCTAAACCAACGCAACATTCCTATATCAATTCCTTACTTTCCATATTTACCCTATATTTTTTATGTAGGTATCTAATGGTCTTTCTGTTATTCGTATCCCCATCGATAGTCATGGTCAAGGCTTCTGTGTCGGCACCCAAAATGCATGACTGAAACTTCAAAACTTTCACCAAGTCCCTACTTCCAGCGTAGCCCGGCGGAATGTTGCCGGGAATTACCGGCAGTGCCGGTGTTAGCCAACACCGCGCCGTGTACATAAATATTTGCCCGGATTTATCGTGAATTAAGTCCTAGCCTACTTGCGTCCACGTCCAATAGACCGGCCAAATGGCCTTGCTGTTATTTAGATATTAGTGTTAGGATTTTTGTCGGGTAGTTTAAAGTTTAGCATTCTTTTTATTTAATGTTTTCCAACGAGTCAATACGAAAAATAACCAAAATAATAGACATTGTAGCAAGAAGATGAGAGCTAAAATGGAAATAGGCATTTCCTATCTCGAGGATACTTGTTAGGTGACTGCACCTTTTTCAGCCATCACACATATGTCGTGTGATGGCTGAAAAAGATGCAGTCACCTAACAAGTATCCTCGAGATAGGAAAAGAAAACCGTGACATCCAATAAAAAGGTGGGAACATAACTTTAAACAGAGATGTAGTCCCAACTGGAGAAAGCAAGCCAGACGCAGAAAAGAATGGAGGAAACAGGGGGACTTAAATAACTAATTTAATAACACATTGTTTTGATGTTAGTGTGAAACGTCTGAACGTGACCGTTTTCCGAACGCTTATAACCTGAACATCTTTAAGATGCGTATTAATTGGGTTATTTTGGGCAAACTCGGTTCATTTTAGACCTCATCATAACCCTCGGGCTTTCAAAAAAAAGTGACGTTCTTGCCTAGTTACCAAAGCACAGGTTATCCTAGTTTAGGTTCAGTGCCTTGATTATGTAAATTTTCACGTAAACGTCAGTGTGCAAAAACGAAATACCTACCGGCCTTTGTCGTACAATTATGTGGGTCAATATCACTGTCACGCGTCAGATATCCACCGAAATGCGGTATCTACTATTATGTCATACATTACATATAACGCCTCATATTTGTCTATGTGTAGGTACGTACGTATAATTATTATATCTTTTTTATTTATTTATCTATGTATCATCGTCTGTGTAGGTTCATCATGTAAGCATTATTTAACATGTAACTAATATTAACTGTAGTATTATCTAGCTAGTATTGCCATGATTACATTTAATTAATTATACTGTTACTACGACACGATATATATTTTACGATTTATAATTTGCGTTGCTTAATTTGTTTTGAACGGATATTATTAGTCAAGTAATTTATTGAGAATTGTAAAACTATTTTGTTTAAAGTAGAAACCTTTGTTAAATCATATTCACAATTTAAAATAATAAATATACTCACAATATTAAACACTTTGAGTTGTATAAGCAAATAGGACGGGTTTCGAATCGACTAAAGAGAATGTTTAGTGGCGCCACCTGTATTCAAAACCCGTAACTATTCAACCTGTATAAATACTCGTCTAAACTGTGAAGCAGGGCATTCTATTTTTGGATTTTGTCTGAAGCGGTCGTAGTGACCAATAAATTGTTGAAAACTATCCGGATTTTAATACTTTATCCTCTTCGAGCCCAAGTTGTGACTTCAGAGTGCTTAGTGCGAGTATTTTAACTACTCGATCGCGTTAACGTAAACTCATATTTCTATGGCATCGAGGAAGCGCCACCTAGCGACAAGAATGGAAATTAAAATTGCTGAGTGCGAGTTGTAATGGTTTACGTTGAGAAGTGAACACGTTTACCAGCCAAAACACGAATAAACGCGAATGCGAGTTGTACTGTGACAGTGTTTTGCCAGTACGAACGGTTAACTTACTCATACTCACTACTCAATGCTCGATTAACGCGGTAGTAAAGTTATTCGATTGCATCTGTCAAACTCGCACTAAGCACTCTGTTCAGAAGTGGGATGAACGAGAATTCTAAATCTCTCGCCACGCCTACAGCTAAAAACGTAAGTACTGTGTTTTTTTTTTTTGCACTTTTTCCGCACACGTGGTTTTGTTGAAAGTAAAAGAGTTAATCCTAAATTCATAAGTTTGTAGTTTTAGTTAGGGACATGACTAAAGTGCATTACGTACAAGCCAAAGCGAAAAATCTTATGCTAATTTTCTGTAGATTACGAAGTTAATTACGATAAATTTTCTGCGGAAAATAATTTTTGAAACATATATCGAAGTGTTTGGTAACGCACGTAGAACGCTTAAGTTTAGTTTCGAATTTAGGAATCGATTATCGCTGACTGCTATTAACTGATGGATTATTTTACTTTCTCCGTTTACTAGTCCAACGAAATAAGTAGTCACCTTTTTATTTTACTTGTAAGTAAAATATGTGCGATTGGATATTATAAATAAAGAACGAAATTATGAAGATTTGATGCTATCATAACCTAGAAACCTGCTGCCAAATCGATTTTTGAGATCTTCTAGTGATTTTTGTCTACAATAAAACCTGTTGTCCCAGTGCTTTAGTGAATTGAATGATCGACAGAATTGAAAAAGGTTAATTAAATTGGATGTGAATAAAGTGAACGACGGTTTCAACACTGGGTAATCTTAAATTATTATGCTTATTTTCTTTTGTTATACCTCTAATAAAAAAAATATAAATCAGTTTCTTAATTTATGCTTAATACAGAATACGAAAATTCTACGAAATTAATTGCTTTCCTTCTTGTCATTATTTTTAGAATGAACTAAAATTTAAGTGGAAGTTTCAGATGGATATCCATGAGTCGCAAAAGCGATATGAAGCGGCTGGGCCATCGTCACGGAGGTCGCGGTCACGGTCGTGGAGCGAGACCAGCAACCGTGAGCGTCTGCGGCGACGACGCGTTCTGAGGTCGCCGAGCAGAAGCCGCAGCCGTGGACAATCGAGGGACATCAGATCAAGAAGTAAGAGTACTACATATGATAGAATAGAGAATCCCCCACGGCACGTAAGCTCTGAAGACCATGTGCGTCAACAGTTGAACGATGAGCTTGAGCAACGTCCAACCCGTAGATTTTCTAAACAATCTTCAGACGTGGAGCATGAGCAACGTCTGTTAGATCTTCAGAACAAAGGTGTCCGTAATCGGAGCGATGAGCTTGAGCGACGTTCCTATTGCCGAGACCTAAGACATGCTGGTAGTGGAAGCGATGATGAGCTGGAGCAACATACTTTCGCTACCCGCATGCTCACGAAACGACATTATGACGATGAGCTTGAGCGACGTCATAATAGAGAAAATAAGAGTCGTGATCGATCACGCTCTCAACTAAGTTCGAGGTTACGTAGCGTTGAAAAACATGGACCGGTTCATCGTGGGGTTAGCACCGCTTCCGATCAATTAAAAACTGGACCTTCAAATAATAGTGACTCTAATATGGCTATAACTATGTTTAATCAGTTCATTGAAGCGCTTAAACACGTAAAATCAGGTAGTCACAACATAACATCTGTAGCAAACGTCATTCCAGAATTCGATCCCTTAACTAAGTCTCAAACTATCTTAAGTTGGCTCACCAAAGTCGAAGAATGTGCTGATATTTACGACTGGGATGAACGTGAGACCATCCACTATGCTTTGCCGAAACTTTGCGGGCTAGCAAAGACTTGGTACCAAAGTCTGCCCACCGTGAAATATACGTGGGTTGAATGGAAGAATAAGCTCATAGAATCTTTTCCCTGTAGAGAAAACCATGCTGAGCTCTTAACTGAAATGCTGAACTTAATAGTAAAATATGGCGAGCCACTCGAACAGTATTACTACTCCAAGCTAAACCTCCTCAACAGATGTCAAATTTCGGGCAGAAAGGCTGTAGACTGCATTTTGCATGGCATCGAGGATAGGGCTATCAAGTTAGGAGCTCAAGCTGCCTCATATGACCGACCGGAGCAAGTTCTAACATATTTGAAAACCGTAAAGGTTGGTCATGTGAAGGAAACAATAACAAATACTGGCAAGTTTAGAGCCGACCGTAAAACACAATCGCAGCCTTATATCAAACCTTCCCCTGCAAATACAAAACCACCCATAAGGTGTTTTAATTGCGGCACCGAAGGGCATCCGAGCTTTAGATGCCCAAAACCAATAGAAAAATGTAACAACTGCCATAGGTTGGGTCACCGTACAACTGCATGTCCTAACATGACTGTTTCAAGACAACCGGAAGCCAATAAGGAGGCAAATGGTGAAAAACAAGTTCTGAAGTTGAGTTTGGAACAGCAACCTGATATCAGCAGCACAGGCACCCAGTCTATCTACGAAGAGAAAGCTGGAAGTCAGTGGGTTGGCAGGGACAAGTATCACATAACAGCCACTGTGAACGGTTCACCGCTTTTATGCTACTATGTTGATTTGGGTAGCGAATGTACCATTATACGCATCTCAGACGCAAACAAACTAGGACTTAAGCTAAGGACGGACGATCTACCGTTGATGAGGGGATTGGGAGGCAATCTGGTAGAACCAGTTGCAAAAACTGTTTGTACTATCGATGTACAAGAGGTCACGGAAACTATCGAGGTGATCGTAGTCCACGATGAGGTATTAAAATGCCCTCTGCTTCTTGGTCATACATTCACAGAGCGTCCAAGCATTCTCATATCTAAGACACCCTCTTGCCTCTTGTTTGAGAAAATTGCTGAAGGCACGAAGCTATTTTTGATTGCCCGTCAAGACACCCTCATTAATCAAGGGGAAATAAAGGCGGTGCCTATCAGCTGCGATCGTGCTTATACCGGTAAAGTGTATGTTGATGGCTCGGTGAGGGGCAAATTTGGAAAGGAGTTCTACCTCCTTCCTGGGGAATATGATCTGAATGAAGGCAATGGAAATGTGTTAGTTCAAAATATCTCCAATTCTGATGTGCATTTTACCAAAGACTCTCTTCTGACCCGCTCCTTACCCTTGGTAAAGACTTTTGAAGTCCACAATCTCACATTGGATTTGGATGATTCGCATAGTATTAACCACGGTGACAATCTTAACCCTGAGCATGTATCTACTCTCAAACATCTTTTAGATGAATACGATGACTGTTTTTCTGAAGGTCTAAAGGACTTGGGCTTCACCAGAGCGGCGGAAATGGAAATAAAGCTAAAAGACTCTGAGCCCGTAGTGTACCGTCCATATCGAATGTCGCATACTGAGCGCACACTTGTCCGAGATATGGTACAGGAGATGATGGATGCGAATATTGTAAGAGAGTAACGACTCTGTGTTGACTACAGGGCTCTTAATCGTAAGACTGTTAAAGATCATTATCCCCTCCCACGGGTAGAGGATCAACTTGATCAGCTTGCTGGGCACGGGTTCTTCATCACCCTGGACCTAGCATCCGGATACTACCAAATACCCATCACTGAGGAGTCCAGGCCAAAGACTGCCTTTGTCACGCCGGACGCGCAATTTGAATATTTAAGAATACCTTTTGGGCTCGTCAATGCGCCGGCGGTGTTCCAAAGGACATTGAATAAGATCCTTGCGGAAGCGAAGGTAAAATTCGCTGTCGTTTATATGGACGACGTCCTCATTCCCGCACACAGCTTTGAAGAGGGTATAGCTCGACTTCGAGAAGTCTTAGAGCTCCTCAGAAAAGGTGGGTTGACACTCAAACTCAACAAATGTCATTTCTTTTATGACAATATTGACTTTTTGGGGTTTGAGGTCGGGGCAGATGGTATCAAACCTGGCAACCGTAAAACTGATGCAGTAGCAAAATTTCCCACACCCAAAAATCAGCACGAAGTCCGCCAGTTCATTGGCCTTGCTAGCTTTTTCCGAAGGTTCGTTAAAGACTTCGCCATTATTGCCAGGCCGTTGACCGATCTTTTACGAATGAATTGTGACTGGAACTGGGGAGAAGTGCAAAGTGACGCATTTCAGAAGCTCAAAAATGCCCTTATTCAACGGCCGGTTATAGCTCTATATGATCCGCATGCTGAAACCGAGTTACACACGGACGCATGTAAAATTGGTTTGGCCGGTATTCTTATGCAGAAAGATACAGCAGGACTACTAAGACCTGTATCTTATTATAGTCGAAAAACTACCAAAGACGAGCAAAAACTCCATTCGTTTGAATTGGAAACTTTGGCGGTGATAGCATCCCTCAACCGGTTTAGAGTATACCTAGTCGGCGTGCCTTTCAAAATCTACACTGACTGTAATGCACTAAGGACTACATTAACCAAACGTGACTTAGTACCGCGAATTGCTCGATGGTGGATTCAATTGCAGGAGTTCGACTGCTCCATTGAATACCGGGCCGGCAACAGAATGGCTCATGCTGATGCACTCAGCAGGAATCCGGTCGATGCTGCTGTAGCAGAATCACATATACTTGATGTGCTTGATATTGAAATTGATAACTGGCTCAGTACTGCTCAGACAATAGATGAGGAAATAGCTTCTATCAAGACTATTCTCCTCAATCCAAATTCGGAGCAAGTGGTTGATGTTCATCAACACTTCAGACTGAAAAACAATCGAGTCTATCGTATTACTGACGGCGGTCTCCGTTGGGTCGTTCCAAAAGCTGTTAGATGGCAGATTTTGAAGCGGAACCATGACGACATTGGCCATTTTGGGTTCGACAAGACTTTGTCTCGAATCAAAGAAACATATTGGTTTCCCAAAATGCGTCGATTCGTCAAGAAGTACGTCGGTGCTTGCCTCGAATGTGCACACCATAAAGCGACAGGAGGGCTCAAAGAAGGGTTCCTTCATCCAATCCCTAAAATTGAAAGACCGTTTCATACGATACACGCTGACCACCTTGGGCCTTTTGTGCTTAGCAAACGAGGAAACTGCTATTTATTGGTGATTGTAGATGGGTTCACAAAGTTTGTTAATATTACGCCAGTTCGAAATACCAAATCAATGACTACAATCAGAGTGATTCGCGATCATATTAGTTATTTCGGGGCACCTTCCAGGCTGATCACAGATCGTGGCACTTGTTTTACAAGCAAAGCCTTTAAAGATTTTATAAAGGGTACGGGCATTAAACATATCCTTAATGCAGTCGCGACCCCGAGAGCTAATGGACAAGTGGAGCGGTTTAATAGGACCATCCTTGATGCTTTGTCCACTAAGACACATGGTCACGACGATAGGACATGGGACGACATTGTACCTGAAGTACAGATCGGGCTCAATACCACAGTTCACAAAACTACTCAAAAGAGCCCATCTGAACTAGTATTTGGGTTCAGAATGACGAGTACTTCAGAATCTATCATGAGCGACGTAATAGACGATACACTCAATATTGTTTCGCCAGAAAATATAGCAGAAATGAGACAAGAGACTGGTGACCTTATCAGGGCACGACAGGAGAAAGAAAGGGAAAGATTTAATAGAAAACGAAAGAATCCACATGCCTATAAAGAGGGAGACCTTGTTCGTGTGGAAAGGGAAGTAGGTTCGAACGACGGAAAGTCAAGAAAACTAGTTGCTAAATACCAAGGCCCATATCGGGTAACTAAGGTTCTCCCTAATGACAGATTTGTCATAGAAGATACACCTATTACGAGAAAACGTAACCAACGGTATGAGGCAGTAGTGTCTGTCGATAAATTACGTCCCTGGTTAAATTTATCCACTAATCTAGAAAGTTCGTCCGAGGAAGGCAAAAGCGAATCAGAAACTCAGGCTTAGTCAAGGAATTAACTGGTAGACATTCATAAAACAACGTGCTTTACCCCTTGCTTTACAAATTATTATTTATATCGTCTTAACTTGAAGCTCTAGTAAATCTAACATATTTTGTTAATGTTACGATCATTGAGGACCTTTAAAAAAAAATTATAGCTAATTTTATTGATGATTATTGTTTTTTCAAATTCGAATACTTCATGTAAACAGTCAGCGCTTATGTGAATATTGTATTAATATGTACCAAATGGAATTTTATGGTATGATTACTTTTGATTACGTTTGTACTACATGAAGCAATAAAGTGAATTGAATTGAATTGATATAATATTGATGACTGAATGATAATGTAAATGTATTATATGAAGTTAAGCGATTGATGAATTAATTGGTGTGATAAGTGGTTTTGGTGAAGTTTTGTGTTGTTAATATTTATCTATATTTATGAATATTGCTTTACAGCAATGAAGCATTTAGTGTGTGATTTATTTTATCAATTATTCAGATTCATGTTTATGTATCAAATCAGATATGCATATGTTATCAGTTCCTGTTTGTTTTAAATAGGTTTTACCATGAGCTTTATTTTATATTTATCAATATTGCTTTACAGCAAATAGCTCATGAAGCATTTAGTATGTAATTTATTTTATCAATTATTCAGATTCATGTTTACATATCAAACCAGATATACAATATGTTATCAGTTCCTTTTTGTTTTAAATAGGTTTTACCATGAGCTGTATTACACACGTTAAATAGTGTACGGGACGTACCACTAAGGTCAGATGGCCGAACTGTAAGCATTATTTAACATGTAACTAATATTAACTGTAGTATTATCTAGCTAGTATTGCCATGATTACATTTAATTAATTATACTGTTACTACGACACGATTTATATTTTACGATTTATAATTTGCGTTGCTTAATTTGTTTTGAACGGATATTATTAGTCAAGTAATTTATTGAGAATTGTAAAACTATTTTTTTTAAAGTAGAAACCTTTGTTAAAATCATATTCACAATTTAAAATAATAAATATACTCACAATATTAAACACTTTGAGTTGTATAAGCAAATAGGACGGGTTTCGAATCGACTAAAGAGAATGTTTAGTGGCGCCACCTGTATTCAAAACCCGTAACTATTCAACCTGTATAAATACTCGTCTAAACTGTGAAGCAGGGCATTCTATTTTTGGATTTTGTCTGAAGCGGTCGTAGTGACCAATAAATTGTTGAAAACTATCCGGATTTTAATACTTTATCCTCTTCGAGCCCAAGTTGTGACTTCAATCATAATGTTTATTATTCAGCACTATACTTTGCCAGTCTCTTCAACACAATCCGCCTTATTATAAAAACCTGAATAAGTCCTGGTTTAAACCAAGACTAAATGATCTAGGATTGTTACGGTATCAAAGTTAGACCCAGATCAAATGTGTGTCGTTATTACAAATAGAAGACTATTCGAGGATCAGTTAAACCAGAGATCAGCCATGGTTCAAATAATATTCACTGATTCGTTCATTCAACGTTCATTCAATGCTGCGTTCCGTTTCACTAAATGGATATAATCTTCACATTTTAAACGCAAAAATATTCATTATTGCGTTTAAAATACCTATACATCGTAAATTGTTCTTTGTTTAGGTTCCAATCTAACTAAAATGAGCACTATTCATTAGTATATTGTTATTGAAGCGTTTTTATAATCAAATGGCTACTCTCGTGTGAAATGGAGTGAAATATTCGAGCGCGCGCGCCAATCCGAGACGTCAAAAATTTTCTGTTAGTATCATACTGGGAATAGGTATTATTAATTTTTAAACTTTGGGCGGTTTCGTTGTTGATTATTATAATAATAAAATTGAACATTTGAAGAAAAACGTGAACCTATATTTGTATCGAAAATCTTCGTCACTTAATTTGAAGGGATTCACACCTTGACGAAGACCAAATCATGGCCTAATCGTTCAAATCATCGAAATCCATCATATCAGGGGCGTCCATAATATCAATTATTTATTGCAATCTATCACACACACAAAACCAAACAAATTCAAACGTCAACTTGGAGGTTAGTCCATATATAAACTAGGGGTATCAGAAGTTTAACTTTAGTACCATAGATAGTCCTTGACGTAGCTATAAACTTCGTTTTGTAATAACATTTTACTTGGTCTATGGTTTAAACCTGGTAACAATCCCAGTACTAAATTTAGACCGCGTTTTGGAATAAGGCTGCAAAGGTTTGCAGGAAGAGAATATTTCTTGCACGCCCTTGTACATTTACTCATGTAATTATAGTGCAATAAAGAATTAAAATAATATCTAGCAGACAGAGCTAAGTAAATATTCCACTTTCGCACACATATATAATGTAAAAAGTTACATAATCAAGGCGCCGGACAAGTGATTTTGTCACGTGGAAGTTACTGCTACGTTCTTATTACCTCGTACAAGAAAGAATCCCCAAAGCAGACAACGAAAACTATAAACATCAGCACAACGTAATATGCGAAAAACAGTTCGTGAAAGCGACTTATCATTCCCCTCTTTGAAGACGTCATCCCCAGATGTTGGCTCAGTCATTTCACCGTCGCGCAGTATGAATATCTCGCCTGAATTTTGCTTCCATTGCTTGCAGAGTTAAGTTCTTAGCCCAAACATCCAAGTAACGTAAGAAAAGATAACGTTTTCACTGCCCGGCATAGGCCTTCTCCCAGAGTGACTAAAGCCTTCATTACCACGCGTGCCAACAGTGCTTTAGCAAATTCACGCGCTGAGGTATTTGAACGCCTCCGACGCATGTCCCCACTGCTGGGGCACGGGTCTCTTCCAGCATCGCAGACAGGTTAGGCCATACTCCACCACGGGGGCCAAGTCCGGGTTGGTGGAGGATTGTAAGACAGTGGCGGGCCTTACTGTCAGAAGTTATCAAGCCACCCATAAATATCAGCACAACGCATGGTACGATGTAATTTATTGAAATGAAATGAACCGATCGACATAGCTCAGAGAATCAGCAAGCTGAAGTGGCAGTGTTCTGGCCATATCTCGCGAAGAACCGACAACCGTTGGAGTAAACGTGTTCTTGAGTGGAGACAGCGACTCCTCAAACGTAGTGTAGGACGCCCTCCGACTAGATGGGATGAAGATCTGCGAAAAACTGCAGGCAGATGCTGGATGCGATAAGCTGAATACAGGGCGCTATGGCGCTCATTAGGGGCTACGTCCAGCAGTGGACTAGTATAGCCTGACGACGAAATGAACCCAAACGAAACGAAATGAAAAGGTTTTATTCAAAGTAGCACAGAGTGCGGCTTAGTTTTGATATACCGTGACTGGCAATACAACCAAAATGGCCGTATTTTGGTGGCCACTGCGTATTTTTTTTTTCCATTATATAGCCTATACGAAGCGCTCGTGGCCTAAGCGAACCGAGTGATTGGAATCAATCACTTGGGTAAGCAACAACAGGCGCGGTCAGGTAGGATGGGTGAGCGTCCCGTGACTACCGCTAGTGGCATTTTTCCGAGCGCTTCCGTGCTTTGCAAGGCACGTTAAGCCTTTGTTGCCGGCTGTCATATAATGGCAGTCGTTAAGCCATGTCAGATTCCTTATGGGCGGCTTGATAACTTCCGACAGTAAGGCCCGCCACTGTCTTAGAATCCTCCACCAACCCGGACTTGGCCCCCGTGTTGGAGTATGGCCTAACCTTCCTGCGATGCAGGAAGAGACCCGTGCCCAGCAGTGGGGACATACAAGGGTTGATGACGATGGCCTATACAGGCCCCACTGCAGGGAACAAGCCTACTCTCAGAGAGAAAGACTATGGGCTTAATTACCACGCGTGCCCACCGCGGATTAGCAATTTCAAGCGCTGAGGTATTTGAACCCCTCAGACACTCAGGTCTCCTCATGATATTTTCCTTCGTAGTTACCGAGTGGTATTGCTACTATAACTTCACGAATGTTAGAAAACATAACTTAGAAAAACCTATTTAGAGGCTAAAAATTCCACTCATGCCGGGATTCGAACCCGCGACCTCTGGCTATCCGTGTTTTTAGCCTCTAAATAGGTTTTTCAATTGTCCTTGTAACGGTGCAAACCTCTTTACACCATTTTTATTTCTTTTTCTATCTATCATTTTCAAATATTTAAATTTTGTCACTCATTCTTCGATTTCCCTCATTTTTCATCGACTACTACTTTACCCTTTGACCAGATCTGACTTTTTACCTGCTTCTCCGTTTTTATTCAGTTTTCTGTTTTAAAGTTACTATAAATCTACAAATAAAATCACACCTGAAGTCGTTCCAGAGTTTATTTATTAATTATAAAAGTTATAAAACGTTACATAGCAGGGGTTAGTGCATTAAAAAAAAACAAAGTCATTGGTACATGCCCGCACTGGTAATCGGATCTGGGTCTCTCGCTTCCGAGTCCACCGTACTACCTATTAGGCTACCGCCACTCTTCTAACGTTAACGTTTATTTAAAGTTTGAGTTTTTAATAGACTTGTAGTAGTTAGATTAGAATTCTTCATACATTTTCAACATTTCATACGTATTCTTAGTAATCAGCAATGATAGGTAGTAGTTAAACATAAGCTTAAGTGCAATTTCGTACAAAACTTCATGTATTGATCTATGTAGGTATTCTATGAGACAAAAATGAGTCTTAGCCTGCTTAGGCTTACGACTCATTTTTGTATACAGCCAACGCTCGTAATGCTTTTGCAATACGTCCAATATTACTGTAAACAAACACTTCCCCAATGCACCATCATGTTGAAGTAGGAATTAATTTAGCAAAGAGCCTTGAAGCATTGATTTACGAAATTGTAATGACAGGGAAGGTGTTTTCTTCTGTAAGTGACACATTTTGTATAATTATATTCGTCATGCTCAATGACGTTAAAACGTCATCGTGACAAACCGATTCTTCATCGTCATCAACCCATTATGTCCCCACCGAGGGACACGGGTCTCTTCCCTGAGAAAGGTATAGGCCATACTCCACTACGTGGGCCAAGTCTGGATTGGTGGAGGCTTGCAAGACTAGTGGCTGCTCTTCTGTCAGAAATTTTCAAGCCGCCCTAAGGCCTCTGAATTGGCTTAACGACTGCCATCTATCGACGACAGCCGGCACCAACTGCTTAACGTGCCTTGCGAAGCACGGAATCGCTCCGAAATATGGCACTAGCTTTAGTCATAGACAATTTACCCATCCATGCACTGAACGCGCCCTGTGTTGCTTAACCTTCGTGATCGTTTAAGATCACTCAGGCAGCCGGGACTATGAACGATTAAACCATACATACATACATACATACATACATACATACATACATACATACATACATACATACATACATACATACATACATACATACATACATACATACATACATACATACATACATACATACATACATACATACATACATACATACATACATACATACATACATACATACATACATACATACATACATACATACATACATACATACATACATACATGAAGTTATGAGAGAGGGAAAAATAAAAAGTACCCAAATCGCCCTGAGGGGCGTAAAAAAAGCTCAGATCGATGGCAGGCCAAAAACCCGATGGTCAGACCATAGAGTTGAGTCGGCGGAGGATCTATCGATGCGGATGGCAAGGGACTGTGAGAGAAGGCATTTGTGAGAAAATGCTTTTACCCGGCAATAGGCAGCGATGGGTTGTGTCGCGCTTGAAGAGCGGCTAGCTGTCGGTAGCGGGAAAAAAAATAAAAACCGTGGACAGTACGACACAAATTTATTTAACGTGGATTCTTAACAATCCCTACACACGATCAGTCACTTTCTGGCCAGCCCGGATAGGCACTCTCCTGGAGTCGAGGCGGGTACGCAGCGTGACCCGTGGTAGCGCGACCCGCAGGTTGGGATTTCCTCGGTAGCGGTTGGTTCCCGTAGTACACTGCAGCGCGGAGATAGTGGCCTTGACTCCGGGGACGGGAAGTGGCCCCAAGTATTTATAGCCCGGCAAAGGTTTGGCCCGGATCTTAGGTCCTGGAAATAAATCCAACCGCATGAGTACGCAGCCACCTTAGGGTCTCCGCATGCCGCCACTGACTACCACTAAGATGAACCTAATCTAGTTTGATTGTGGCGGCAGCGGAAACCAGAAACGGAGTGCTAAGCAAAGAAGGTGAATTAATGATAAAACTAGCCACAGCAGCATAACTAGGTGGAAATAATTAATAACAAGAATCTAAGCAGGTTAGTGCATTACAATGGATGTAGTATTAAAATTATTGATGATACCGAAATGGATGGACAATGAATGATGGTGCACATTTAGTAAGCCGCCATTTTGGCATGATGCAATAAAATAGATAGGCAATGGCGCGCAAGCGTATTGTAAATGCTTTGCACAGCTAGTGTTACATTATGTTCGGCAGGAACAAGTAAAATAATCTATCGGCTAACACATAGATATAGGACACAATAAGCACGATAAATTCCTAATAAAATAATCAACAAGATCTGTTCACACTTACCCAATAGCGGGGGATTAGTTTACTCGATTTGTGAAGTAGTAATCGATTTGCTTCTAATTATTTAAATGTCATCCGACCGTTCAGAGCGGTCCCGGAAATATTGTGAGCACAGCAGAGGCGCGTGCGCGCAGCTCTCAAAGCGGTCCGTGGTCGAATGAAATCGACGCGCAGCAAGACCATGTTGGCGGTTATCGCTAGGCAGGTTAGAGAACAATAGCATTCCTAACGACTAGTGATGTAGGCGCAGTCGATAATTATAGTCTAACGATTGTCGATAATTTGTTATCGATAAGTCGGTAACCAATCATCGATTCTTGTTGTTTTATTAGGTTTATTAATTAGTAGGTAGTATTAAGGTTTAGATTTAAGTTGTAAAATAGTATTTTGGTTTAATCTTAGTTACTTATTTTCTTATTTTATTTAGTTTGTTATTTATTATATTTAGTTCATAAATAACGCTACAGTTGGTGATGGTGACGATGATGCTCAGTGATGGTAGCGCGGTGGGTAGAGTATTATTATTTATTTATTTATTTATTTATTTATTTATTTATTTATTTATTTATTTATTTATTTATTTATTTATTTATTTATTTATTTATTTATTTATTTATTTATTTATTTATTTATTTATTTATTTATTTATTTATTTATTTATTTATTTATTTATTTATTTATTTATTTATTTATTTATTTATTTATTTATTTATTTATTTATTTATTTATTTATTTATTTATTTATTTATTTATTTATTTATTTATTTATTTATTTATTTATTTATTTATTTATTTATTTATTTATTTATTTATTTATTTATTTATTTATTTATTTATTTATTTATTTATTTATTTATTTATTTATTTATTTATTTATTTATTTATTTATTTATTTATTTATTTATTTATTTATTTATTTATTTATTTATTTATTTATTTATTTATTTATTTATTTATTTATTTATTTATTTATTTATTTATTTATTTATTTATTTATTTATTTATTTATTTATTTATTTATTTATTTATTTATTTATTTATTTATTTATTTATTTATTTATTTATTTATTTATTTATTTATTTATTTATTTATTTATTTATTTATTTATTTATTTATTTATTTATTTATTTATTTATTTATTTATTTATTTATTTATTTATTTATTTATTTATTTATTTATTTATTTATTTATTTATTTATTTATTTATTTATTTATTTATTTATTTATTTATTTATTTATTTATTTATTTATTTATTTATTTATTTATTTATTTATTTATTTATTTATTTATTTATTTATTTATTTATTTATTTATTTATTTATTTATTTATTTATTTATTTATTTATTTATTTATTTATTTATTTATTTATTTATTTATTTATTTATTTATTTATTTATTTATTTATTTATTTATTTATTTATTTATTTATTTATTTATTTATTTATTTATTTATTTATTTATTTATTTATTTATTTATTATTTTTTAGCTACTCCAACAGTATTATCACATTTCATTTAAAAACTACTTATTCTAATGTACAATTCAGTGTGAAACACCTTTACATGAGTATACAACTTTAAAAATTGTGTGTTCAGTAAAAGTTGAATTAGTTAAAAAAAAATATTCATGGACATATTACACAGATCTCGTTAGCCCTATACTAAGTACAACTAAATGACTTGTGTTATAGGTGCTAACTCGACGATAGATTTAATACAATAAATACATAGATAACATCCAAGACCCGAGACAAACCAGAAAAGTTCGTTTCCTAGTTCGACCCAGCCGGAGATCGAACCCGAGACCTTCGGTTTTACAGTCAACGTGCCAAACCGCTGCGCCACCGAGGCCGTTAAAGTTAGAGTAGGACACTTGTCTCACAATCCAGAGGTCGTGATTTCAAACACAGTGAATTTGTTTTGATTTGACATCACAAGTACCTACGTCATTGGATTTTTTTTTTCTTTAAGTAACGGACATTTATAAATTTGTTTTACTAGTCCACAAGCTGGCGAATGTGAAGAAAAACATCGTGAGGAAACCTAAGTTTCCGAGGTGTTCTTATAATTGCAAAGCCGTTCCGCGACGGTCACTCGTACTCATTAAGTGTTTCCCTGCAGTAACCGTCACCTATTAAAAAAATCCTATTTTTTACAATAATTTCAATAGTGATCTTAGGAATTATGGACCCCTCATGACCTAAACACCTAAAATTAGATCGCATTGACGTCAAAAACGGTTTTTACATAGACGTTCTCGAGTCCCAGGTCCGTCATAGACATATAGAGATAAAATTCAAGGCTCCTAGGACCCTATGTTCTCGATTGTAAGTCTTAAAAATCACCATTAAAATGATTGAGAGATTTTACTCACACTTTTTGCAAAAACACTGCACCAGAAGGAGGACTACGTTCTTCTACTGCATGTATATATACATACACTTTGTATTTATGTTTACACATACACTCCAAAGAGGGTAACAACGAAATATAATACATTTCTTTGTTACGCTGTAGCCAAAACGGTTTAATGGATTTACAATTGAGAGGTGTCCTTAGATTTGTCTTAATTGTGAGAGTGACACTGGGTTTTTAAAAATATTAAAACTATTTACTTACGTTACGTTAGAACCCCTTAAGCCTCTACACTCTCATTCTCATTTAGAGAAGACCTGTACGTACTGTGGGTCGTTTGTAGCCACATAATAATGGGACTGAAAATAAGCCTACTCCATCTAACACAAAGTCCCGGGCACTGCAGCGTCCGAGTGTTCCCTTCACCCATCTAGTGTGAGCGAAGGTGCCACTGGACGCGGCATCAATCATCTAATTACGTAGATGCAAAGACCAAAGTTTTTTTTATAATGTGCGTAGGAAAGTACCTGTAGTTGATGTACCAATGATTTACGTACACACATGCATCACCCGACAAACGCAGCGCGCGCCCGGCGACAATGTTTGATATACTGTGCAATGTCATAATGTTGCCGAATTAATAAGTACGCTTACATAGACATATTACGCACAGATGGAGTTATATAGAAACGCCTGATGTCTACGTGTAGGCCTAGTCGAACCGAATGATTGGAATAGAATAGAATAGACAATAGAATAGAAAATATTTATTGTTCTTCAAGCGAAATGAGGCACAACAATTACTTATATTAGAGGCAAAATGACAATTTAAAGAGACATTTATTTATTTAACAGCATTTAAATTACAAATTAAGACAAAATAGTATATTTCATTACAAGTGCGGAAAGGCTGTCATTGCAAAGAGTTCCGACAAATGTTTACCCGATCCGAGGCGTAGCCGAAGGCGAGGGTTGACAGTCGGAACAAGTTGCAATGACGGTTCCGCACGTGTACTGAACGACTATTTTTAATACAGTTGCGAAAAAAATAAGCAATTTAATAAAGAAAAATTATTTGGAAAATGGCGCCAACCGTAAAAATATAAGCAGAGATTTTTTTTCTTCACCCATTCTAGTAGGCAAAGGGAACTATGCCCATACAGCCAAGTCTTGAGTAGATTTTTTTTATTGATATGAAATGAAAATGAAATTTAATGAGATGAAATGAAATGAAACCTAACTTAACTCAATCAATCAAATCATTAAATCAGATATTGAAACAAATTAGTAGCTCATAAAAACTTCTATGAATTTTTTTTAGTAAAAACTTCATGGTTGGTTTTTCTTTTTAATAGACATTATTTTGACAGTTGGGAAAGAAAACGCACGAGTGCGGGAAAGGTAAAAAATAAGCTCGAGTGTGTAATAGCCCACATCCCATACTGTATACGTCCCTGTAATACGCCACTTTTTGAGCAACTGTATTAAAAAGATTTGTGCCTCGGCGTGTAACTAATGTACACCAATGTGCAACTAGTTGCTAATTTTCAGGCAAGGCATCAATCAGTATCAACAGACGCGGTTAGGTACAGGATAGGTGACCATCCTATGACTACCGCTAATTGCATTTTTTCGAGCGCTTCCGTGCTTCGCAAGACACGTTAAGCCGTTGGTGCCTGCTGTTATATAATGACAGTCGTTAACCCATGTCAGGGGCTTTATAGAGCCTTGGTAACTTCTGACAGTAAGGCCCACCACTGCCTTACAATCTTCCACCAACCCGGGCTTGACCCCCGTGGTGGAGTATGGCCTAACCTTCCAGCGATGGAGGAAGAGACTCGTGCCCTAGCAGTGGGGACATACAAAGGGTTTATGTCAAATACAGTCCATTAAAACTCGACAAAACGGTATGTTCGATGGTGAAAGATAGCTCGTTTGTTACACTTACCGCAACTTAGGAAGAGACCCGTGCCCCAGCAGTGGGGATATATCAAGGATTGATATAATAATCTGAGAATTAATCGTACAGTATTAATATACAGTATCAGAAACGGGTGCGTGTCGTACAAGTGCTAATTAATGTGGATGAAGCCAAAGAGATCTGTCAGAATTGTACACAGCAAGTTGCAGACCCTACCTATCCGTCTGGGATACAGGTATGAGTCTATCTATGTACGTATGTATCGAAGACTGAATCTAACCACATAATTTACAAGCCACCGAGCCACTCGCTGCGAATCCGGAGCTAAGCACTCATACATAATTCGCTGGGAGGCGACTTGTAGAGGAAAGGATGTAAGAAATCTTATAAAACTCAATTTATATAAAATCGGATCTTGAACGCAAGTGAGTAAGGGAACCACAGAACGCCCAGTCTGGCACTTCATGTATTTGAAAAGGTTACATGGAGCTATGTTTTTACATAAGTGCAAGTGAGATAGAATAATGTAGATAGTTCTTCTTGTTATCCTATGAATGCTAGCGGGTTTCGCTTTAGTGACGACTGGATTGCACACTGTTACGGTAGTATTCTTGCATTTTGGCGTAATTCAATATTTGTATGCTGACATTCGCATCTGACATGGATTAACGACTACCATTCCATGACAACCGGCACCAACGGCTTAGCGTGCTTTGCGAAGCATGGAAGCGCTCGGAACAAATGCTACTAGCTGTAGTCTCTAGGCCTTACGGGTGATACCCCAGTTACAATAGTCACATACACGTTTTTTTGCGCATAATTAGGCCTCTGAAACCAACCTAAAAGTATCGAGACATTTTGCTCCAATAACAAGACGACGCGTTCCTCAGCAGCTTTTTATAAGTCGTTTCTTTGGTGACACAGGTAATATAATTGTAATCTTTCGCTACTTGGTATCAATATATTTTCGATTTTATTATTAATGTTCTGCATGTACTGCCGACTAATTTCTTCATACAATTCACTCTATCCAAAGGTTCTCTGGAAAAGACCACTCTAAGCGACAAGACCGCCAATTGTATAAGATTACTTAAATTTAAGAAGTCATGGGTGTACTTCTTTTTTCTGGTTGTGCAATAAAGTGTTTCCTTTAGTTCAAAAAAAGTGTTTCCTATCTATCCATCTCTATAAAGTGACTTTCCTTAGAGAAAAATGTTTTAATGGTGGGTCTTAAAACGATTTCGAAACCATGCTTGAGCCGTTCATCTGCTGTGTTAGTCTGTGCGAGCCTTCGGAGTAGCAGGCCTTAATAACCTTATGGGCGCCGCATCGGATTGTAAAAACCGATTCCAATTCCAGATAGGGGGAAAGGATTTAGCATAGCTTTCTCATTATTATTCAGGCTAGTTTTATTTTTGCACGACAGACGTTTGATTTGTGAAGTTATAGTGGCAAAATCACTCGCTAACTGTGAAGAAAAACGTGGGGAAACGTGAATGTCTGAGGTGTTCAACTAACTCCTTATCAACCCTTGTATGTCCCCACTGCTGGGGCACGAATCTCTTCCTGCATCGCAGGAAGGTTAGGCCATACTCCACCACGGGGGCAAAGTCCGGGTTGGTGGAGGATTGTAAGACAGTGGCGGGCCTTACTGTCAGAAGTTATAAAGCCGCTCATAAGGCCATAAGGTTCAACTAACTCAGCTCCTGAAATTGCCGATCCGCGGCGGACATGCGTGGTAATTAAGTTCATAATCTCTCTCTCTGAGAGAAGGTGCTGTGGGACGTACTTGTATATAGGTTGCATAAAAAAGACGATTGATTTTGAGCTGAAGTAAAATAAGAAGCACTCGTGGACTAACCGAACCGAGTGATTGGAGTAAATCACTTAAAAATTGTTCTTACAACGGGTTAGTGCAATAAAAGAATATAATCATGTGGGTACAGCGATAGCATTCCGATGTAAAACCTAAGTGCAAAGTAAGGTACTCGGGGCTGCAAGTGATGCAAATTACTTCAGCCAGATGTTGCTGCCTATACGGAATACAGAGAGTATTGTAAAGAGGTTCGAAATGTCACTAATGCTGGTAAGTCGCCCATTAGCTCAGTTGGGAGAGCGCTGGAGCGGTTAGCGAGAGGTCGCGGCTTTGAGTCCCGGTATGGGTGGCATTTTTTGCCTCTAAATAGCTTTTTAAAAATAGTCCTAAGCACGGGTTAGAGCATTAAAAGAATATAATCAATCACTTGAGTTAAGAGTGAAGCGCTCGTCGCCTAGGCGAACCGAGTGATTGGAATCAATCACTTGGTTAAGCAACAACAGGCGCGGTCAGGTACGGGATTGGTGAGCGTCCCGTGACTACCGCTAGTGGCATTTTTCCGAGCGCTTCCGTGCTTCGCAAGGCACGTTAAGCCGTTGGTGCCGGCTGTCCTATAATGGCAGTCGTTAAGCCATGTCAGAGGCCTTATGGGCGGCTTGATAACTTCTGACAGTGAGGCCCGCCACTGTCTTACAATCCTCCACCAACCCGGACTTGGCCACAGTGGTGGAGTATGGCCTAACCTTCCTGCGATGCAGGAAAAGACCCGTGCCTCAGCAGTGGGTTTGCCATCAAGTGTTGACATCGTAGAACAAGTAGGTAGAGCGTAAGTGAAGCCATTTTTCAAATCAGACGTGTGTGCTTGCATCGACTAAGGAATGTTGATGAAGCAAAAGAATTTTATTAGGATCGTTGCAAGTGGCAAACCCTTGTACTTCCCTATCCCCGTCGGGTACAGGTTCGAGATTTTGTATGTAAGAAACTATTTTCAGCTCAGCTGTCATGTCTGTCCTTGGAGTCTTTAAGGAATGCAAGTCGCGTCTGTAACTAGAAGCGCTCGGCGCCTTGCCTGAATTTAATAACGTCTACCTGTAAATCACCTGCTATTCATATTTAAATTATACCTAGACCTTTAGAGGGGAGGGCGGGGCAAGTCGGATATGTAATCTGGAGGTAATCCCCCGTACGTCAATTGCGGCATGAACTGATATTGTTGCTGCGACTCAAATTGGCGTATTCAACTATTGATGACAGTGTAAATGGTGGTATTATTAAATTGAAAATAAAATAGTATGTTCAAGTAACAAGTGTTTTGAAGAAAAAATATCACATAATTTCCAGACTGGGTAGTACTGTGGCAGGAATCACCAGTCGTTTTACGATGGTAGTACGATGGCATGACTCATGCAGTTGCGGTAATGCGATGTCAGTTTGTGGCGCTAAAATGTCAGAAATGACAATCAATGAACTGGAAAGTGGACTTTTCACATTTAAAACGCACGACTAGCGTCGACGTACTACCCAGGCAGATGTACTACTAAATCTCATTTTCTACTAACATTCACCGATATCCCTTATTACGAAAATGTATTATAGACCTCTTCGTTTGGCAAGTAGTTGAATTGATAACTATCCGGATAGCCGCGTAGTAAATTTGGCAATCAATCGTAGCCGGGTGGCTGTGTGAGTGATCTTAAGCAATCACGACGGTTAAGCAAAATAGGGCGCTTTTTTAAAATTACCTATTTAGAGGCTAAAAATTCCACCCATGTTGGGATTCGAACCCGCGACCTCTGGCTATCCGTGCCAGCGCTCTTATCAACTGAGCTACTGCTGCCTGAGATGTCGCTGCCTGTACGTAATACAGAGAATATTGTAAAGAGGTTCGAAATTTCACTGATTCCGGTGAGTCGCCCATTAGCTCAGTTGGTAAGAGCGCTGGCACGGATAGCCAGAGGTCACGGGTTCGAAACCGACATTGGTGGAATTAGCTTAGCCTCTAAATAGGTTTTTTTAAAAATTGTCCATCGCACGGGTTAGTGCATTAAAATTAATATAAAATAGGGCGCGTTCAGTGCATGGATGGATGACCGTCTATGACTAACACTAGTGGCTGCCGTCCATAGATGGCTGTCGTTAAGCCGAGTCAGAGGCCTTAGGGCGGCTTGAAACCTTCTGACAGTAAGACCAGCCACTCGTCTTACAAGCCTTCACCAATCCGGACTTATAGACGTAGTAGAGTATGGCCTATACCTTCCTTAGGGAAGAGACCCGTGCCTTTCGGTGGGGACATAATGGGTTGATTATGATGAAATTTTTAAAGCCTTGAAGTTTGTTGTTTATAACAAGTGTAATAAACTTATTAGGCCTTTTGAACTACGGAATGAGATGATTTATGCAGCGTCCAGTGACATTCTCACTCACTGGGTGAAGAAAGTACTTGGACGCTGCAGTATCTGGCACATTGTTTACGATGTTTTCCTTTACCACTAGTTTTTTTTATAATTATAATTTTATCTGCCCCTTAAAAAGGTTCCTCTCTTGGGCTGAAAAGTATTTCTTTTAACCCGCTCCTCAAGCAACTTCAGACCTATTTGCCGAGTATGAGTATTGAAATAGTAAATTGCGTGACTATGGAATAAAATGATCCATTTTAGACGAAACGTGCATATATACCCGAGCCGAAACGGCGAGAATCTATAGGCATGTAAAATGGGTTTTATTTTCGAGTTATACACTCAACTTTTCACTTTGAATAAAAAAAACAACAGTTAGTGTAGATAGGCTACTTTTTTTTAACGATTGAATGAATTACGTTATCTAATTGGTGGATTTTTATCTGTATTCTAATTGGTAGATAACAAATACGAAGTTTCTCTTACGGACTTAAGTAATGAACACAGTACTCGCCTGTAAAAAATCCAACGTCCCGATTAACTGCCGATGACTGTTTTGATTCGCTCTTGTGAAGTGTTTTGTAAATCAAAAATATGTGTACATGTTTTCCCTAGGGACTAAAATACGGTTTTTGCCCCGCTCTGCAGATCTAATATGAAGCAATTTTAGAGCCCGAGAAATCAAAAGTATATTGAGGACAATATAGCTCTTATCGCATTTGCCTCAGTTTCCCCTTTTAAGGCAAATCCGCAGAGAGTATTAACATTCGGCGGAACGGCAAAGATAGTGGAGTTTAACTGAATTTCAGACCGTGAAAGTTTCAAGTTACATTGAAGGATGATTCCAAAAATGGTTCTGTAACTTTATGCCATTTGGGTTTAAGCTTCGCGTATAGACATCACGTCTACCTTTACATTTAACAGAAAGCAAAACAAAAACTGTAACAGGGCTTAATTATCAAGCGAAAAGCAAAAAAATAAAATCATTAATAAATGCCTAGGTTCAAACCCACAACCTGTTAAATATAAGACCAATAGGCAAGGCAGGTTGAATAGTTCATTATGTGGATTGGCAATTTCTAGCGCTGAAATATTTTAACACTAGTACTCACGATGTTTTCCATCACCGTTAGCGAATAGTACTACTACTGTCTTCCTGAGAGTCTAGTGCGACCTTTATGGGCTACATAAAAATAAATCTGTAACAAAAAAATGATAATGTTGCTATCGATATCAACCCTTGTATGTCCCCACTGGGTCTCTTCCTGCATCGAATGAAGGTTAGGCCAGACGTTAAAAACTTTCCGTTAAATCCGCTTTCAAATCTACCGGCCGGCGCGTGCTAAAGACTGAAATAACCCTGTGAAGTGTGTGGATTGTGTCCCGAGACCTACAGACCAGGTTAATCCATTCGTTCCCAGTAGTTCAACTGGTTAGTTCTACTATCGGACTGGTGGGATTTTTTTTTTCAGTAGTTCTACTTTTTCGCGAAACTAAAATAGTAGAACTAGTGACACATCTGTAGAAAACCAGGCTTCCCAGTAGTTCAACTACAGTTCTACTGTCGGACTAGTGGGAATCCTTTTTCTCATTAGTTCTACTCTCATCCGAAACTAAAATAGTAGAACTACTGAGACATTTCTAAAAAATCAAGGTTCCAGTAGTTCAACCGACTTTTCTGCCAATTATAGGGTTTTTCTTCTCCGAAGTCCATTTATTAGAAAATTTAATAGTTAAGGGTGTCCTTTCACCCTAATTTAATTTTAAACGGTTTGATTGTTACCTACTTTTATAATAAAACAAATAGGTATGGTGGAGGTAACTTTTGGTGAAAAAGTAGAACTACTGAGGAAAAAAATTCCCACTAGTCCGATAGAAGAACTGACCAGTTGAACTACTGGGAACGAACGGGTTAATCGTTCACCGTCTGTGAGTAGAGCACCTTTTCTTTTACCCAATTTCTGTCCGTAGTGTGGTATCAAGCAATACAGCGCTCGTGGCTTAGTGGACCGAGTGATTGGAGTCAATCGTTTGGGTTTAGCAACAACAGGCGCATTCAGCATAGGCAATACGATAACGCGTGTCACGCGTTTTGTGACGATGAAATGTCAGAATTTGACATTTAATGTACTGGAAAGTAGCAACTTCAGGTGTTGGATGGGAGAACATCCAGTGACTACCACTGGTGGTATTTTTTCCGAGCGCTTCCGTGCTTCGCAAGGCACGTTATGACGTTGGTGCCGGCTATCATGTAATATCAGTCGTTAAGCCATGTCAGAGGCCTTATGGGCGGCTATGGAGCACCAACTCGGAATTGGCCCCGTGGTGGATTATGGCCTTACTTTCCTGCGATGCAAGAAGACTCCCGTGCCCTAGCAGTGGGGACATACAAAGGGTTGATATCAAATACATCATTATGAAATGAAAAATGTTTATTGAGCAGAATAAAACATAAAACATATAAAGTAACTCTGAACCCCAAACTAAATTAAATTGTAAAAACCTATTTAGAGGCTAAAAATAAAAATAGTATGATCATATGGGTACAGTGATATCGTTCCGATGTAAAACCTAACTGCAAAGTAGGTAGTCGGGGCTGTAAGTAATGCAATTTGCTTAAGTCAGATGTCGCTGCCTGTACGTAATACAGAGAATAGTGTAAAGATGTTCGAAATTTCACTGATGCCGTGAGTCGCCCATTGGCTCAATTGGTAGAGCACTGGCACGGATAGCCAGAGGTTGCGGGTTCGAATCCCGGCATGGGTGAAATTTTTAGCCTCTAAATAGGTTTTTAAATTTGTTCCTTAGCACGGGTTAGTGCATTAAAAATAAATAATAGTATGATAAATTAAATTGTATCTTGGGGCACAGTTCTCCATTCGGGTTGAACTTAAATGTATCACAGCAAAGTAATTGTTCCGTAATTAAAATAAAAATTAACGTGCATACAGCAAAACTATGATATGGTTCAACTATATTTAAAATTAAATAAACCTACATATTATAATAAAATATTACAAAGATACGAAACTTCTATAAGTTTTATAGAATAAAATAATATACTATTACATAAACATAGATGCAAGCTAGTTAGAATTAAAACTCGACATAAACGTTTGGTGGAGAGAGACGACTTATTTTTACATTCGAACAACTAACTCTTCAATGCGGCAGATTTACATCTTATCTACCTATTTCTTCCACGCAACAGTTATAAAATATACATATAGACTGAAACAGTCAGGCTTATTCCGAGGACCGATCCTGAGCCTTATTTCTGAATACTGCATTGTTACTAAGTTGATTTCCCTCGATACGCCTTGCTCGTATGTGAACGTCCACAGAAATATTAGACATACATGGAAACGTAGTGAGGATCAGTGAATATATGAAGTTGTCCGTCACAAGAACAAAACCGAAATGTCCTAAATAGCCTAAAAGTTCCTTTAGATAGATTTCGTTGCTCATCAGTTCAGTTCTTGAGCAAAAGTGACCAGTTTACTGCTATTTCAATTTTGTTAATCACATAGGACATAATTATTTCCAATCACATTGCCTCCCTTGCAAATACATGCTTTTGTTTCTTTTTTTTACTTAGCCACTTTTGTGACCCACTGGCGGGCAAAAGCCTCCACTACTTTTCGAATACTTCTAATTCTAGAATACAAAAATGAATTACTGAATGTGTTGGTAAGCGCAAATCTCGAAAGCGGCTGAACCGATTTCGCTAATTTTTTTTAGAATATTCCATGAAGTACGAGGATAGTTCTTACGAAGGGAAAAATAAAAAAAATAAAGAATCGACTGTTGGGCGGTACGAAGTTCGCTGGGTCAGCTAGTTTATTTTCTTCTCATTATCTAACACCTTCTTGTTTTTATTTAGTTATAATTTCTATTCTAACCGAATTGGATAATATCCACTACGTTTGTTAGAAAGCAGGGCCTATGTATGTAAACTGTATTAAAGAAGTTTTTAGAAGCTCTCTTTTCTATTCATCCTAGTTTTAGATCCATATTGTGTAAATTAATATTGAGTCGCTACAGCGTGCTTTTTAGCGCTACCAATACGAAAACTGCATTATCTTTTTCTATAAGAATAGAACAGGACAGGACAGGACAGGACAGGACAGGACAGGACAGGACAGGACAGGACAGGACAGGACAGGACAGGACAGGACAGGACAGGACAGGACAGGACAGGACAGGACAGGACAGGACAGGACAGGACAGGACAGGACAGGACAGGACAGGACAGGACAGGACAGGACAGGACAGGACAGGACAGGACAGGACAGGACAGGACAGGACAGGACAGGACAGGACAGGACAGGACAGGACAGGACAGGACAGGACAGGACAGGACAGGACAGGACAGGACAGGACAGGACAGGACAGGACAGGACAGGACAGGACAGGACAGGACAGGACAGGACAGGACAGGACAGGACAGGACAGGACAGGACAGGACAGGACAGGACAGGACAGGACAGGACAGGACAGGACAGGACAGGACAGGACAGGACAGGACAGGACAGGACAGGACAGGACAGGACAGGACAGGACAGGACAGGACAGGACAGGACAGGACAGGACAGGACAGGACAGGACAGGACAGGACAGGACAGGACAGGACAGGACAGGACAGGACAGGACAGGACAGGACAGGACAGGACAGGACAGGACAGGACAGGACAGGACAGGACAGGACAGGACAGGACAGGACAGGACAGGACAGGACAGGACAGGACAGGACAGGGCAGGGCAGGACAGGACAGGACAGGACAGGACAGGACAGGACAGGACAGGACAGGACAGGACAGGACAGGACAGGACAGGACAGGACAGGACAGGACAGGACAGGACAGGACAGGACAGGACAGGACAGCCGTAGATGCAAACGGGTACCAGCCATCAGTATTCTCGTGACCACAATGACTGTAACGTCGTCGAAGCGTTGAGGTAAAATAGCAATAAATTACTATAAGCCCCGAAAATATTCTAACAATGGTTTCAAGTCGCGAAAGTTATGAACGTTATGTTCGTAATATTTTATGAACTTCACTTTCGCGATTCGTCACATGAGACATAGACCACCTTAGCGAGTGCCCATTGTGCCCTCACACCTGCACTCTGGAGGACCTAACAGAGGCCAACGCTGCTGCAATTGCAGTGGCCAACTATTGGGCAGGAAAAATATAAACTCGTTGAATCGCTGACACTAAAAGAAGAAGAAGTAAATACAATAGCTCTTTTTAGAACCAAGTGACACATCCTAGATTCTAGACTGTAGATTCTAAAAATAGTTGTAACTGTTGTTAAGAGATGTGATGTTTACTTTAAAAAAAAGGTACCTACTATAAAACAAGATACGAATTTGATTTCATTGGCGTCGCTAATTAGTATCGTGTAGCGCCTTAATAAAGTTATTAGTAGTGTATTCTGTCGTATTTTAACTAGGCCACGAGCGCTTTGTGGTACAAATACAGATATATTTGTACCACAAAGCGCTCGTGGCCTAGTCGAACCGAGTGATTGGGGTCAATCACTTGAGTTAAGCAACAACAGGCGCGGTCAGGTGCAGGATGGGCGACGGTCGGTCCCATGAACCGGTAGTGGCATTTTTCCGAGCGCTTCCGTGCTTCGCAAAGTAGGTTAAGCCGTTGGTGCCGGCTGTCATGTAGTGGCAGTCGTTAAGCCGCCAGAGGCTTTATGGGCGGCTTGATGACTTTTGACAGTAGGTAATGCCCGCCAACGTCTTACTATCCTCCACCAACCCGGACTTGGTACCCGTGGTAGAGTATGGCCTAACCCTTCTGCGACGCAGGAAGAGACCCGTGCCCCAGCAGTGGGGACATACAAGGGTTGATATCGAATACCACAAATTTTTTTTGATATTTGGTCCTCTCCGTCTATCCATTATTAGTCAGTGGCCATTTTATGTGAATACTTGATTGAATCGGCAAAGCCACTGGCTATTTATTCAGGCACCACGTCAATCTCCTGCCTAATATCCATGTACTATAATTGCTGATTTCTATTTTAATTTTAGAACGCAAACGCTGTGAGCTTTAACTGGGCCTACTATTAACTAGGTATTTATGGAAATGTAGAAGGTAAACTACTAACTATTTATGGAATAGTATTTACGACATTCATGATTATATTCTTTTTAATGCTCTAACCCGTGCTAAGGACAATTTTAAAACCTATTTAAATTCAATTCTATTCTATTTAAACCTATTTATATTCTTTAGCACGGGTTAGTGCATTAAAAAATATAATGTATCTTACAATTATTAAATTAAGACTTAACACATTTTTTAAGTAGTAATTATTTTTTTGAGCAGAGTGTAATTTAAGATTTTGTTTTTGGTTTCATTTATGTTTGTATTGGTTACTTTACCAATCGCTTTAGGCGTAAATGTGTAAAGTTAAACGTTAAGTGAATTAACAAATGAATAAATTAATAAATGAACAACTCTGCACCCCATGAACCTATCCCGAACCTCATTTTCGCCTATAATGACATCAAGCCCTAGCATAGCCCCTGAAGGCCTGTCCAACCTATATTGTGGTCGGATAAAATAACCGCGGACAAGTTTGAGGAAAAGTAACGTCTCCTAAAGGGGCCGGGGGACGCCAGCCGTCATGGCAGATTTTATTACGAAGAACACAAAGGACAGCCAACGTTAGTCTTTAGGGAACCCCCGCGCGGTAGAGCCATAGAGAAGGCCAGTCTTATCCTAGTGTGGGGCCAGAACCAATGTATGTAAATGTTATGTTACGTTACATTACGTTACGTTACATTAAGTTACGTTACGTTACGTAATGTTATGTTATGACGCGACAGACTCGACTCGCTTTATCTACATCCTATTGAGGCGCTGTATTGTCCAAGTCATGGATGAAGTTTCCGAACTTTATTGAAGAGGCCTCTTCTGTAACATCTTCCAAGAAGAGATTCAAATACATGAATAAATAAATGACGACCTCTGTGGCGTAGCGGTAGCGCGTCTGCCTACCATGCAAGAGGTCCCGGGTTCGAATCCCGGCTGGGAACAAAAAAAAAACCCCCAGGTCTTGGATGTTTACATGTTTGTAATGTCGTTGTTTCTGGTTCCCACGACACAGGGTATCCTAGTGTGGGGCCAGAAGCAATGTATGTGCCAGTATGTAAATGTTATGTTATGTTTGTTATGTTAAATAGCAGTATTTTCTAACCTGCCATCGATATCCACCCGTTGTATATCCCCACCGCTGGGGCACGGGCCTCTTCCTGCATCGCAGGAAGCTTAGGTCATACTCCACCACGGGGGCCAAGTCCGGGTTGGTGGAGGATTGTAAGACTGAGGCGTCAGAAGTTATCACGCCACCGGCTTAACGACTGCCATTACATGACAGCCCGCACCAACGGCTTAGCGTGCCTTGCGAAGCACGAAAGCGCTTGGAAAAATTGCCAGTAATGGTTGTCACGGGACGGTCACCCATCCTGTATCTGACGGCGCCTATTGTTGCTGAACTCAAGTTATTTATTACACTATTTTTATTTTTAATGCACTAACCCGTGCTAATAGGTTTTTAAATCAAGTTATTTATTCCAATCACTCAGTTGCACTAGGCCAAGAGCGCTTCCTGTCATAGTTAGTTGGTTTATGTATGCATGCCGGGATTCGAACCTACTACCACCCGATTGAGAAGGTGTTCTACCACACCGCTACCACTACAATGACTTTGATAAGTACATTTGTGAAGTTATAGTTGCAATACCACTCACTAATTGTGAAGGAAAACGTCATGAGGAAACCTGAGTGTCTGAGGTGTTCAAATACCTCAGCGCTTGAAATTGCCAATCCGCGGTGGGCACGCCAGTTAATTGAGAGTAATTAAGCGTGGTTATTAATACTTTCTCTCTCTCTCTAAGAGGCCCGTGCTTGGGCCTGCAATGTGACGTACATATTCTAATTTAAAAAAAGGAATGTATGTAAGTAAGTATACTATCTTATTTTGAGCAGATTGATTAAGCATTTCTCTCTTGTTAAGATAAGATAAGAATATTCTTTATTGTACACCAGAGCACATATTACAAAACTTGTAAAGATACAAAGTACAATATTGCCGGCCTTATTGCTAAAAGCAATTTCTTGCAGACAACCTTAACCCGTTTGCTCAGTTTAAACGCCCTCTGCTAAGGTTGGTTGGTTGGTCTCCGGGGTTTCGAAGTTGTCGTCACAAGAAAGAGCGCAATTGCTTAATGAGGGGTCACGTTAATTCCACTTCACTGGACATCAAGCATATGATGTAGAAGTAACGGAACATGCTTTAGGAAATAAGATGTACAAAGGCGAGTCAATATAAATAGTTATATTATGCCACTTCCATTTGTTTTCCGCGCGTGCTTTCTCGCCTCTCTGTCGAGTGAAACTTCCGCGTCACGTAACTTTGTAGATAGAACCTCCGGCTCAAGAGAGCAAAAAAAAACTGCAGCGCTACGAAATGTCAGCTAGCCGCCGGACATAAATCGAGATGGGAAAAACGAGGCACCTCGGAGGCACTGGGAGTACTGAGGAAGGTGTTTGATGGATAATGGTGCATATGACTAGGCTTACAAAACGCTCGTGGCCTAGTCAAACCGAGTGATTGGAATCAATCACCTGGTTAAGCGACAAGAGGCGCGGTCAGGTGCAGGATACAGTGGCATTTTTTCCGAGCGCTTCCATGCTTCGCAAGGCATTTTAAGCCGTTGGTACCGGTTGTCGTGTAATAGCAGTCGTTAAGCCATGCCTGAGGCTTTATGGGCGGCGTGATAACTTCTGACAGTAAGGCCTGCACTGTCCTACAATCCTCCACCAACCCGGACTTGGCCCCCGTGGTGGAGTATGACCTAACCTTCCAGGAAGAGATCCGTGCCCCAGTAGTGGGAACATACAACTGTTGATACCTAGGTAGGCTTAGTACATTTGAATGACTCACGCCGTTCAAACATAGTTATCTGTATATAACGGGTCTATATTACCACACGCTAAATTGCATTAAGTTGGTCTTTTGTGCATTCAAGACTAAACCAAGGTCGTGTGGTTTAGAAGCCTAACTCTGCTTAGTATATTTTATGTATAGAGAACGGGTCTAATTGCAATTATTACTAACCGCTAAATTGCATTAAGTTGGTATTTTAGACTAAACCAACGTCGTGTGGTTTAAAAGCCCGTAGACCCGTTGCGAGTGTTACTACCCGCTAAATAGCATTAAGTTGGTCTTTTGTGCATTCAAGACTAAACCAATGTAGTGCGGTTTAGTCTTCAATGCACAACCTAGCGAAGGTTGTGACTACTAGTGACTTGTGGAAGCAAGAAAAATATCAGGGCGAAAGCACGTATAATGAACTTAAGGCGCTTAGAGCTCTAACTAGCGAAACCAATGTTATCTAAAGGTGAACATGACAAATCATTTAGCGGAATTAGGTCCTAGGCTATTTATTATACACTGTAGGGTATATGTTCTAAAAATAGTTACCACAGATAGAAAGATTTCTCATGTTTACTTTTTTATTTTTAACGATTTAAAAAAAAAAAATTCTCTTAGTTAATGGCAACTCAAATCGGTCCTAATTTGGACGACGATTTCTGCCAATGACGAGTCAGTCATGGGAGTGACACTTCGACTTTGGCCGGTTTAGACAATCCTTTCATAAACTGGATTCCATCGCGTGTCCGATGAGGAACCTAAAACCCAAAGGACGTCACATATTATACTTTCACCACGGTTTTCTGTATTAGTAAAATATAGAAAAAAAAGTTACAATTTTTATTCCATTGTGGCACAAGTTAGCGCCTCTAAGCGCCTTAGAAAGAAAACTATCATGACTAAGAACCTTCACAAATAATTTTACTCGTTAAATTATTTGTGAAGGTTCTTAGTCATCCAACATAAACAGCCAACATAAAAATTCCATTGAAAATCACTTTAATGAAGTTGGTAGTACTTCAAAGCAGTAAAAAAACCCCACATTTTCCAGAACCCTACACTGCGCACGGCCCAACACGCACCTGTCCGGTTTTTCTACTATGTCGTATACAATCACGTTTTTGTTTAAATCATCATCTTTTGTATCCCACCAGTCTTTTTTTATTATGTAGCAAGCAACTTCTTTTTTTTTACTTTTTATACTTCTGAGTCCCACTACTAGGCAAAAGCTTCCCCTCCTTTTATCCATCTCTTCCAAATTCACCTTCTTCTCCTTAGCGTGTCGACGGCAAGACATTGTGATGAAAGAATTTGCCAATCAGCGTAAGGGACTCGCTGATTGTTGCCCAGGGTGCGCCATTGAGTGCGTCGGGGAGGCTCTTTTCATGAACCCCTTCACCTACGATATCAACGATTGTATATCCGATTATATATATATTGTACTGTATGTAAGGTAGATTTCCGAACGCCAGTCATCAATAAACCTTTGAAACTATACTACGTTGTTTGACTCAAGAACGCCTCACACTACATGGCGACCCTGCCATACGTGGCCTCCAAGGAACGCGCGGGTCACCAGAAACAAGCGTGTTTTTTTTAACGAGCGCACGGCGGCGGGCCAATGGCGGAAAATAATTAGTTAAAAATCAAATATACGAGCATTTTCTACTACTTGAACTAAGCTGGAGCTGGATCCGAAGAATGGAGCGGTCTATGAATATACTAGTCTAAACTTGGAGTGTCAGTGTACGCAATTAATTGAAATTACGGTGTTATTACGTTTGTTTACCTACTGGAGCAAAATTTATTTGACGAGATGGCGATTTGATTCGACGATTTTATAATCACGACGCATCATCGGCTAAAACATCGACGACGAGACATGCTTTTCGGCGACATATCTACTGATTACCTACAAGATGATGACTACAAACAACCTACGTTATGGATCGACTAAGTAGAAAAGGAAGGTTGTTCTACAAATCGTAAGAAGAAGATGACTCGGTGAAATTGTGAGGCGAAAGTGTTTATTAATGTTTACTGATTAATTAGATAAGATGGACGATAACGGTTTCTGAGGTTAGTACCTATGTGCCAACTAGTTATAATTTGCTATGTTTTAAATGGGATTAGAAGAATTAGAAGTCATATTTAGTGAGCTTAATTACATACAAGTAAACCTAAGAAAACTGGGTCCTAGAAAGAGGTTAAATTGTAAAAACTGGTAAAAGAAAAGATTTGTACTGCAGAAAGGTTATATGAAAGCTATAAGTTAACGTTAATTGATATACAAAATATAGAAAGTTTAGTACAGTATGATGGTTATATTTTGGATGTTTTAGTAAGGCAAATCGAGGAAGTATATAAAAAAATTGAGAGTTATAAGCCGGATAACTTTGACATGGATAAGTTTGACATTAGAACCGCTGCGGCCTTGGTCCCTGTAATGGACAGTTGTGAGGAGACTGTGGAGAAAATAATCGATGGGTTAGAGATGTATTCCGACTGTCTGGGTGATGAAAAAAGTAAACAATTGTTGATTTCTTTTGTTTTAAAAACGAGAATCACTAAATTTGCAAAACTTAAACTAAAAAGTGAGTACAAGACAGTGGCAGATTTAGTATTAGACATAAAAAAATACCTACTAATAAAAAAATCAGCAAGTTCGTTAATGTCACAGTTAGAGAATATCACACAAAAAGATCAGTCCATTTCAGATTATGGCAAAACACTAGAGGAACTTTTCGTGAATTTGACCATTTCACAGGCGGAAAATAACCAAAAAGCTTTTGAAATTCTCAGGCCGATCAACGAACGTCATGCAATAAAAAAGTTTGCAGATGGGCTAAGAAATAGACGGTTGAGCACTATAATTGCGGCGCGAAACTTCACAGAGCTGAAAGAGGCTGTGAGGGCGGCTGAGGATGAAGAATTGTCTCAGCCACCCAACCCCGGCATGGTAATGAACTTGCACGGTAAGTTTGGCCCTGGGAGAGGTCACCCGACCCCCAAGCGTGGGCGGTGGGGTTCGCGTGTACCATCCGGCGGTAGAGGCTATAGTCGTGGCCGGGATAGTGAAGGTGTCTACCGAGGTGGTTATGATGGAGTGAGCGTGTCGTGGCGAGGTGATAATAATCGGAGACCCTACAATAATGTTAACCGAGGTAGAGGTCGCTATCGAGGGAATTTCAGAGGTTATCAAAGGTCTCGGGGTGGTCGTCAGGTAATATTTACAGCTAACACACAGCAGGATATTACCCCTACCCCTGCCCCATCACAAGAAAATTCCAGTGTACAGTTTTTTCGAGCATAAAATTCTTACTTGTCAAGGTTTAGATTACGTCAAATTCAGCGTTGGTGATCAAGAATGTACATTTTTAGTAGACACGGGTGCTACATTATCGGTTTTTAATAGGCATAAATTACCAATTGATACCCCCCTCTACAAAGATAATACAGTCATAAAAGGTATAGGTGGTAAGATACATACAAAGGGCTATGCTTTTATTACACTGTTATTTCCAAATGGACTGACTGTCCGCCATAAGTTTTTCATATTGGATGATATGCCTTGTGAAGAAGATGGACTCATAGGCCTAGATTTTCTTAGATTTTATAGTGCAAACATAAACCTCACTATGAATCAACTGACACTGCAAAGCGGAAGTACAGATTGCTTTATAAAAATACATAGAAACAGAAGCGAATTTAATTTGGATATTCCGTTAAGATGTGAATCAATTCACATGATTAATTTAAAGTCTGATTTTGATCCGGATAAAGACTATGTTATATGTGCCAAACAATTAAATGAAAATTTATTTTTGGCAGGAGAGATTGTAAAACCACAAAACGGTAGGATACCAATAAAAATATTAAATACTAGTGATGTAAACATTCGATTTCCAATGTTTGAACTAGAATTAGAATCATTACAAGATTACGAGATATGTTATTTTGCTACAACTTCGTCAGATGTTAATAGAGTCAAGCAATTGCTACAGACTTTAAATTTAAGTTATCTTCATGTAGATGAACAAAAGGCGCTTGAACAAATTTGTGCTAAATATGCAGATGTTTTTTATTGTAATGGAGACACCTTAACAACGACCAATATTATGCAACAGTCCATTAATGTAAGACGAAATACACAACCTATTTACGTAAAACCGTACAGGCTACCTGAGTCATTAAAGCCAGAAATTCAAAAACAGATAGACCAAATGTTAGACAATCAGATAATAGAACCTACAAATAGCGAGTGGAATAGTCCAATTCTTTTAGTACCGAAAAAAGCAAGTAAAGATAGTGATAAAAAGTGGAGATTAGTAGTAGATTATAGAAAAATTAATCAAGTTATAGAGAACGACAAATTCCCCCTTCCTAACATTGCGGAAATATTAGATTCGTTGTCAGGAGCTACATATTTTACTCATTTAGATCTGCAGCAATCATATTATCAAGCCAAATTAAAACCAGAAAGCAGAAATGTTACTGCATTCTCTACAAGCTCGGGACAATACCAGATGAAGCGGTTGCCCATGGGACTAAAGATAAGTCCCAGTGCGTTTTCACGAATAATGTCAGTTGCAATGTCAGGCTTAACCTACGAGAAGTGTTTCGTTTATATGAATGACATTATTATATTTGGTAGAAACTTAGAAACACATAATAAAAACTTAATAGACGTATTTGAGAGACTACGGAAAGTAAACCTAAAGGTCAACCCACAAAAATGTGAATTTTTAAAGAAAGAACTTTTATATTTGGGCCACATGGTTTCAGCGCAAGGAGTGTTACCCGATCCAGAAAAAACAAAAATAGTACAAAATTATCCCAAACCCGTAAATTCAGAAGAAGTGAGGCGATTCGTTGCATTTTGTAACTATTATAGGAAATTTATTAAGTCATTTGCAGAGATTACAATTCCATTAAATAAACTTTGTAGAAAGCATGTAGCATTCGAATGGAGTGACGAGTGTGACAAATCATTTAAGACGCTACAAAGTGCTTTAGTGTCGCCACCGATTTAAGATTACCCTGATTTTTCAAGCGAAAATGAGTTTATCCTTCAATGTGACGCGTCAGGAATAGCGATTGGATCCGTCTTATGCAACAAAAATATGCATCCAATCGCCTATACAAGCAGACCACTAAATAAGGCAGAGTTAAACTATGCAACCATTCAAAAGGAGTTACTAGCTATTGTTTGGAGTATTAAGTATTTTCGTCCCCATTTATTTGGTAGAAGTTTCACAATAATGACAGACCATAAACCTTTAATATATTTGTTCGGAATGAAAGACCCGTCAAGCAGACTTTTAAAGTTTCGTTTACAGCTAGACGAGTACGATTATAAAATAATTCACATTCCAGGAAATCAAAATGTAGTGGCAGACGCCCTAAGTAGAATAATAATTACTTCAGATGAACTTAAAAAATTACAAGAAAAAGTATCAACAGCTATGGTGATGACAAGAGCTCAAACAAGGCAACAAGTGCCACTAGAAGATACTAGTAGTACTAGCAGTTCAAGGAACATAACGAATCCTATTATACCTACCGATCCAAGGCCTGATCAACCAAGGATAGTGGAGATAATAAGAAAACCGAATGATTCTGTGGAGCTAAAGTTTATAATAGGTAAAGAGATAGACAAATATAAAAACTTAAATAAAGATACCAAAGAAAGCCAAAGTTTAACATTTATAGAGAGTGAGATGACTATATACATCAACCTTAATTATATTTCGCACTTTACGCGAGCCGAATTTGCGAATATGTTAAGTAGTTTTTGTGAAGAGATAAAAGTAGAAGAAGTTTGTATAATTAAATGTGAAGAAAGCGCTAACTTTTTAGAAGAGTTATGTAAGGAAATAAAAGGAAGAGACGTGTGGTCCGGACCACGAATACATATACTAAGAAATATAAGGCGAATAACGGATAAAGACGACAAAACTATAATTATGAACGACTACCATCTATTGCCAACCGCAGGTCATGCTGGTGTACGCAGAATGGCAAATAATATAAAATCTAGATATTACTGGCCAGGTCTAGAAAGAGATATTAGAGATTATGTAAAAAAATGTTCAAAGTGCCAAACAATGAAACATTCCCCAGGAAATAAGGTACTGATGGTAATAACTACAACAGCTTCCGCGGCATTTCAAAAAATATTTATGGATCTCGTAGGTCCACTGAATAGAGATCAGGATGGTAACTCATACATATTGACACTTCAATGCGAGTTGAGTAAATATATAGAAGCATATCCCTTAGTTAACAAAGAGACTGTTACTGTAGCCAAAAGTTTTGTTAACAATTTTATTTTAAGATATGGCTTGCCAGCAGAAATTGCAACAGATCGTGGGACTGAGTTTATGTCAGATACAATGGTACAAGTGTGTAAGCTTTTGAAGGTAGAAAAAGTAAATTCAACGGCCTATCATCACCAATCCATAGGAGCGTTAGAAAATTCGCATAAACATTTACGCAGCTACTTGCGAATACAGTGTGATGAGCATCCAGACACTTGGACACAATGGCTCCCATTTTGGTGTTTCACCTACAACACAACAGTCCATACAGAGACGAAGTACCAGCCGTATGAACTTGTTTTCGGTAAAGCATGCAATTTGCCTAGTAGTTTAAGTGATAGAATAGATATTTTGTATAACCCAGATAACTATGTTTTAGAATTAAGATACAGATTACAAAAAGCTAGTAATGATGCACGTAAAAATTTAATAAGTAGTAAAAAATTAAGAAAGTTGCGTTACGATAAAAATAGTAAAGACTTTATTTATGTAAAAGATGATTCAATATTAATAAAAAATGAAACAGGGAGTAAAGTTGAAAAAATATATAGTGGACCATATAAAGTTTTACAAGATTTAGGTCCAAATGTAAAAGTTATAAAAGACAATAAAACAGAAATTGTTCACAAGAATAGAACGAAATTGTTTTATGAATAAAAATAGTTAAGTTTTTGAAACTGTTACAAAAAAAGTAATAGAGTAAGTTTGTTATTAGTTAGAATAAGTTGTTTGGTAAACAAATTTGATGTTTCTCAACATTTCTAAATTTTTCTTTGTTAGTATTTAAGATAAAAAAAGAGCTTGTTATTCTTTTTTTATATAATATTTCCCCCGGAGGTGTACTATATGTAAGGTAGATTTCCAAACGCCAGTCATCAATAAACCTTTGAAACTATACTACGTTGTTTGACTCAAGAACGCCTCACACTACAATATGTATATAGGTATTTATAGTATTCAAGTATGATTTATGTAAGTTTATTATTACGTATACGTATGTTTATTAATACTTATTAGTATTTTTACCGACTACCCGTGTCTATTTCTCCTTCGGCAAATTCTCCGATTTTAGGTTGCCTGGAAGAAATTGCTATTAGCAATAAGGCCGCCAGTTGTATCTTATCTTCTGTATCTGCTGTTCTGTATCAATTTTCCGGTATACAATAAAGAATATTCTTATCTTATCTTATCCCAACTTAACCAACGCGTAACCGGGTAACCGTTCCGTGACCACCGCTAGTGGCATTTTTTCCTAGCGCTTCCGTGTTTCTCAAAGCACACTAAGCCCTTGGTCCCGGCTGTCATGTAATTGCAGTGTTCAAGCCATGTCAGACGCCTTATCATATCACGAAGAGACCCCTTCACCTCACGCACCTCCTTATTTGACGACCTCTGTGGCGTAGCGGTAGCGCGTCTGCCTGCCATGCAAGAGGTTCCGGGTTCGAATCCCGGCTGGGAATAAAAAAAAACCCCAGGTCTTGGATGTTTACATGTTTGTGATGTCGTTGTTTCTGGTTCCCACGACACAGGGTATCCTAGTGTGGGGCCAGAAGCAATGTATGTGCTTGTATGTAAATGTTATTTATACTACTCCGTACAGAACTATAGGATGAGTCAACTATAATGTTACATACCCGTCGAAATTACTATGTCCACAGATAGTTATGTCTGAAACAGTTGAACCTCATAGCAGGTTAGCTCTAAAATTAGAATACAAATACATCAGCCAATATCGTAAATCAATACTAGGCAGTAGATTGACGTAGAGGCTGAATAAATAGCCTGTGGCTTCACCGATTCCATCAGGTATTCACATAAATATGGCCACAGACTAATAACGCGCAGATAGAGCGTGAACCAAATATCTAAATAGCTTTGTGGTATACAAAATGGTACCTACCTTATTTATTTATGGCTGATTACCCTGTAGGAAGTTAATGGTTCGATTCCCACTGAGGGCCGCCGTACAAATGTACAACGTCTACAATTTTAGTTTTTAAGCGCAACGCCTAGTTCCTAATACACTATAATACACAAAAAAATACACTAATTGCTGTGTAGTGTCGGCCTAGAGAAAAACACTAACCCAAATTCGTCGTAAAAGGCGACTAAGGGACACAAGCCGGAGGTAGGGCAGCAGCGCCCCCAGCAGTACAATTCCATCAAACTCCCCAACCCGCATGCCCAGCGTGGGGATTATGGGCATAACCCCCCAATGATGGCACGACCTTGCGCTATGGCACTCGTTAGGGGAGGGCTATGTCCAGCAGTGGACTTATAAGCCTGAAGAAGAATCCGAAACAGTAATTTTTATAACAGATCTTTTTCACTGCCTCAAAAGTTCCATTTCGGACTAGTCTGCTTGAGTCAAACCTAAGATAATAACGCAACTCGCGTTTAGCAAAGACTGCCTCTTTCAGATCAAGAGATTCGAGCGATTTTGTGTAACTCGGTCACTATGAAACTTTTTCATTCCTTGGCATCCCTTTTCTCTAATTTGATTTTTTGAGCGCAACGTCGTGTTCCTTATACGGTGTATTCTTTTCACACCCAAAATACTGCGCTCCATTTATGTAATAAATCGTAAACAGTAATTTTTATAACAGGTTTTTTTCATCTCAAAAGAATCAATTTTGGGCAAACCTAAGGTAATAACGCAACACGCTTTTACAAACGACTACCTCTTTCAGATTAAGCGATCCGTGCGATTTCGTGTAACTCGGCCACTATGAAACTTTTTCATTCCTTGGCATCCCTTTTCTCCAACTTGTTTTTTTGAGCGCAACGTCGTGTTCCTTATACGGAATATTCCTTCCACGACCAAAATACTGCTCTCCATTTATGTAATAAATCGTAAACAGTATTTTTTTTTAGGTTTTTTTCACTGCCTCAAAAGTTTCCATTTTGGACTAATCTGCTTTAGCCCAACCTAAGATAATAATGGAACACGATTTTAGCACAGATTACCTCTTTCATATTAAGCGATCCGTGCGATTTTATGTAACTCGGTCACTATGAAACTGCTTCATTCTATGGCATCCCTTTCTCCCCCTTGCTCCTAACCAACGTTTATCTGTCGCCGGCAAACGGTCGGACTGCGCCGTTTTTTAGCGGAAGTTTTTTGTCCTCGCCTCTGACGCTCTTAATTAACGATTGTTGGCGGAGAAGAGTTGCCTTTTTAACTCAGAATAGTTGCTTTTACGTCTAAAAATTTAAAATCACCCGTAGGAATAGGCAGGTTATGACAGGGCGGTTGCGGATAGAACGGTTTCAATCTAAAATAAATCTTGTACACATAGATGAATATGTATACTGTAACGATATGAAATGAAATGAAAAGGTTTTATTCAAAGTAGCGCAGACTCATTCCATTTCAATTTCATAATCTAGATCATTGTGGAGAAAAAATGGACAAAAAAACTCTAAACTTAGTCTTTTCAAAATCCTTAATTAACATACTTATTTTACATAATTATTATAAAACATAGAACTTTTACTTTTTTTACTAGATACTTTTTTATAATAGCTGGAAGCCGTCCAGTGAAGTTTAAATTATTTTAAAGGAAATCATTACGTTTTGTTTAGGTGTCAGTCGACAGCCAGCTAGGCTAGTGTTTCGATAAAAAGAGAGATAATTAAAAAGATAGTATTATTTTAAATTACGTATTTCAATAAGTGGAGGTATTATTTTAATCATAATTTAATCCTAAAGCGCTACATAACCTAGCAGAAATTGGTAAAAAACTGAATTAGTCCTTAGTTCATTATAGTATGTACGATATACATTGACAGATATCCGGCCGGGTCTTAAGACGTATTTTACGTAGGCGCACTTAGACTTAAAACAGAAATTAAGTAAATCATCATTTTCATGCAATTTTATTTATATTAAAATTCAGCTATAAACAGATTCGACCTCCCCAAGATCATGAGACATCATTCTCACCACAGCAATACTATGTACGACTACATCTATATAATGTGTGTGTCGATTAATTCATAGTAAAAAATATATGATATGTCCAAGAAACTTCCTACGTACGTTTGAATCCATGCATACGACAGCACGTTATATTAACGCCGAAGATTTTTATTAAACTTTATGCCTTTGAAATAAGGGTATCATTAGCGAAAAATACAATTTCGGTCAGCAATAACAAGTTGTTTTAGCAGCAACTAGTGGTCGGCACAAAATACAAAATGAATCAGCAAAATAATCAAATTGCGCAGCGGTAAACTCTAAATTCATCAGCAGAAAATTCCGAATTGATCGGTGGAAAATTCTGAATTGACCAGCAAAAAAGTCCAAATAAAATTCCAAACAGATCAGCAGAAAATTCTTAATGGCATGTTTGATTTGAAGAGCGGTGGTAGCGAAGTGGTAGTACGCCGGCTTCTCAAACGGGAGGCCGTGGGTTCGAATCCCGGCATGTATCAATGGCTTTGCTTTCTAAGTTATGTACATTTATGAATAATTACATACATACGTACGTAACCTCACGCCTGTCTCCCAGAGGGGTAGGCAGAGACCAGGGACTGCCACTTGCCACGATCCTGACAATTCACGTTCGCTTTATCAACGTTCATAAGTTGTTGCATGCACGCACGCCGGTTCCAGGTACTTTTCATCTTCCCCTTTGCTAATACATCCCCTATTTGGTCGATGTATGTCCGCCTGGGACGTCCCTTACCAGCCCGTCCACTCACACTCGCAATATACATATATTTGTTTCGTCAATATTTCTTCCTTCATCCTCTCCATATGTCCAAACCAACGCAACATTCTTTTCTCAATTATTCTAGTCACTTCATCCTCTTTCAGCCCACATTGAAATTAATTATTACGCTAAATAGTTTCATTTATTTCCTGACAAGTGTACTCACTGTATACTCAGTTATTGTGTTGATCAAAATAATTGTTAGTACTCGTAGTTTGATTTACTTTTTAGCTAATTTGTGTACTACGATTGCGGGTTAGCGTTCTCCGCTCAAGAACCGGCACGCTCTGGACCGACGATCTGAGGCTGTTGCTGGATGGCTGGATCGACTGGATGAGGATGGCCAACAACAAAAAGAAGTAGCGTTTCTTGAAGGAGATCATGTACAGCAGTGGACGGCTATGGTCTGATGATTTATGTTCCCAATGAAATATTTCATATCAGATCAACCCTTTGCTGGTCTCCACTACTGACAGCGACTGGATGAGGATGGCCAACAACAAAAAGAAGTAGCGTTTCTTAAAGGAAACCATGTCCAGCAGTGGACCGCTACGGTCTGATGATTTATGTTGCCAATGAAATATTTAATATCAGATCAACCGTTTGTTGGTCCCAACTGCTGGGCAAGGGTCTCTGTATCTGTTCTGCATCGCAGGAAAGTCGGGCCATACTCCACTACGGGGGCCAAGTCCGGGTTTGTGGAGGATTGTAAGACATTGGTGGGCCTTACTGTCAGAAGTTATCAAGCCGCCCATAAGGCGTCTGACATGGCTTAACGACTGGCATTACTTGACAGTCTGCTCCAACGGCTTAGAGTGCCCTGCGAAGCACGGAAGCGCTCAGAAAAAATAGTCACGGGATGGCTACCCTCCCATCCAGCAACTGACCGCGTCTGCTGTTGCTTACTCAAGTGATTGATTCCAATCACTCGGTTCCACTAGGCCACGAGCGAATGAAATATTGATATTGGTAATCGAATTCCATTAGTTCCCTTAAAATAAGAATGGCCTAAAATACACATTGTACGGATGGATCAACCGAATACAAAGGGTCCACGGAAAACTAATTTACATACGCGTCTACGGACGTCGTTCTCAAAACAACGGAAAGTACGGAGTCACAAGCTATTTAGCCCGCCCAAAGGAGATTTAACGGATTGCCTCACACCGCGGACCTTTGTTAAATAAATCCATTTACTAAAGGTCGACCCCTAACAAGGGACAAGCGTGTTAGGGCTGTGATACATTGCTGCCGGCGAGCGTCAAGTTAACAAGGCAGTCTAGCCCGCTGAATGTATCAAATATTGTGTTTTTTTAATGTTCTCTAGGTAAATACGTCCCACTGCTATACCACCCTTACAGTTTAATACTAAATTTTTATGTAGCCTATAAAAGTCCCTTTGCAGGGCACAAGCCGTCTCTCAGAAAGGATAAATTACCACGCGGGCCTACCGCGGATCAACCGCTGAGGTATGTCGAAACCTTGAGGTATGGCAAGGTATTGAGATATTGTAAATACGCGATTATATTATTCTTTGCAAGCAAAACTTGGTTTATATTATGTAGATAGTATCAGTCAATAGTCGTAGTTAGGGTGATCTGACACATGGTCCTTCGAGTGTCAAGGCTTGGAGTGAAAAAAAAAGATATAATTGTTTGCCATTGATGGCGCTAGTGGAAAAAATACCAAAGGAAAAAACATGTTATTTTGTACAACGCGTCTTTGGAAAAAGTAAACATCATAAATCTTAATAAATATAGGTCTTTTTACTACAACTGAGAAGAACCTCGATCAAAGAATCTAGGACTTTAAAGCAGTTTTGCCAAAACGGCCATTTTAAGCTTAACTCATTAAAGCTCAAGGTTCCAGACTATAGATTCTACAAATTTATATTTAAATATGAGAAGTTTATTTTATTTAAGATTTTAATGTACATAGTTTGTGTTTTTTTATTATTCATCTATTATTATTGTAAATAAAATTTTGTATTTAAAATAGAGATTCTAAAAATAATTGTTGGTATTCAAGGTTGTTAATATCCATGACTTTCAGTTTTTGAAAAAAACATGTAAGTTATAACACGTTTTTTTCAATGATTTTTATTCAATTGGTGGCGCTAGTTAGAACCTTTAGAAACGGTAGCAACGTATCATAACCCAAAGGGCAGGCGCGCTATTCTAGGTATTCGTTACGGTTTAAGACTCGCAATTGTTTGTAGAGGTCTGTCGGGTGACAAAAAAAGGTGAAAGGCAATTTCATTAAATTGATTAAAATTTCTACAAGGGGAGAGTGCTTGACTGTTTAGATTAGATTGAATCCAAGTCTCAAGCAACTGCTGGCTGAAAATATAATTTCTTTGTTAAATATTTGACTGCTTACTTACATTGAAATCCTTTTCATGGGACTGTGAAACCAGAGATCAAATGAAATCGTGTAATTGTTTGCAGCTTACATCACGTTATAAGTATGTATTTACGCGGTTAATTACAGTTTATTATCCTGTGGTTAACGTTTGGTGATGAAATGAAATGACAAGGTTTTATTCAAAGTAGCGCAGAAACTGCGGCTTAATGAACGTTGCAATTCAAACTAGATGTCAATTTCATTGCTATGTGGTGTCAGCCTAGAGAATAGCACCAACCCAATTCTTCCCGCGGGTGTCGTAAAAGGCGACTAAGGAACACAAACCGGGGGGTGGGCAGCAGCGCCCCCTGCAGTACAATTCCACCGAACTGGGATCCCCAACCCGCATGCCCAGCGTGGGGATTATAGGCATTACCCAATATGATAGCACGACGAGGCGCTCTTTAGGGGAGCGCTATGTCCAGCAGTGGACTAGTATAGCCTGACGACGACGACGTCCATTTCAAAATCTAGATCATTTCAAATTTTCAAATCTAGATCATGAGTAGACTAAGAATCTACCTATCTCACACAAAGGCCGGGGCCCTACTGTACAGTGTCCAACTACTAGCTGGCCCCACAATGTAGGGCCCTACAGATCCCAACCATCAAAAGAGGTAGAAGACGCCCACAAACTGGTGGGCCACGGTAGCAAAGGACTTGGAGCGAGCCCAGTTGAGCGAGCGGACAACCCAGGACAGAAAATCCTGGAGCAAAAGAACGAGGAGAGCTGACCCCAAATAACGGGATGAGGCAAAGACAAAGAAGAAGAGCTGGCCCCACAGTTGTCATCTTATTTCTCAATTCCGATCTTTGTCTATCTGTACGCCGAGTTTTATGTAAATACGTTCATCCGTTACTGCGAGATGAGTAACAAATATGCAAACATCTTTGAAAACCGTTTTAGAGGCTAAAAATTCTACCCATGCCGGGATTCGAACCCGCGACCTCTGGCTATCCGTGCCAGCGCTCTTTCCAACTGAGCTAATGGGCGACTCACCGGCATCCGTGATATTTCGAACCTCTACAATATTCTGTGTATTACGTACAGGCAGCGACATCTGGCTGAAGTAGCTGAAATTTGCAGCCCCGAGTACCTACTTTGCAGTTAGTTTTTTACATCGGAGTGATATCGCTGTACCCACATGATTATATTATTTTTAATGCATTAACTCGTGCTAAGAAAAAATTTAAAAAACCTATTTAGGGGCTGAAAATTCCACCAAATGCAAACATCTTCACAAACTTTTACATTTATAATGTTAGGGATAGTTCATTGTTTACAATTCGATGTCAATTGCAACGACGGTTATCGATATCAACCCTTGTGTATGTCCCCACTGCTGGGGCACGAGTCTCTTTCTGCATCGAAGGAAGGTTAGGCCATACTCCGCCACGGGGGCCAAGTCCGGGTTGGTGGAGAATTGTAAGACAGTGGCGAGCCTTACCGTTAGAATTTATCAAGCCGCCCATAAGGCCTCTGACATGTCTTAACGACTGCTATTACATGACAACCGGCACCAATGGCTTAGTTAGCGGTAGTCACGGGACGGTCACCCATCCTGCACCTGACCGCGCCTGTTGTTGCTTAACTCAAGTGATTGATTCCAATCACTCGGTTCGGCTGGCCACGAGCGCTTCGATAACGGTTAACCCACAGATTATTAAACTAAGCATCTAGGTTTATATTCTTTTTGTTACACTAACCCGTGCTGAGGACAATTTTCAAACCTATTTAGCGGCTAAAAATTCCGCCCATGCTGGGATTCGAACCCGCAACCTCTGGCTAAACGTACCAGCGCTCTACCAACTGAGCTAATAGGCAAGCGCTGGCATCAGCAAAATTTCGAACCTCTTTACAATATTCTCTGTATTATTTACAGGAAGCGACATCTGGATGAAGTAACTTGCATCACTTACAGCCCCTAGGTTTATCCAAATTTACCTACTGCAAGTTATTTCAATAGAGATTAATACACACTTTTTAGGGTTCCGTACCTCAAATGGAAAAAACGGTGAGTAACAAACATCCAAACATCTTCACAAACATTCACGTTAATAATATATTAAGTAGGAAGTAGGTTGAGATTTATTTATTTATCTATTTACTTAAGTCACATCAATAGGTAACATACAAGTATTACAAGATAGCATAGCTTAGGGTATTTTGTAGTATGTTAGCTAATTACAGGTGAGCACAAGATTACATAATGTATGAATTCTTTGTTAATAGTGTTCTATACACATTGGTAGGTGTTGACACTGTGCCAAAGGGTCAGACGGAGGTCTTATGTCTTATGTATGCTGAGATGGGGGTCTTTTTAGGGTTCCGTACCTCAAAAGGAAAAAACGGAACCCTTATAGGATCACTTTGTTGTCCGTCTGTCCGTCCGTCCGTCCGTCTGTCAAGACCCTTTTTCTCAGGAACGCGTGAAGGTATGAAGCTGAAATTTATATCAATTACTCAGGTCTACTGTCCCTTGAAGCTGTGAAAAAATCAAACTTCTAAGCCAACGCAATCAAAAGATACAGCCGTTTATGCCGCAAATTTTCGACACTTGCAAGGGAATCAAAACCTACAGGGTGCTTCCCGTGAACTCAGAATCTTGAAATTTGGTACGAAGCAACGTCTTATAGCATAGATAAAGGAAAAATTACGAAAACCATAATTTTTTAGTTACATCACATAATATATTTTTTTTAATAATTTTAAACTTACTACCCATTTCCTCATAAACGCGTAGAGGTATTAAATTGAAATTCATACCAAATACTCAGGTCTATAATACAGGTTTGTACGGAACCCTCGGTGCGCGAGTCTGACTCGCACTTGGCCGATTTTTTCTTATTTTAATCATACATCAATCGCGTGGTTAAGCAACAACAGGCGCGGTCAGGTACGGGATGGGTGAGCGTCCCGTGACTACCGCTAGTGGCATTTTTCCGAGCGCTTCCGTGCTTCGCAAGGCACGTTAAGCCGTTGGTGCCGGCTGTCATATAATGGCAGTCGTTAAGCCATGTCAGAGGCCTTATGGGCGGCTTGATAACTTCTGACAGTAAGGCCCGCCACTGTCTTACAATCCTCCACCAACCCGGACTTGGCCCCCGTGGTGGAGTATGGCCTAACCTTCCTGCGATGTAGGAAGAGACCCGTGCCCCAGCAGTGGGGACATACAAGGGTTGATAACGAATCATACATCAGTCCATAATTATGTACGTAACTGTTGATGCTTGCCTGTCCCGTTTACAGATTCAGAAGGTGCTTCGGCACCAAACAAGCAATGCACTGCACCTTTTACTGCTGAAGCCATCCAAATTAAGTGCCCGACGAGCCAAAGCGACCGGAAGCCCCGTTTAAAAAGGAAGCGCAAACTGAAATATCTACATTTGTATTCAAATGCAAGTTCCATGCGCGAAATGTTGCCAATAATTCTGAATGCGAACGCATAAGCACCATTCACGCGGCCGCGCAGTGTGAAATACGCCTTGTTTATCAGGATATAGAGTGCATTTTCAAGAAATGCCGGAAAACGGTGGGTCATATTGCAAAATCATGAGGAGTCGTTGCTCTGAATGCCTCACATGGACCGTAAAAAGATAAAGAATGCTCCCTGCACCGGGATGCTTTCAGGAAGATACGTTAAAGGAAACGAAGGAAAATTCTAAACAAGCAAAAGACTTTTAGGGAAAGCGAAATTTCTAAGTTTACAAATAATTATGTCCATTAGTAAACAGGAGGTTAATGTTAATGCCTATTTAAAGGACGATTGCGTCTGGTTCTCAACACATTCATGAGTAGCCACTTTTAAGTTGAAAAGTGTGTTAATTAAGTTAAAACTTTATTGAAAATTATAAATGTGGCTGTTTTTTGGTAGAGTGGAAATTTGGAATTCGAAACGATCAAAATTATTTTAGGGAAAGCTTACTCAGGGAACTTTTAAGTGTACAAATGTGTCTGGTATTTAACATTAGATAAATTTTAATGAATGGTGTTCAACATATTCTTGCGTAACAATTTTTACATTGAAAATTCTGTTAATTAAGTTAAAAATTTGTTGAAAGCAATGAATGTGGTAGTTTCTTTGTTAGGTTCTCAACTATCTATACTCAGACTAACAATTTTGTTTCTTCGCCGAGGGGCACGGGTCTCTTCCCTAAGGAAGGTATAGGCCATACTCCACCACGGGGGCCAAGTCCGAATTGGTGGAGGATTGAAAGACAGTGGCGGGCCTTACTGTCAGAAGTTATCAAGCCGCCCATGAGGCCTCTGAAATGGCTTAAGGATTGCCATTACATGATAGCCGACACCAACGGCTTAACGTGCCACGCGGAGCACGGAAGCGCTCGGAAAAAACGCTACTAGCGGTAGTCACGGGACGGTCACCCATCCTGCACCTGACCGCGCCTGTTGTTGCTTAACTCAAGTGATTGATTGTAATCACTCGGTTCGACTAGGCCACGAGCTCAACTGAATTGTAATTAGATATGTATATTACAAATATTGACAAACCGACTTTAGGCACAATTACAATATGACACAATTTTCATAGTCCTAAATATTTTAAACACGTTATTTTGTGTTTAACGTAACTGTAAGTTAACGATTTTCATCGCAAGTTGTTCTTTTTTCAAAATTATTTATGGGACTGACGTTTTCAGCACGATACAATTGTCTCAGCATGACGTAACTGTCATAAATGTCATAAAAGAATGGAAATTATTTTTAAACATATCATCATCCTCATCATCAGTCTTTATTAGTCCTCTGCTGGACAAAGCCGTCCCCTAATACTAAACATATACTATTTAATAATACGGTTTTAGACACTACCTATCATCACACAACCGCAATCTAACGCAAATAAAAATCTAGAAAATTCCTTAAAACATTTTTATACTTTTATTTTTCTTTTTTTTTCCATCAACCCATTATGTCCCCACCGAGGGGCACGGGTCTCTTAGGCCAAACTCCACCACGGGGGCCAGGTCCGGGTTGGTGGAGGATTGTAAGACAGTGGCAAGCCTTACTGTCAGAAGTTATCAAGCCGCCCATAAGGCCTCTGACATGGCTTAACGACTGCCATTATATGACAGCCGGCACTAACGGCTTAACGTCGCAAGGCACGTAAGCGCTCGAAAAAATGCCACTAGCGGTAGTCACGGGACGCTCACCCATCCCTTACCTGACCGCGCCTGTTATTGCATAACCCAGTGATTGATTCCAATCACTCGGTTCGCCTAGGCCACGAGCGCTTCATACTTTACTATACATATAAAACCATTCAGATAACACAAATCTTACAAAGTTTATTTGAACTCTTTAGAAGCCTTCGATAGGTAACTTATCTTTAGCTATCACGTCCCAGTATTTTAGTAAGTAGACCTTTCCACCCCTTATTTCTCACTCGATAGAGGTGTACCTATTATGTGGAAGGGCTTATACGCAGTAACATTATTCACAAAAATTGGGGAGCTATCCTATCAGCGACGTCGAACGAATTAGGTTAGAATACCTTGGATCGACTCTTACGAGAATAGCCCCTTTATTTACTTTCATGGCCGATCGTTTGATTTTATTTCTATCGATTATTATCTAGCGGATTATCGGGCTGTCAGCTTCCTTTGTTTCTCGAAAGCTAATTGGTATTCGCTGGAACGGATAAAAAAAGGTAGAGCAGTATATCTAGAGAATAACAGCAACATGTGATCTCTATCAAGTAAAATAATAGCAGAGATTAGTCCTTCAAACAATGGTCCAAAGTTTATCATAGTCAGGCTACACTAGTCCACTGCTGGACATAGCCATCCCCTAATGAGCGCCTTACCGTCCAGTCATCAGCTTGCCACATCCATCATCTGCCTGCAGTTTTTCGCAGATCATCATCCCACCTGGTCGGAGGGTGTCCTGCACTGCGTTTGCCGAGTTGCGATCTCCACTCAAGAACACGTTTACTCTATCGGTTGTGAGTTCTTCGCGCAATATGGCCAGCTCACTGCCACTTCAGCTTGCTAATTCTCTGAGCTATATCGATAATTTTGGTTCTCTGCCGGATGCATTCGTTACGATTGCAAGCATGCATTTGCTCCGAATTTTATGCATTTAGCTAATAAGTACGTCGACAGTGCATGAACATTTACATGCGCACATGGCCTACAGTATGATCATATCGCAATTGTGTGTAGTTACGGCCTCATTCACTTTCGTGATGTTGCGATAGACACGAAAATATATGTAGTGTCGTATTGGTAGAACTAACTACAAATACGAAGAAATCTGTAGTGTGTAGGGCACCCCCTAAGCACTTAGTGGTTAATGCCCCACGCACATCGTATACGCCAAGGCGACCTTTATTTTCTCGCTTGGACTTTGGTTCTTTATATCGTTGCACTTCGATATCAACCTTGTGTATGTCCCCATTGCTGGAGCACTGGTCTCATCCTGCATAGCAGGAAGGTTAGGCTATACTCCATCACGGAGGCCCAGTCCGGGTTAGTGAAGGATTGTAAGACGGTGGCGGGGCTTACTGTCAGAAGATATCCAGCCGCCAATAAGGCCTCTGACATGCCTTAATGGCTGATATTACATGACAGCCGGCACCGACGGCTTTAAGTACCTTGCGAAGCACAAAAGCGATCGGAAAAATGCCACGAGCGGTAGTAACGGGCCGGTCACCCAACCGCGCCTGTTGTTGCTTAACGCGAGTGATTGATTCTAATAAGTCGTTTCCACTAAGCCACGAGCTAGCATTGCATTTTTTCTTCTTTTTGGGTCAGCGATTCGAAGCATTGCCACACTACCACACTTTATTGTAATTCACAAATTATAGATCTTGTAGACCAGTTTAAATATAAGTCCACCCTTAAATACAGTCCACTTATTGAATTTTCTGTTACGATCCTAACGTATCGTGTGAAATAAAATTACGGCTAGAGTAACAAGATAGTTTTATCCTTGTTTTATCAAGAAACTTTTATGCAATAGCATCGAGCGAGCGTGCTCATATTTCCCGATTTTGTTGTACATTTTCTCTCCGATGACGCGTAATGTAAAGTTACGTTTATGTTGGTATTTTTATGCAACACTTAAATCAATGTGGCATCTTTACAAGGAAGGAAGTCTAGCACTTCGTTGCAGCGTCGGATAGTACCATGACGATTAATCCAAACATTTTTGAGCTGCATACTATAGCACAGTGACATAAACTTGAAGTAGCGATGGGCTGGTTACATCTGCTAAGGAACCTATAGTCGATTCGGGGTACATAAGTTCTGGATTGGTATTTAAAGTTAATAATGGCAGTCATGGAATCTTATTCGTATATGTGGTAATTAATTTATTAGATTTAAGAGGACTTGAGAAAAGATGGTCAGAGTGGAGTTTTTTTACCGCTGCCTTTTTCTCCACTACACTACGGTCCGAAGACAGCGGCTTTCAATTTCATGTTACATTGTAAATTATGTGTAAATAATGTAAATTATTCACGTTGAAATAAATTGAATTGAATTTATTGGAGATGAGGAACTGGCAAACGCTGTATCGACTATGTAATGCAGATTCCTGGTAGCGGCTGAATGAGGTTATCTGAAGACAGAAAAAAGCGGCGTGCCTTTGAGAATGCGTACGTCCAGCATTATACAAACTGTACGAGCTGATTGATTAATACGTAAACTTACCTCTGTATTCCGGAGGGGTACAACATGTCTTTTAAAAACACAGGGGTACAAAAACTGGTTTGACTCCCACTCTTCTCCGATTGGGACTCGGGACAGTTTTTTTTTCCAACGCCCTACTTGAGGCACGCCCCAGAGGAAGGGCACCGACAAGTTGGTCGGACGTCATAAAAGAAGCAGTCGTTGGAAGCATGTACCAGGCGGTCTACGTGGCGGAAAATCATTTGCTGTGGAAACGAGCGAACCATGATCGCAATCCTCAGTCGTAAGGGCACGATGAAGAAGAAGAAAACCTGAAGCATGAATATTATAGAAATTCAGTCATCTCAGCAGCCAATGAGGACAAAAAGTTGCCCCAGAAAATAGCCTCTCACAAGCAGCAATTTGACATTCAAAATACGCAAGTTACGGCATACAAATAGGTGTGAAGTTTGCGGGGCCTTGCTCCTGGTGGAATGTTAAAACGCTTCTGAAAGGGCGCCGCCAATCAACGCCTATTCTGATTCAGATTCGGCCCCGGACGAGAGTTGTAGTAAGGCTTACTGCTGCGAAGTCAGGTGCGCATGTCTGAGATTGCAGAAGGACCTCAGTGATCTATTCTTTCTCAGTTTGGTTCCTTATATGGTGTATGTGTCGCAGCCACTTTGAGTAATTCCGCCCTTTACAAACGGCGTCGTCTGTTTACAAACGTGTGTCCGTTTGCAATATGCCGAAGGCAAATTGTGAACGGCCTTGTCAGTTTCTGAAATGCCATGATCATACAATGGCACTTTGAAAAATGCCATAATCAGTCCATCGCCATTTGTAAAATGCCGCGGCAATTTGTCGAAGTTAGTACGAAATCTAGCCGCAACGAGCGCTGTACGTCAAAACAACAACAATGGCTGCCGCAAGTGCTTTCGTTCACGAAGAAAATAAAGAAATTATTAGTGAAACAGTGCCGTTTTCGAGAGAAATGAGTTTTAAAGAACTACGTAGAGTTGTCAAAATTAATTGAATCTCAAGTGGGAGCAGTCAAAACACCGTGGATAAAACAAAAGGTGTGTGAGGTTATCCGGCACATCAAAAATGCTACGGTGTCCATCGAAACGGGTGTTCGCCGGACTACTGCGGTACATTATTGGTGCTCAAGGTACGATGTGATGAACATGTGATTTCTTTGGAGGAGTACCAACAAAAGTACCAACCTCAATATTGTGATAATTATGGGAAACGATTAAGCTAAGACTTTAATTTTTATACTATGTTTTGTTTATTCTCTTTGATAGGTAAACTTGTTAAAAAGACTGTTATTGTTACCTTGTTCATAATATAAGTTGTATTTTTTTAAGATTACAAAGTACAAACTCAATATAACATGCCTAATCTCATTATGTAAAAGTATGAATGTAAGGAGCCACAACAGGCAATCCTTCTATAGTTAGTTTAATTTATTTGTGCATTTTTGTGGATTTAAATAACAGTTAAATTGTAATTTATATACCTAATACTTACCGCTTGCAGACTCTACTTAAATCGAGATTAGCTTAAAATACAAAAAGACTGAACATGAAACGCTTTTTTTTTCATAATCATCAAACCATGGTCACTCTTAATGTTGAACGTCAACTATTTTTATGAAATCGATCAAACTCACAAACTGCCTTCGGCATTTTGTAAACGAGCAAGCGTTTAAAAACTGACGACGCCCTATGTAAACGGGCGGATTTAACAAAATGCCTGCGACATATGGACAGCCAGATTTCATCACCCAGCAAATTAAAATCGCTGAAGAAAATACCAAGATGCTAGTTTTTTTCTCCATTGTGTTATATCACTCCATTGACGCTAGGCCGTGGGACATTTTGTATAAAAAAATGCCATTTATAATTTTTCAGCTCTTATTATCGATACTGCAAAAAGGGCTTCAGGGTTTATCGTTAATTCAAATATAACGTTACTTCATGGCAAGCTTATCTCGTGATTCAATAGTCTTCGCAAGAGATGTCTGTTTAATTTGCACGGATTATTGGAATCACATTGTTTTTTATAGTGTACTAAATAGAATCAAATAACAGTTATGGTTTGTTTGTAACGCTATATTGACAAAAAAATTAAATTTAAATAACAAGTGATTTACAAAAGCGGACTTTGTCGTACTTGTGAAATTGAAAAACTTCATTTTATATAATTTTTTCTCATGTCATTCTATTGTAAAACTATGCCTGGATTAGTAGGGCTAGGTCAAAAGTTCAGTTGACCAAATATACTTGGCCAACCGAAACTTGGTTTTCAATAGCCAAGTCGCATTAGGAAGCTTACGCAACTGTTAAATAGTATATGAAACGTGAGCAGATCGTGAAATGCTCGAGCATTTCCTATTATGATTCATTTCGTGATTTGTCTATGCCATAAACATTTTCTAATTCTTCGAAGTTGGTAAAATATAGCCAGCAAGTTGATAGAGAATAATAATGTTTCTCTTGTATAAATTAGCGGGAGTACAGAGTGATAAAATTTATATGCGATTATACTAAAGAATAGGAGCTTTAATAATTTAAAAACCTTTTTTTAGAGGCTGAAAATTCCACCCATGCCGGGATTCGAACCCACGACTGGCTATCCGTGCCAGCGCTCTTTCCAACTGAGCTAATGGGCGACTCACCGGCATCAGTGAAATTTCGAACCTCTTTACACTATTCTCTGTATTACGTACACCCGTGTATAGTGTATAGGGCTATGTCCAGCAGTGGACTAATAAAGCCTGAAGAAGAAGAAGAAGTACCCGTGTTAGTGCATAAACATATCTTAGCAATTAATAATGCATGCTGTGTTTCAGTATAATTAGTTAAGGTACCTTAATCATTTTTTTACTGCCTTAAGTTTGATGTGTCTATCAGTACTATTAACTGTTGTGGAACCTAATAAATAAATAAAAAATATAAGCTTTAATAATGTTAATACCAATAATATGTTTTTATTTCAGAATACTTAGTTCCAGATTACATCATAAATGTTATTTTTATGATGTAATTTGGACCTATGTATTCTAATAAAAAAACATCACATCGAAAATTTGGATATATTCTGATAAGTATTCTGGATAAGTATAGAATCGCTCGTACCAACGGCTTCCTGAGTCATCTTAATTGATCACGAAGGTTATGCAACATTAAGCTCGTTCAGTGCATGGATGGGTCTATGACTAACGCAAGTGGCATTTTTCCCAACGGTTTCGTGCTTTGAGGCACGTTAAGCCGTTGGTGCTTGCTGCCGTCTATAGATGGCAGTCGTTAAGCCGAGTCAAAGGCCTTAGGGCGGCTTGAAAACTTCTGACAGTAAGACCAGCCACTAGTCTTACAAGCCTCCACCAATCCGGACTTGGCCCCCGTGGTGGAGTATGGCCTATACCTTCCTTAGGGAAGAGACCCAAGCCCCTCGGTGGGGACACAATGGGTTGATGATGATGATGATAAAACAGCAGAGCCTTTTCTAACCACAAAATGATAGTTAACATTCTGTTATGTAATATATTAAACACTGAAGTTAGACACGCTGGGAAATTAGCGTATGTGACATCGACCGGGAACATAAGTTAGACCGAGCTCTGAGTTGAACGTGGGTACTAAGAAAGTCGGTGGTCTCGCTTCTCGAACTAGCTTCCAACATGATGCCCATATTTGTGCAATATAATCATGATGTGCTAATTAAGGTTATTAAAAAACTAACGCCCGGCGTGAATTCTATGGATACTGGGCTGGAGAACTAACCGCTTTATCTGTAAAAGGTGGCTGGCTAAATAATAAATGATCCGGTTATTAAAATATCAAAACCATAAACACATTATAGACGCGCACCTTTCAGGGACACATTATCATAGAGCCACAGACTATGTGGAGCGCATTTGATATAAGCCAAGGTACGTTCACGTTTTACAAAACATATTATAGAACGAATGTACAAAACACATCCTCCGTATTGTAAATTTTACATTTGCAATAAAAGTGTTAATAAGATATTTTAAACTTTCGCGACTTGTACACATTGTTAGAATATTTTCGGGGCTTAATCGCGTAGTAATTTATTGCGATTGTACCTCGACGTTTCGACGACGTTACAGCCATCGTGGTCGACGTCGAGGTAGAAATAAAATAGCAATAAATTACTACGCGATTAAGCCCCGAAAATATTCTAACTGAAGTGTTAATAATAATAATAACGTAAAAACACATTTATTCAATAATCATGTGGGTACCTACAGCGATATCATAACCTAACTGCAAAGTAGGTACTCGGGGCTGCAAGTGATGCAAGTTACTTCAGCCAGATGTCGCTGCCTGTAAATAATACAGAGAATATTGTAAAGAGGTTCGAAATTTTCCTGATGCCGGTACTTGCCCTTTAGCTCAGTTGGGAGAGCGCTGGCACAGTTAGCCTGAGGTAGCGGGTTAAAGTCCCGGCATGGGTGGAATTTTTTGCAAAGGTAACCCGTGTCCTTAGCACGGGTTAGTGGCAACAAAAAGAATATGAACAATTATTCAAAGAGTGTAAACAAACAACGCATATATGTTGGTGGACTACATGTACCAGTGTTACCATCAATGTTAATCTGTATTATTTGTGTTAATCCATGGTATGTAATAAAAAACCTGTTATTTGCTTAGTTATTATTTCGAAGTTATTAAGTACCTAAATATAAAAGCTGTTGGTTTTCCAAGTTTTAATAAAAATTGTTAATATAGAATCAAAGGCAGCCAGATACGATACTCAAACTGCAAATGCCTCATAAGCTCCCGCAATAGCGAAAAAAGACCCCCATCTCAGCATACATAAGACATAAGACCTCCGTCTGACCCTTTGGCACAGTGTCAACACCTACCAATGTGTATAGAACACTATTAACAAAGAATTTATATATTAATGTAATCTTATGCTCACCTGTAATTAGCTAACATACTACAACAGACCCTAAGCTATGCTATCATTTAATACTTGTATGTTACCTATTGATGTGACTTAAGTAAATAGATAAATAAATAAATCTCAACCTACTTCCTACTTATATTATTAACGTGAATGTTTGTGAAGATGTTTGGATGTTTGTAACTCAACCACGTTTAACGCGTTACATGAAACTTGGCATACAGATATACCTATGAGACATAGGATGCTTCATATCCCATAGATAATATTTTATTGCTACCGTAACTTTTTTTCTAGCCAAACCTTAACATATTTATTTATTGCGTTGCCATGGCAACAACCGTTGTATAAACAAATTGCGTGGCGGTACATAGTATACCGGGAAAGCTAGTCACATTATAAAAGAAGACATGTTTTATCTATTCATGGATCTAGTTAGCTCCGATACCCACCTTAACACCGGATCTTTTATTGCGATTCCCAGTAAATAAACGGCGTGTAAAATACACCATCGCTCCACAGATTAATCGCATCGACAGCGAGACGATACAGCGAACGATTGCTCGATACACAACCGCACTTGTGGAAGATGAACGCCTTCGACATACGAACTGTGCCTTCGGTGCTTCGTACATTTCTCCTATATTCCATTCCAGACACGTTTCCCCTGGACGTAAATAGAACGTTGATAAAAATCATTAAAATGCAGCAAGAAATAATCTTTAGCTACGTAGTAGAGAAAAGCAATGTTATCCCAGGGGGTGGAATAGTGGACTCTAAAGAGAGAGACCCACGTTCGATTACCAGTGCGGCCATATACCAATGACTTTGTTTTCTAAGTTATAAACATCTGTCAATCGATCGATTTCAACCCTGTATGTCCCCACTGCTGGGGCACGGGTCTCTTCCTGCATCGCAGGAAGGTTAGGCCATACTCCACCACGGGGGCCAAGTCCGGGTTGGTGACACCTGTCAATGCATAATAGGAATTCCAGGAGGAAATCTGAGTGTCTGAGGGATTGAAATTCCTCCGCATGCGAATTTGCCAATCTGCGGTGGGCACGCGTGATAATTATACTCATACTCTCTTTCGGAGAGAAGGCATGTGCTTTGCAGTGGGACGTTTATTAGCTACATTAATAAATGTAGTAATAAGCTGTCACAGTGCTATTGGTCCTGGACAGGCCTACTCCATCTTATCCATCTTTACTCTAGGATTTTTCATTCTTGGCGCCTATGATATGCTTCATAATGGTGAATCGGAATATTTCGCTTTAGGGCACATTATGGTGGGGCCTGGACCGTTTTATCGAACTTTTGTTGGGTCTTAGCTGCTGTATTGAGGCCGAGTATTGACTGCGCCCTAGGCATGCTGTATTAGGGCGTAGTGAGATGATTACATAGTTATGTTTTATCATGATATCCCTATTAATCAAGTTGCTGGACTATTAATGTTAGTAGACTTGGACTGTTCTTATCTTTAGTAATACCCGTACAATATAGTAAATAGACTAATAATATTAAGATGACTCCAAAGCTTATATTTTCCTCTGCTTTATCATTATATAAATAGGGATATGAACATAAAACAATGTCCCATGCACTGCTGGGTACAAGTGGTTCCTTCACCCATATAGTGTGAGTGATGGTACCACATGACGCTTTAAAACTGATCTGAAATAAATGCAAATTCCTAAGTTTTCAATGTAATTTTCTGCTCGTTCACTATTCGTTGATTTCATTGTTCCAAGAAATAGAAATCACTAATTTATTTTTATCCACTTTGATCGTTTTTCAATAAATAACTAGGGAAGACATATGAGCAATATTATATAAACCTGAAGACTTTAATATGTTCCTAAGGGCCTGTTTCACAATCTGCAACTAAAGTTCCGGATAAGCTATCCGCAACCAGGGCTGGCGTTTGTTCTAAATTTGAAGCCAAAAACAAACACACGCAATATAGGAATATTTATTTAAATTTAGAACAAACGGCAGCCTGGTTGCGGATAGCTTATCCGGAACTTTACTTGTAGATTGTGAAACAGGCCCTAAATGAAATTAAAATTAATTGTATCTATTTTTTTAACGGTTACAAACATAATGTTACTGGCTCCCAGAATAGGATTCACTATGATATGTGCTACGTCAGCTTCCAATGAATTTATTTTCTAAGTTACGTACATATGAGGTTGCAGTTACAATACCACTCGTTAACTGTGAAGGAGAACATCGTGAGGAAACCTGAGTCTTTGAAGTGTTCACATACCTCAGAGCTTGAAATCGTGGCGGGCATGAAAAATAGTGACATAACATAACATTTACATACAGGCACATACATTGCTTCTGGCCCCACACTAGGATACCCTGTGTCGTGGGAACCAAAAACAACGACATCACAAACATGTAAACATCCAAGACCTGAATGGAATATATATAGGCTGTATTTCCTTCTTATTAAACTTTGACCCGGAACAGAGTATAATGCGCGCCAGAACTCCGCTGCGACAATTTTTCACGATACTTCCACGCATCCGCTGGAAAATATTGAGAAAGGAAGCGGCGTCGTTGTGGAAACTAATGGGGCGGTTGTAAATAGCAAATCTCGACTCTAAAAAGCCAGTGAGGAACTGAGATAACTCCTCTTTGCAGTACCGTGAAACTCCAAAGTACCTAATGTAACGGATTCCTATGTGGAAGAAAAAAAGAACTTTGTACTTTACATCTACGTACTGAGATGATTTATTCGGCGTCCAGTGGCACTTTCACTCACACTAGATGGGTGGACGGGCCACTCGGACGCTGCATTGCATGGTACTCTTCCATCATCGCCCAACGAAACCCGAAATATGACCATGAATCCGTTGACGAAGCCCATTGTGAAATATTATCATAATTTTGTTCTTTTATACCTTTGTTACCATAATTATGTGCATATTAAGTAGTGCATGATAAGTAGAATTGTAATTCTACTTATCATCATAAAAATTAATAGAAGAAAAATACATACTTAATTGAAAATATAAAACTTAAACTAAACCTAATTTAAATAAAATAATTATACTATTTTTTTAATGCACTAACCCGTGCTAAGGACAAATTTAAAAACCTATTTAGAGGCTAAAAATTTCACCCATGCCGGGATTCGAACCCGCAACCTCTGGCTATCCGTGCCAGCGCTCTACCAATTGAGCCAATGGGCGACTCACCGGCATCAGTGAAATTTCGAACCTCTTTACACTATTCTCTGTATTACGTACAGGCAGCGACATCTGGCTTAAGCAAATTGCATCACTTACAGCCCCGACTACCTACTTTGCAGTTAGGTTTTACATTGGAACGATATCACTGTACCCACATGATTATACTATTTTTTTTAATGCATGACGAGGCCCGTGTCCATTAGTGCATATCGACAGGCAGAAGATGATGGTGATGATGATGAATTATAATAAATTATCAATGTTTTTAAAAACCTATTTAGATGCCAAAAGTTCCACCCACGACGGAACTCGAACCTTTCTCTGGCCGACCTCTGGCTAACCGTGCCAGCGCTCTCCCAACTGAGCTAATAGGCGACTACCCGGCATCCGTGAATTTTTTAACCTTTTTACAACACTCTCTGTATTACAGGCAGCAACATCTCTCGGCGGCGTCAGGCTATACCAGTCCACTGCTGGACACAGCCCTCCCCCAAAGCCCTCCTCCTGCAACATCTAGCTGAAGTAATTTGCATCACTTGCAGCCTCGAGTACCTTACTTTGCAGTTAGGTTTTACATCGGAATGATATCGCTGTACCCACATGATTATTTTCTTTTTAATGCATTAACCCGTGCTAAGGCCAATTTAAAAAAAATGCATGGGTGGAATTTTTAGCCTCCAAATAGGTTTCTAAAAATTGTTCTTAGCACGGGTTAGTGCATTAAAAAGAATATAAAAATTATTAATATACTAAGTGCAGCCGTATTGGCCACATTACATCACATCACGTCACATCACACTAATATTATAAAGGCGAAAGTTTGTGACTGTGTATGTTTGTTACTTCTTCACGTCTACACTGCTGGAGCGATTTTAATAAAATTTGGTATGGAGTTAGCTCACATCCTAGATTAGATAGATAGATATATAGATAGATAGAGAACACTTTACTGCACAACCAGAAAAATATTACAACCATGATTCTTAAATATAAGTAATGTTATACAATTGGCGGTCTTATCGCTAAGAGCGATCTCTTTCAGACAACCTTAGCATAACACATAGGATGCAATTTACTGCAGGAAAATATCTTATCCCGATTGTAAAATTGATAAACCGTGGGTAATACCGCGGGGCACAGCTATTATTTTATGAAAATGAATGAAAAGCTCTAAAAGTGAAAGCGTGTCTCAAAAAAAAGCGTGGCAGCACCCAGCGAAGGCCAAATTAACACATAGGCTACGTTTTACTGCGGGAAACTATCTTTTTCCCATGGGAAAATCCTTGAACCGCAGGTAACACCGCGCTGCACAGCTAGCATTCTATAAAAGTGAATGATAAGCTCTAAAAGTGAAAGCGTGTCTCAAAAAAAAGTGTGGCAGCACCCACCGAAGGCCATTCATCGGGAAAGAAAACGCCCGCGGGTGTCAAAATGTATTCCGCCAAATTTTGAGCTACAATGGCTTTAGGGTTTACGGACGCATTCTAACCCCAGGATGTAGACACGCAATGGGTGGCACAGAAGACCCCCTTATTTTTTTACCGTTTTGATTATTTCGTGTCATCCGTTCTTCCTTTTTTTGTGTAGCCTATAAATGTCCCACTGCAGGGCACAGACCTTCTCTTAGAGAGAGAGAAAGTATGGGCTTAAATACCACGCGTGCCCACCGCGAATTGCCAATTTCCACTTGAATTGCGGTACGCCGAGCTATTTTTTACCCGACTGCAGCGAAGCCCAAAAGGAGGGTAATGTGTTTAGTGCGTATGTATGTATGTATGTATGTATGTATGTAAGTATGTCCGATTCTATGTTCCCTCATAACTCCTTAACCAATGGTCAGATTTTGTTAAACAAGGTGTCATTCGATTTGACATCCTTGCGCGGGTGTCATAGGCTATATAAAATCATAATTATGCGATCAGAACTGTGACGAAAAAATAAAATTCGTTAAGAAGATTCGTTAAAGTACAGCTAGGAGCCACTAGATGGCGCTGTTATATTTAGTTTATTGAATTCGAATACTAATTTTATTGAACTACCCCTAACAGGTGTGAAATATTTAAAACAGAATTTTGCGGATGACGTAGGTTACATAAAATCATCATTAATAGAGAACCAACGGAACAAAAAATAACATTTACTTCTAAGCAATTAAAGTACCACTTTTAGCCACTTGATGGCGCTGCTACATTTTATTTATTCTAATACATGTGTATACATAATTTCGGCTTTGGTCTACATGTAAACAAACCATTTATAGAATCGGTACAAATGCGGAAAGAAATAATTCCTATAAAGTGGTTTGAAAATATAATTTTGTTTAACTACGCCTAACACGTGCAAAGTATTTAAAAGAGAATTTTGCGGGTGTCGTTGATTAACATAAAATCAGCATTAATAGAGAACAATTGCAACACAAATAATATTCACTTCTAAGTAATTAAAGTACTGTAGCATTAGTTCCTCTACCCAACCACAGATGGCGCTGTTTGTGTTCTAAATTGCGGTATGGTTTTGTCCGAAGGCCCTACATAATATTAAACAAAATTGGATAGTATTGAGCACTCGACCAATCACTTCGACCAATACTGACCATCCACTAATAATTGGCACGACTAGTGACGTAGGTAATATACCTCGCTTTGCGCTGTGGTGCGAGTAGTACAGTTACTAATCCGTAATCCTTAGTAAGTTTCATATTGCTTCAATAAATAGATCCCTAAGTACGTGCTGTCGTGCTGAAACAACGTTTCTCTTCTTGTCTGCTGAAACCCTGTCCTACAGTACCACTTAGCCACTAGACGTATTTCTTTCTACGCCATTCGTTTATCTCATTAATTTAAGAAATATCAACCTCATAGGGGGTAATAATACATTACTGCAGAGGCCGAGAAGTAAGGGATTGCTGGACGAGTTTGGGATAGACGGCCGAGTCGTAGACGAGGCCGTCTAGAACGAGTCCTGCAATCCCTGTTCCGGCCGAGGATTGTATAATGCTTTTCTCAAACAATGCGAGGAAATATTAATATTAAAATAATTACTAGGTAATTAAGAAATAATAGTTTTGTTTGCCGCCTTTTTTATTTTTTAAATACACTAACATATTTGAGCACCATGTTTAACCGCACAAAAACCAATACCATAGATTGTTTTTTTTTAATCTTGCAAGTATGCTTACATAACTTAGTAGGTGGTTGGCTGTATGTAATTTTTCCTTGGTCAGTTTAATTTTAGTAAGTAAATTTAAAAAGTTAGAGCAGCGGACGGTAATGGATTTTCATACTTACTTTACTGGCTTAGGCCAGTAAAGTGAGGCGGGACCAATAAAAGAGAAACTTTGTGGCTTTATTTCATGGTAATAACACAAACATTTCCGAGCATGTTTGAGAAAAAATAATTAATTTCTTAACACTGATATTAATTTCCTACTGACACTTAGACCAAAACTAACTGAACAAAATATATAAAGTGTAGCATGTAACTCCTTTTCCCCTGTGCGGTCATAGTCAGACAAGCTGGGTTCAAAGAAGAAACAATAAATGATAAAAAAATATTTGAACGCTCTCATTGGTAACCGAAGACGGATCCTCCGTGACCTCGTATCGTAGGACCCATGAAATTTTAAAAAATTCTAGCTCTATTCATCTTAACGAATTTTATCTCGTTTCCTCCGAAAATAAGATTATGATTTTGTGTTAGGTTTCCTGTTCACTTGTGAGACCAAAGATTGCTTATCTACACCTAAATATTCAGTAAAATTTTTCAATGCTTTAGGGGGCCACCTCAAGATGAATTTGTTATAGTTTCATTTTAATACCGGTAATATTTTGGCATTCAGAAAACCAAGATTTTGTATGTCTCCACGCCCATGCCACAACTCTAAAAAACTACGCCAGGCCGAAGGCCGAGCATCATCATGCGGGTGCGAGGAAACTTGCCGCGACGAGGTTGAAGGCCGAGCTCAATACAGGTCGCGGCACGGCCGAAGGCTGTGAAGCGGGCTAGAGGAATACTCCCACGGCGATTCCAAATGCTGAGCTCTATTTACGCTGATGCCAAATGGAGAGACTATTAGCGCGGCCGAAGGCCGCGACAGTTACTTAAAGTTGCTGTTAGGAGGAAACCTGTCGCGCCTTTGTACAGGCCGCGGCTGAAGGCTCAGACCATTTATGTTCCCATTTACAAGTCCTTATTCTAAGTAATTAGCGAGACCGAAGACTGGGCCCAGCAATGCAAGCACGAAGAATTCTACTCTGGAGATGTCGAAAGCTGAGCGCCGTTCAGGTCGAAGAGATAATTCGTGACTATTCAAGTCCCCACCTACAATCTTTAACATTAAATAACTAGGTGCAGTGGAGCGTTTTTAGGCTACATAAAAAACAGACAATTTATGTAAGGATAATAAAGAAAAAAATCTGTCGTTTCCTTTGCAAATATTCTAGATAGTTTAACACCATTAGACCATATTCATTATACTAGCTAAAAAATATCGTACGACATAATTTTTTAATGCAGGCAGGTGGTATCAAACAAGTATATCAGTAAAAATATTTATGATTTGCCGAGACATGTCCATTGTCGAACAAAAGAAAATAAAGCAATAAACTAAAATTCATTTAGGAAATAAAATAATATAACGATTTAAAGCATGTAAACAGAACAGATGGAACTTTAAATTTTATCGTTTTACTGAGTCACTAAAATGTCAAAAATAAAAAAAATATTTAAAAAAATAAAAGAACCCGACTGCAGTGATAAATCAACTGAAAGGGAAAAAATAAGATAGTTTTATTTTCAAATGCTAATGTCGAATCAGAAGAGTTCATGCTGCTTTACTTGAGGGACCAAATAATATAACTTAATAAGCATTATTTGCTCAAACTGTTGCATTTATTATTTTATATAAAATGATGCAGTCGGGACCCATTAGAGGACTTTAAACAAACAGTAATGGGTCCCGACTGCATCATTTTATATAAAATAATAAATGCAACAGTTTGAGCAAATAATGCTTATAAAGTTATATTATTTGGTCCCTCAAGTAAAGCAGCATGAACTCTTCTGATTCGACATTAGCATTTGAAAATAAAACTATCTTATTTTTTCCCTTTCAGTTGATTTATCACTGCAGTCGGGTTCTTTTATTTTTTTAAATATTTTTTTTTATTTATTTATTCAAGGAGAAAAAACAGAATTGACAAACTTAAAAAAATATACATTAAAATTAACAAATACACTTTGCCTATTCGTCAGCAATGCCCACAGATAGATAATCACAATATAATAAATACGAGGCGCAACTCAGGCACTTAGGTTTCCTCACGATGTTTTCCTTTACAGTTAGCAAGTGGTATTGGCATTATAACTTCACAAATGTACATAACTTAGAAAACAATATCATTGAGTATACGTCTATTAATGTATGTAGGTATGCATGCCCGCACTGGGAATCGAACCCAGATTTCGAACGGTTTTTTTTCTTGCACGGCTCAAGAAAATGGTGAAATTAATGTCAAATACGAACTAAGACTTGTTCCTAAATGTCATTTGATGAGCCAATTTAATTAATTTTTGTGTATTATAATTCTATTTGTGTAAAAAAATTCGTTGGTGTAACAGTAACCCTAGTATTTCTTAATGATTCGCGATACTCATACATAAGTTATATATTAAACGGGTTAATTATTAGGTAAAACGTAAACGTCTACCCGAGACCACGGCAACTGTAACGCTGCCGAAACGTCGGGAAATAAGATAAGTATATTTTACCTAATAAATAATCGCGATTAGACCCGTTCAATATGTAACTAAAATATTTTTTTAACCCTGCTTGCATCAAACACAATTTTTCTGCAACTCCTTTGTTCTCAGCCTCAGTCGGGACTTCTGTGTACTCTACTGGCACACTCTCGCACCGGGTTAGAGTCCCCCGCATGGCGTAAATCATCGTCAGAGTCGCGCAGAAGTGGGACAGTTTATTGTCCCGGGGAAACTGCGCGGCCATTAACACCGAACGCGCTTCGAAATCCGTATGAATTTATGGATCAGCCCTCCATGGATGTTAGCGTTTGATGCTCCATCCACATTATCCAGAAGGCAAGACAAGGCGACGCGAGTGCGAGAGTGTGAACGACGCCCTCGTGTCCTCTCCCTCTTGTCAGTATGGAAGAGAGCCGTGAGTTCCCAAGTGTTTAAATTTAAGGAGCAGAGCTCGATTCCAAAATGTGACGTAGTTATTGTGTAGGTTAAAACCACGATCTGAGACCATCAGCGCCAATTTAAGGATAGTCGAGACTGGATTATATTTTCATGTTTGTGATGTCTTTGTTTTTTTACCATAGCGCAGGGTATCCTATTTTGAGCCTAGGCCCTAGATTGTAATACTTAGATTGTACATAGTTTTTCAGTAGAATTCAATAAGCACGACAGTGGTCAAACTTACTTCAATTTGGTAGTCTACAAAACAATAGCAGTTCAATGTCATTCCAGGGCTATAACCCGCGCAAAATAAATAGGCATCTCTCGCGAAGAAGATCGAATCGCGAGAGACGTCAAGTAGCACGGGTTATACCATACCGATAGTGTGAAATAAACGTCCAGTACCGGATTAATTTGACTATTGAACAACAAACCGCATTGTAGAGACTCACCCCCTGGGACAAGTGATTACCTATGTCTCTTATGTAATCCCTGGTGTACATGCAATAAAGAATATTCTATCTACCTATCTATGTTATGTGGAAGTTATTTTATTTCATTCTCTACCAAAATATATAATATCAGTCATTTGACAGCACAAGAACGCCGTGCTCAATAGTCAGAGATAAGTGCCGTCACTTATCTCTGACTATTGAGCACGGATCTGATGAGAACTGTAAGTACGGTCGTGATATACCGTCTCGCTTCCTCGACGGACGGTGCCGTGTTTTATTTCAGTCATCATGGTACGCCCTCTGAACTCGCTTTGTCTCACTCGCTCCCATTTCCCTGGCAAATACAAATATAAATATGTTTATTTTCTCAATCCCCAAATCAAATAGAGCAAGTGGTTACAAATATGGTAGATCCAGTAGTACAATTTGTGGAAATACTGGAGCCTTGCCTAAATTAGTGATCAGTATTTTAGGTTTCCAGGCCTCCAAGTACATATTTGATATATATTGTGTACTATTTGTATTTTGCTAACTAATAACAGTCCCAAGTAGCAAAGAGAAGCTAAAAGTAAATAAACTTATTTAAAACTGTAACTGCGTAATTGTGAATATATATGTATGAATGTGTGAGCATGACCTTTGTCAAATCTTTCTATTTATTTAGGTGATATATATGTAATCTCTAATATATAAAAAATTCGTGTTAATGTCCTCCAAAACGGATACACCGATTTTCTAAGTTTGGGAATAGATCGTAGGCCAATTAATATGGCAAAACAACCTTTGCCGTATAAGCCACTATATTATAGTATTGTTAAGAGCAAGCAGCAATCGTTGTTATTTTATAGCATATAATATATTTAACTAACATAGTGATCAATTCAATACATTCAGAGTGTACTGTGGAGGCACTCGTAGATGCCCGTACGTGAGTTTTCGCAGACCGCCTTTGCGAGAGTGTGAAGCCACCAGCAGTTGGAAGGCTGGCAACTCTAAAACAGCACCACTACAAATGATGATGATCTATATCGAGTTTCAAGTTGAATTTCAAGTTTCGATTTCTTAATACTTCTGCTAGTTTCTGTAATTGACGAAAAAACTATTTTTTTTTCATTAATAGCAAAAAAATAACCTTTACATTTTTGGTTCTACAAATTTCGCCAAACTGCAGTGCAGTTTAAAATTTAAAAAAAAGCGAAAGAGGTATGAATCGTGCCATGAGGCAAACACCTGGTCGGCCTAGCCCTCCGAAATACAGGCGAGAGTTTATGTTCTTTCATCGCAAGGTTGTCTGGAAGAAATTATTTTTAGCAATTGGGCCGCCAATTCTACTATGTACATTCGTAAATTGCATTTGTTGTTTTTCCAGTGTACGAGTGTAAAGAATATTCTTATCTTATCTCTATGTTATGTAATAAATGGAACTGGGCTGGCCATGTAAGTCGTATTCAACCGAATAGGTGGACGAGACTTGCCACCGAGTGGGCGCCACGCGGCGGTTATCGCAAACGGGGGCGGCCGAGAAGACGATGGCGGGATGATCTCGAGAAATTCTTGCCAGAGTAGTCAGAGGTGGCAAGTGCCTGAAAATCTTGGTCTAAAAGGGGGGAAGCCTTTGCCCTGCAGTGGAACACCCATATTATGGAGACTATATATATAATAATAACTTTATTTATTTCGAATAACAGGAGTCATATTTGGTTAGTACATTTAGAACTTATATTATATTAGTAGCATATAGGAACATTTTCTTTGTTTACATACGTCAAGGCCTGTTGCGTGCGACCTGAAGCCTACAGCAGCGGTTGATGTATGCGGAGTCGACCCGCGCCGCGATCATCGCCAGGATAATATGTTTAAAAACCTATTTAGAGGCTAAAAATTTCACCCATGCCGGGATTCGAATGGGCGGGAGTCGCCCATTGGCTCAATTGGTAGAGCGCTGGCACGGATAGCCAGAGGTTGCGGGTTCGAATCCCGGCATGGGTGAAATTTTTTGCCTCTAAATAGGTTTTTAAATTTGTTCCTTAGCACGGGTTAGTGCATTAAAAATAAAAATAGTATAAGGATAATATGTGTTATGTGATCTTGTTCAGTGTTGAGTAGATCTGCCTAATCCAATGATATCAACACTGTTTGTATAGCGTATATGTGGTAAGGAAAACTGCCCTAAAAAACAATAAAAAATAGTAATAAACAGGGTCTGTTGAAACAAAGGACAATCGAACATAATATAATCAAAGCTTAACCGAGTTGTGGCAGGGATAAGAATGTTCCGAAGAATTAAAACTTAAAGGTCTATCCACATTACAGCTGGCCCATGCCTTACCGTCAATGAGACTGACTGGTTTCACAGTCGACAATAACTACACGACTTCGTCGAAATAGTATTCGTATAATGTTGGCACGAACGGTGGTTGCGGAGCGGTAGAATGCCAGTTTCTTAATCAGGACCCCGTGGGTTCGAGTCCCGGCTTAAACTAATGACTTTGATTTCGAAGTTAAATAAATATTCTTTAGATTAATACTTAACTTTATGTAATTAAAATTTTACATCTCGCCGTAGGTAATTGAGCGGCAGTACGAAAAGTTGAAAGGTTGAAAAAGGAAGTTGGTTCAACCATTCAAAAGTTCAACAGAAATGTGAAAATAGATCTTTTTTTTTTTAATTTTAAAGCTGTACGTTAAAAAAATATTTAAAAAAATAAAAGAACCCGACTGCAGTGATAAATCAACTGAAAGGGAAAAAATAAGATAGTTTTATTTTCAAATGCTAATGTCGAATCAGAAGAGTTCATGCTGCTTTACTTGAGGGACCAAATAATATAACTTAATAAGCATTATTTGCTCAAACTGTTGCATTTATTATTTTATATAAAATGATGCAGTCGGGACCCATTACTGTTTGTTTAAAGTCCTCTAATGGGTCCCGACTGCATCATTTTATATAAAATAATAAATGCAACAGTTTGAGCAAATAATGCTTATTAAGTTATATTATTTGGTCCCTCAAGTAAAGCAGCATGAACTCTTCTGATTCGACATTAGCATTTGAAAATAAAACTATCTTATTTTTTCCCTTTCAGTTGATTTATCACTGCAGTCGGGTTCTTTTATTTTTTTAAATATTTTTTTTATTTTTGACATTTTAGTGACTCAGTAAAACGATAAAATTTAAAGTTCCATCTGTTCTGTTTACATGCTTTAAATCGTTATATTATTTTATTTCCTAAATGAATTTTAGTTTATTGCTTTATTTTCTTTTGTTCGACAATGGACATGTCTCGGCAAATCATAAATATTTTTACTGATATACTTGTTTGATACCACCTGCCTGCATTAAAAAATTATGTCGTACGATATTTTTTAGCTAGTATAATGAATATGGTCTAATGGTGTTAAACTATCTAGAATATTTGCAAAGGAAACGACAGATTTTTTTCTTTATTATCCTTACATAAATTGTCTTTTTTTTATGTAGCCTAAAAACGCTCCACTGCACCTAGTTATTTAATGTTAAAGATTGTAGGTGGGGACTTGAATAGTCACGAATTATCTCTTCGACCTGAACGGCGCTCAGCTTTCGACATCTCCAGAGTAGAATTCTTCGTGCTTGCATTGCTGGGCCCAGTCTTCGGTCTCGCTAATTACTTAGAATAAGGACTTGTAAATGGGAACATAAATGGTCTGAGCCTTCAGCCGCGGCCTGTACAAAGGCGCGACAGGTTTCCTCCTAACAGCAACTTTAAGTAACTGTCGCGGCCTTCGGCCGCGCTAATAGTCTCTCCATTTGGCATCAGCGTAAATAGAGCTCAGCATTTGGAATCGCCGTGGGAGTATTCCTCTAGCCCGCTTCACAGCCTTCGGCCGTGCCGCGACCTGTATTGAGCTCGGCCTTCAACCTCGTCGCGGCAAGTTTCCTCGCACCCGCATGATGATGCTCGGCCTTCGGCCTGGCGTAGTTTTTTAGAGTTGTGGCATGGGCGTGGAGACATACAAAATCTTGGTTTTCTGAATGCCAAAATATTACCGGTATTAAAATGAAACTATAACAAATTCATCTTGAGGTGGCCCCCTAAAGCATTGAAAAATTTTACTGAATATTTAGGTGTAGATAAGCAATCTTTGGTCTCACAAGTGAACAGGAAACCTAACACAAAATCATAATCTTATTTTCGGAGGAAACGAGATAAAATTCGTTAAGATGAATAGAGCTAGAATTTTTTAAAATTTCATGGGTCCTACGATACGAGGTCACGGAGGATCCGTCTTCGGTTACCAATGAGAGCGTTCAAATATTTTTTTATCATTTATTGTTTCTTCTTTGAACCCAGCTTGTCTGACTATGACCGCACAGGGGAAAAGGAGTTACATGCTACACTTTATATATTTTGTTCAGTTAGTTTTGGTCTAAGTGTCAGTAGGAAATTAATATCAGTGTTAAGAAATTAATTATTTTTTCTCAAACATGCTCGGAAATGTTTGTGTTATTACCATGAAATAAAGCCACAAAGTTTCTCTTTTATTGGTCCCGCCTCACTTTACTGGCCTAAGCCAGTAAAGTAAGTATGAAAATCCATTACCGTCCGCTGCTCTAACTTTTTAAATTTACTTACTAAAATTAAACTGACCAAGGAAAAATTACATACAGCCAACCACCTACTAAGTTATGTAAGCATACTTGCAAGATTAAAAAAAAACAATCTATGGTATTGGTTTTTGTGCGGTTAAACATGGTGCTCAAATATGTTAGTGTATTTAAAAAATAAAAAAGGCGGCAAACAAAACTATTATTTCTTAATTACCTAGTAATTATTTTAATATTAATATTTCCTCGCATTGTTTGAGAAAAGCATTATACAATCCTCGGCCGGAACAGGGATTGCAGGACTCGTTCTAGACGGCCTCGTCTACGACTCGGCCGTCTATCCCAAACTCGTCCAGCAATCCCTTACTTCTCGGCCTCTGCAGTAATGTATTATTACCCCCTATGAGGTTGATATTTCTTAAATTAATGAGATAAACGAATGGCGTAGAAAGAAATACGTCTAGTGGCTAAGTGGTACTGTAGGACAGGGTTTCAGCAGACAAGAAGAGAAACGTTGTTTCAGCACGACAGCACGTACTTAGGGATCTATTTATTGAAGCAATATGAAACTTACTAAGGATTACGGATTAGTAACTGTACTACTCGCACCACAGCGCAAAGCGAGGTATATTACCTACGTCACTAGTCGTGCCAATTATTAGTGGATGGTCAGTATTGGTCGAAGTGATTGGTCGAGTGCTCAATACTATCCAATTTTGTTTAATATTATGTAGGGCCTTCGGACAAAACCATACCGCAATTTAGAACACAAACAGCGCCATCTGTGGTTGGGTAGAGGAACTAATGCTACAGTACTTTAATTACTTAGAAGTGAATATTATTTGTGTTGCAATTGTTCTCTATTAATGCTGATTTTATGTTAATCAACGACACCCGCAAAATTCTCTTTTAAATACTTTGCACGTGTTAGGCGTAGTTAAACAAAATTATATTTTCAAACCACTTTATAGGAATTATTTCTTTCCGCATTTGTACCGATTCTATAAATGGTTTGTTTACATGTAGACCAAAGCCGAAATTATGTATACACATGTATTAGAATAAATAAAATGTAGCAGCGCCATCAAGTGGCTAAAAGTGGTACTTTAATTGCTTAGAAGTAAATGTTATTTTTTGTTCCGTTGGTTCTCTATTAATGATGATTTTATGTAACCTACGTCATCCGCAAAATTCTGTTTTAAATATTTCACACCTGTTAGGGGTAGTTCAATAAAATTAGTATTCGAATTCAATAAACTAAATATAACAGCGCCATCTAGTGGCTCCTAGCTGTACTTTAACGAATCTTCTTAACGAATTTTATTTTTTCGTCACAGTTCTGATCGCATAATTATGATTTTATATAGCCTATGACACCCGCGCAAGGATGTCAAATCGAATGACACCTTGTTTAACAAAATCTGACCATTGGTTAAGGAGTTATGAGGGAACATAGAATCGGACATACTTACATACATACATACATACATACATACATACGCACTAAACCGCACCTCCTTTTCAGTCGGGTAAAAACACATTACCCTCCTTTTCAGTCGGGTAAAAACTATTCTTACTGGGGCTGAAAAGTTCTTTGGCAATTTTAAACCTGCTTTCGGAGTATGAGTAATGATAAAGACTGAATGAATGAAAATGGGGCACTGACTGAAAACCAGCGCTGAGGCCTCACACCCTCAGCACAACGCTGAGTCAGATGCCATTTGTGGCAACATTAACACACCACATGATGAACGTTCTGGGCTTGCCTTGTCCCATCTTGTATCCGTCCGCCTTTTTTTTTTGTTGTGATTGGTCCGCCTTTTTTTTTTTGTTGTGATTGGTCCGCCTTTTTTTTCCTTCTTCTTCTTCTCTTCTTCTTCAGGTTATATTATGTAGTCCACTGCTGAGACATAGCCCTGCCCTAATGAGCACCATAGCGCTTTCTTTCCTGTGATGTGTTAATTTAATCCAATGTCATTCTTTCTTTTTTTTTTTCATTTCCTTAAAATATGTACAACATCGTCATAAAATGAATAAAAGCAATACTATACACGTTATGCGCTTTACAAGAACTCGTTTGTATTTTTACGTTATATTTTAATTTGTATTGTTCCAACTAGCGCCAGCCGGGGTAGTGTGGATAGAACTTGAAGCGCAGCATCAAGAAAAAATTAGCTTTGCGTGTTTAATATCTCTTTCGTATTAATTCCTTTTTTCGCTGAAAAGAAAAATATGAAAACACAAAGAGCGGAAAACGAACGAAAAAAGTTTCTACTCACCCGCTCAATTTTTCAACAGTCGGACGGCTATTTTTCTGGCGGAGAACTTGAGAAGAAATATGTAAATAGGATACGAGATTAAAAGTTTTAACCGTAAAGTACGTTAATAAATTGCCAAGTTCCTCCAGCGTTCACATCTTGCGTCGGGTCCTACTCGGGAACAATTTTTCATTCGATTTTGGATTGTATTACTTTTATTGATAAAAAAAAATAATTAAGTACCCGGAACCGGCGTGCGTACATGCAACTTATGAACGTTGATGAAGCGAAGGTGATCTGTCAGGATCGTGGCTAGTGGCAATCCCTGGTCTCTGCCTACCCCTCTGGGATACAGGCGTGTGGTTATGTATGTATGTATGTATGTACTTTTATTTATAAGGCCGCCGTCTGTACTCTTAGGTTAAGAAATACGTGTGTAATTTCCAATTTTATGTGCAACTAGCTGGCCCAACGAACTTCGTATCGACTCACAGTTGATGCTTTATTTTTTTTTTATTTTCCCTCCATAAGAACCATCCTCGTACTTCAATGAATATTCTAAAAAATGAATTAGCAAAATCGGTTCAGCTGCTCTCGAGATTTGCGCGCACCAACGTTTAGCGATTCATTTTTATATTATAGAATAAAGTGTTCTCTATCTATCATCATCAATTATACTATTTATATTTTTAATGCACTAACCCGTGCTAAGGAACAAATTTAAAAACCTATTTAGAGGCTAAAAATTTCACCCATGCCGGGATTCGAACCCGCAACCTCTGGCTATCCGTGCCAGCGCTCTACCAATTGAGCCAATGGGCGACTCACGGCATCAGTGAAATTTCGAACCTCTTTACACTATTCTCTGTATTACGTACAGGCAGCTTAAGTCAGATGTCGCTGCCTGTACGTAATACAGAGAATAGTGTAAAGAGGTTCGAAATTTCACTGATGCCGTGAGTCGCCCATTGGCTCAATTGGTAGAGCGCTGGCACGGATAGCCAGAGGTTGCGGGTTCGAATCCCGGCATGGGTGAAATTTTTAGCCTCTAAATAGGTTTTTAAATATCATCATCAACCCAATATGTCCCCACGATGGGCACGGGTCTTTTCCCTAAATCTACAGATGGAGACTGGCGAATGGTCTGCGGCAAAGCGTTCCACAGACGAACCGCTGTCACAGTGAAGGAATTCGAATAGCCCGCCATATTGTGCTCGGGGATATCAAGAAGTAAGTCTTTGCAAGAACGCTGAAGGCGTCCATGCGCGCCACGGGGAGCGAAACGTTCATGGAGATTATGGGGAGGACGGGTCATGTTATCCATAAGTATAAGCGTATATACAGGGTGTCTCATTCAAATCGGTCAGTATGGGAAAGTCTGAAACTATAAGACATACGAAGATCTGTTCTGAGGAACCATGTCATCGATTTTAATAACAAGAAAAACTGCATTCATATATTTTAAAAAACATCTGTACTCCGTTCGGGAATCGAACCCGGTTGTTTTGAAAAAAAAAAACTTCTATTAATCAAACACTAACAATCAATTGAAAAGCCCACTTAAAATAAGTATGTAGATACCTATTTAAAGATTAAGATCGTTACCTAAACGTATTGAATATTGTATTGAAAAAGGCGGCGATCACTTCGAGCACCTACTAAAATAAATTAAAGTATGTGAAAACAATGCATTTTATTAATTTTAGACATCATGTTTCATTCAGACATTTACTGCTTAAGACCTACACAATCGATATCTAAATAGAAATAGTGTAGGTTTTTTTTTTTCAAAACCACCAGGTTCGATTCCCGAACGGAGTACAGATGTTTTTTAAAATGTATGAATGCAGTTTTTCTTGTTATTAAAATCGATGACATGGTTTCTCAGAACAGATCTTCGTATGTCTTATAGTTAGACTTTCCCATACTGACCGATTTGAATGAGACACCCTGTATAGTGATAGGCAACATTAAAAGATAAATAAATACCTCGTCCCGTAGAGAATAACATTTCCCATAGAATAGCATTGTGCTTTCCTCGCACCACGGATTAGGTTCAACAAAAATATCTAAGCTCAGAATTGGAAAGTCGTAATTATAGTCTAAATATAATTTCCCATCGAATTGTATTACCTTGTCCTTACACCACAGGGTTGAGGAAATATAAAAAACCAGCCAAATGCAAGTTGGACTCGCGCATGAAGGGTTCCGTACCATTATCCCATTATCTATACAACATTGGACACCTACCTGTTGCCGTTATCAATATCGAGCAAAACGCAACAAAAAAACTAAACATCAAAATTGTTGTTTGGGAACCCCCACTTAAATATTAACTTTATTCTATTTTATTTTTATTATAGCAGCAATATAAATATTTTTTTCTTAAACATGCGTAGAAATATTATCATTACTTTTGAATAAAGAACACGCGAAGTACCTATCATATTTACGTAGACTATAAAACCAAAATCACTTCCCGGCGCATTCTTTGTTCTCTCAGAGAACTAATAGCTCAGCGAATTAGCGAGCTGAAGTGGCAATGGGCTGGCCATATCTCGCGAAGAACCGACAACCGTTGGAGTAAGCGTGTTCTTGAGTGGAGACCGCGACTTGGCAAACGTAGTGCAGGACGCCCTCCGACGAGGTGGGATGACGATCTGCGAAAAACTGCAGGCAGATGCTGGATGCGGCAAGCTGAAGACAGGGCGCTATGGCGCTCATTAGGGGAGGGCTATGTCCAGCAGTGGACTACATAATATAGCCTGAAGAAGAAGAAGGATCGCTTTTCATAAAACTACAATTCTTAGTTTATTCTCATAATTCGTGCGTTGAAGGTGCCGAAGTAGGCCCCTTGTCCCGCCACTGGCCGGCTGCATGACTTAGTTTCGAAGCATAAATTAAGAGCCCATGATGTAATGCGCGATATTAAAGACATGAGAGTTTTAGGGGCAAACTTGGGGCGGGGGTGATACGCGACGATATGCGGCGCAGTGGCCTTCGCCCGATGATTTATGGCAGGAGTGTGGAGGCTTAGCCCTAATTTTAAGGCTACGCTCTCCAAGCGTAACCCTAAAACAGGTATTTTGAAAGAGATTTTACTCTGAATAGGTTAGTGATTGAAATCTGAAAAATATATATCCTAAGAAATCCTAAGAAAAATATATATCCTAAAATATATATCCTATTTAAGGCTACGCTCTCCAAGCGTACCCATAAAACAGGTATTTTAAAAGATATTTTACTCTGAAATGGTAAGTGTGTAAAATCTGAAAAATATATAATGTCCTATTTAGGACCTTTAGGCATTTTTTTTTTCTTAAACTTCACTGCATCAAATAAAACGCGGTCGGTAGTCTAAATTGTTATTGTCTAAATAGCTATTTATGACTTATATTGAGTTTTGGATATTACAAATTATACCAAAGTGGTTGTCACTGAATGTGTTAGTGACGTCGATCGCCAAAATTGTATTAATAAAGATATTCCTCCAACTGTTTACTCTTCGAGCACTTATGTCGTTTTTTTCAAACAAATTCGTCACAAATATAACACAGAAAACGACAAAACTTGAAAAAATTTGGAAAAAACGTCATGAGTGCGTTAGTTCGAACCTCGCCTTAACGGTAAAACTAAACGGAGTCTCCGAACAGAAAGTGGAAGGAGCTTTGAGTGTGGGTTGTCTAACGGTTATCATATCACGCTTGATTATTACCAGTTCTTGGGTTCGGTTCCCACTGGAGGCCACTTTACTTGATTTGTACAAACTCAGGATTTATTTCCATTTCCTATTATGAAGTCCTATTCTGGTAACCATAGCACACTGAATCTCAGTTTGGGTCCAAATTAATGATTTTATTGTGTAGAAGTTATTTTTATTAAACAATAGCTGACCCAGCGAACTTCGTACCGCCTGACAGTCGATTTTTTAACTTTTTTTATTTTTCTCTTCGTAAGAACCATTCTCATACTTCAAGGAATATTCCAAAAAAAGAATTAGCGAAATCGGTTCAGCTGCTCTCGAGATTTGCGCTTACACATTTAACGATTTATTTTTATATTATAGACTAGCCGATCCAGCGAACTTCGTGCCGCCAAACAGTCGATTCATTAATTTTTATTATTTATCTCTCCGTAAGAACCATCCTCGTACTTCAAGGAATATTCTAAAAAAAGAATTAGCGAAATGGGTTCAGCTGCTCCCGAGATTTGAGCTTACCAACACATTCAGCAATTCATTTTTATATTATAGAAGATGTCGTTTTTATTCCCTATGGTATTTTCTCTCTCTGTCTCTCTCTCTCTTTCTCTCTCTCTCTCTCTCTAAGAGATGGCCCGTGTCCTCCAGTGAGACATATATAGGCTACAATTTCTTTATTCTTACTTATGATACAATACACCAACAATAGGCTTGACCTAACTAAACAGTGAGTTATCAAAGGAAAATAGGTACCTAGATATATTTTCAATCATGGCAAAACACGTCGTAGGTAACGAATTCAATACGACAACGTGTCACGTTAGAAATCGGATTAATATAAGGACGGGGTCTTATTCAATATATTTGCGACGTGGAAATAAGCTGAGCGGCTGAATATGTGACGTATTACGTGCGTTAAGGAGCCTTCACACTGCTAGCTTATAATATATGCTTCTATTTATCTTATTCACTATGTGTGCCCCGCGGTGTTACCCATGGTTTATTATGAGATGCTATTGATGAGATAAACTCACAATCACGCATATACACACTAACACAAAACGCACACACAAACACACACACCTACACACACACAATCATTCACCTACATAAACAAGCACATCCACTTTTTCCTGTTTTTTTTTTACGTACCTAATATTAAGATATGTCACTGCATTTCTTATTAGTGATAAAAGGCCGTCCAGTTCCTTGTTCCTTGTCAGCCTTCTGTTCACTCCTACTTTGTGTATATTTAAGCTGATTCATTGTATGTGGCTATCAATAAAGATTTTATTATATTATTATTATTATATTAGGGTACTTATAAGTTATTGTCCCGCAGTAAAACGTAGCCTATGTGTTTATCCAGGGTGTCAGCTTATTTTATTAAAATCGCTCCAGCCGTTTAGACGTGAACAAGTAACAAACATACACAAAATTATACTATTTTTATTTTTAATGCACTAACCCGTGCTAAGGAACAAATTTAAAAACCTATTTAGAGGCTAAAAATTTCACCCATGCCGGGATTCGAACCCGCAACCTCTGGCTATCCGTGCTCAATTGGTAGAGCGCTGGCACGGATAGCCAGAGGTTGCGGGTTCGAATCCCGGCATGGGTGAAATTTTTAGCCTCTAAATAGGTTTTTAAACATACACAAACATAAACTTTCGCCTTTATAATGTTAGTGTGATGCATTCAGGGCGTGCAGTATCACTGCAGTATCCACTTATAATGGTGCGTTAAATCGCTGCTAAGCGACGCGTAGGGTGGAGAACAAAATCCTGGTTGAGAAACCTACGGGAGGTAGCTGGAATCTCAAGTGCTGCCGAGCTCTTCCGTCTCGCGAAAGACAGAGATAAATACTCGTATGTAGAGCTGACTGAGAACCTTCACTAGTCGGAGAGGTACCATAAGAGGAAGAAAAAGTATCACTAGCGCTAGTATCAATGCAAAATTCATGTCTATTTACAAATCGTTTTTGCAAAAGTGTCAATGCAATACAATAGTTTTAAATAAAAATCACTGTATTTGACCCGCTCTTTCGAAGCGCTCGTAGCCTAGGCGAACCGAGTGATTGGAATCAATCAATTGGTTAAGCAACAGCAGGCGCCGTCAGGTACAGGATGGGTGAGCGTCGCGTGACTACCGCTAGTGGCATTTTTCCGAGCGCTTCCGTGCTTCGCAAGGCATGTTAAGCCATTGGTGCCGGCTGTCATATAATAGCAGTCGTTTAGCCGTGTCAGAGGCCTTTTGGGCGGTTTGATAACTTCTGACAGTAAGGCCCGCCACTGTCTTACAATCCTCCACCAACCCGGACTTGGCCCCCGTGGTGGAGTATGGCCTAACCTTCCTTCGATGCAGGATGAGACCCGTGCCCCAGCAGTGGGGACATACAAGCGTTGATCTCATCTCTCGTATATTCTTCCCGCGGGTGTCATAAAAGGCGACTAAGGGGTTCGGCAGCAGTACCCCCTGCAGTACAATTCCACCAAACTGCGATCCCCAACCCGCATGCCCAGCGTGGGGATTATGGGCATTACCCCCCAATGATGGCACAACCTTGCGCCATGGCGCTCATTAGGGGAGGGCTATGTCCAGCAGTGCACTAATATAGCCTGAAGAAGACTGTATTTGACACAAAAACAAACAAACAATTACGTTTTGTACTTTAATTGTAAAGGCTCTAACATACAGTCTATTTATTCTTACTTGTCCAGTTTAGTAAACAAGATTTTACCCTTAAACTGTGACTTTTTAGTCCAAAACTACCATATTTCCATGAATGAAGTAACCTGGAATACTCTTTTAGATAACACGCTGCCAATTTTATAAACATAGTTCATGAATTTGAAGAAGAAGAAAATGTCTAGTTTAGGCATCTAATCTAAATTTTAAGGTTAGAATCTTGTTTACAAAATTGGACAAGTATAAATAAATAGGTTGTACAATATCCAATGAATCTTTGAGATACAGAATTCATTTTGGTTAACCTTGTACACAATACAATTCTATGAGCACTAGCGTTTAAACTAGGCCTAGCCTGTATCTTAAACGCAAGTTCCTTATAGTGTTTTAACTAATTGGTTTCGCTTTTTGTCATTGGATGTTTATTCAACTATATGAGAGTAGAAGCTGTACACGTGGTTGCAGATGGTTAGGCCAATCTCTGAATCATTTTAATAGTTATTTTTAGGACCCACGGCCGCTATCAACTCCCTAGGATCACCTAAGGAAAGTGACGGCCTCGGTGGCGCAGCGGTTTGGCACGCTGACCGTAACCGAAGGTCTCGGGTTCGATCCCCGGTCGGGTCAAACTAGGAAACGAACTTTTCTAATTGGTCTCGGTTGTTGGATCTTATCTATATATTTACTTTATTAAATGTATCGGTTAGCACCTTTAAAACAAGTCATTAAGTGGCACTTAGTATGGGGCTAACGAGATCTGTGTAATATGTCCATGAATATTTATTTTGAATACCTAGGAGTTGATAGCCTGGAGCCTCTTAAGTCAAGGGCAGCGTAATACGCAATCTATACCTATTTTTGACATACATATTGGAAATATTTCCAGAAACAGGACATCAGTAGTGCTGACTATAGACCTATTATCCATCACATTAAAATTAGTTAGGTACCGTCCACTGGACGGACAGTGCGGGATGCAGCTGATACGTTAAAAAATAATAATATTTTACTTAATAAAATACCAAACAAAACAAAAAAAAAATAACTCTAAGGAATTTTAGGACCCCGTAAGGGTGTAAGTGGCCTCCTCCAGTCTCTTGCAACAGTCTGTCTTACGCAATGTTTTACCAGTCTTTTGGATTCGCCGTCTTTTCTACATCATCTGCCCAGCGAGTGGGCAGTCTCCCTCGTCTTCTTTTTCTTTTTATCTAACATACATGGTGTTAATTCACGTCCGATCCAAAGGTTTTGCATTTTGGACAGAAATATATCTTTTATTTTTCATAAAATTTTGCAGAGAGATCAATTTTTTTTTGGGTCACGAAAAGGTCCTACGGTGTTCTGGTGCTGCTCAGTGGTGCAAACCTTGAATTTCTTTGAGAAAGTCAGATGTTACATTTTTGCGATCAGTTACAGATATTTCCTTGAAGCGACTCCTATACTCCTGTAGCGACCACATTACGGAAACGTAAAAAATATTGTACTTCGAACAATAAAATCCTTACGCGGCATCTTACTATTGGTACTGATGACGTGACGCGGCCGAAGCGTGCGCGCATATTTTTGTAGAGAGCCAAGGCGACACTAGCGCCGCGCGGTGCGCTACGGTATGTGCGTTAAACTTGTGATACTGGTACACCATACTATGTGCGATTATAATTTTGTACTTTAATAAGATATGTAAAAAAATTCGTTTCCTAATCAATCTCAAATTTGAAATTTCATTGGTCTCCCACACTCGCATACCCACGACGTGTTAACTATACCGGAACGCAAAAAAACTGTATTGCTTGATCGCCTCAGAGCAACTTTAGTATCTCTTAGGGTTAAAGTACTTAAGAAAAAGAAGTAGCTATCAGTGTGCACACTTCCTTCATCGCGCGAAGTATAGTTATAAAAACCAGACTAGCGCGAGGTGGACTCACGTCAAAGGTTCGGTACAAAGAAATACAAACTGTAAGTTGTAAGTGCGTAGTAAAATAAAAAATGTTCTACATACTTCAAATTTATTTACTTTACTGAGCAAGATGCCTGTTTTCCGCTGCATCAACATACAGTGTACAACTACCTGTAGCATTGGAATTTCTTTTCGTTTTTGTTCTTTCACTTGTACTTTCTCTTTTCTTCTGCTTTTGTTTTATTCCTGCTTTGTTTTCTGTATTTTACTTTTTTACTAGAATAAGGTATACCTAAGTGGCATTTTTGTCTTCATTTGTTATTTATAAGCTGTTAAATAATAGTCTCTTTAAACTGTCATTAATGCCTCTAGTATAAGTGATTGTTGTGTCTTATTTCGCTTGAAGACAAATAAATATATTCTATTCTATTCTATAAAAGAGTGTTTTTATGCTTCTCCTTTAGTTTCGTTAGAATTTCTCTTTTAGATTAGATATGCATACCTACGGTAACATAACTGGAATTTGAACAAGAAAATGCCATAATTATTGTTAAACAACACTGAAAACGTCGCTCAGGATACAGGCTGTGCCTAGTGTGGGGACGCGGTTACTTCGAAGTTATATTATGTGCCAATCTACCTTTGTCTTAATTCTAAGTTCAATAAGCCTTACAAATTCAGAAACATTTTTAACTTATATTCTTTTTTTTAATGCAGTAATCCGTGCTAAAGACAATTTTAAAAACCTATTTAGAGGCTAAAAATTCCACCCACGCCGGGATTTTTACTTACATGTGCAGTTGATATCAATGTTATCCCATACCTCTCCAGCGTAAAAGCAATTGTGTAATGGGCATTGTCCTAAAAAACATTCACTTTTAAATATTTCGATACGGGCTGCTTTAATTAATTTTTAAAGCAAAAAAACTGAATTAGCAAATTTGAGAATTTTAAACCGGAAGTACGTCATGCACGGAAGTACGTCATCAAAACAAAAAAAAAATAAGATGCATCCTAATCTGCTTAAACAAAGAATTTAAGTATTTCACAGAGTGGACATCTTGAGAAAAAATATTATTATACTATTTTTATTTTTAATGCACTAACCCGTGCTAAGGAACAAATTTAAAAACCTATTTAGAGGCTAAAAATTTCACCCATGCCGGGATTCGAACCCGCAACCTCTGGCTATCCGTGCCAGCGCTCTACCAATTGAGCCAATGGGCGACTCACGGCATCAGTGAAATTTCGAACCTCTTTACACTATTCTCTGTATTACGTACAGGCAGCGACATCTGACTTAAGCAAATTGCATTACTTACAGCCCCGACTACCTACTTTGCAGTTAGGTTTAACATCGGAACGATGTCACTGTACCCACATGATTATACTATTTTTATTTTTAATGCACTAACCCGTGCTAAGGAACAAATTTAAAAACCTATTTAAACCTATTTGGGTTCGAATCCCGGCATGGGTGAAATTTTTAGCCTCTAAATAGGTTTTTAAATTTGTTCCTTAGCACGGGTTAGTGCATTAAAAATAAAAATAGTATAATCATGTGGGTACAGTGACATCGTTCCGATGTTAAACCTAACTGCAAAGTAGGTAGTCGGGGCTGTAAGTAATGCAATTTGCTTAAGTCAGATGTCGCTGCCTGTACGTAATACAGAGAATAGTGTAAAGAGGTTCGAAATTTCACTGATGCCGTGAGTCGCCCATTGGCTCAATTGGTAGAGCGCTGGCACGGATAGCCAGAGGTTGCGGGTTCGAATCCCGGCATGGGTGAAATTTTTAGCCTCTAAATAGGTTTTTAAAAATATTATTATTATACTTAATTGCATTTAACAGGACATTACATAAAAAATAACATGTGCAAAGGCGAGCCTATCTCTGAAAGAGATTTCTTCCAGCAAACCTTAGAGAGTCGGAGAAGGAGTAAAAGGGGCTATATAAATAAAAATATTAAACCTCCTTTAATACACGTGTGAAGCAATCGTTAGGTCAAATAAAAGTCATATAAACTTATTCGCAAAAATACAGGAAATTGTCAATATTTATATTTACGTTTGGTGCTGCCGCTACATTTCGTTCAGTGCATGGACGGGTGACCGTCTATAGCTACGAGTATAACTAACTCAATTTCTTTGACGGAAAAAATGTGATTTTTGATTTTTTGTTCCGGTTGTCTGAAAGAAATTACTTCTAGTAACAAGGCCGCAATTTTACTGAACTATGTTACTCCTTATGTAATTACGGGTGTACATGCAGTGAGGAATATTCTATCTATCGAACTTTACACACGTACTGCACTAAATTCATTTAAGTTAAGGACGACTTTACGAGAATAATGTAAAGATTCACCTGCTGTCAACTGTAACAAGATCGTGAAAAATAGGCATTAAATTCGTCATCGGGTATACGGGACCCTTCTCCTTATCGAGTCGATGGCAAGCCGTCGTGGTGAAGATATTAGGCAATCAGCGTAAGGGATTCGCTGATTGTTGCCCGGACGCCAGACGTACGTTATCATCCCTTGTATGTCCCCACTACTGAGGCACGGGTCTCTTCCTGCATCGCACGAAGGTTAGGCAATACTCCACTACGGGGGCCAAGTCCAGGTTGGTGGATGATTGTAAGACAGTGGCGGGCCTTACTGTCAGAAGTTATCAAGCCGCCCATAAGGCCTCTGACATAGCTTAACAACTGCCATTATAGGACAGCCGGCACCAACGGCTTAGCGTGCCTTGCGAAGCACGGAAGCGCTCGGAAAAATACCACTAGCGGTAGTCACGGGACTCTCATCCATCCTGAACCCGACCGCGCCTGTTGTTGCTTAACCAAGTGATTGATTCTAATCACTCGGTTCGCCTAGGCCACGAGCGCTTCGCCTTCGCCAGACGTACGGGCTTAGTGAATACGTCGCACGGGACCCTAAGAAGTGCGGATATCGCCGAGATTCGATTAGAAGTCGGCCGCGTCTCACCGGCGACATAAATCAAGCTCGAAACGCGATCCAAGACCGTTTTATTGTTGCCGAGACAGCGGAGGGACCTCTAGGCTTTTTACACGGCTTCCATCTCATGTTTTATTGGAAAGCCGGGCCTATAGAAATTACATACTTCTATAAGTGTGACGTCATCGTAGGTCACAGGTTACAGTTTGATGAATATTTCGTAACTAGCTCTGTCCCGCGGCGTTACCCGGGGTTCATTGATTCACCCATGGGAATAAGATATTTTCCCGCAGTAGAACGTAGAACGTCGTCGTCAGGCTTTAATAGTCCACTGCTGAACATAGCCCTCCCCAAAAGAGCGCAACGTTGTGCTATTATAGGGGTTTAATTAAGGACTTTGAAAAGACTAAGTTTGGAGATTTTTATAAAAAAAAAATCTACAATATGATCTAGATTTTGAAATGGACTCCTAGTTTGAATTTTAACGTTCATTAAGCCGAAATCACAAACGTGTAAACATCCAAGACCTGGGCTTTTTTTTCGTCCCCAGCCGGGATTCGAACCCGGGACCTCTTGCATGGTACGCAGACGCGCTACCGCTACGCCACAGAGGTTGCCATGATGGCCACATGATTAATACAAATGACGATCTAGTGGCACAGCGGTTTGGCACGCTGTCTGTAAAACCGAAGGTCTCGGGTTCGATCTCCGGCCGGCTCAAACTAGAAAACGGACTTGTCTGGTATGTCTCGTGTCTAGGATGTTATACATGTATTTATTGTATCAAATTTATCGTCGAATCACCTGTAACACAAGTCATTTAGTTGTGCTTGTATAGGGCTAACAAGATCTGTGTAATATGTCCACGAATATTTACTATTTAATATTATTTGTTACATATTCAATGTAATTAAAGTTTCACAAAAGTATTTTTTTGTCAAAAGGGTAGTAACGGCACAGTAACCAATACCATCGGCCTGTCCCAACAACAAGGACTGAACAATTTACATAGTCTATTCAGCGTCATTGCCTGTGAGGCCCACATTCTTACGCCTTCCTATTTCCGTTTCCCCAGTAAGTATCGGGCCTGTAATATAAACTACAGCAAGCTAACTCAATACCCACGTAAAGAGGTAGCATCAGAACGTCAACCTTCATAGCCGTGCAATATACTTTGTTAATTTACGGAAAACTTCACGACTTAAATTTATGTTGATCCGATTTCTACTGTATGTGACATTTTTTAACATTCATTTAACATTTACTTGCAGGCACATACGTGGGAACCAGAAACAATGACATCACAAACATGTAAACATCCATGAGCTGAAGGTTTTTTTGTCTCCAGCCGGGGCTCGAACCCGGGACCACTAGCACAGTAGTCAGATGCGCTACCGCTCCGCCACGGAGGTTATCGAAGTAAGAAAAAAAAACTATTTGGTGTCGCTAATATGTTTAACTTCTTTAGTCAGACAACAAAGATCCACTTTATAAAATAAAATAAAACAATATTATATACATAAAAAAATAAATAATAATAAAATTATAAATTTACAAAAACTTAAACTAACAAATCCCAGCCATTTTATCAATAAGAAGTTATCAGCTTCGATTTGGTTATACTGACAAAATCTACAAAAATACTTTGTGACTGATAACCATTTTCGTTATTCTATATCCTACCTAAAAATAGGTGGATCTGTTAACTGTATTAAAGTTAATATAATCAAAAGAAGTAAGAGAAGATTAAAAATTAGATTTGTATACCTGCTAGTTACGTATAGTCGGATATAAGCCCATTTCAAACAACTAAGTAAAGACTAAGTTTAAAGTTTTGTTGTACATTTTTTCCAAAATGATCTACATTTTGAAATGGACACCTGGAATTTATTGTAACTTTCACTAAGCCGCAGTTTCTGCGCTACTTTAAATTAAACCTTTTCATTTCATTTAATTTAATTTTCACGTAAACAACATCAAGACTTCTTACGTCTGTGAACTCTATTCAGTCACATTACATGCATCTACCCACTCGTCTCTAGTGGAACTTCTGCTGTACACGTATACTTATCTCTGACCTTTTCACATTCCATCCGAGTCCTTCCAAGGTTTTCACCGAAATAGTTGCGTAGGCGACCGTTGGACTTGGCAAGTGAATTTTACTGCTATTTACTGGACCTTTTTATTGTCCATTCCATCCGTATGTATGGGCTGAAGTAAACATGCGGCGGCACATCCACTTTAACCTGATAGTTTTTATTTAATGTTTGATAGTCTTTTAGTTGTTAAGCCATGTCAGTGGCCTTATAGGCGGCTTGATAATTTGGCTTCTGACAGTAAGGCCAGCCACTATCTTAAACTCCTCCACTAATCTGGGCTTGGCCCCCGTAGTAGAGTATGGCCTATACCTTCCTCAGGGAAGAGAGCCGTGCCTTTCGATGGGCGGGGGCATAATGGGTCGATGATGAAGGTTGAGCTTTTATTTCGAGGACTCAATCGTTGAGCTTTATATAAAGTGTGTAGCTTCTGTATTGACGGACCAGTTTGTAACCAGTAGGTACCTACCACGAATTGATCCTGTGAAGTATTTTGTTTTACTTTCCTATGTATACTTAATTTAAGTAATTTGTTAGGTATTTTACGTAATTTAGATAGATAGATAGATAGAGAAAACTTTATTGTACATAAAAATGGAAATTACATAAATATTTCTTAACCTAAGAGTACAAACGGCGGCCTTATCACTAAAAGTGATCTCTCCCAGACAACCTTTGGATGAACTGGACTAATACATTAGAGAAGAAAATGTACAAAAAACACATATAAAACGATAATTTCAGAGGTAGCTATATAAATAGATGCCTAAATAACAATTTTATTAAGTATAATTATCAACAGATACATACAAATAATTTACATAAATTTAAATAAAAAATGGATTATAGGTATAAAAATACATAAATAATTAACAAAATATACACATTCAAAGGACATAAGTAGAACACAACAACAGCAGGACAATATTACAAAATTAAATAATAACAGTATTACAGTAGTGAGATAGAACTCCTTTACCATAGTCTTAAAAATGGGATGGGATTTGGCTTTCCGTGCCCGCAAAAGGAGGTGCCCGCAAAAGCAGTCGGCCCAATTATTAAAATTGAAGTGGAAGTTACTTAGTTTAGCTAAAAATCTAGAAACTTATTACGTAAAGGCAGCGACATCTGGCTGAAGTAATTTGCATCACTTGCAGCCCCGAGTACCTACTTTGCAGTTAGGTTTTACATCGGAATGATATCGCTGTACCCACATGGTTATAGGTATTCTTCTTTTTTTATTCTTTTGTAGCCTCTAAATAGGGTTTTTAAGAACACTTTTTAGTCAAAACATTAACTATTTATTGGGTTATTAATAACCCCTCACGAATATTTAGCCTCCTGAGCGCTGGGGGTAACAGTTACTTCAAGTTTTCTAAAACTACGTAGATTTCGAAGAACTTTTTCTTCTTGTTGTCCAAAAAATTATAGGAAAATTTTGGACCTGGAACAGTAAGTTTTCCGGACTTCCTACTAAATCATTGGGTGTGAATTAAGAAAGTTATTCGTGATGTCCTATTTCTAGGACGCCAGGGTTTAGGACGATAAAGGGTTTTAAAAGGATTACTTTTTTACTAGTGAGTATAGATTTTTTAAAATAGACAACAGTGAAGTAGAAATTTAATTTTAAAAAAGCTTTAAGACGGAAACACATTATTAAAACGTGACCCGCGACGTGTCGACACCCGATGTACACCGTGCAATTACCGTGCGCATGGGGTCGCGTCGGATGTTCATGGTGTGATTCTAGTCATAGAAAATTGTACAATTTGATTCGACTCAACACGCGTCGCGTTTCGTCGGGTCGCGTGGCGTTTTAATAATGTGTTTCCGCTTTTATTTCCCATTAAAAAAATACATTGTCAACTCAACATCTTTTCCGTCACAAACCCAAGTAAATAATGAGCCACTTTGTAGTTCTAACCTACCCATTATAATTATATACCGAGTATTTCTTCTTCAGGCTACATTAGTCCACTCCTGGATACAGTCCTCCCCTAATGAGCGTCATAGCGCAAGGTTGTGCCATCATTGGGGGGTAATGCAATAATGTATTCTTCATGCAATCCACTCCATCTAAAGGTTGTCTGGAAGAGATCGCTCTTGGCGATAAGACCGCCAATTGTATAACATTACTTAGATTTAAGAATCATGGTTGTAATATTTTTCTGGTTGTGCAATAAAGTGTTCTCTATCTATCTATCTAATACCCATAATCCCCACGCTGGGCATGCGGGATGGGGATCGCAGTTTGGTGGAATTGTACTGCAGGAGGCGCTGCAGGCACCCTCCGGTTTGTGACCTAGTTTTTATTACACATTATTTCGCCATGATTTTCACGCCTAGAAAATGGATAGAATATGCCGGCTTCACGGGAACGTTGGGCGGTTTGAAGCCGTTTATTAAGGCGCATAATACATGGCCCTGTCGTCGAGTGGCCCAAGCAGATCGTTTTCTCGATTTACAGCCGGCGATAACACTAACTTTTCCAATACAGCCGTTAAATAAAAGGAAAGATAACGTTTCGTTTTACACCCGGCCCGCGAGCGATGCTGTGTAAGTTTAACTTTCAGGGCCGCGTTCCATTCATAAAAGTACAATCGTAGTTTATTATTGCAACCCGACGTCCGTTGCGTAGCTGAATCAGTTTTCCTGCTTGTAAATTTGTGGGTCACCAAATACGACAACACGATGTAGTTACATTGCCGGTAGACACACGGTTACTCGCTGAATCAGTTTTCCTGCTTGTAAATTTGCGGGTTACCAAATACGACAATACGATGTAGTTACATTTCCGGTAGACACACAGGTTTACTAGCTGAATCAGTTTTCCTGCTTGTAAATTTGCGGGTTACTAAATACGACAATACGATGTAGTTACATTTCCGGTGGACACACAGGTTTACTAGCTGAATCAGTTTTCCTGCTTGAAATATTGTGGGTTACCAAATACGACAATACGATGTAGTTACATTTCCGGTGGACACACAGGTTTACTAGCTGAATCAGTTTTCCTGCTTGTAAATTTGCGGGTTACCAAATACGACAATACGATGTAGTTACATTTCCGGTGGACACACAGGTTTTCTAGCTGAATCAGTTTTCCTGCTTGTAAATTTGCGGGTTACCAAATACGACAATACGATGTAGTTACATTTCCGGTGGACACACAGGTTTACTAGCTGAATCAGTTTTCCTGCTTGAAATATTGTGGGTTACCAAATACGACAATACGATGTAGTTACATTTCCGGTGGACACACAGGTTTTCTAGCTGAATCAGTTTTCCTGCTTGTAAATTTGCGGGTTACCAAATACGACAATACGATGTAGTTACATTTCCGGTGGACACACAGGTTTACTAGCTGAATCACTTTTCCTGCTTGTAAATTTGCGGGTTACCAAATACGACAACACGATGTAGTTACATTTCCGGTGGACACACAGGTTTACTAGCTGAATCAGTTTTCCTGCTTGTAAATTTGCTCTTGAAGATTTGGTCTTGGATGCTTACATGTTTGTGATGTCGTTGCTTCTGGTTCCCACGACACAAGGTATCCTAGTGTGTGCAGCAGAAGCAATACTGCGTAACTTTAACTTTCAGGGCCGCGTTCCATTCATAAAACTACAATGGTAGTTTATTATTGCAACCCGATGTTCGTTGCGTAGCTGAATCAGTGTTCCTGCAAGTAAATTTGTGGGTTACCAAATACGACAATACGACGTAGTTACATTGCCGGTAGACACACAGATTTACTAGCAGGAAGACTAATTCTACTAATCGGCTAAGCCATCTTCATACATCGGATTGTCTTATTTCATCATCAACCCATTATGTCCCGCCGAGGGGCACGGGTCTCCCCGAGAAAGGTATGGGCTATACTCCACCACGGGGGCCAAATCCGGATTGGTGGAGGCTTGCAAGACTCCTAAGTTTTCAAGCGACCCTAAGGCCTCTGACTTGGCTTAACGACTGCCATCGACGGCACCCGGCACCAACCGCTTAACGTGCCTTGCGAAGCACGAAACCGCCCGGAAAATGCCACTAGCGTTAGTCATAGACGGTCACCCATCCATGCACTGAACGCGCCCTATGATGCTTAACGTTCGTGATCGTTTAAGATCACTCAGGCAGCCGGGGCTACGAATGATTCCTGTTTCCCATTTCCTTGTCATATTTGGTAAACCACAAACTGAAACGTAACAAGTTCAGAGACCCGTGCCCCGGCAATGGGGACATACAAGGGTTGATATCGAACACCTCACACTCGTATCCATCCTTGGGATGTTTTTCTTAGCAAGTTGTATTGCTACCACAAAATTTACGAACTTTAAAACCAAACTCATTAGTCAAGTCATTCAAAGCCTTATATATAGAACACACGACCTCACGAATGTGAGGCCAGCGTTCCACTACCGTTGCGTCACCACCTCTTAAATGTATTTTATGGCTTTGTGGACTCTTGAAATTGCTTTGTTGTGTTTTATGTGCCTTTTTTGGTCTGTCAGTAACACCACTTACCAATAATTTACACATACCTCAGCGCTTGAAATCGCCAATCCGCGGTGGGCACGCGTAGTGATTAAGCCCATACTTTCCCTCAGAAGAAAGGCCTATGCTCTACTGTGGGACGTTTAAAAGCTGCATTATTAAGGGTTTTCCTGCATTATATATTGCACTTCAGTTAAGCGCTTAAACGTCGGATCGACAATTTTGATGTCTAATTCAATTCACACAGCAAAACATGTAATACACTAGGTACAGCAATTTCAAGAAAAGTACTTTACATGTACTTTATTTCTTGCTTCAAATCTTGATTATCGTGAATCTCTAATTTGTCTTTCACACCCTGTTGTACATTTAATATAAGTACCTTATACAAGGTTACCTAAAAATATGCAATTTCTGAGATTCTTTCCTATAAATTTTTGAAATGCATCTATTTTTTAAACGTCTTAATTTTTTTTGGCTAAATCATTTTATTGCTCGCCTTACCGACGTCGATGTTATACCGTCCGGTAAATGGTTTTTCTGTCCAATTTAAAAAAAAATATATTCTATCTAACGCAGTAGTATATTATTTCTTTTTTTTAATGCACTAACCCGTGTTAAGGACAATTTTAAAATCTATTTAAAGGCTAAAAAATCCACCCATGCTGTATTTAATACAGAGAATATTGTAAAGAGGTTCGAAATTTCACTTATGCCAGGAAGTCGCCCATTGGCTCAGTCGGGAGAGCGCTGACACGGTTAGCCAGGTATACGGTTAGCGGGTTCGAGTCCCAGCATGGTTGGAATTTTTAGCCCATAAATAGGTTTTTAAAACAGTATAATATCAAACAGCTTCTCTACAAAACCCTAAAACGATATTAAAAAAAAATTTGAAAACAAATATTTTTCCAACCGAATCTTTCGTAAGCGCTGCGCATTATTAGCTTCCTTCCCTGTACTTACTTGAATGCGGAATCAAGTGAATAATATTGTTATTGTACTAAAAGCTTTTTACAAAAAAAGGACAAAACCGAAGAAAAATCGCTAACTGTATTGTGACCTGTTACAAAAATTGCGCATTTTTCGGTAACCCCGTATAATTCACACAGGTAAATAATGTAAAATCACCGAAGCCACAGCATTCAATTAGATTGGTTCCTCATACGTTCACCTCCAAAGGAAATGAATAAGTAATTAGCAACCCACGTTCCCATCTTCATTGCTCGTAAATACGTACATTCGACAGCATATCGATCTTTACAGGCATGCACTTTATTTGTTTACGTTACGGGTGAATTCAGAACAAAAATCTAAAGATAAGACCTACTGTCAACTGTAAGCTTCTGTGATTAATTACATCGCGTACAACCAGCTACATGCTTTAAGAATTAAATTATAGATACGTATCGTGCACGGCTATACAATTTTAATTTGACTGCCGAGCCTTAATTTCTACTGCTTTGTGATTAAATTCATTGTGATTGTAAATAGGTACTGGCTGAATGAAAACTAAAAAGAATTCTATTTTTGAATGAATGACATTTTTGAATGAGTTTGTATCCATATAGGTAAGTGTTATGTAATATATATATATATATTTATTTCTAGTTTGGCAACAGACATTCACAGTGTTATAAATTGTTACAGTAAAATTATACTTAATGCAAAGACCTTAGAGGGCCAACTACGATACAATTTAAGAGTTAACAGTTTTTGGAAACTAGTACACAACATACCTCACGTTTATGGTGATAACTTGATAAGTAAAATTGAGCATTTATACAGATAATAGAGAGAGAAAAAAAAACAAAGCGGATAATGTACTCCACTGCAACTCTTCTTCTAGGCTATATTAGTCCACTGCTGGACATAGCCCTCCCCTAATAAGCGCCATAGCGCAAGATTGTGGCATCATTTGGGGGTAATGCCGATAATCCCCACGCTGGGCATGCGGGTTGGGGATCGCAGTTTGGTGGATTTGTACTGCAGGGGGCGCTGCTTCCCACTCCCCGTTTTGTGTCCCTTAGTCGCCTTTTACGACACCCGCGGGAAGAATTTGGGTTGGTGCTATACTCTAGGCCAACACCACACGGCACTGCAACTCTAATGGGTTACAATCCAGTTGCAATGGATCACCTCACAACATTTTCTTCGTGTATATATTGTAGATAACTACATTTTTCATGTAGCCTATAAACAACCCACTGCATGCCACAGGTCTTCTCTCAAAGAGAGACTATGGGATATTACCACAGCACGGGTCTCTTCCTGCATCGCAGGAAGGTTAGGCCATACTCCACCACGGGGCCAAGCCCGGGTTGGTGGAGGATTGACAGTGGCGGGCCTTACTGTCAGAAGTTATCAAGCCGCCCATAAGGCCTCTGACATGGCTTAACGACTGCCATTATATGACAGCCGGCACCAACGGCTTAACGTGCCTTGCGAAGCACGGAAGTGTGCCCATCGCGAATTGGCAATTTCAAGCGCTGCGGTCCCTTTTACCTTAACTTGCGTGCTTATACTCGTATAGTACGTACCTAGGCGTAGAACGAAAATTATGCAGTTGATATTATGTACTACCTAAAGAAAAAAATAAAAGAACTACGAGTACTTTACATTATTTATGAAAATGCGTTTTCTTGACAGTAGTTTTACGTACATTTCTCTCCATATTTTTATTAAATGTTTAGATTTTATTTAGATAGGTAGATTAATAAAACATTTATTCACATAAGACACACACACGTATACAAAGCAAAGCAGTACATAACCAAATACAAGTCACAACACGAACAAAGCATATATCAAAAAAGTAGCATACATAAAAAGCAAAAACACACAGAAGATAGGCATTCACGGTACTGTAGTGTACCTAGGCTATACTGGACTGATAGTGATCGACGTAAGTGTGGCAAATGTGAATGGGCTCCGACTCAGCATGTGCTGAAAGTTCAGGAAGAACTTCAGCGCTGGTATTTTGCCGGCACCCGGTGTGAGCGGCATGCAGCGCCAAGAGAGCTGAGGTATAGTAGTCACAACTGCTGTCGTACCGGATTAAATAGTCTAAAGACTGGCTGGAAATATCAGTATATTTTGTTCTAACCTATTAGTTAGAATAGGTTAGAATATTTTGCGCGACTGTTCTTTAAAGAACTTGCGTCGCGCCTCAACGACACGACCAGAGACTCCAGGGCTGGCTCTTACCTCGGGCAGAGGATAAGTCTTGCCATCCAACGAGGTAATGTAGCCAGCATACTGGGGACCCTCCCCAGAGGCGGGGATGATCTGGGCGCAGTAATTGGCTTTTAGGTATTATTTTAAATTAATTAATTTATACACATATTTAGATTTGTTTTGTTAGTATTTAGATTAGATTTAGCTTATAATAATAATTGTTATTCTGTGATTAAGGTTTAAAATTCAGAAAAGTGCAAAGAAAACCTGTTAGTTATTTATTAACATTGTCATGTTTTATCTATAACACGACCTTTAGATGTCAAGACATTAATTTTCTTAACCATTCGATGCAATGATGGTCCGACATCGAGTCATTTGCTGTCGCGACATTCGATGTGGGATATCGTTTTGACGACCGTTCGGCGCACCGTTTTCGCTGTCGCGGAGTTAGATGTAACAACTTTCGATATCATGGTAGGGAACACCATTTGTACACCTCAGATACTCAGGTTTCCTTCACCATTAGTTAGTGGCATTGCAACTATAACTTCACAAATATACATAGCTTAGAAAACGAAGTCATTGGTACATGCCCGCTCTGGGAATCGAACCTGGGTCTCTCGCTTCCGAGTTCATTGTTCCAGCCACTTAAAATCTTAAAATGGATTGAGACATTTGTACTATAGAATTGACATTGCATTGCAATATTGTATATTTTTTATAGTTTGTATACTGTGACTAAATGGCGCGCAAAAAATGTCGTTGCTATTGAAAAAAACGGACAATTCTTTTATATTGTCTTATAAAAAAACAAAAAACATATATGCTCCAATTAATTGCTCCAGTCCATCCAAAGATTATCTGGAAGAGATCACTTTTAGTGATAAAACCGCCGTCTTTACTCTTAGTTTAAGAAATATCTGTCTAATTTCATTGTTTACGTACAATAAAGTGATTTCTATATATTTATCTATCAATACTGTATTCTATTGGACATTTTATTGTCCTCAGTCAAATTAAATTATGAAAACACTCCATTCGACACTACTTAGATTAAAATGTCTCACCTATAAATGCCAAGCATTAACGTCAATTTCATTGTGTGTAATGTTCGATCCGTGGCACACATACATCTCCGCAACCAAACATAGTAACTCCAACTCTCCGTAGGTACAATATTGTTCATGAATCTCTGATAAGCCTCAAAGCAAGCGACAGTGGATTCCAGATAACGTTTACTAGGTAATATAATTCATTCGCCTCAGTATATCCTAATACTGGATTACACGGAAGCTCTATTATGTCGTTAAATGTGAATTAATGTCCGCCATTATTGTATTGTGCTGGGGCCTCCGGAAACGTACGTAATTACCGCAGTGCACTCGTGTTTCGCGAGAGCTGGTTTGGGTTTCCTTGTGAATTCCTAAATTTCACTGATGTATTTTTTCGTCAATTTCCTTCAGAAGCGGGCGTGGCCCAGTGGGACCGAGAGAGTAAAAGATATTTACTCGTTTAATTTTACATTTTACAATTTTCCGACGTTTCGGCACTTTTGCACGTACCGTGGTCCCGAAGACTTTGGTGACAGGCGTCTTTTTGAAAGCATTAACTGTTAGTTTACTACCCTCGGCAACAATTACAAAAGAAAATTATGAAGTGACGTTCCAAAATAGTCAAACTAATTATTTTATGTAAAGTCAATTAATCTGCAAGAGGATGTAGTGACTAGAATAAAAAAAGGAATGTTGTGTTGGTGTGGACATGTGGAGTGGATGAAGGAAGAAAGATTGACGAAACAAATATATATTGCGAATGTGAGTGGACGGCTGGTAAGAGACGTCCCAGGCGGACATACATCGACCAAATAGGGGATGTTAAAGCAAAGGGGAAGAAAAAAGTACCCGGAACCGGCGTGCGTGCAGGCAACGACTTACGAACGTTGATGAAGCGAAGGTGATCTGTCAAGATCGTGGCAAGTGGCAGTCCCGCGTCTCTGCCTACCCCTCTGGGATACAGGCAATTTCCTTCAAAAGGGCGTGTGGCCTAGTGGGACCCAGAGATTGGAATCAATCACTTGGGTCATGCAAAAACAGGCGCGGTCAGGTTCTGCATGGGTGACCATCCCATGACTGACTACCGCTAGTGGCATTTTTCCGAGCGCTTCCGTGCTTCGCAAGGCACGCTAAGCCGTTGGTGCCGGCTGTCATGTAATGACAGTCGTTAAGCCGAGTCAGAGGCCTTATGGGCGGCTTCATAACATCTGACAGTAAGGTCCGCCACTGTCTTACAATCCTCCACCAACCCGGACTTGGCCCCCGTGGTGGAGTATGGCCTTACCTTCCTACGACGCAGGAAGAGACCCGTGCCCCAGCATGGGTTGATATCGATAAAGCGCCGTGTTAAAAAACTAACCTGCATATTTATCCTGCAGCTATTGTTAAGGCACATTAATTTTGTTGTGGCTTTCAGGTTTAGCAAGCATTGATTGATTTGATTTTCAGAAGTCTTTATTTAAACAATAATATTGTAAAACACTGTCTTAAGTGTAACAATCGGTATTAAAACCGAATGAGTGGTTAACATTATTATGCAACATAATGTGATTTATTATTAAAATATAATGTGATTCTAAGCTGTGTGGTGTCGGCCTAGAGAATAGCACCAACCCAAATTCATCCCGCAGGTGTCGTAAAAGGCGACTAAGGGACACAAACCAGGGGGTGGGCAGCAGCGCCCCCTGCAGTACAATTCCACCAAACTGCGATCCCCAACCCGCACGCCCAGCGTGAGGATTATGGACATTAATTACCCCTCAATGATGGCACAACCTTGCGCTATGGCGCTCATTAGAGGAGGGCTATGTCCAGCAGTGTACTAATATAGCCTGAAGAAGAAATATTATTCTATAGTAAGTAGGTACAATTCAGAGGGCATTATACCTACTGAGTTTTGAGAAGAGTTGAATGAACACTCATTACGGCTATACGCCAATAGCTATGTATTTGCACTTGTGTTGCAAATGTACGAACCAAATCAGTACGCGATTCGTCAGAAGAAAAAAAACGCGGCGATATTATTCTCAATGCGCACTAAGTCCAAAATTCATGATTCTGGATCTTCAAAGCCTAAGTTAGCAATCTCATCATGGCTTAATCAAGCAAGAAATCACATAAAATAACCCTGCAGAAAGATGTCGTACACATATCAGCCCGGGCGCGATTATGCAAAACATTACTCCCGAAAATTGCAGTGTAATGGTGAAAAAAGTCCTGTTCGAGCGCAAAATTGCTCGAGTGAGCCCTACTTAAGTCTCATAAGCGTGCGTAAAAGCATGCCTGAACAGGTTAAGACCGCCAGGAGAAAGCATATTAGAAGAAAGCAGTTTCTCGTTTAGGACGAGGACCCGTGATAGTGCTCTGCGGACGATTTTTATTTACTAACTGTGCCCCGCGGTGTTACCCGCGGTTTATCGATTTTCCCATGGGGAATAAATTTTTGATTGTAATGCTTGGTCAATGGTTTATATTAAACGGGTCTAATTGCGATGATTTATTAGGTTATGTTTAGTTCCGTTTTAATAATAGTTTAAATAGTGAAATATATAAATATGTAAATACTGTTGACTTAATAATAAACATTTATGTTACGTTTTGCATAAAATACAACCATTAATTAATTCCGAAGTTCCGGCAGCGTTCCAGTTGCTGTGGTCGCAGGTAGACTGAAGTGGCGAGTACAGTCAATTATTTGAAGTGGCAGTACAGATTGACATATTATTTTTTACCTAATAATAACTCTTGAACCAAGGTGCTGTTCTAGTAATAATGGCCCAGATATAATTTGTATTTGCTTCGTTGATGAAGGCAAGGTGATAGCAGGTGGCAGTCCTTGATCCCTGCTTACCACTCTGGGATACATGCGTGAGAATACGCTCCGTTTTTTACATAATTTGTACAAAGTTTGACGTCCCCAACGCAACCTATGATCTCAGTTTTGGTAGTCAAGCGCGTCAGCCAACGAGAAAGTATTTACTGAACACTGCTCCGCTTTTACATCGAGTTTATGATTACAGAGTAGACGCCCAGTGTACTGAGGGGTTAAATAATATTAGGCAGACAACGTTCCTTGGGATTTAGCCCCGGGTAAATTAATGTCATAAAGAAACGAGACAAACATCTCTCTGGTGTATTTTTGCCTTGTTTTTAGCCCGAAATGGGACCTTTTGAGGTTTCTTTGTTCTTTTTTCGGCGGACAAAGAGTTAAGAACTTTGTCCGGCGTTTTGGACCATCGTAGGTCAACGTTCATGAGTCAATGTAAATGTATACACGAATGAGCATTTACAATAACTTCACAAATTTACATAACTTGGAAAATAAAGTCATTGGTCCGCCCACTGTCAAAGCCCGCACTGGAAATCAAACCAGTGTCTCTAATAAAGTTTTTTTTGTATTAACTGATTAAGTACCCACTGTCCTTGTATGTCCCCACTGCTGGGGCACGGGCATCTTCCTGCATCGCAGGAAGGTTAGGCCTTACTCCACCACGGGGGCCAAGTCCGGGTATATGGAGGATTGTAAGACAGTGGCAGGCCTTGCTGTCAAAAGTTATCAAGCCGCCCATAAGGACTCTGACATGGCTTAACGACTGCCATTACTTGGCAGCCGGCACCAACGGCTTAGCGTGACTTGAGAAGCACTCCGAAAAATGCCACTAGCCGTAGCAACGGGACGGTCACCCATCCTGCACCTGACCATGCCTATTGTTGCATAACTCAAGTTATTGACTTCAATCACTCGGTCCGATTAGGCCACGTGTGCTGCCAAATATGACAAAAATTTTCCAAACAAGTATCTACACAATATTGTCGTGAACGAAACTTAACTGCCAAAAAGAATTCCATCGCCATTTATTCTATAAGAAAACAAATTATTAAGTTGTTCGAAAACTTGTTTAGAAAACTCCTGGCTTCTCTCGATGACTGATGGTACACTAGGCAACATGATGGCCTCAATATAACTTTGTTGCAGTAAAACTAAACCAGTAAGAATGTCGCTTTTACGCTTTACAAAGTTATGTGTTTCAAACTTAACTTCGTTTTTATTATAATCAATTCCACCAACTTAGTCAGTAAATTGACATTTGCGATGTGACCAGTTTATGACAGAAAAATAATAGGGATGTACACAATCGACATAAAATATAGACTTGGCTTAATTTTTTTTATTTTATAGATTTATCCCACAACTCTAGAAAGCTATGTAAGACATGATGAATACAAATATATTAAATTATTCTGGTTACATCCTGTTAAAATTGTCTCATGAATAATACTTCAGTGATTTGTCATCAGCGACAATACTAAGAAAATAATTGATTATGTTGTTAAATCTATCGACTAAAGCACACCACTATTTTAGCTGGCAACTCTTTTTCACTAACACGATAATTCCATCTGTCAATTTACTGACTAGCGGGCAGAACCAGATATAATGATCTTTAGGATCTTTGTTTTGCGAAAAAATAAACCTATTGATACGATTGGAAACAAGTTTGGTTCTCTACAATGATATATAGAATTAGATAAAGCATATGAGGCGCTCGTATCGCTTCATATACTTTATGTGAAGCGATACGAGCGCTCGCTCGAATGCAATCAATCACTTGAATTAAGCAACAACAGGCGCGGTCAGATGCAGCACGGGTGACTGTCCCATGACTACCGCTAGGGGCATTTTTCCGAAACTTCCACACAAAACAATCACAGAACCCAGTCCCAAACTAGGATACTCTGTATTATGGTAAGGACCTCACAAACATTAAAATACACGCAGACTGTGGCCACTATTACTTGTACAAATATACGGCTGCCTCCAGTGGAAATCGAACCCACGACCTTGGTTTGGGCGATCACGTCTTGTAACGAGTAATTTTCTTCTTCTTCAGGCTATATTAGTCCACTGCTGGACATAGCCCTCCCCTAATGAGCGCCATAACGCAACGTTGTGCCATCATTGGGAGGTAATGCCCATAACCCCCACGCGTTGGGGATCGCAGTTTGGTGAAATTGTACTGCAAGGGGCGCTGCTGCCCACCCCCTGGTTTGTGTCCCTTAGTCGCTTTTTACGACACCCGCGGGAAGAATACCTAATAATTAATCGAACGAATAATAATATTTATTTTTTCTATTTACTTATATGAAGATGACTTACTCGATTCGTTATACTACAAATTCAGTGACATCTCTCTACGTGACTCTATTACAGTTTGTTAAATAAAGGAATTGGACTTTAAACAACTTCTTTTTGTTCGTTTGTGTGAAAAGTTTTATTTTCCATCGTACTGCCGTGGCAGACGATTTGTGACAAATTATTTTATTTCTCGCACTAGGTTTGCAGTTAGTTTTAAGTTGCATTTGGCTGCTGTGTTTTGATTTTTAATGTTTAATAATGCAGTGACGTCATATTTATTTTAGCGGACAAAATATGCCTGGCATTATACGATTAGGATCACACGATTTACTAAATTACGTATGATTGTAGACTTATGAACGTTGATGAAGCGAAGGTGATCTGTCAGGATCGTGGCAAGTGGCAGTCCCTGGTCTCTGCCTAACCCTCTGGGATACAGGCGTGAGGTTATGTATGTATGTATGTATGTATGTAGGTAAATACGAAATTGTCATAGCACGCATAAAAAATGTTCTATCGTCTGTACAGTCGACAGCAGACAAACCTTTATATTTTCGTTGCAATTTTGACCCTAACGTAACTGATTAGAGTGCACGTCTATAAAGAATGATGTCTTGTGGACTATACTTAGAGATGTAGAGGCTATCACAAGTTGAGCAGTGCCAGCTAAAATTACTGTGATATTCCTGATTAATTCAAGCCGTCTGAAGTCTATGAATTGATTGGAAATTGTGAAAATGATCGTTTAGTACCATATTTGAACTTGGTGAATAAAGTAAGGTAGATAAATAAAATATTCTTGATCATTTAGGATTATATTTAATTGCAGTTTTTGTGGATTTACAGAGAAGTGTTGGAGACTGAAAAATGTACGGATTATCAAAAGTAGTACAGAATTTATGGAACGCTGTTGTCGAGAACAATTTAAATAATGGCTTCAAAACCCCGGTTTCAAAGGTAATTTTGAGTTAATAGTGTGATAGTATTTATTTATTTTCCCAATAATTCCCAAGTCAAAATTAAAGTACAGTGTCATGAAACACTTTTTTATAAAAAATAGCGCGTGGTTCCATAAAGGTTCGCTATTCCCTGGAATAGCGAATTTCTTATTGTTATATCGATCGATCGATATCAACCCTTGTATGTCCCCACTGTTGGGGCACGGGTCTCTTCCTCCATCGCAGGGAGGTTAGTCCATACTCCACCACGGAGGCCAAGTCCGGGTTGGTGGAGGATTGTTATATCATCTACTACGAATTGTAGTTTTATGAATTCTAGGCCCTGATTTAGGACACCAGGAAAGCAAAGAAGTCAGTACCGCGGCAACTCGCAAAGCCTGTGACTGAAAATTTAACTCTAATAAGTTTCCCATAGATTACACCTTTTAATTTTCCAGCGATCGAGCCACCTGTTCGAGACGCGATTCAAAAGGTGAAGCGCTGAAGGGTGTCTCTCCTTTGTACTCGTAAAACTCATTAGAGGCCCGTATCGTGGGACGGCCGGCGAAGGCCGCGGCTGGGGCCACGAGCACGCACTGGAGGACCAATAGGCTATTTGACAGATTTCTGAAAACCAACTCAGATTGTTCGTTGGTGTTTATAAGTGCTCAGAAAATTATATATTTTTAATCTTTCGTGTTGTTTTTTGTTATTTATAAATATACAAAAAAGTCTTTCATCATATCGTCACTGTATATGTAAATGTTTATGTAGGTATATTGTAAAGTGTATCTAAGACTCGGTGAGAGACGTCGAAATCCGAAAATTAATACTTTTTTCACACACTATGTCAAATAGTTTATTGGTAAAAATACTTGACTTTGACACACCACATTGCAGACAATAATGGGTTTGGTATCAACCCTTTGTATGTCCCCACTGCTGGGGCATGGGTCTCTTCCTGCATCGCAGGAAGGTTAGGCCATACTCCACCACGGGGCCAAGTCCGAATGGGTGGGGTATTGTAAGACAGTGGCGGGCCTTACTGTCAGAAGTTATCAAGCCGCCCGTAAGGCCTTTGACATGGCTTAACGTGCCTTGCGAAGCACGAAAGCGCTCGTAAAATAAGCCACTAGCGGTAGTCACGCCACGAGCGCTTCAGTAAAGAGATGTAAAGAGATATCTATCTATATATTAACTACGAAACTTGGTAAATCATAAAGGATGGCTATGTCCTGCTACGGCTGATGATAATGACATAATAGCTGAAGCATTAAAGAAACGCTTGTCCCAGGGCCCCAAAGTAACCACCTTTTTGCTTATGCAAAGAAAAAGTGTAAAAGTACCAGGTACGATACGGTCTTTTGATAAAAAGAGAAATAGTTTTTTCATTGTTCGTTGGCTCCAATCTAGATAGAAAACTGACTAAGTATGGTTCATTGAGGTTTTATTTTCATATTTCGAGAGAAGATATTTGTTAGAAAATGTTTGCAGGATGAATGGAACGCTTTTGTCGAGAATATGGTTATCCATTCAGTCATCATTCATTCAATATTTTAAATAGGTCACCTTGGTACACTATTTTAAACAACCACTTGAAAATACCGTAAGCCTCGGTTTTTCGCACACTAACAATGTGTTAATAAATTCCTTATATGCCGTCTCTTATTAGATGTTGGCAAACAATTCAACTGCCTTGCTTTTCGGCCAATACAAACAAGGAACTGGTAATCAACTGGTGTCAAGTGTCACATGTTATTTTCACGAATGCACTCCGAGCAGAGGACATTTTATTAAATGTGTATAGGTATTATGTTGAATTGTATGTGAATATAGTATTTTGTAAGGTTAACACGAGCACTAGACATAATTAAAACTGTTTTATACGAATTTTACTCGTTTATTAATTTTTTTACAATTTTCCGACGTTTCGGCACTTTTTCAGGTGCCGTGGTCTCGGATGACGGAAACGTCGGAAAATTGTAAAAAATATAATAAACGAGTAAAATCCGTATAAAAACCGTTTTAATTTTGTATTTGAATATGTCAATAATATGATGGTTAATAAGTTTTTCAGTATTTATCAAAAAATATACACGCTTCTGTAGATGTCAAAATAATTATGTGGCTTCTTAGAAAAATGCACCGTAGATTAGTCCACGTCGCCGCGCCGGATTTCCTTGCTTATGCGAACGTGTGCGTGAAGATGTATAACCAGATTAGTAAAAGTCATATCCTTTCATTTGATGATGAAACTGTTGATAGATCTAATCATTAAAAAACTGTGAAAAAAATATTCGATATACTTTTAGTAAGTGTAGAGACACACTGTAGTACCTTCCTCATGGAAGAGACCTGTGCCCCTCGGTGGGGACATAACGGGTTGATGATGATGAAACACCAGATGGATGAATGGTCCACTCACACGTTGCCGTGCCTGGGACATTTGTCTTAGAAACATTCTCTTACTCTAGTCTTAAAATGACTCCCGATCCGTGTGCAGTAAACATATAGATAGATAGATAGAGAACACTTCGTTGTATATAAAAGTGGAAATAACACAGATATTTCTTAACCCCAGAGTACAGACAGCGGCCTTATCACTAAAAGTGATCTCTTCGAGACAACCTTCGGATGGACAGGACTAATATATTGGAGAAGGAAGTAGATGCACAAATATACAAGACAAAGGTATAAATACCACCATATAATATACCACCTATTGTCGGACAAAAAAATTAGTAAGTAAATAAATACGGAATTCCTCATTGTCTCTCAGAAACTCGATAACGCCATTTATTAAATGCGAGAGGAGTCTCGCGCTAAACAAAACGCAACCGACCTGTCATGGCCGCCGGAAGCCGATGGCGCCGCAGCGCGTGACGTCAGCTACAGCTTCCGGTATAGACTGACACAGTAGAGGCGCTGAGTATTCACTACAGAAGGGAGATAGAGCGATGCAAACGTAATTGATTGTTCTAGAAGGGAAATAGCGCGATATGAACATGAATGATTGTACTTCTGAAATGGCTTTACAAGTTCTAAGCAAACTTTTTTGTTGTAGCTTTCTTTATACTAGTTTTTTTTGTGGTTTTTCATTCAACTATAACACTTAGTTAAAGGAAGACACTTGCTCCTGACGCACAATTTTTTATAGTTCAAGAGCAAGAGCTTCATAATTCACTGTGACACATTGTAACTCTCAAAAAAGACATTTTGTTTTTTTACGTATAATTATAAATTTCTAACAGTATCTTTCGTAAGAAAACCAAACCTGTCTCTTTTCGTAAGAAAACCAAACCCTAAAATTTTTCGTTTATATCTGCACTTTATTTATTATTATTCTTATTAATACTTTATTCCACCATAAAATCGTACAACGCGGCGAACTTAATGCCTTTAATTTGAACTTAATTTCTTACTTTTTACTTGGCATTTATCATTTGCATAGGGGAATCGCTCGTACCCCCGGTTGTACAGTGATCTTAAACATGTACATTCAGTGCATGGATGGGTGATCGTCTATGGCTAACGCCGTGGCATTTTTCCGAGCGGTTCCGTGCTTCGCAAGGCACGTTAAATAGTTGGTGCCGGCGGACTTGGCGGCGGCCCCCGTGGTGGAGTATGGCCTGTACCTTTCCTAGGAAAGAGCACCTCTGTGGGGATATAATGGGTTGATGAACATGATAGGGGAATCAACGTCGTAGAATTCATTAGTGAGCAGACAAGGAAACATATGGAGTAAATTTAAGTAGAAGTTCCTGTAAAGACACCCTAGGTGACTTGATATATGTCGCCCAAAAAGGGGAACAGCGAATATCAGCGAATGGATGTAAAAAAGTTTTCGAAACCGATGTGTAGCACATTATATTTTATTTTTGTATATAGCCTATAGACATCAAACTACGTGCACAGGCTATCTCTCAGAGAGAGAGAGAGGGAAAGAATGGACTTAATCACTTTATAACATCGTGGGGAAACAAGACTGTCTGACGTGTTCCAATACCTCAGCGCTTGAAATTGCCAATCCGCGGGCACGCGTGGTAACGAAGTCCTTACTCTCTCTGAGAGAAAGCCAGTGCAATGCAGAGATACATACACGGGATACATAACAAAAAGTGTTATGTTAATCTTCTGGAAGGAATATTCCGTTTCAGAGACCATCCATGTGGAATAGAAAACTTGCGCCTTTTCTCTCATTAGGAGGTCTTTCTTTTAACGATAAAGTTATAAAAGTAGAGCCTTTTTTTGCTTGGGTAGAGAAAGTAGAGCCGTTTTATGCTTGGGAGATAGTGTAAGCTTACCAGTAAATACTTAAGTATATCACTCAGATATCATTCACGGAAGCTTAAGCAATTACAATCGTCTGCCTAAATTGGGGACTTGCCTCCCAATTAGATTACTGTGAGGATTTTTCAAAGGACATAGAAAAATCTCTCAGCTTTGAAATTAAAAGCGGGGTGCGCGCATGCAATGACTAATGAACGTTGGAAGCGAAGTTTATCTGTCAGGATCGTGAAAAGTAGAATTTATCCCTCTGGGATACAGGCGTGAGGTTATGTTAAAACCACATAATTATTTTCTACATGGGTTGACTAACCTCTTTGAAGACGTCACTAAAGAGCAGTAACAGTAGGTACGGAGGTACTGGTACATTACGACCGAGAAAAGAGGTTATACTTTACTTTTTTAAAAACCTATTTAGAGGCTAAAAATTCCACCCATGCCGGGATTCGATCCCGCGAATAATTTTAATGCACTAATCTGGCTATCCGTGCCAGCGCTCTTTCCAACTGAGCTAATGGGCGACTCACCGGCATCAGTGAGATTTCGAACCACTTTTCAATATTCTCTGTATTACGCGTACAGGCAGCGACATCTAGCTGAAGTAATTTGCATAACTTGCAGCCCCGAATACCTACTTTGCAGTTAGGTTTTACATCGGAATGATATCGCTGTACCCACATGATTATATTATTTTTAATCCACTAATCTGGCTATCCGTGCCAGCGCTCTTTCCAACTGAGCTAATGGGTGACTCACCGGCATCAGTGAAATTTCGAACCTCTTTACAATATTCTCTGTATTACGTACAGGCAGCTTACTTTACATTTTACACTTACTTTATACTTATTTGACACCGTAATGACTGGCCATGATAATTATATCAATATAACCTTCTTTAGATATTTTTTAGATAGCCTCGATTGTGTCCCACTGCTGGGCAAAGGCCTCCCCTTTTGTCTTCCACACCTTCCTGTTCATGACCATCTCCTGCCAGCCCGGCAGAAAGGTCGTGAGGTCGTCCCGCCACCATTTCCGCTTGGGTCGGCCACGTTTGCGATGTCCGTCGCGCGGAACCGAGTCAATGACGATTTTTGCCCACCTCTCTGGGCCCATACGGCTTAAGTGGCCGCCCAAATTGATTGATTGATTGATTAACAATTTATTTAAAAAAGACACACACACGTATACAAATTGAAGCCATAAGAATCTGGTTACAAGTCACAGCACGAAGAAATAATAAACAAACAAAACAGTGGCATTGGTACATGAAAAGCGAAACACACAGACAACTAGCCATACACGGTACGGCAATGTACCCGAGCAATTGTGTAATGCTGATTTCAGTATCAGTAATTGTGTAATGAATCAGTATAAGTTTTTTATGTCTATGTAATTATATTAGATTTTAAAAATAGATTGTATATATGCTTGAAAAATGTCCATATAGATTATTATTCGAAATAAATAAATAAATTCAAATTGTATTAACTTTGTGTAATCGAAGTCGCAGACATTAAGTGATCTTTGTAAATAATAAATATTTTAGCAAATTAATATTAATATAAAATTTTAAATGTCCATATTATTTTAATAATTTGTACTAAGGCAATTGACGTTAGTTTAGCGGTTAAATGATTAGGACATTAAACAAATACTGAAGAACATTTAAAACACAGATTAAGGAAACGAAACTTTGAAAAGATTTTGTTTGACAACCCTCTGATCTAGTAGCTGTATAGTTATATAAGAACCCGTTTAATATATAAGGAGTACGAGCTTCGTGAGTCATTAAAAATACTACTAGCTGTATAACTCATCATTACTAACAGAGTAGGTATTGTAACAGTCCCTGATGATAGGACAGATAGGACTGTATCTAGAATGAATTAATGTGTCAATAAGTAAATGAAGCGCTCGTGGCCTAGGCGAACCGGGTAATTGGAATCAATCACTTGCTTAAGCAACAACAGGCGCGGTCAGGTACGGAATGGGTGAGCGTCCCATGACTACCGCTAGTGGCTTTTTCCGAGCGCTTCCGTGCTTCGCAAGGCACGTTAAGCCGTTGGTGCCGGCTGTCATATAATGGCAGTCGTTAAGCCATGTCAGAGGCCTTATGGGCGGCTTGATTACTTCTGACAGTAAGGCCCGCCACTGTCTTACAATCCTCCACCAACCCGCACTTGGCCCCCGTGGTGGAGTATGGTCTAACCTTCCTGCAATGCAGGAAGAGACCCGTGCCCCAGCAGTGGGGACATTCGAGGGTTGATAACGAAGTACATAAATGGATGAATTAATGATTTATTTTGATACAAATAAATATGCTTACATAACATAAAATATCCTCACGCCTGTATCCCGGACGGGTAGGTAGAGACCAGGGACTGCCACTTGCCACGATCCGGACAGATCACCTTAGCTTCATCAACGTTCATTAGTCGTTGCAAGCACGCACGCCGGTTCCAGGTACTTTTTATCTTACGTAACAATAACTATAAAATATTATATTATAATTATTATAATAACTATAGCCTTGGCTTCTGGATGATTGGCTTCCAGAAGCCAATGCTATAGTTATTATGACGCTGTATAAATCATCTCATTACGTAGCTTAGTCGGCCTAGCCCACAGCAAAGTCTGGCCAATACGTGCGGTGTCAACGCGGGTTTCCTCACGATGTTTTCCTAGTACAAATTCTCAAATGTACGTAACTTTTAAATTTGACAAAGACAGCACTGGGGATCGAACCTGTGTCTCTCGCTTGCGAGTCTTTTGTTCTCCCCACTGAACTACCGCCGCTGTTAACTAATAACTATTAAAGTACCAAAGCGAGTACCTAGCAGGCACACACAACATGTACTAATACTAACCAACTCGGTAGTGGGGCACAAGGTTCTTAGGTCATGGAATATGCGACCCCGATTCAAAGCTAACGTAAGAACAGCGTGCAAGTACTGAACTGAAACTAACCAACTCTTACAAGGTTCTGAGGTCATCAAATATCCGACCCCGATTCAAAGCTAACGTGTGAACAGCGTGGCACGTTCATAAGTCTCGACTCCAAGAAGCGCAGCCGACCGGTCAGCAGTTTAAAGCAATTTGTTTGGGCACAAGCCGCCCGCCTCGAGCGCAGTGGAATGAGGGGGCTAACCGTGTTTAAATGCGTCTGCACAGCTACCGGCACAACACGAGACGGTACATCCATATTATGATTATAAGATACGACGAAAATATTACAGTCATATTTAAAGAATTACAATCAGGCGTCAGTGTCAGCCTGTCTTACTTAGACTGGAAACAAGTGTCAAAATGTCTTACTTAAAAAAATAGGTAGTAGCTAATATGTTTAAAGGCGGCTTGCGCTAAGCTTGGATTTCCTAAGAAAAATACTAGTATGCAAATATTATGTAAAAAAGGTTATGTAAAAAAATATATATATCTGGTAAAAGTAAAAATACCTGGTAAACGAGACTGCTCCCACGGTCAAACCAAGTAATTGGTTTTGTGGGGCCTTATTTATAACATGTAATGTGTTCTTTTATATTAATAAATACAAGCGGCGCTAAACGGCGTAAATATGCAACATTGGGCAACCAATACATATTTGCGCCGTTTGGGGTCGAGACACTGGGCCCGTGGGGCCCCGAGGCGCGTTCGCTCTTTAAAGAGCTGTCAACGCGCCTCATCGCCGCCACGGGGGACCGGAAGGCTGGCGCATACCTCGGCCAGAAAATAAGTCTGGCCATCCAAAGGGGGAATGTTGCCAGTATTCTGGGCTCCCTGCCGAGGGACACCGACATGGGGCAAGTGTTTTATTTGTAAATTATAGGTATTTATTTTTATTACTTTATGTTCATTAGATTTTAGTTTAGTTATTATTTTAGTTTTACTTTAGATGTTTTGTTTATTGTATTAAGAACCAAAGTTGTAAAACACAGCGAAAACAACTTATTTCATTACAATACATACATAATAAATACAAAAATAACACATACTTACTTGGCTTGGCTTACTTGGATAAAAAAGTAAAACATATTCAAGAATAAAATTGTAATAGAGGATTGATCGGATTGTCAGTCATTTAAAATAATTCACGGATAGATTTTACACCTTATTGTATCAATGGGCAGGTACAAAATTGCTAATACCCCCAAAGGCACCATGCGCTAAGTTACTGGATAAGTAAATACAATGGATACAAAGATAAAAATAATAATAGCAGATCGGCAGGATTGTGAGTCGTATAATTATTTTACTGATAGCTTTTACATACCTATTTAATGCATTAAAAGGTAGGCACATAGTAGCTCTGCTAATATGTCTAAGAGCAGCTTACGTTAGCCATTGCATAAGTAACATACGAGGATGGATAGATAAATAAAATCATTTATTTGCATTTTCACATACACAGCAAGACCAACATTAAGCAGACGATACAGTAACAAACGCAAATAATACATAGAAAACACAAAGAACAATTTACAAAAACAAAAGGAAAAAACATTTACAATTTATACACATAGCAAGGCATTATCCAGTGTAAGCACCTACTGTAGGTGTGGCAAATGCAAAAGGGCTCTGACTCATCATAAGCTGGAGAGATAATAGTAATAGTAAGTAATGATAGCGGATTGACAGGATTGTCAGTCATATAAATATATTTAATGCACAGATAGCTAGGGAAATGTCATGGTTAACGATTTTTTGGACTTATTCACAGCATAGCGCTCACTGCTGGGGAAATATATAGAATCAGTGCTTCCGTTTGGCGCAAGCCGGACTAAGTTACAAGAAGTTAAGGTAGGCAGCTCTTTTGAATGCCAGTCTTACTTGAGAGAGTAAAGTCGACGCATTACGGATGACTTATTATTTATTAAGAGAACGAAATAAGTATTATAAAATAGTGAGTGTGTTCGTGTGTGTTTAAGTATATCTCTAAACATTTCCTATTGGGAAAGCCCCATAGGAAAATTTTAGAGCTATTCTTAGTTAATTGGTGATGATATGACACCGTAAACACATCAGAAGAGTCTTCAATGTCCACCTTATCACAATATCTAATTCGCGATAAGGTACATTGTATCACGATGACGCATAGGAAATATTATTGATAAGTTCCGCCCGGTGCGTAAATGTTTCAGACTGTCTTTTATATTTTACCGATACAAGTAGGTCTCTACTAAGCGTCACACGTATGTTTACTATAGAAGACTAGTGTATGGGCATACAAAATTTACCCAGCCTCAGCGCAGAAGACAGGTTTGTTTATATTTTGATAGTAAAATAGCTCACATACACCTCCTCCAAAAGTAATGCCTAACATATTAAAATTACCTTCTATAGATTGTTGTTAGGGATGTAGTATTAGTTCTATTTAGCCACAGATGGCGGTGCTTGTAGTCTTAGGCCAGAATTACAGAAGCGTACTCAAGAGCCAATCTCTACTTAAGAATAGTTTTTAGTATGGATTTAATTTTAGAACGTTACTTGAGTCGAGATTCATCAAGCGCGACTCAACTGAGTAATAGCTAATTCGAGAACGATACTTGGGTAGCAATCTCTACGTAAGTAAAGATCAAATCTGTATTTACTCAAGTGTGGTCGGAACCACGCTTGAGAGTCGATCCCTAGTTGTCAATTTGGAATTTTTATTGCAAAATTCATATACAGGCAGTCCTCGTACTTACGGCATGTTAGGTTCTCGAAATACGCGACGTAAATCGAAACGACGTAAGTCGAGACATATTTTTTCATATGTTTACATGTAAAACTCAAGGGTTAGGTTCCACACGGACTCGAAATAATAAAAAAAACTTCATTTATAACAAAGGACGTACTTTATTATTAAAAGTAAGTTCTTAAAATAATTATATATTATACACTTATGAAATTGCTAGTTATTTTTGGTATTTGTGTGTTATTAATTTTAATAATAATTATAAAACTTATACATATGTAATGAATGATAAATAATAAATTAAACGTTTGGCTTAAAGAAACTATCAAGGTGGCATTGTTTAAAATTCACTTAAATATGTATGTAAACACAAAAACTGTCAAAGATGCAAAAAAACTAATTTATTACGTCTTGATTGTCCGTTGTCCCTGAATGTACTAAACAAAATCAGCGACATTTGCGGGGTATTCCCCGCACGAGACGACACCGCGCCCCGCCCGCGCCCCTCACGGACATTGACTTTGCGACAAGTGAATTCTCCGATATGGCGGAAATCGAAACAAATGACGTATGCTTGAGGAATAGTGTCAAAACATTGTTCGACGTAACTTGAAACGACGTAAATCGAAACGACGTAAGTCGAGGACCGCCTGTATTCGAAAACCTTGATTACTATGACGAAATAGTCAATGATAGCAGCTGCCCCTTAGACATTTAAGGGACGCTCAAGACCCCTACTGCATGGATTCTAATAAGTGTTTATGTGCAAAAACAATTTTATTACATTAATATTGGGGTGGTTTCATTGAATAAATTTCACGCAACACTACCTACTATGATAACAAGGCAAGGACATCACAAACATGAAAGTACACCGTAACTGTGGTCACTTGAACAAATATATAGGCCCACAGTGGGAATCGAACCCACAAGCTCGGTCTTGGTAACCAAGTGCCTTAGCGGCTAGGCCAACATGACAGTCACAAAAGGAATAAATAAAATAATCCGTAAAACAAACTCAACTTTTTTATTGCTCATAAAATTGGAAATAATTGAAACATATCCTATAAATCTGCTGTGTTGAAGATGACTTTTTATCTGCCCCGAGGAGGATCCTCTCTACTGCGGTGAAGTTGAAGTTTTATATTCAACGAGCCAGTTCCTCTCCACTGCGGTGAAGTTGATGAAGTTTTATGTTCAACGAGCAGGTTCCTCTTTACTGTGGTGAAGTTGAAGTTTTATGTTCAACGAGCAGGTTCCTCTCCACTGCAGTGAAGTTGAAGTTTTATGTTCAACGAGCAGGTTCCTCTTCACTGTGGTGAAGTTGAAGTGTTATGTTCAAGCAGGTTCCTCTCCACTGCGGTGAAGTTGAAGTTTTATGTTCAACGAGCAGGTTCCTCTTCACTGTGGTGAAGTTGAAGTGTTATGTTCAAGCAGGTTCCTCTCCACTGCGGTGAAGTTGAAGTTTTATATTCAATGAGCAAGTTACTGTCCACTGCGGTGAAGTTGAAGTTTTATGTTCAATGAGCAGGTTCCTCTCCACTGCGGTGAACTTAAAGTTTTATGTTCCATGTGCAGGTTCCTCTCTACTGAGATGAAGTTGAAGTTTTATGTTCAACAAGCACGTTCCTCTCCACTGCGGTGAAGTTGAAGTTTTATGTTCCATGAGCAGGTTCCTCTCCACTGCGATGAAGTTCACTTTTTATCTTCTACGAGGAGGACCCTCTCCGCTGCAGTGAAGTTGACTTGTTATGTTCCACAAGGAGGTTCCTCTCCACTACGGTGAATTTCCATTTTCCCACACCTCGTTTCAAAACAGCGGTTAATGTTCAAATCACACCAAACCGAGATATTAGTAAATTTAGTAAGCATAAATAAACAGACAGATGTCAAGAGAATTATTATAACGCAGACATTTGTTACGTTCCGTTCTGTACTCAAAGCGAATAAACGAATAAGAAGTGTTTTTGAATAAACGTTTTGCTTCCTTTAAATATACGGTTCATTACAAACTAATAACTAAATAAAGAAACTTTGAACATTTTATTTACGAATACATAAACATTATTTTAGTTTCCTCTGTATATTTGACATAATTTACTAAGTTTCATCGTCACGTTTTTGTAACATGCGTAAAACGGAATAAAAATCTACACTTGTATTATTCTTGTCATAGAAAACAAACTTTGATCATAGACAATCTGATTGCAGTTCCGAATCTCTACTTAAGCAGTGATTGGCTGATCTCTACTCAAGAACTGTTTGAAAATAAAGGGAGTGCTTGAGCATCGATTCAGTGCTCAAGTAATGATTGGGCGATCTGAGATCAATCTGTGCTTGAGCATCGTTCTGTAATACCGGCCTTAGAAGACCCATTTTACGGCTCATACAAAATTTACTACCCACGTATTTATTAATTAAATTTAGCATTAAAATTGTTGCTTTGCAAGTCACGTTAAGCCGTTGGTGCCCGCTGTCATGTACTGGTAGTCGTTAAGCTATGTCACAGGAATTATGGGCGGCTTGATAACTTCTGACAGTAAGGCCCGCCAATGTCTTACAATCCTTCCGGATTCCACCGATCCGGACTTGGCCCCCGTGGTGGAGAGTGGCATAACCTTCCTGCGATGCAGGAAGAGACCAGAGATAAATTTCTTTTATCTCTGGTCTCTTCCTGCATCGTTTTTTTATATTTTGTATTTCAGGGATGTAGCATGAGTTCCTCAATTCTACTATAGATGGCGCTGCCTTAATGGCGGTAAGATCTAAATGGCGGTCTGATGTAATCTAAATATAACAATAGGTTATATTATAACTAACTGAATTGTAACTTCAGATTCTCTACGTAAAAATCGAATTAATTATAATAATTACGAAAGATTATACTATTTTATTCCTTGTTTACACTATTTATTCAACAACTTTTATATTACACGTAAGAAGGACACTTAAAACATATGTTTTTGGTTTAAATTTGCCATGATAACCATACAAAAATATATAAATCAACACATTCTGATTTAAAAAATATGGCATACTTTTTTGGATCGGGGCTTTGGCTTCAGGGTAAAACAGGGTTACAATGATGGTTACTGGCTCCCAAACTAGGCTTCCCTGTACTTTGGGTAGCCAGGCTACTTCCAAATTAGTTTTACAATAATAAATATAATTCGGAACTAAATTCATTACTTACTTATAATAGCTTTTATCTTAAGACTACATGGCCCCATCCTATAGAACCACATTCCACGGCTCACCGAGATTTGTCGAGTCTTCTTTGAATCACTTTCTGTGAACTTATATTTTGCATGCTTTTAAAGTTTTTATGACCTACTAAATAATGCTAAATGTTAATAAATTTTCAGCTTCTTACCGTGTGTGGAGCGTTACCGACAGAAGCGTAGTTTTAGAATTTTCAACTTTACTTTGTTATTTCTTTTATCGCTTTTTAAAATAACGTAACATTTTTATTGTTAAGATAAGATAAGAATATTCTTTGTTGTCCACCAGGAAAACATGAACATAAATGATAATGAATTAACAAAGATAAAGTAAAATTGGCGGCCTTAAGATAAAGTACAATTGGCGGCCTTCTTGCTAAAAAAATATTTTCCTGGCAGCTGACGTCGGAGAGTTGCCAAAGGAAAAGTATTTGTGATGTTAATTTACCAAAGAATACTCGTAATATGTGTCAAAATCATTGGCCTTCCACTTGTAAACTTTTATCTTAAAAGTATAAGCACCCAGGAAGCGTGACAACCGGCAGCAGTGTACACCGACCAAAACACCTTTAAGCTACCCCAAGCCTGAAATTAAATTGGCCATGTGATTTACATTTTAATACGTCTAGGGAGTCACCTGTCGTTAAAACCGAATTTATAGTATTGACGGAATGGGGTTGCTGCCTCTGCGACCGTTAACCGGGGCCCCGTATTGTTAGCTGTTCCCTAGGTCCAACTTCCAATTAGTGTTTTATGTGCCGCTCATTACCCTAGTACAGGGATAGCACTTCCCTGTACTAGGGTAATGTTTCGAAATAATTCGGACACTCCATCATTTACAGATAGATGGATAGATAGAGAACACTTTATCTTATTTTACCTACTATTTTTATTTTTAATGCACTAACCCTAACTGCAAAGTAGGTAGTCGGGGCTGTAAGTAATGCAATTTGCTTAAGTCAGATGTCGCTGCCTGTTCGTAATACAGAGAATAGTGTAAAGAGATTCGAAATATCACTGATGCCGTGAGTCGCCCATTGGCTCATTTGGTAGAGCGCTGGCACGGATAGCCAGAGGTTGCGGGTTCGAATCCCGGCATGGGATTCTCATGGGTCGGATGGCGACGACCTCTGTGGCGTAACGGTAGTGCATCTACCTGCCATGCAGGAGGTCCCGGGTTCGAATCCCGGCTGGGAACAAAAAAAAAACCCCAGGTCTTGGATCCCATGTTTACATGTTTGTGATGTCGTTGTTTCTGGTTCCCACGACACAGGGTATCCTAGTGTGGGGCCAGAAGCAATGTATGTGCCTGTATGTAAATGTTATGTTATGTTATGTTATGGGTGAAATTTTTAGCCTCTAAATAGGTTTTTAAATTTGTTCCTTAGCACGGGTTAGTGTGTTAAAAATAAAAATAGTATAATCATGTGAATACAGTGATATCGTTCCGATGTTAAACCTAACTGCAAAGTAGGTAGTCGGGGCTGTAAGTAATGCAATTTGCTTAACTCAGATGTCGCTGCCTGTATGTAATACAGAGAATAGTGTAAAGAGGTTCGAAATTTCACTGATGCCGTGAGTCGCCCATTGGCTCAATTGGTAGAGCGCTGACACGGATAGCCAGAGGCATGCGTGAAATTTTTAGCCTCTAAATAGGTTTTTAAACTTTATCTTATATCTTATAAATTTATAATATAAAAATGAATCGCTGAATGTGTTGGTAACCGCAAATCTCGAGAGCAGCAGAACCGATTTCGGTAATTCTTTTTTTAGAATACGAGTATTCCTTGAAGTACGAGGATGGTTCTTACGGAGAGAAAAATAAAAAAAATTAAAGAATCGACTGTTAGGCGGTACGAAGTTCCCTGGGTCAGCTAGTTATACATCAAAATGGAAATCACACAGATATTTCTTAACCTAAGAGTACAGACAGCGGCCTTATCACTAAAAGTGATCTGTTCAAGATAACTTTTGTGTGGACTGGACTAATATATTGGAGAAGGAAGTAGATGTAAAACATACAAGTTTATTAACAAAGGTATAAATGAATACACGTCTAAACAGCAGTGTAAATATATTTACAAAAAAATTACATAATAGTACATTACACACCTAGGGTGGTAATACAAAGAAGGGCCTAGATCGCAGAAGTTTGCGGCCCGAGCTGCAAGCGAGGGACGTAAATATGCGATCGAGAGCTTTCTGTATTACCTCCCGTGTTCTGTACATCTTTTTATGTCTACACTTGGCCAGAAAGCGGCTTTTTCCGTACGCGCAGCGTGCGGAAAAAGCCGCTTTATTGCCAGGTGTGGCATAAATACACATAATACACATGCATGATAATTCACCGTCTGTTGTATAATATTTTCATTTGTTTCGAATGTGTTGTTTCTGTGTAAAGTATACGTTTAGTCTTATAGCACATTAAGATAAGATAAGAAGATAATAATATTCTTTATTGTTCACCAGGAAAAAACAAACAAAACATAATTACAAAGATACAGTACAATTGCGGCCTTATTGCTTAGAGCAATTTCTTCCAGGCAACCCACGATGGAGAGTTGCTGAAGGAAAAGTTAAAGAAAAGCATTAGTTAAAACTGTAAAATGTTGTATTACATATTTTGTATATATATATATATATTACTGTCTTACAATCCTCCTTCAACGGGGGCCAAGTCCGGGTTGATGGAGGATTGTAAGACAGTGGCTGGCCTTAGTGTCGGAAGTTATCATGCCATATATTATATACCTAACCCGGACTTGGCCCCCGTGGTGAGTATGGTCTAACCTTCCTGCGACGAAGGAAGAGACCCGTGCCCGAGCAGTGAAGACATGCAAGGTTATTGATCGATATCAACATATCGAATGACATCCGTGTCAAAACAGGAACTCAAAAGCGGATGCTATAACGTCCTCTGTCCGCGAAAGTGTTAACGAGTGGGAAGATGTACTTGGTATCCGATGTACATTGGAATAATTATTGTCATAATATACTGCGAATTGTAGTTGTATGAAATATGTCCCCAACATTAGATCTAACACACAATCGATGGACGGCTTAAAAGCAATCTTTCCTAATGGTGTCTCCTGAATTGAAGAAATTAATTCTACGCTCGTTCTGTTGCTTAATAAAAACACTATTTCCGCACGATAAAATTTCGCCACCGGCAGTTTCATGACTTCAACCCCACCATAAAAACACTGATTCCTACCAACTTAGGTAAGTAAGCAATAACGCTAAATAGCTTCATGAATTATGCGACTTTACTCCTTAGGTGTTTTGCGTTGCGGCCCATTTTCGCTTGCACCAACTTGTGGAATACATCTCAGGTAAACCAAATAAGACTTTAGCCCTTTTATATTAAAGATTACGGAGGTTTTCTTGTTACCCTTGTAATGTTTTTGCCTCGGCCATTCGGAGCAGACTTTAACTCTCGTTTAATAAATTGGTGCACGTTTGTTTAGTGAGCGTAGTGCGTGCAAGGTGATACGGAATGATGGAGGATAATATTTCTTATTCATAAGGCGGTAGGTGTTGTAATAGAATAAATAGCACGCGTGATATTTGGCGCCATCTTGGAAAAGACACTTTAGTGGTGGAGTGTCTTTTTAAATTACATGTATTATTTCAGCTTTTTAAGTAGGTACTTGGCTGTGTTTATGTTTATGGTTTTAGGCTTGAGAAGTTGAGAGTAGCACCTTTTTCATGTGGATATGATGACGATGGATGTAAGTACTATACAAGGTGTTTTAGAAATAGTGTAAAATCCGAAAGCTTAATTCTGAATTTTTAGCTTTTGATTATTCCAAAGCAAAAAATTCACGCAAGCGCGAAGCGCGAAGCGCTCGTGGCCTAGGCGAACCGAGTGATTGGAATCAATCACTTGGTTAAGCAACAACAGGCGCGGTCAGGTACGGAATGGGTGAGCGTCCCATGACTACCGCTAGTGGCTTTTTCCGAGCGCTTCCGTGCTTCGCAAGGCACGTTAAGCCGTTGGTGCCGGCTGTCATATAATGGCAGTCGTTAAGCCATGTCAGAGGCCTTATGGGCGGCTTGATAACTTCTGACAGTAAGGCCCGCCACTGTCTTACAATCCTCCACCAACCCAGACTTAGCCCCCGTGGTGGAGTATGGCCTAACCTTCCTGCGATGCAGGAAGAAACCCGTGCCCCAGCAGTGGAGACATACAAGGGTTCAGACACATATTCAATAAAGTCCTATTAATACGATAATGGTAATTTCATTTACACTATTAGTAGTCTAGTAACCAATCGCATTGCAAAGGTAGGTATAACTCGTGCTACATAACTCGGCGCCTCGCGCGATTCGATCTTCTTCGCGATAGATGCCTATTTAATTTGCGCGGGTTATACCTATCCCTGGAAGGACATTGTACTGTTATTGTTTTGTAGACTTCCAAATTGAGGCAAATAACAACCATTGTCGTGCTTATATAATTCTATTGAAAAACTATGTAAGTATTAGACTCTAGGGCCTGGATTGGAATCTACCCCGAACTACCTATCTATCGGTGGTCGACGCACTATGCTTCCCTAGACGTTAGGGGGCCAAGGAGAAAGAGATTTTTTTAATAAACACATTACAAAGATCCACAATTAAAAAAAACATTACACATTACCATTACTATTACACAAACCGGGGTGTGGGCAGCAGCGCCCCCCTGCAGTACAATTTCACCAAACTCCGATCCCCAACCCGCATACCCAGCGTGGGGATTATGTGCATTACCCCTTTAATAGCACAACGTGGCGCTCTTTAGGGGAGGGCTATGTCCAGCAGTGGACTAGTATAGCCTGACGACGACGACGACGATTACACGGACAATTGAATAGGTTTGCGCAGAAACATTCCAACCCGCAAAAATAAACAAAGAAAAGTGCCTTTTCAATGGTAACATTGTTTAGTTTCATGTTTTTGGTTAGAGACGTTTTAATTCACAGTCATTACAAAAAAATGATGTCTGAACAAACACATGGACCAAAACAAAACAATGTTGATTTTTTATGTTATGTGCTTTGGTGGATTAAGAATATTCTTGTGTTATCTTGAAAAAAATAGAAGCATTTTTATCGAAAATTACTGTTTCATAGTTGGAACCTTTCTGCTTAAAACAGTTCAATCCGTATTTGTTAGGAACGGTTTTCAGATGTTGCTTTATTTCAATAACACATTGTGTATGAAAAGTCTTGACGGATATGACATTGTATGAGGAAAATAATTTTAGGAATCAGATTGGATACCTACCAAACTCACCTGGGTCCACATTTTCATCGACGGCCTTTGTATGCATCCGTTTCTGTACACTGTTGGTTCACGCACACCGGGTATTTTCTTCCAAACCAACCGAATTCTAGAAAAAAAGACACTAATGCATTTCCGAAGGAGTTTTATTTTGGAATTTGTCGCGATTTATATTTCCGGGCAAAAAGCGAGAACCATGTAAGGAAACCTGTATATCATCGGTATTTTATTTAGATGAACAGAACATCTAAATAAAATACCGAAGATATTTCCTTGAAATTTCCAATTCGCGGTAGGTACGCGCAGTAAATAACCCCATCTCTGACAGAATATTCGTGCCCTGTAGCGCACCGTTTATAGGCTACATAAAAATACAATTAAAACGCTCTATTTAATCCTGGTTTCTAGTATACTAACGCTCTGATTTTAACTGTCAGTTGGTCAAAGCAAAAAAGAACAAATAATAAAGATCCGTTCACACTGCGTGAAATAAAAATATAAATAAATAAATAGGTTTTTAAAATAATAACACTTAATTTTTTTTTCTTAACGACTCGCGATGCTCATACATGGTTATATAGAGTAACGCAACGTAACGTAGTTATATTATATAATGAAAAGTCGGGAATTAAGGTACTTACGTTTTACCTAATAAATAATCGCGATTAGTCACGTTAGTCGCAATTAGGCCTCCTATTGTACTCCATTTGTAATTGTATTTGCCAATTGTATTTAAGTCTCTCATGTAATTCTTGGTGTACACACTATAAAGAACATTCTATATATCTGTGTAATATGTATATGTCTAACATACCTATAACTCGAAAAACGAACTTTCGCATTTGCAACCTAGTGTGTCAGAGCTGTTGACATACCTCAGCGTTTGAAATTGATTATCCGAGGTAATGGGCACGCGTGTTTATACTCTCTACCCAAAAGAAGGCCTGTATCCTGCAGTGTGAAGTTAACATGCTACAAATTAATGAAGCTCCGTCTCTACTCACCACTATTAAGCTCTGCGAATCAGAGCCTAACCTGGTCGAACTCTTCGGACAAAAAGTCAAGAAAGCTTTACTGGTTCATCGTCAGGTTATACCAGTCCACCGCTGGACACAGCCCTCCCCTAAAGAGCGCCAGGTTGTGCTATCATTGGGGGTAATGCCCATAATCTCCGCGCTGGGCACGCGGGTTGGCGTTCGCAGTTCGGTGGAATTGTACTGCAGGGGGCACTGCTGCCCATCCCACGGTTTGTGTCCCTTAGTCGCCTTTTACGACACCCGCGGGAAGAATTGGGTTGGTGCTATTCTCTAGGCCGACACCACACAGCAACTTTACCGGTTACAAATCAATAAATATTAATGATTTTGAAACCAAAAAGTTTCGTTAGCACGATATGAACCCTCTGTAAGTCCCCACGGCTAGGGCACGGGTCTCTTTCTGCATTGCAGGAAGGTTAAGCCATATTCCACCACGGGGGCCAAGTCCGGGTTGGTGGAAGATTGTAAGACAGTGGCGGGTCTTACTGCCAGAAGTTATCAAGCCGCCCATAAGGTCTCTGGCATGGCTTTACGGCTACCATTACATGACGGCACCAACGGCTTAGCGTGCCTTACGAAGCACGGAAGCGCCCGGAAAAATGCCTCTAGCGGTAGTCACGGGACGGTCACCCATTCTTCACCTGACCGCGCCTGTTGTTGCTTAACTGAAGTGATTGATTCCAATCACTCGGTTTGACTAGGCCACGAGCGCGTCATTCGGGAATCATTCATTCAAAAATTTAAATCGGGAATCACTCACATGAATATGTGGTTCTTATAAGTGATTTCGGTATTGAATTAGTATGAATGATGTCCTAAAGAGAATAGCCTTTTCATTTCTATCTTGGTATTTGCAAAATGCAAATGACAGATGTAACAGTCTGCCTCCTTTCCCTTATCTAACTTGCTTTGTTCGCGTGCTTTCCTGGGCCATTGGGAGCCATGTTTATTTCATGCAGTCGACCTATAGGTAAAGACTAAACCTGCAGCTGAAATTTTTGAGATTTTTTTTATTTTTAGCCTATAAACATCCCACTACAGAGACAAGCCTTTTCTTACCACCTGTGCCAACCGTGGATTGACAATTTCAAGTGCTGAGGTGTTTGAACACCGCAGAGATTCAGGTTTCCTCGCGATGTTTTCCTTCACGCGTTACCGAGTGGAATCGCTACTAGGTATAAATCTTCGAGAATATAACATTTAAAATTTTAAAATCACTCACAATCAGCGTGTCCGCTCCGCTTAATGAACGATCACAAGTCGAATTTTATGCCACCCTGATAATCAGAACATTCGGTAAACAAATCTACCGTAATCAATCTGGTAAACGAGTATGGCGACCGTGACAAAAAATGCAGTATCAATATGGTTTTCCACTCTTTTATTGCTTTTCGGTAGATTAAGGGCGACTTGCACCACAGGCTTACATAGCATTTAACTTTATGATAAACAGAATTTTCAATTTAAATCACTGTTTCGTCTTGCACCATAAAACATCAGTGCTTATGTAACATTTAACAACTCTTTTAGCCTCTAAACAGGTTTTTAAATTTAACAACTGTCAAAGTTAAATACCCGATATTGCCTATTTAGCGGAGCTAAATCGTGATTGGTGAGTGAAGAAACGTCAAATTGATCAAGCTGTCAATACGTGATTTCTGCTACGAACGAACGAATACTATATTTTAATAACACATGGATTATTCCGATGACGATGAAGAAATTGTGGAGTTTATAAGTCGGCCCATAATGAGGGATTTTTTTCCGCGCACAAACCTTTTCGAAGCTCTTTCTGAAGAAAAGTTTCAACGCCGGCCGGTTCAGATTAAAAAAGCAACAAGCTGTCAAAAAGTTGATCACGTTTCAACTCACGCAGACTCTTGTCATGAATTCATAGACAAACTAAACGTTGAAATGCTTTCGCCAGTTCTTATCATCGAGAGACAACGTATAACGAAACGTTCTGTGCTGTTTAACCGACAAGTAATATAGTACATTTCACAACTAGGGTAGTAATACAAAGAAAGGCCGAGATCGCACAAGTTTGCGGCCCGAGCTGCAAGCGAGGGACGTAAATATGCGATCGAGAGCTTTCTTTATTACCTCCCGTGTTGTGTACATCTTTTTATGTGTACACTTGGCCAGAAAGCGGCTTTTTCCGTACGCGCAGCGTGCGAAAAAAACCTCTTTATGGCCAGGTGTGACATAAAATATAATTTAAAAAGCTTCGTGCAAGACACCTCTAATCATATTTATTCTAAACGTGTTTAGTGAGTTAATTGTATTTAGTAATCTGTTTAATGGGAACGTGGTGCAAGTCACCCTAACAGTCTTATTAACATAATTATCACATAACATAGCGCACAGATCTGTTAAGTTTCCAAATAATCAACTCCTTTTTTTACTTATAAAAAAACTAATTATAATATCATACCATTACACTATAATTAGTTTCTAGACACGAGTTCGCTTACATGTTGGTTGCTAAGCCCAATCTTTTTCACAACCTACCCTACATCGTAATTAAATTAGGTAGCAAATAAGTTACTTTGTTTACTTCATAACGGAGAATCTATCACACTATGTAGAACAGTTGTATGTTTGGTTATATTAATTCTAACATGCTTGCACATTATGTTTATGTACTAGTCTATTATTTTATTCTATAAAACTTTTAGAAGTTTCGTATCTATGTAATATTTTATTATATGTAGGTTTAATTAATTTTAAATATAGTTGAGCCATATCGTAGTTTTGATGTATGCACGTTAATTTTTATTTTAATTGCGGAACAATTACTTTGCTGTGATACATTTAAGTTCAACCCGAATGGAGAACTGTGCCCCAAGATACAATTTAATTTAGTTTGGGGTTCAGAGTTACTTTATACATTGTTATGTTTTTTCAGCTCAATAAACATTTTTCATTTCATTTACATAGCTAATTAATTTACAATTCTTAACAAAGTACTAAGTGCTAGAATATGAAATATAGTAGAGTACTGTAACTTATGAAATACTGTGAAGCGAACAGCGAAATAAAAAGTACCCAAAACCTGGCATGCAGTGACTTATGCATACTGAAAAAGTAAAAAAAGATCAAGTAGGTATTTTCTAAGGTTAACACGAGCACTAGAGATAATAAAAACCGTTTTTATACGGATCTTACTCGTTTATTTCACATTTTTACAATTTTCCGACGTGTCGGCACTTTTTCAGGTGCCGTGGTCTCGGAGGACTGAGGTGACAGGAGTCTTTTGAAGTTATCAAAGTAACTACAGTCTGATTTTTCATTCCGTAGAATTCTGACATTTCGTAAGTGTTGCTACTAAAAGAGTTCTCCACCGAAAAAGAGACAAATTTGACCCATTTCAGAATAATAAAAAATTAAATGCTGCGTATTTTTTATGTTTTACGTACATACCTAAGGATAAATCTACGTATTTACTTGCTTAAGTGACTTAATAGAAATATAACAAATATTTCAATATCATGAACAACATCGAATTAACTTTAATTAGGTACTTTATTTTATTCTAGAGCTGACAACACCGCCACCTAATTTAAGGTATAGTAAACCTTTTTAGAAGAATAAAATGTTAGCTGTCACGTCGCGTCTGTCACTTTGATTGATTTTCATTCAATTCATTCATTCGACTTCTTTGAATGCTCGAATGCGTTGATGTGTTCTCGGTGTTTGCTGCTGTTTGTTATTATCTTGTTATATGTGTTAAGTTTCTGTTATTTTAGTTATATTTGTTAAGCTTTTTCTTGTTACCTTTCATGTTCTGATGGTTTATTGATTATTTTAATAATAAACGTTATGGAGCCACAACCTGGCCCTTCCCGGGAAGCAGCCTCATCTGACAGAGAACAAGACTCAGACTTTCTTTCTCCCAGAAAGAAGCGTCTTCGTTGTGGTCTTATCGTTGGGCGTAAAAGCACCAGCTTTTACGCCCAACGAAAAGACCATAATATTAAACATATGTTGGGTCAGGGAGTCTAATAGGGGTGAATAAAATAAAATAATGCATACTCACTTTTCCACAGAATGTAATTCCTTCCAGATGTTTACAATAATCAAAGATTACTCCAGCAACTCGTAACTTTTAATATAACTATATGTACACTTTTACGGAGAAAAGCGGTGGTAGATCAGTGGGTAGAACCATAGACTGGGAAGCGAGAGCCCCAGGTTCAATCCCGACTGCGGGCATGTACCAATGACTTTGTTTAATTTCAAAGTTACGTACATTTGCGAATTTGTAGTCGCAACACCACACGCTAACGTGAACACGTGAAGGAAAACATCGTGAGGAAACCCGCGGCTTGATTGGCTCAGCACGTATTGACTAGTCTTTCCTGTGGGCTAGGCCGACTAAGCTGTCAGGGTGGTATAGGTGCTGGGCAAGCCTACACCATCTATAAAACCATGTCCCAGGCACTGCAGCGTCGGAGTGGTCCCTTCACCCATCTGGTGTGGGTGAGGATGCCACTGGGCGCTGTATAAATCATCTCATTAAGTAGATGCAAAAAAGCTAATATATTATTTACGGAGAAACGTGTCGACTGACAACCAGCATGTGTGATACTATTGTGATAGTTAACCAAAACGGCGTCGCATCTCCTTTTATAGCGGTGAAATACTTTACAATGTTAAATAAAATATTTTAGGGATTATTTGATAGTTTTATATTATTCTAGATTTTAAAATTATGATAATAACACCTTATTAATAACCTTAAATAAATATGTTAATAAACTGTTGATGACATATACAAATACAATATAGAAAATTGGCCGAAAACAAGTGATTAGAGTGCCACGGAATGTGCTAAAAAGACCTCAGATATGACTGGCGTGGGTTTGTCAAGTGTCTTAAAAATTACCAAAGAATATAAAGACACAAAAGAGTTTCAAAAGCCTAAAAAGAGTGGACCTCAACTATCTCTCAAACAAAAATTTGACGAATTTACTTTTGCCGCAATTCGTCGGAAGGTTAACTCGTTTTTCTACAGGAACGAGATTCCGACTGTTGAAAAGGTAAAGTTTTTGGTAATTCTTTACCCCTCATTGCTGACATTACCCATTGTTTTAAAACTTAACTTTAACCTGTGTTGCCTGTCACATAGTAAATCAGTAATCATAATCAGACATTTATTTCAACGTAAAGAATTTACATTCTGTTTGTCGACAGTCAAGTACAAACCAAACCTCAATTAGATTAAAAACTTCAAATGCTTAATTCAGATTCACCAAGAGATAGTTGGTGATGCTTGTAATGATAACATGCCTGTAATGTCGAAATCAACATTAAGAAAAGTATTGAAGCATTTAAATTTTCAATTTGCAAGTCGCAAACGTCAAAGTGCACTAACAGATCGCAAGGAGATAGTACTATGGCGTCAGAATTACTTGCACCAAATTAAACAATATAGTGTTTGTAAGAATGGAGGTTCATATATTACCAGGATGAAACGTGGGTAAACGAAGGCACGTATTGAATAATGTAGTAACTAACTTCATACCTATTTTTTGTTCAAAGTTTTAGTCGGCACTCCACTAATCCAGACTTGGTCCCAGTGGTGGAGTATGGCAAAAATATATCATGCCAGTGATGTTGTGACTTACCGTAGTTTTTGTATTTAAATTTCAGTTGGACTTAAAGAATCTTTTTCAACATAATAAAGCATAATATATTCTAGTCTATTCTTTTGATCACAGTAAGAAATATGATTGCCAAAATTTAAAATATTTTTTGAGTTGATTTTCGTTTTTCAGTACAAAATGTATGAATAAAGTTTTAAGCAATTTCTGTCATTACTAGTACTCAAACTAGAATCCCATGACTTAAATGATCCCATACAGTCTTTTGATTCTCACATGAAATAGGGTCGATTGCTGTATATTTTTTTTTATTTGAGAATTTTTTACGCTGACTGTTATTTTTTTACAAAATCTGTAAATGCAGTTCAGATTATCTTAAAAAGTTGGGGATTGTCTCCTAGGATCGTTTTCCTGTATCTATAACGATTAATTTACCTGCCCTTACTGTCCCGTCTCAAAATTCCACCCTGTATAATTGTTCTCATGTAGAAGTGAAATATCAAATATATTTTTATTTTCAGGACATACCGTCAATAAATTGTGGTGTGATACCAACATTCAATGTTCTCGACAAGCTTTCCTCGATGGCCTGACAACAGGGCTTAAGGCACCTACAGGCAAAGGTAGGCGACTTATAGTTAGCCATATAGGGAGCGAAGAAGGATTTTTGGAAGATGGCTTATTGGTTTTTGAGGCAAAAAAAGGCTTCGAAAATTACCACAAGGAGATGACTGGGGAAGTATTTGAGGAGTGGTTCACAAACATACTTCCAAAATTAAAACCAAACTCTATTAGTGTTGGATATTGCTCTCTATCATTCGAGGAAGGTCGAAAAAGTACCAACAATTGCATGGAGAAGAGGCGATATTCAACCAAAAAATTTAAATTTTGATGAAAACATGCTTAAAGTTAATTAATTGTGCGTCAGGAGAAATACAAATACCAACAATGTATTGGAGACGAGATAGCCGCAGCACAAGGAATTACTGTGCTGAGACTACCCCCATTTCATTGTGAGCTCAACCCTATTGAATTAGTGTGGGCTCAAGCGAAGGGGTTTGTCGCAAGACACAACAGGAAGTTTTAAAATGGCGGAAGTTAAAAACTATTACTGGAAAGTATTAGTAACGTTACTCCTGATCAATGGCAAGAATGTATCAGCCATACAATCAAAGAAGAAGATAAGATGTGTACTCTTGACGATTTGATTGACACAGTCGCAGACTCTTTCATAATTCATGTCAGCGATGATGATGAAGATAGTGATATTAGTATTAATGATGATTAAAGATTTTAATAAAAATATGTTATCTTTACTTGCGCGGTTTTTGCTGGTTGTGACGAAAAGAGACGTAATTATCATTCGTCGTAAATTCACTTTTAATGTGGAGCACCGCACTTTATAAAATGGAAACATTCACTAACAAATAAAATGTATAGACTCAGATATTCAGACTCGTATTGAAATTGAAAAATATGCCTGGCCCAAAAGGTTTGTAATCTCTGATATGTCAAAAAATTTTAAATGTCAGAATTTTACGGAATTAAAAATCAGACTATGCTTTTAAAATGACGCCTGTCACCTCACTCTTCCGAGACCACGGCACCTGAAAAAGTGCCAAAACGTCGGGAAATTGTAAAACTTTAAAATAAACGAGTATCATCCGTAGGTATAAAAACAGTTTTTATTTAAAAATCTGTCAAGGTTATGGCAATTCGAAAATCCTTGCTAGCCCCACAGTAATACAGGCGTTAATTTACATAATGTAATTAATACTGGAGTTCACTGGAATTTTTCCATTTCTGACCTATTTCTACCAGTGATTTCTAAAAAACCATCTATCATTTAACGAGCTCGCGTAAGTTTTAGCCCCGGGCATAATAACAGGTTTAGGCAAAGTGTAATAGTCATCTTCAAATAGAGACGGCTGATGCAATTTGGCGTTTCTCCTACCACACGCGTAAAAACACCAGAAAATAAAGGTTAAAAATATGCAACTTAGTAAAACTACAGTTGCTATGGTTAGAGGATTCCAAACTCCAGTTCTTGAATGTGCATTTTCCGGATTATCTATAGAGTCCATACTGACAGTTGTAGTAGGTGTTGTGATTTCCATTCCATTTTCTTCAGTTATATCATTTTCGTTCGTCGACGTACTATCCGTAGTATCTACAAAGCCTCCAGTTGTATGTCCACCATCATCTGTTGGTGATAATGTTTCAATGATGTCAAATGTGGATTCTGCAGAATTCGTTTCAGTTACTATCGGTACTGTGGAATCAGTAAATGTGGGTTCATTTTCTCTTTCAGTAGTTACGTAAATGACAGTTGCAGTAATTCCATCATCTGTTTCTGACGTTTCAAAGGTTTCTTGGGTAGTGTACTCCGATGTACTGAGATTCTCGGTTTGTGTAACGCCACCATTATTGTCGTCGTCAGTGATTGCAGAAATGGTGTTTGTTACTATGGTATCACCATCACTGGTTTCGGTACTTGGGTTCATACTTTCTAAAGTATTTTCATCTAAATCTGGATCCAAAGTACTCGAGTTTTCAGAGGTAATGGTCGTACTATCAGTAAAATCTGTCGTCAATGGGTCTGTTATTGAGGTGACAATATCGATGGTGCTAGGAGTATCCTCGTTTTCCACAGTTGTATAAATCGTTGGTTCGGTGAAAGTTATTTCATTACTCTCTTTAGTTGATGTTACAGTTTCAATTGTATTTTCTTCAGAATCGATATCTGTGATATTCATATCGTCTTCTGTAACTGATGCTTCAACTGTTGATGCTGTATTATAATCAGTTACTGTTGTGAAATTTTCTGATGTTGTCATGTCTATTGTGCTTAATTCTGTAGTTAATGTTATAATTTCGTCTGTATCAGTAGTTTCTTCACTGAAATTCAATGTAGTGCTATCAGTAGGATCCGTAAGAATACTGTAACTATTTGTAGTACAAGGGATTATAGAATCAGTGTCAGTACTTGGGTTCATAGTTTGTAAGGTATTTTCATCTATTTCTGGATCTAACGTACTCAAGTTTTCATTAGTAATGGCTGTACTGCCAGTAAAATCTGTCGTTTGTGGGTCTGTTATTGAGGTGACAATATCAATGGTGCTAGGAGTATCCTCGTTTTCCGCAGTTGTGTAAACGGTTGATTCAGTGAAAGTTATTTCATTACTCTCTTCAGTTGATGTTACAGTTTCAATTGTATTTTCTTCAGGATCAATATCTGTGATATTCATTAAGTCTTCTGTAACTGATACTTCAATCGTTGATGCTGTATAATCAGTTACTGTTGTGAAATTTTCTAATGTTGTCATGTTTATTGTGCTCAATTCAGTAGTTAATGTGGTGTAAATACTTTCTTCTGTATCAGTAGTTTCTTCACTAAAATTCAATGTAGTGCTATCAGTTGGATCCGTAACAATACTATAACTATTTGTAGTACTAGGTATTACAGAATCAGTGACAGTTTCATGAACTTCAGAACTATCAGTAGTAGTTTCAGTATTAGGAAATGATGGTAGCTCACTGTCAGTTTCAAAAGTAGTGAATACAGTATTTATTGTAATTGTATTTTCGGTGTTATCTTCAGTAGTTGTTTGGATTACTTCCGTTGTTTCTGTTTCGCCATATTCTGAAGTAGTGAGGAGGGTGCTTTCTGTAATAGTTATCTCGCTACCATCTTCTGTTATTGTGGGAAGTACTTCCGTAGGTAACGTTATAACTCCTCCATTTTCATTCTCCGTTGATATTTGTTCAGTAGTTACCATTGTTGTTGGTTCAGTAATAGAAATTGATTCGGTCGTTTCTGCAACTGTCGTAAAGGTCGTAGAAGTGAATGTTGTTGTAAGTTCACTGTCTTCATATATAGGACACAAATCTTCATCAAAATGTGGCGGTATGTAACGAACTGAATCGATTATAACCGTAGAGCCTTCCGCTGCCGTACCCACGAAGACTAACTGAAATAAAAATGTTTCGTTTTATGCTCTGAACAAAACCTAATTAAGTCTTCAAAATTTGAGTAATTAGCTATCAGTAAATCTCTAATATATGACAACTATCTGTATGTGTTATGCATTGATAACGGAGTTCTACAATCGCATTTCATTGTTCTGCAAATCTACAAAATAAACACCAAGATGATACAAAGAGGTAGAGAATACTTCGTTGTACATAAAAAGGAAATAGAGTTTTTAATAATATAAGAAAGCCTGACCATCCACAAAAAAAATCGTGGCTACTCTGCTTTTCTTTTAAAACTATTGTCTAAAGTAGCTATTGTCTGTAGCTTTTTTTAAAAACACTGACGAAATCTTCTAGAAGGTTTCCAAGGTACTTAAGAGTTTCCATTCAGAAGATAGCTTGACCTTCCACAAAAAAAAATCGTGGCTACACTGCTTTTCTTTTAAAACTGTTGTCTAAAGTAGCTATTGTCTGTAGCTTTTTTTTAAATCACTGACGAAATCTTCTAGAAGGTTTCCAAGGTACTTACGTAAGCTTCATTTTCCCCAACAAGGGGAAATCCAGTAGACGCAATTTCGATCGTTTGAAATCCACCGGTCGACACAAGCACTCCGTCTGTTGACATCAATCCTCCCTGAGCGATCACTATGTCTGCGCCGCCATTGTTGACCACTTGTACTAGAACCATTATTTGATCATCCAGATCAACTGAATCCATGTACACATTAACTTCTACTGTTCCTTCTAAGTCGATCATAAATGGTGAAGTTGATACGCAGCTAGGCGTTCCACCTGGAGTCAAAAAAGTTGCACTGTTTTCATGCGGCGCGGTGACGTTGGTAGAGCTGTAGTACCCAGCATTCCATAAAGGAAAGGAGGTACATGATCTGGTGTTGGCAAAGAACTCCTCTAGGTTTTCTTCGAAATTAAATATAACGCATTCTTCACTAAACACTGTTAGAAATAAACTCAAGAGAACACAATAGCGAAACACAAGAATCATTTTGTTTTGCTGTTCAAGTTTGATGGTCAGCCCAAACTAATGGTGGTACCTAAATACGACACCGCGCCGTTGTGATGTCATTATCAGTAATAATATAATCACAAAAATGTTAGATTTTATCTGGTGATATGGTAGATTGGAATTATTAATTTTAGATTTATAATGTTTCGGGAGTCTACTTTTAATACTTTTTTTTCGTACTTAATGCATGATGAAATGTTATCTGATTTTTGGGTTTTGTATCTATGTAATGAAATGATTTATACAACGTCCAATGGTACCTTTACTCTCAATAGATGGGGACCACTCGAATGCCGCACACCACTCCTACACCAAACCTTCTAGGCGTCAATGGTATGAAAAACACGTCACACGACTCGACCATGTATCTGTCATGGTACTCCGAGTATAATCGATATCAACGCTATATATGTCCCCAGCTGGGGCACGGGTCTCTTCCCGCATCGCAGGAAGGTAAGGCTCCATCATGAGGGCCAAGTTCGGATTGGTGGAGGATTGCAAGACAGTGGCGGGACTTACTGTCCGAAGTTATCAAGCCGCCCATAAAGCCTCTGACATGGCTTAACAGACAGCGGCTTAACGTGCCTTGCAAGGCACGAAGTGCTCGGAAAAAATGCCACTAGCTGTAGCCACGGGATGGTCACCCATCCAGTACTTGACCGCATCTGTTGTCGCTTAACCCAAGTGATTGATTCCAGTCACTTGGTTCAACTAGACCACGAGCGCTTCTACTTAATGCACTACTAAAATCGAGTCCCAGAACGACGGTCAGTAGGCAGAGGGTCTGTGAATGTGGCTGGCAAGGGATCATGAATTCGTGAGCGATGGTAGCATTGGGCCGCGGTTGATAATGATGATGATTTTGATCATTCTAGATATAAGCAATACGTTAATCATTATGTCTAAATGTAGGTATGTTGATAGATGTTGCAATATGTTGGACAGATAGAGTAAAAACGAAACGTTTCTACAGAGAATGCACAAGAGTTTGGAGCTATTAAGGACCCTTAAGACAAGAAAATTGCAATACATGGGTCACATAATGTGAAATACAAATATGATCTCCTCCAATTTATCCTGCAGGGTAATATACAGGGCCGCGAAAGACCAGGGGGCGAGTCTCAAAATGAATAGTTCTTCAATAGAGTCTGTTAATGGTTGTTTCATTCACATTATCGGTAGTCCAGTAACCAACCGCATACCAATACACCCGTGCTGCTTAATTCGGCGCCTCGCGCGATTCGATCTTCCTCGAGAGATGACTATTTAATTTCCGCGGGTTATACCACTGGAATGGCATTGTACTGCTATTGCTTAGTAGACACCAAATCGAGGCAAACAACAACCGTTGTCGAGCTATACCATTCTATTCTTTAGACTCTAAGGCCTGGCCGTAGAAGAACTCACTGGCTCCAAAACTTGGCTGAATGGTTTCAGATAGGCACCATCAATTTGTTCCGAGTCACCAAATCACGAGTTAGACGGAGTTCACACGTTAAGTCTGGCGTCAGTTCAGTCCGTGACCTTGATCAAGCTCGGATTGATGCCAAACTAATGAAGCATCAAAATACTCGAATATCCGTCGGTCTGGTCCATCAGTCCACTGAATCGACAATCAGTCTGCCGTCAGTCTAACCAGACTGATGAAATTAACTGACGCCAGACTGAAAGTTTAAACTCTGTCTCACAGTGGCCTCAATGATAGCCGACCTCCGATAGGAGATGTCACCATAAGAAGAAGTAGCAGAAGTAGTAGATATTTTAAAGTCAGTGCATTAATTATGTAACAAATACTGGCAGAGGAAGTAGAAATTTCAAAGTGCATCAATTATATAGCAAATACCGGTAGAAGAAGTAGATATTTCAAAGTGCATTAATAATATAACAAACACCGGTAGAAGAAGTAGATATTTCAAAGTGCATTAACTATATAACGAATACTGGTAGAAAAGTAGATATTGCAAAATGCATTAATTATATTACAAATACCAGCAGAAAAAGTAGATATTTCAAAGTGTTTTAATTATATAACAAAAAAACCAGAAGAAGAAGTAGATATTTCAAAGTGCATTAATTATATAACGAATACTGGTAGAAAAATAGATATTGCAAAATGCATTAATTATATAACAAATACCAGCAGAAAAAGTAGATATTTCAAAGTGCTTTAATTATATAACAAATACCGGTAGAAGAAGTAGATATTTCAAAGTGCATTAATTATATAACAAATACCGGTAGAAGAAGTAGATATTTCAAAGTGCATTAATTATATAACGAATACTGGTAGAAAAGTAGATATTGCAAAATGCATTAATTATATAACAAATACCAGCAGAAGAAGTAGATATTTCAAAGTGCATTAATTATATAACAAATACCAGCAGAAGAAGTAGATATTTCAAAGTGCTTTAATTATATAACAAATACCAGCAGAAGAAGTAGATATTTCAAAGTGCTTTAATTATATAACAAATACCAGAAAAAGTAGATATTTCAAAGTGCATTAATTATATAAAGAATACTGGTAGAAAAGTAGATATTGCAAAATGCATTAATTATATAACAAATACTACCAGAAGAAGTAGATATTTCAAAGTGCATTAATTATATAACAAATACCAGCAGAAGAAGTAGATATTTCAAAGTGCTTTAATTATATAACAAATACCAGAAGAAGAAGTAGATATTCCAAAGTGCATTAATTATATAACGAATACTGGTAGAAAAGTAGATATTGCAAAATGCATTAATTATATAACAAATACCAGCAGAAAAAGTAGATATTTCAAAGTGCTTTAATTATATAACAAATACCAGAAGCAGAAGTAGATATTTCAAAGTGCATTAATTATATAACGAATACTGGTAGAAAAGTAGATATTGCAAAATGCATTAATTATATAACAAATACCAGCAGAAGAAGTAGATATTTCAAAGTGCTTTAATTATATAAGAAATACCAGCAGAAGAAGTAGATATTTCAAAGTGCTTTAATTATAAAACAAATACCAGCAGAAGAAGTAGATATTTCAAAGTGCTTTAATTATATAACAAATACCAGCAGAAGAAGTAGATATTTCAAAGTGCATTAATAATATAACAAACACCGGTAGAAGAAGTAGATATTTCAAAGTGCATTAACTATACAACGAATACTGGTAGAAAAGTAGATATTGCAAAATGCATTTATTATATTACAAATACCAGCAGAAAAAGTAGATATTTCAAAGTGTTTTAATTATATAACAAAAAAACCAGAAGAAGAAGTAGATATTTCAAAGTGCATTAATTATATAACGAATACTGGTAGAAAAATAGATATTGCAAAATGCATAAATCATATAACAAATACCAGCAGAAAAAGTAGATATTTCAAAGTGCTTTAATTATATAACAAATACCGGTAGAAGAAGTAGATATTTCAAAGTGCATTAATTATATAACAAATACCGGTAGAAGAAGTAGATATTTCAAAGTGCATTAATTATATAACGAATACTGGTAGAAAAGTAGATATTGCAAAATGCATTAATTATATAACAAATACCAGAAGAAGTAGATATTTCAAAGTGCATTAATTATATAAAGAATACTGGTAGAAAAGTAGATCTTGTAAAATGCATTAATTATATAACAAATACCACCAGAAGAAGTAGATATTTCAAAGTGCATTAATTATATAACAAATACCAGCAGAAGAAGTAGATATTTCAAAGTGCTTTAATTATATAACAAATACCAGAAGAAGAAGTAGATATTTCAAAGTGCATTAATTATATAACGAATACTGGTAGAAAAATAGATATTGCAAAATGCATAAATCATATAACAAATACCAGCAGAAAAAGTAGATATTTCAAAGTGCTTTAATTATATAACAAATACCGGTAGAAGAAGTAGATATTTCAAAGTGCATTAATTATATAACAAATACCAGCAGAAGAAGTAGATATTTCAAAGTGCTTTAATTATATAACAAATACCAGCAGAAGAAGTAGATATTTCAAAGTGCTTTAATTATATAACAAATACCAGAAGAAGTAGATATTTCAAAGTGCATTAATTATATAAAGAATACTGGTAGAAAAGTAGATCTTGTAAAATGCATTAATTATATAACAAATACCACCAGAAGAAGTAGATATTTCAAAGTGCATTAATTATATAACAAATACCAGCAGAAGAAGTAGATATTTCAAAGTGCTTTAATTATATAACAAATACCAGAAGAAGAAGTAGATATTCCAAAGTGCATTAATTATATAACGAATACTGGTAGAAAAGTAGATATTGCAAAATGCATTAATTATATAACAAATACCAGCAGAAAAAGTAGATATTTCAAAGTGCTTTAATTATATAACAAATACCAGAAGCAGAAGTAGATATTTCAAAGTGCATTAATTATATAACGAATACTGGTAGAAAAGTAGATATTGCAAAATGCATTAATTATATAACAAATACCAGCAGAAGAAGTAGATATTTCAAAGTGCTTTAATTATATAAGAAATACCAGCAGAAGAAGTAGATATTTCAAAGTGCTTTAATTATAAAACAAATACCAGCAGAAGAAGTAGATATTTCAAAGTGCTTTAATTATATAACAAATACCAGCAGAAGAAGTAGATATTTCAAAGTGCATTAATTATATAACAAATACCAGAAGAAGAAGTAGATATTTCAAAGTGCATTTATTATATAACAAATACCAGAAGAAGAAGTAGATATTTCAAAGTGCATTAATTATATAACAAATACCAGCAGAAGAAGTAGATATTTCAAAGTGCATTAATTATATAAGATATGCTAGCTGAAGAAGTAGAAATTTCAAAGTGCATTAAATATATAACAAATACCGGTAGAAGAAGTAGATATTTCAAAGTGCATTAATTATTTAACAAATACCGGCAGGTAATCTTCGCATGTCATTTCGCATGCGCAATGTTCGATTTACCCGTTAACTAGAGTTAAATGAACTAACCCGGGCTGACGCAAGTGGGCATTAGTAAGATAATCCGATTGCTTTCATAAGTGAACCGACATAGATTGTGATTGACGTACCATATCGTTCGAATATGCTCGTCTCCTCTACTTAACTAATTGAACTTCAAAATAATCACCGCTAATGTAATTCAGTGAAAATAATTATCATTACACAACATTGGTGTTAGCCGCAAATCCATTTTCGGCAAAGCTCTTTGATGACTTCATAGAAAAACATAGTGTTTACAAAAACTATTCGCAATTAGTTGATTATCGTAGGTGATAACATCATTCGTAGGTAACTAGGTATAATGCCCGGCAAATAATTTGACCGAATAGGTTTGCCATCGCACGTTTTTCGGGTCTCATTGATAGTCGCGAGATGAGACATAAATTGATTCGGCCTTTAGCTCCGTTAAATTTACAAATACTTACAAATAGAGAGATACAAAAAAAGAAATATTTATTTATCTGACGACACAATTCTCAAAAACATAAAATCGCAATACAACTCAAAAGAAAACACGATTATTATCAGCTGAAATACGAAAAATGCCAAAACTATAAATAACACGACATACAAGCAAGATATACTTATAATAATTATATATAAATGAAAGTTATAAAAATAAAAGAATCGCTCGTTGCCCCATCAGCCACAGTGATCTTAAACGATCACGAAGGTTAAGCAACACAGGGCGCGTTCAGTGCATGGATGGGTGATCTTCTATGACTAACGCTAGTGGCATTTTTCCGAACGGTTCCGTGGTTCGCAAGGCACGTTAAGCCGTTGATGCCGGCTGCCGTCGATAGATAGCAGTCGTTAAGCCAAGTCAGAGGCCTTAGGGTGGCTTGAAAACTTCTGACAGTAAGACTAGCCACTAGTTTTGCAAGCCTACACAAATCCGGACTTTCCCCCCGTAGTGGAGTATGGCCTATACCTTCCTGGGGAAAGAGACCCGTGCCCCTCGGTGGGGACATAATTGGTTGATGATGATGAAATGAAAGTTTTAAGTGTGTATTGAAGTCATTTTGCCCTTCAGATTATTTCTTACGTGCTCCGTATGTGTTGCTGGCACAATTCAACATTTTGTATGATTGTAATTTATATATTTTTGATCTGTAGCTCAGATATATATTTAAAATGCTGACATTTCCTTATCCTGTACCTAGTTTTCATTCAGTAAATATTGAAAAGCACTTTTGTTACCGAACAATTATAATGAAACCCAAAATATATTTGAAACGTCCGTAATTAAGTTATGCATGAAATCTTCAGATCACATTAAAGCGCGTCTGGATCTCTGCGTCTAAAACTGCAGTTCAAAAACATCTGTGTATAAATCTCCATTAATAATAAGTCAAAAGTCATTCAATTAGTCTTCTTTTCATATCAACCCTTTCTATGTTCCCACTGCTGGGGCACGGGTCTCTTCCCGTGCATCACACGAAGGTTATGCCATACTTCACCACGGGGCATTGTGGACAGTGGCCGGCCTAGCTGTCAGAAGTTATCAAGCCGTCCATAAGGCCTCTGAGTGAGATGGGTAAGTTGGGTAGTTAAAATAGTGGTTTGCTTAATTTTTTTAAAAAACGGGTAACGTTATAAAGATAATTAAAATGTTATAGAGTAATTTCATTATAAGTTATTTATTTCACTGTCTCGATAAAATGTGTTTTGGACTTATGTGCGTCCTGTAACCCTAGACTTAAACCTCTAAAAACTTTTCAGTCTTACAGGAACTTAGTAAAAATACACCGTTAGCTCAAAATCAACTTGATTTGCACAGATTTGTATCCTGCTTCGAGGTAATTTTTTCTCTCCATATTATAAGATAAGACAAAAATATTCTTTTCACTTAAAAACCTATTTAGAGCCTAAAAATTCACCCATGCCGGGATTCGAACCCGCAACCTCTGGCTATCCGTGCCAGCGCTCTTCCAATTGAGCCAATGGGCGACTCACCGGCATCAGTGAAATTTCGAACCTCTTTACACTATTCTCTGTATTACGTACAGGCAGCGACATCTGGCTTAAGCAAATTGCATCACTTACAGCCCCGACTACTTACTTTGCAGTTAGGTTTTACATCGGAACGATATCACTGTACCCACATTTTTAGCCTCTAAATAGGTTTTTAAATTATTGCATTAAAATTAAAAATAGTATATTCTTTTCACTTCTCTAGAATTGCTAATTTGCTCTAGAATTGCTAATTTGTGCAGGATATGGGCTGCACAAAATCAATTTTTGTGCACCAGTGCATTAACGTATCTACTCTTAAATGTATCTTCGTTCGTTATCAACCCTTGTATGTCCCCACTGCTGGGGCACGGGTCTCTTCCTGCATCGCAGGAAGGTTAGATCATACTCCACCACGGGGGCCAAGTCCGGGTTGGTGGAGGATTGTAAGACAGTGGCGGGCCTTACTGTCAGAAGTTATCAAGCCACCCATAAGGCTTCTGATATGGCTTAACGACTGCCATTGTATGACAGCCGGCATCAACGGCTTAACGTGCCTTGCGAAGCACAGAAGCGCTCGGAAATATGCCACTAGCGGTAGTCACGGGACGCTCACCCATCCCGTACCTGACCGTACCTGACCGGTCCTGACCTGACCTGACCGACCGTCCCGTACCGCGCCTGTTGTTGCTTAACCAAGTGATTGATTCCAATCACTCGGTTTGCCTAGGCCACGAGCGCTTCCCTAGGCCACGAGCGCTTCCTTTTTAAACGTCTCTACATTAATGCAAATAAAATGCGCCATACAGCCAAACACAATAATATTTCCTTTAACTTATTTGCCTTATCTGTTTTTTAAGACATCAAAGATATTAAAATTTAAATTGAAGTACGGTAAAAAACGAACATAAATTATTTTCAAAAATACAGAGCTATTGGCGGCCTTATTGCATGTCCGTATACCCAGCAGAACCCTACATCTGATTCGATTAACGATTAAAGTTTCACTTACCTAGTAATTAGTACTTTTGAAAAACTTTTGATGAAATTCACCCTAATGTATCTATGCAAAATTAGTCTTTGAAATTAGTTAATTGGATTCGACGGTAATCGTCAGTTTAATTTATTCTTACTGATATTTGTATGCTGTTGACCAAACTCCTTTGGTAACACTGAGCATACTGGTAACACTGATAGCAGTTCACAGATCAACCAGTTTTCAGAAGCTACACTCCCTTAAATTCTTTATATGCATAGACTAGCTCTGTCTAATATCACCTAAAAATGAAAAGCATTTTTTTTATTTATTTCGATGTTATTTAATTACGAACCTCATAAACATGAAAGGTACTAATATTAAGCTGTTCGGAAATATGATTGTCTGGACTGAAAACCCTTAAACAAAAAAGGGTCCTGCTGGCAAAATAAATCTTTTGTAGATATATTTCTTATAAACTAATAACCTTTTTCTAAGAAAAGAAGGAAAATGTAAAGGTACTAATTGACCCCTACACGGGGACATACACTTCTGGTTTGAAGACCTTCTAACAACGGAGGGCCCTGCTGGCAAAACATGTAAGTTTTCTGGCTAATTGTTAAGGTACTATTATTTTACTTATACTTTTCAAAAGGTACTAATTACTAGGTATACGGACATCCTTATTGCTAACAGCGTATTGCTAACATATTTATTTATTATACTTCCACGATACTAACGTTGTATTCTGGGCCTTCTTTATGTAACTGTGTCACGTATATATCTATGTGCGAGAGTGGAATGTTTACTTAGCTCTGCCGTATATATGAGTCGTAAATTATGTAGTGGACACCGTATTTCAGTAAATATCTGATTGACCTGTCCATAATTGTCCAGTAAATAGGTATTTAAATTTTGCTCATAGTTGCGAACGTGGAAAGTTACATAACCAAGGTGCTGATATCTAGTGTAAAAATACACTAGGCAAAAGAACATGAAATTCGTATCCTTAATAATTAGAACTAAATAGCTCGATGCATATCGGTCCACAGCTGAGTCTAACCCAGTACTTGCTGAGAAAAATAAAATTGACATAAAATCCTCAGCTCACCGAATACATTTCTCGCAATGGAAACTAGCAGATGTTAGCCTTTTATCATTCTGGCTGAACGATTTCTTAAAGGAGCTCGCCGAAGGTATAATATTAACATTCACCTCAAAATAACAACGACAGAAGGTCGACGGTAGGACAATTTAATTCAATTCAATTTATTTCAACAATGTAACATAAAAGTGAAAGCCGCTGCCTTCGGGCCGTAGTGTAGTGGAGAAAAAGGCAGCGGGGATAAAACTCCACCTGACCATCTTTTCTCAAGTCCTCTTAAATCCATATACATCATACGGACAACAAAGTACACTTAGTTGTCCATCCGTCAAGACCCCTTATGGCCGCCTGTTGGGTACTGACGGAAGACCAGCGCTGGGGTATCACTCTCCAGCTTATGCTGAATCGGAGTCCTTTTGCATTTGTCGCACCCACATTACTTACACTGGATAATGCTTTGCTGTGTGTTATAAAGGGGAAGATAAAATGTACCTACCCGGAACCGGCGTGCGTACATGCAACGACTCATGAACGTTGATCAAAGGAAGGTGATTTGTCAGGATCGTGGCAAGTGGCAGTCCCTGGTCTCTGCCTACCACTCTGAGATAAAGGCCTGAGGTTATGGTATATTATGTTAATTTACAAATTGTTAATGTTTTTTTGTAAATTGTTCATTGTGTGTTATATATGTTATTTGCTTTTGCTACTGTATCTAATAGAAAAATAAAACTGAAATCTTTACAAATCATAAGAAAATACGTTTAACATTCAAAAGATGCTCGGGAAAAAAGCGAGACTCCATTCTTAAACTATGTAAGTAATATGTATGTACCTACCTACCTACAAATTGGTACAGAAACCCTTGCGCGCGTCAAAATCGCACTTGGATGTTTTTTTATTGTTTCTCGAGTCTGTGTTTCGTCGAAACGATTGTGACAGTCCTTCTGTCGACTTTTCTTTGCTATTCACAGTTTCCTTTCTATGAAGCAAGACGGGCGGGCACGCAAAGAATTTTCCAGCAGACTTGAGTCAAATGGACGACACGTTTTTAATGAAACCTTGGGCCGATAGACATCCGCGGAGATAGGGTGGTGTCAAGCAACAAAAATTGCTCCTTTTTCTTTTTTCCTGCCTCTTCTCGAATGCTCTTCTCAATATTTAAAATAGTGTATAGTTATATTCTTTTTTTTTAATGCACTAACCCGTGCTAAGGACAATTTTAAAAACCTATTAAGAGGCTAAAAAATCCACCCATGCCGGGATTCGAACCCGCGACTTCTGGCTATCCGTGCCAGCGCTCTTCCAACTGAGTTAATGGGCGATTAGCTCAGTTGCAAGAGCGCCTCTAAATAGGTATTTAAAATAGAGTATAGTGTTATTAAAATAGATCTCCTGGATGTATTAGCAAAGGGAAAGATAAAAAGTACCCGGAACCGGCGTGCGCGCATGTAACGACTTATCATCGTTGATGAAGCGAAGATGATCTGTCAGGATCGTGGCAAGTGGCAGTCCCTGGTCACTGCCTACCCCTCTGGGATACAGGCGTGAGGTTATGTATGTATGTCCTGGATTAAATCCAAAGCCGACGCCCCACTTGGTCACGCGCATATTTCATAAATATTAACTATCCTACATATTAACAGCTATCGTGTTGGGGTATGGCCTAAACTTCCTGCGATGTAGGAAGAGACCCGTACCCCAGCAGCAGCGGGTTGATATCAATTAACTATCCGTTGTTAAGTTGTGTGACTAATATATAGCATTGATTTTGAAAAACCTGCAATTAATTATAAATAGCGTTCCCAAGATTTAAGCTGGCAAAGGTTAAAGTGACAAAGCCCATTCTCTCTCTTTCAGAGAGAAGGCCTGGTCCCTGCAGAGAGACATATAAAGGCTGCTTATATATGTATGTATGTATGTATGTATGTATGTATGTATGTATGTATGTATGTATGTATGTATGTATGTATGTATGTATGTATGTATGTATGTATGTATGTATGTATGTATGTATGTATGTATGTATGTATGTATGTATGTATGTATGTATGTATGTATGTATGTATGTATGTATGTATGTATGTATGTATGTATGTATGTATGTATGTATGTATGTATGTATGTATGTATGTATGTATGTATGTATGTCACGTAATGTACGGTAGTTGACTGTAGGAATTGAACCCCAGATTCGGTAAACAGTTGAGATCACCATTAGACCAATCAAGTTGTCCCCAGCATAGATATTTTTGTGACATGTAAGTTGAAAATAAGAAAAGTTAATTAAATTAATTAGTTTGTTTTCGTTTCAAAGACTTATTTTTGTTTTAAATTCATTTTAATTAAGCTTTAATGTTTTTAGTTTATGTACCTTACTTTTAAGTAATTGTGGAGTGTTGCTCTATTTAATGTCGAACGATTATTTAGATGACAATGATGTCTGGAATTAAAGCCAGTAGAATGCATGAGTTCTAGGTTTTAAAATAATTATGTAAACTCTGTTAATTAAGGAGACGTCCTTAATTAACAGAGTTTACATAATGTATGAGTGAGTTTGCTTAGTGAACGTTACAATTCAAATTAGGTTGCCATTTCAAAAAAACTCTTAAGGTAGTCTTTTCAACGGAAAAGACTACGTTAAGAGTTTTTTTGAAATGGCAACCTAGTTTGAATTGTAACGTTCACTAAGCCGCAGTTTCTGCACTACTACCGCCATATCTCGCGGAGAACCGACAACCGTTGGAGTAAACGTGTTCTGAGAGGAGACCGCGACTCGGCAAACTGTAGGGTAGGACGCCCTCTGACCAGGTGGGATGACGATCTGCGAAAAACTGCCGGCAGATGCTGGATGCTGCAAGCTGAAGACAGGACTAAAGCGCTCATTAGGGGAGGGCTATATCCAGCAGTGGACTACATAATATAGGCTGAAGAAGAAGAAGTTGGATATTTGTTTGAAATTAGGCACCGAGATAGATTATAGTCTGGAATAGCACACACAATAGTTTGTATCTCGTAAAAATACATATAAAAATTTCTTCGCGAACGTAGTCGTGGTTAGCAACTAGTTTTTTATGTTTATGTCTATATGAAGTGATAGTAGCGATACCACTCGCTAGCCGTGAAGGAAAACATCGTGAGGAAACCTGAGTGTTTGAGGTTTTCAAATACCTCCGCGCATAAAATTGCCAATCTGCGGCGGACACGCGTGGTAATTAAGCCATACTCTCACTTTCAGAGAAGGCCTGTGCCCTGCAGCGGGACGTTTAAGGCTACATAAAAAAATATGAGAAATTTATGGTTTGTTTAGTGAAATAATTCTTGGAACATTTTTATTATTACTTTTGTACCATAATTTAGAACTCTATCACACAAGCCATTGCGTTCTCAGCCACGGTCAGAATGCCCTCTTAACTTTGGTTTACGAATTCTATAGTACCCCGCAGTGTTAAAAAGAGAGAGAAAAAGAGAATTCAGTTCTAACCCCCAGCTGGTGGCTGGTACACTGCTGAATACTTTCAGCAACGTCACAATGCTATATTCAGAAACTGCGTCCCTATTTGTGTAGTCCTGCCTGTGATCTTAATATATAGAAAAAAAGAAAGATGTAGCATGCATACCTATACATAATTATACATCGGCTAAAGGCTACCGAATGATTGCAATCGTCAACCAGATAAGATTGCATTCTTAACAAGACATGTAGGTACCTAATATGAATTAAAGACTGTTATCAAAGATGATTGTCAAATAAATCAGAGCGTTTTCATTCTTATCATCAGGTTGTCACACACTCACAGAAAAGACTGATTAAAGCGCCTGAGAAACAATGAAAGCAACGATAACCACGCAAAAATTATAGTGTCGGAGAATATAAGTATATATGAAGTTGAAAAAGATGACGAAAAATGAAATACCGAGAGCTCTTGTATGTACCACGTTTACTTTGTCACTGAAAATATTTACAATTGTTTTAGAACACTAGAATTTGACCAATATTTGAATTTAAACTAAAACCAAAGAGAAAAGAAGGCGGTGTCGGTCGCCAACAGAAGTAAAGTTTGTTAGCTTTTAGAATATACATCGGGCTCTAGAGTAGGCTTCGGTTTTCGCCGAAAGCACTCGAGTGTAATACAACCTCCGAGTTTTGATTTCGAAATTAAGTGTCATATTAGTTCCGATATTTCTATGACACGAATATATCCGATTCTATCCGATAGTAGCCGAGGTATATTCTAAAAGGTAACAGACTGAAGTCTACAAATGCTGTGTACACCATTAACTAGTATAATCGCTATTCCTAAGTCACATTTATTATAAGCTTTATCATATTTGCGTGCTTTCTGTTGGTGTACCTAAAAATAAATATTAAAATATCGAATGAATCACCTGTAGGATTGAATGAAGGGTAATGAAGGAATGATTGGGTCACCTACCTGTGCTCATACTGCAGCCAAGGCCAGCCCAGTCCCACTTTAGAATGGCGGTCGCAACTAAAACATAGAAATTACCCTGACGGAAATTAAATAAATCAAAATATCTATAGCCTGTAGCCTATAGCCTAGCAAATGTATGGTGTCCTCCTCTGGGTAAATAGCACGAATGCTAACAAGCTGTTTAGTCACCAAAAAAATTTATTCGTACACTCACAAATATCGATTCAATGACAAGTTGTACTTAGGAGTTGTTTTTATTAAAATCGAAATTCTCACACTAACCTCGTTATACGTTTCTGAAATATTAGATTTTGTAAAAAAAATATTTTTATTTATTTATTTGGAGAAAATACAGGCACAGATAATGAGAGTTTATATGTTTTACAATATTAGGTATGGACACAACTGTCCTATAGAACATTTCTCACTTACAGTTAAGGCAGGTACATCAGCAGGTGGGGTGCGATGCCAGATTACCTTCCCGTGTGCCCTTCCGCTTCCGTTCCTACTGATTCATCTTGAACCAGTAGGAAGGGTAAGTGGCAAGGGCCGGTGCACCCTGGGCGCTGGTCAGTAACTTCTCTTTATGGGATCTTGCTGGCCAGCGGCGAAAAATCTGGCGGGAGGGGTCGCGTGGGCCCTGTTTCACTTTGTGGAGCGGGACCCAGGCGACCAACCGAATGAAGGACCGACTGGGGGGGCGCCAACGCGCGGAAGCGCGCGCGCCTCGTACCAGTCGGACCAGAGTGGCCGCCGGGACGCGGAGGGTCGGGGGACTCTCCGCGTCCATCACGGCGGGCCGGAAGGCGCCCTTGCGTGTTCCGAGGGTGCCTTCTGGCACGGAGGGGGCCCGCGCGGTCGCTCACTGCCTTCTCTGCTTTCAGAGAAGTGCTGGTGGGCGACGTGACGGGCCTCACGTGTGGGGCGTGTGGGGACCGGGACGCTTGGGCCCCCACGCGCCTCAACGAGGAGGTGCGCCGCCCTCCCCGTCTCATCGACCGGGTTGCGATGGGATGGAGGGGGCGGCGCGTTGGGGCGTATGGGGGCCAAGATCATACGCACTTGGCCCCTATGCGCTCCAACGAAGAGATGCGGCGTTTTCTAGCCCCGTCGTCGAGCACCGACGGGGCAGAAGCGCCGCCGAAGGAGTGCCCGAAAGGGCGCCCGCAGACGGGGTCGCGGAAGTGTGCGCAAGCGTCCCCGTGGCCCCGTCCTTTGCGGTGCGGAGGAACACCTCAGGAGTTTTAGTCGGTATACCGCCCTTTTCAGGGCGGGGAGTCCGACATAACCACTGTGCTCCCCCGAGCCAGTGGTACCCGTAATTGGGGTTTCTCCTGGGTGAAAAAAAAAAAAAAAGGTACATCAGCAGGTACTCGTAGTGTAAAAGCGAGAGGCGCACACTATAGTCTAACAAGCAAAAAAAAAGAATTTATCAAATAGAACTAGCTATAGGCCATTGAGAATAACAAATTACATGGTTATTTAGCTACACTCGGAATCAGAATAATAACAAAACATAAATATTATGTAAACCTTTTCCCACAATATACACGCCACAAAAATTTATCTATCTATAGCACCACTCGCTAACATTGAAGGAAAACATCGTGAGGAAACCTAAGCATTTGAGGTGCTAAATACCTCAGTGCAATTAGGCCAGTACTCTGTCTCTAAATAAAAAATATGTTGATATAAACGTCCACGTCAAAATTGCAGTTAAGATGATTGAGTGTTGACATTCAATCAACTTAACTGCAATTTAAGCAATTACCGATTCAAAAACTTAATTATTGTAGTTGTTAAGTTGTAAAAGGTTCTATAACTAATAAACTGGACGACTTCAACTCTATTTTAATGATAAACAGAAAAAACTTGAAAAAAAAAAACAGAATGAGCAGGTAAAGGACGATTTATGTGGTCGGGTCTGGTTGTAAAGTAGCAATGCCAAAAAATCAAGGAAATATCAAAAATGGGTGACGTAATTTGTGAAAATGATAGACAGAATTAAAGAAATATAAAAAAGTGGTGTAAATAGGCTTTGACCGTAACATAGTATGGCCTATGTCCTGCAGTGGGCGTTAGTTGGAATTCCACTGCAATTCTATTGCAATAATATTGGCGGCCTCGGTGGCGCAGCGGTTTAGCACGCTGACTGTAAAACGGAAGGTCTCGGGCTCGATCCCCGGCCGGGTTAAACTAGGAAACGAACTTTTCTAGTTTGTCTCGGGTCTTGGATGTTATCTATGTATTTATTGTATTAAATCTATCGTCGAGTTAGCACCTATAACACAAGTCATTTAGTTGTACTTAGTATAGGGCTAACGAGATCTGTGTAATATGTCCATGAATGTTTATTTATTTATTTATTTAATAAAGACAATGTGCTTCCGTGCTTCGCAAGGCACGTTAAGCCGTTGGTGCCGGCTGTCATATAATGGCAGTCGTTAAGCCATGTCAGAGGCCTTGTGGGCGGCTTGATAACTTCTGACAGTAAGGCCCTCCACTGTCTTACAATCCTCCACCAACCCGGACTTGGCCCCCGTGGTGGAGTATGGCCTAAAACTTTCTGCGATGCAGGAAGAGACCCGTGCCCCAGCAGTGGGGACATACAAGGGTTGATAACGAAAAGACAATGTATGGACCGCCAAAATAATCAATATCGATCTCCTGATAGCCAATAAAGTTATCAATGACTAACAAAGTGAAGGATCTGCAATCGTGTGATGACTTCATACAGGTAGGTATTGATAGTATTTATCGGAAATTAAAGGCAGGACTGCCATGTATATCATATAACGATGTAAAGTTCTATTGACGTACTTAAGTCTCAACTACCTCTTAAGTGTGTAGCATAGCTAGTTACTTGTAAGGCAGCGAGTTTATCTTTTACGGGAATGTTGATGAGTCTCTGATATCGAATCAAGGCAATCAATTCAGGATGTTTTCATTTAAAGTAGTAGAGAAAATGCGCAAATTAGTCTGTCACCTGGCAATATGGCCTATCTCTAATTTGTCACCTTAAGGCCCACTTGCGTCAGCCCGGGTTAGCTTATTTAATAAGTTAGTTATTGGGTTAAATCGATCATTTTGTATGCAAAATTAGTTAAAGGCCGATTCGACCAAACTATTTATGCTTGGTATAAGTGCTAATCTTGGAATAAATCGAGAAATTCTCTTGTTAAATTCTAGATTTATTCCAAGATTAGCACTTATACTCGTACCAAGCATAAATAGATTGGTCGATTCGGCCCTAACTCGAGTTAAATGAGCTAACCCAGGCTGACGCAAGTGGTCATAAGGCGCGGGGCGGCGCTAACTAGCGCCACCAATGGAATAAAAATCATAACTTGTTTTATAACTGTTCAAAAAGAGAACATCATAAATCTTAATATTTCTGATGTTCTCTGTGATAACTATCCGTCTCTTCTAAAAAATCACTACTTGTTTTATAGCTTTTCAAAAAGAGAAAATCAAAAATCTTAATATTTCTGATGTTCTCTGTGATAACTATCCGTCTCTTCTAAAAAATCACAACTTTAAAAACCTATTTAGAGGCTAAAAATTTCACCCATGCCGGGATTATCGGAACGATATCACTGTACCCACATGTGGGTACAGTGATATCGTTCCGATGTTAAACCTAACTGCAAAGTAGGTAGTCGGGGCTGTAAGTAATGCAATTTGCTTAAGTCAGATGTCGCTGCCTGTACGTAATACAGAGAATATTGTAAAGAGGTTCGAAATTTCACTGATGTTGTGAGTCGCCCATTGGCTCAATTGGTAGAGCGCTGGTACGGATAGCCAGAGGTTGCGGGTTCGAATCCCGGCATGGGTGAAAATTTTTAGCCTCTAAATAGGTTTTTAAATTTGTTCCTTAGCACGGGTTAGTGCATTAAAAATAAAAATGGTGAAATCACAACTTGTTTTATAGCTGTTCAAAAATAGAACATCAGAAATTTTAATATTTCTGATGTTCTCTGTGATAAGTTGATAACTATCCGTAGTACCTACCTACAGTCCGGACAGTAGAATCAAAACCCTAGGACTTTAATGGATTTCCGCTATCCACGCTGGTCGTGGGTTCGATTTGTATTTAATGGCCTCAGTCTGGGCTATTTCCATGTACCTATATGCCATCTTTGCCTGGTTATGTAGTCTATTGTTAACAATAAAAAGGGAGCCACATATGCCCAATTTTTAAAAATAAATGATTGCGCTGCAGTACTTTTGAGATACCACACTAACTACGTAGTTCAAAAACGCTACAAATAGCTATTTTCTATTTCTTGATATTTTCTCTATAAAATGCTATTATTAGATACCAACTGCGTCAGCTTGATTGATTAGTTGGTTTAGCGGTATCACATCTGATTACCGTGCCGGAGGTCGTGGGTTCCATCCACACTGGGGACCGCCGTACATTCAGTACAATGTATTTCAAATTGCTTTACGTTTGTTTCGTTGCCACGTTACTATACCACAGGGTATCATAGTTTGAGACCAGAACATGAGACTGAGAATTGAGATTGAGAGAGGGTAGCACTCGTAGCCTAGTCACACCGAGTGATTGGAATCAATCACTTAAGTCAAGCAACAACGTGCGCGGTCAGGTTCAAGATCGGTGACCCGTGATTTCCGAGCGCTTCCGTGCTTCGCAAGGCACGCTAAACCGTTCGTGCCGGCTGTCGCAGTGGCAGTCGTTAAGCCATATTAGAAAGCTTTATGGGCAGCTTGATAACTTGACCTGCCAATGTACTACAATCCTGAAGAAGAAGAACAAACAAAACGTAGTACGAAGTAACAAAACAAACTTAAAACATACTACTAAACATGACAATCACAGAAAACAAAAAAAAGAAGAAAAACGAAAGGTCACAGCGTGTCCCTGCTGCTACAAATGGCAACTGACTCAGCAATATGCTGATGGACAAGCCTTCAGCGCAGATTTTCAGTCAGTGCCAGGTGCTAACCCACGAGCGTCGCAGTCTGCGGTGCGATACTATGATGGGCGATACCATATAGACTAGAATACTTACGTTGTATAGAATAATACCTATATGAATGGAACACGTGTTACGTACAGACTGAAAAAGATACTTAAATAGTTTTAGACACCTTAATAGTTTTTCTCCTCCACCAACCTGGACTTGGCCCCCGTGGTAGAGCATGGGCTAACCTTCCTAAGATGCAGGAAGAGACCTGTGCCCTAGCAGCCCCACTGCTATCGTCGTCGATATCCACCCTTGTATGTCCCACAAGAGATTGTGTGGGGTAGTTATTTATTTTACATCTACAGTGTATCTAGCACAGAGTACAGTGTTAAATGGCTTTTCCAACTAATGGTGGACATGAGCAAAAATATCATTTCATATCAAGGAACTAGTATTAGTAGGTATATCAGATAAGAGCATTATTTATGATCAGAAATAAAACCGGTAGCACAAAAACACACGGACATTTGATAATATTAGATACTTACAGGGCCGGTTTCTGAATTGATATTTTGAATAACGTGACATAACGCTACCTGGCGTCCCAGAAATAGGACATCACGAATAACTTTCTTAATTCATACCCCATGATTTAGTAGGAGGTCCAGAAAACTTGCTGTTCCAGGTCCAATATTTTCCTCATCATTTTTTGGACAACAAGAAGAAAACGTTCTTCAAAATCTACGTAGTTTTAGAAGACTTGAAGTAACTTCCGTGCTTAGGAGGATAGGTATAAAGTGAACCCTAAGATTGATGATTTTTCGGGTTTCAGCCCATTACAAGGTGATTTTTGTTTCTCCGCCTTCTAATCATAAGTAGATCAAGGTAGTATGATGATTTATTTATTTATTTCAGGCGTAAAATACCCATAAATTTGTTAGTATAATCTTACGTAGGTCTAGGGATGCAGTACCTACCTACTTTATGTCTATTTTGTTGGTTTTTAAATTAACATATGTAAAATAACATAAAGAAATAAATATACCTAAAACCTGGCCAGAAAGAGACCCTGTGCCCCAGCAGTGGGGACATACAAGGGTTGATATAGAAACGAATCGAATCCTATGTTAGTACAAAAGAAGATTAGTACATTGAGCTACGTACTCTGCGGCGCCGCCACGTGCGACGCAGACATGTCTCTGCCCTGCTCTGCTTCTCGTTCTAGTGCCGGCACAGATTTTTGAGCGACGCGTGCACGTCGAGGCGTGTTTACTAACAATTTTGTTGCAATGACAGAACATTTAATTGAATTAGTACACGCTGTGAACCTTGTTTATATGATACAAATCATCCAGACTATTCAAAAAAGACATTGAAAGAGTCATTATTGGTGAGAATTGCCAATGAATGGAGCAAATAGTTGCGTCGCAGCATCCGGTGTCCTGCCCTGCCCTGTACTGAACTGTGCTGCGTAGCCTGCGTCTCAGCATGAGCCCAGCCTCATTGTTCAGAAATAGACGGGAGGCTATATTAATTGAAAGCTAAATGTTCATTAAAAAAAAAATCTGTACTCATTTTTAGGGCGCTGCAAAACTAAAAGCGTAACTCTTGTAGATTCACTTTTTTGTCTGTCCGCCCGTCCGTCAGGTTTGTCTGTCAAGACCAAGAATCCTTGGTCAAGACCCATTCATTATTTTGGACAGGTGAGGAGGTATCAAGTTGAAATTAAAACCGTAGACTTAAGTAAAACCTAGGTTTCAGAAGGTTTTTTTGTATCTAATTAATATGTGCCATGTAAATGTCTTGAATTAATTAATTAAAAAAAAAGGTCTATAATCCATTGAAGTTGTGAAAAAATAAAACTTTTTAGTCTTAAGGCAAAATTTACGACCGTGGCAAAAGCAAAGTATATTTCGACACTCAAGGGAATCAAAACCCATAAGGTACTACTTCCCGACGACCTAGAACTATTCAATTTGGCTAGTAACATGTTCTTATACTACGAATTTAGGAAATAATGTAAAAATAACAATACCAATACAATAATTGTCTTTGAAAAACTGCAAGGCTCGATTTACAATGTAAAAGTGCCTCGTTGAAGCGCTCGTGGCCTAGTCAAACCGAGTGATTGTAATCGATCACTTGAGTTAAACAACAACAGACACAGTCAGGTGCAGGATGGGTAAACGTCCCGGGACTACCGCTAGTGACATTTTTCCGAGCGCCTCGGACTGGCAATTCCAAGCTCTAGGGTATGCGAACACCTCAGATCATTATGATCTGAGGCGAACACCTTTCACAGACTTCAGCGATTTGTAATATATTAGACACCGAGGTTTCCTCACGACGAGTTTCCTTCGCCATTCGCGAGTGGTATGGCAACTATAGCTTTTTACCTTATTCATCATAATGGAATGTCAGAAAATCTATGAAAACTCCAGTGTAGTTTGAGTTATTAGCAAGCTTACATCGTGATTGTTGTCGTCATATATTTTAAGGAAACGTGTACAATTATCGTGCTAATCCCCGACAATAGGCTGATTAAACATAGGTACATTCACATCTATTACCATTCACCGGTAAGTTAGCATCGCTAGTAGTAGTAATATCATATTTACTTAGCTAGTTGGTCATTAAAAACAGGAAAAATATATTTTATAAAAACACACTAGTACTGTGTAATAAAAAAATGTTTTCTACGTTTAAATTGTTGTTAGTTTTACTCTCAGTGACAGACGTGTATAGTCAAGAGTGTGTGACCTACGACTTTGAGGAGGATTTAGAGGAAATTTTCAACTATGATAGTAGTGTTTGCACCGGCCAGGGTCCGTGGAATGTGGGCTCTTACAGCGACTCAATACCATCGCCGCATCCAAACAGCCGCACGTTCATATCGGCAAGTACTGCTCTGCAAAGTTGTGTCTCTTCATCCACTCCGTACACTTTGGATACAGACGGCAGATTAGAAGTCAATGTAATGATGGAATCCTACAGCGGTATAAGTCAGATTGTGGTATTGATTCAGGATAGTGGCAACGTCATGATTGGGCAAGGTGCACTCAGTTCAACGAATGACAACCCGGTCTCGACTGGTGGAATTCACTTGATCGAGGTTCAATGGACTGCTAACGGAATATTTCAGGCATATGTAAGTAACTTACCTCGTTCAGAAGAAAGCGGTGACAGCGGAGGAATAGAATGCCCGCTTCTCAATCACTCCTGATTGAGAGATTGGGAGCGATTGAGAAGCCGTAATAAACAGTCTTTTGGGCAGCAACTAGTGGTCGACACAAAATACAAAATGAATTAGCATAATAATCAAATTGCCCAGCAGAAAACTCTAAATTGATTAGCAGAAAATTAAGAATTGATCAGAAAAAAAGTCTAAATTTTCCAAATAAATCAGCAGCAAATTGCTAATGGCATGTTTGATTCAATTGTATTTCCAGCATGTACCAATGACTTTGTTTTCTAAGTTGGGTACATTTGTGAAGTTATAGTTATTGCTACTATCACTACCACTCACTAACTTAGAATTCCATTCCGTCCATTGTGCGGAAACCCTAGTGTCTTCAGACTAGTGTCTGAAGACACTAGGGTTTCCGCACGATGTTCTCATGATTTACTTGATTCTCTCCGCCATTGCACGTAGCATGAAGCGTGTCATACTTCAGTATTACATAACAAATATCACGTCTAACTAACTAACCTCGTTGAGAAGTTTTAGTCAACAAATTTTGTTAGAGATAGACATGCTTACCCATTATACAGGCACATTAGATTAGATTAGATTAGAAAATTCTTTATTGCACAATAAGCATATTTGTACATAGATATATAAGCACATACATAGCTTCTGGCTCCACACTAGGATACCCTGTGTCGTGGGAACCAGAAACAACGACATCACAAACATGGAAACATCCAAGACCTGGGGTTATTTTTTTTTGGTCCCCAGCCGGGGTTCGAACCCGGGACCTCAAGTAAGGTAGGCAGATGCGCCTACAATTAAAAAAATAATCAGGTTCATCATCATCAGGCTATACTAGTTCTTTACTGGACATAGCCCTCCCCTAATGAGCACCATAGCGCCCTGTTTTTAGCGTGCTGCATCCAACATCTGCCAGCAGTTTTAAGGTTTTCAGTTAATCAGGTTCTTTATTGTAAATTAACAATAATGTCAAATTAACAACAATTGTCGTTGACATGTATCTTGTTCTTCAACTCATAGCCACCCAATGCTGTGTGCAAGTCTCTTCTAAAGCACGCCATTCCTTTCGCTGGTGGGATTCCCGAATCCAATCACTTCTTGTCACTTTGACCAGGTCATCAGTCCATGTCATTGAGATTTACACTTATTTAAAACGACGGAACCTAAACGGAATCTAATGACGAATGTTATATGCTTGACTGTATGAATGCTATATCCTTGATAATAAAAACGTAGAAATCACTGCTGTATTAGATTCTGGTGGACTAAAAAGACGCGGGCTGAAAAGGCGTACTTTCTTTATCTTTTTTGTCTCTCCATATTTGTTTAGTTACATTATGGTGCTACAGGCACTTAGATGAATAGAAAAATAGATGGATCACTTTTAAAGGTATTTAAAGGTCTTACGAAAAATGTGTCTTCTTTTTCAGATAACACTAATGGGACTAGCTTCAGAAAGATCTACGGTACTCATCGATTCATTTCGATACATACCTCCGAGTGGAAGTTCCGAAACATGCATTATTTATGATGAGGACAATCCTGTCACTGAAGGCGTAACAGAAGAAGGTGTGACAGAGGAAGGTGTTACAGACGAAAATGTCACTGAAGAAGGTGTGACAGAGGAAGGTGTTACAGACGAAAATGTCACTGAAGAAGGTGTGACAGAGGAAGGGATTACAGAAGAAAATGTGACTGAAGAAGGTGTGACAGAGGAAGGTGTTACGGCGGAAAATGTAACTGAAGAAGGTGTGACAGAGGAAGGTATTACGGAAGAAAATGTCACTGAAGAAGGTGTGACAGAGGAAGGCGTTACGGAGGAAAATGTCACTGAAGAAGGTGTGACGGAGGAAGGTGCTACAGAAGAAAATGTCACTGAAGAAGCTGTGACAGAGGAAGGTGTAACGGAAGAAAATGTCACAGAAGTAGGTGTGACAGAGGAAGGTGTTACAGACGAAAATATCACTGAAGAAGGTGTGACAGAGGAAGGGATTACAGAAGAAAATGTGACTGAAGAAGGTGTGACAGAGGAAGGTGTTACGGCGGAAAATGTAACTGAAGAAGGTGTGACAGAGGAAGGTATTACGGAAGAAAATGTCACTGAAGAAGGTGTGACAGAGGAAGGCGTTACGGAGGAAAATGTCACTGAAGAAGGTGTGACAGAGGAAGGTGCTACAGAAGAAAATGTCACTGAAGAAGCTGTGACAGAGGAAGGTGTAACGGAAGAAAATGTCACAGAAGTAGGTGTGACAGAGGAAGGTGTTACAGAAGAAAATGTCACTGAAGACGGTGTAACAGAGGAAGGTGTTACCGAAGAAAATGTGACAGAAGAAAATGTTACTGAAGAAGGCGTGACAGAGGAAGGTGTTACAGAAGAAAATATCACCGAAGATGGTGTAACAGAAGAAAGTGTGACAGAGGAAGGTATTACAGAAGAGGTAGTGACAGAAGAAGGTGTTACAGAAGGTATTACAGAAGAAGTTGTAACAGAAGAAGGTGTTACAGAAGAAAATGTTACTGAAGAAGGTGTGACAGAGGAAGGGATTACAGAAGAAAATGTCACTGAAACAGGTGTGACAGAAGAAGGTGTTACAGAAGAAGGTGTCTCAGAACCTGGCGTAACTGATTCAGATAGCAGCGAAACCACAGATTCCACCGTCACCGAATCGCCTATAACCCAACGACCAAGTTTCTGGAATCCTTTGACGATAACTTGTGTAACCGTCTTGTGCGTCATTGCCCTATGCCTTACTTCCTGGTGTTTTTACGAATTTGGTAGGCGTAAAGGCGCAGACGATTTGCCCCCAGCCATTTTGTTCGAAGACATTGACAATCTCCCAAAGGTGTATACTGTTCCACGGGTAACCAAAGTGTATACGGATAGCATACTTAACAGAAATGGGAATAAATATATAGTTTGAAGCACCTAGTACAAATCAGGCTAAGTAATTAGAATGCAATATATAAAGACATGTAATGGCTATTTGCGAAATCAGCGTCTTTGATAAGTGTAGACAAAAACAAGAGATCAAACGTAGGTAACGTGTATTATTTTAGGTCATCTTTTTGCAAATTATTTTGCGTTCAAACAATTTCAAGGTTATGAGCAATTACGCCCTTTTCATTGACATTTTATCGTCGACGATAAGATATTGTGATAATAAATATATATATGTGTGCAGTGGCATAGGCTTGGCTAGTGTAGTTGTTTTAGTTAGCCAACTATGAAAACGTAGTAGAAGATTAAAGATCTGAAATAATGCAACATCTAATCTTGCTACTGGTGAAGGAAAACATCGTGAGGAAACCAGATTGTCTGAGTCGTTAAACTACCAAAGTGCTTGATACACGCATGTTGATTTAGCCCATACTTTCTCTCTGAGTTCCTTACAGTAGGATGTCCGTAGGTTGCATTATATTATTATAATTATATTAGGCAGACATCCTACAGGAAAACGACATACTCTTTTTATTGCGCATTTCACCTTTTTATTTATCGTTGCTAGAACTCATTTTGCAACTAGGTATTTAGGTACTTTAGATATTTAGCCATACAACCTGTAGAAAATCAACTGTACAATTTATATTTCTTTTTGTTCACTAAATTCTATTAAAGTACCTATTTACTTTTAAAAGTATTTAGTTTATTTTTTTGTCTTAAACAGAACTCATTTAAAACCCTTCATGTAAATTACTACAGGTGATTTTAAATCTGAAGCTATATTTTATGAGATTGTTTTATTCATTGTTCAAATTCGTATAATTAATGATTTATTGGTATCATGTCAATATCATGTTGTTTCTGAATCCCACAACACAGGGTATCCTAGTGTGGGGCTAGAAGCAATGTATGTGCTTGTATGTAAATGTTAGGTGATTCTGTAGCTATATTTTGAAAGAATGTTCTTTTCATTGTTAAATTTCTTAGGTATAATTAATTATTGTAAAACATGTTAGTAAGTAATCGTCATCTTTTGCACGAAACTGGGAGTCCAAATTTACAGTTAAATAAAGTTAAAGGTACCATGACGTTGAAATTTGTTTCTATTCTGTTAAATGTATAAGAGTCCGTTTTCCAATATGTGAACAATTAAGAGAACATATATTTGCACAGAAACCAGGATCCGACTTGCACTGGTTGGTTTCAGAGGTTCCAAGACCTTAGTAAATAGGGTAGGTACTTTGTGAAGATGCTGGGCAAGCCTACTCCAATGTTCCATACCTGGCTACAGAACAGAAATTGTATATTATCTTGTTAATTCAGTACCGTTGAACGCAATCTGATAAACTTTAATAGTTAGTTTGAAAATCCTCAATAATCAATGCTGCTAAAGTTAAATTTGTATTCTATACAAACGACAGCACGTAGATCTTGACGACCGTGCAGACTCCTCAACTCAGTTATTTTATGAGTCATTATTGGCAGCATCATGATACAGTCTTGTGTGGTATGTTAAGAATTTCTGTGACTTAGTTTTATTAATCGACTGGATTACTGGATTATCAGCAGATAAGCCTTTTCTTATCAAAGAGGCTAATCACGAAAACCGTTCAATAATCTATACGTATTCTCATTTACATTAATATCCTTCAGTCCCGCAAAGTAGTGTGTCCAGTGTGTAAATAAAGTTACAAAGATTACAACACTCCAAAGCACTTTAGTTGATATACTGCAGTTTCCGTGGTTAGACCTGAAATATATAAAACTGATGTTGTACGTTTGTATCACGAATAGAGTGTTCCAACGGAGTCAATAAATATTCCTAAATAAAATATTAACATGATACTGTTGTTAATTCTTACGCTATTCTCTGAAATATCAGATTCAAAAGATGTGCAATGTGTAGTATATTCGTTTACAGAAGATTTTTATGAAAAGTTTTCTAGTAGAGGATGTGAGAAACCAAATTCTTGGAGTGTAGTCAAATACGAATCCATAGGAGTGGCACAACCAGATGATAATAGTGTAACAGGATTACAAACCACAGATAAAAGCTGTGCGTCTTCATTCCCTGTTGTTTTCAACTCTGGTGGTAATTTACAAGTGACTTTTTTAACTGAAAATTGTGGTGTAACGATCAAAGTATACGAAGAAAATACGAGTGATGTAGTTGCTGAGTACAACAGTTTTATTAAAAAGCATCTCCTCACTGGATGGACAACAGTAGCGTTAGAAATTAAATCTGGAGTTGAAGAAGGCTACGTAAGTAAAACAATATTATTAAGTTTAAAAACCTATTTAGAGGCTAAAAATTTCACCCAAGCCGGGATTCGAACCCGCAACCTCTGGCTATCCGTGCCAGCGCTCTACCAATTGAGCCTCTAAATAGGTTTTTAAATTTGTCCTTAGCACGGGTTAGTGCATTAAAAATAAAAATAGTGTAATATTATTTAGTGTTTCTTACTTGCAAAACCCGGAAATCGACACCTTTTTACACGACTGCGGCGAAGCCCAAAAGGACGGTAATGTGTTTAGTTCGTATGTATGTATGTATGTAAGTATGTCCGATTCTATGTTCCCTCATAATTTATTTTTTGAGCTTATTATATTTTTTGAGTTAGCTAGACAATTGACTTTTCCGACAAGAACAGATAATTAGCTAAACTGAGAATCGTATAATCGGCCAATTAACCAAAATAAATCTGCTAAAAGCCAACATGCCTATTTGTAGCACTACCAACTTAACTTTTATACCGTTAAATGGATTACCAAATTAATTCACCTTTTTGTATTTCCAGATAACGTTCTCGGGATACTGTGAAAACAGCGGATTTTTAATAATAATAAATAATAAATAAAGCCTTTATTACCACTTAAAAAAAAACATGAATTCTAGTAATAAACTTTAAATTATAATTAAGGGTCCCCTCTACGGGTAAAGGCCTCCTTCAGATAAGCCCAGCGGTCCCTATCTCTAGCTGCGCTCTCCCATGCTCTACCTGCGACAGCCACTATGCTGTCTGACCATCTCTTTTTTGGTCTGCCTCGTCATCTTAAGTGGCCTCGCGGGTACCATTCTGTGACCTTTCTCGTCCAACGGTCGTCTGTTAGCCTCGCCATATGACCTGCCCATTTCCACTTCAGTTTTCGTATTGTCTCTATAACGTCCGTGACTTTGGTTTGCTCCCTAATTTTCGTGTTGCGTATTCTGTCTTTGAGGGACTTCCCGAGCATACTCCGTTCCATGGCTCGTTGAAAGGTCTGTAGCCTCTTCTCGTCCTCCTTTGTCAAAGCCCAAGTTTGGCAGGCATAAGTTAGGGATGGTAAAATACAGCTATCAAACACTTTCTTTTTTAGTGCTACATTTAGGCCACTTTTAAATATATTCTTCAGTTTCCAGAATTTATTCCATGCCAACTTAATTCTACGTTCAGTCTCCTTTGTAGAGCTATTTTGAAAGGAAATCAGTTGGCCAAGGTAGACATATTCTGTAACATAATCAACTGGTTCTCCATCGACTTCGACTGGTAGTTCGGTAGAGTTGGTCATTATTTTAGTTTTAGATATGTTGATTTCTAGCCCAGTAGTTTTGCTTACGTCACACAGTGATTGCATCATATCTTGGAGGTCTTGGGAGTTTTCAGAGAATATGACTATGTCATCCGCAAATTTAAGGTGTGTCAAGAAATAAACAAAATAAAATAAAATAAGAAATCGCCATTGATGTTCAGTCCCTTTCCATGCCAGTTCAACTTTGTGAAGATCCATTCCAGTAGAGCCACAAACATTTTGGGGGAAGATGGATCTCCTTGTCTCACGCCTCTTTGTATTTCAAAGTCCGGTCCTATTCTATCTAATCTAATCTTTGCTGTAATGTTGTTGTATATGTTACTAAATATTTTTACATATTTTTCGTCAACGCCAATGCTTTTTAGGGCTTCCCACAACTTTTCGTGATAGATAGAGTCAAAGGCTTTAGAGTAATCAATAAATGCTATGAATAAGTCTTTACCATACTCGTTATATTTTTCAATAATCTGGTTAACTGTGTGGATGTGGTCAGTGGTGGAGAATTTTTTCCTGAAGCCTGCCTGTTCATTCGTCTGGTATTCATCTATTGTGCCATTTATCCGGCGTAGTAAGGTTGCTGAGAATATTTTGTAAAGAACTGCCATAAGGCTGATGGGTCGGTAGTTTGACACTTCTGCTGGGTCTCCTTTTTTGTAGATAAGAATTATGGTAGAGCTTAACCATTCTTTAGGAAGTTCTTCGCTTGTTAGAATGAGGTTGAAAAGTTTCATCAATGGTTGTAAAAGGTATTTTTTACTATGCAATATTAATTCATTTGAGATGTTGTCTTCGCCTGGAGCTTTGTTTATTTTTAAGCTTCGAATTGAAAGCTCTATTTCTTCTGCGAGAAAATACAGGCTCTTCTGGTTAATGGTGTCCGTAGATTGAGCATTTCTCAGGGATATAGAAGAGCATGAATCAGATGTCTCGCAGGAGTACAGTTGTTTGAAAAAAGTTGTCGCTGAATTTATGACTTTACTTCTATCTGAAACGTTTTTCTTTGCCTCATAAAGTTTAGGGATCCAAGATTTGTATTCGTTTAGCTTTTTGTCAGCTCTTTTTACTGCACCTGTTTCTCCTATACTTTGTTCTATAATTTTCATTGAGTAAGTATTTATGTCTACTTTAATTCTTTCTCTACAACTTTTGTATAATGAATTTAGATGGTTTTTTTCAGTCTTTGTTTTGTTTTGTTTGTGTTTCAGTAATTGTCTTTGGGCTATGAGTCTTTTAGTTTCAGGCAGTAATTTCGAACTTTTAAAGTCTCTAGGTATGTTTGAGATGCATAAATATTGGTAACATTCCGTCAGAATTTTTTGGATGAATTCATAGAGCTCATGAACGGTATTGTATTTATTATAGAGAAGTATTCTTTCTTTTAGGTACTCATCAATTCGTTCTGTGTCTTCTTTAGTAAAGAACCAGGGTCTCGTCTTGAAATGGCTTCTTCTTAGTTTCTTGTTTTTTAGTTTTAAAGTACCTCTTAGAAACCTGTGATCGCTCGGAAACTGTAAATTAAGAACTTCGAAATTGCTGAATAGATCGATGTGTTTGCAGATAATAAAGTCTATTTCGTTCTTTGTCTTTTCATCTGGTGACATCCACGTCCATTTTCTTTTAGGTTTTTTCTTAAAGTAGGTATTGAGAATTTTAAGTTGATTTTCGAAGCAAAATTGTATTAGTGTTTCTCCTCTGTCGTTCCGTTTTCCATAGCCGTAGCTTCCAAGAACTCTATCTTCATTGTGATTAGGTTGTCCGATTTTTGCGTTTAGGTCTCCTAGTAGTATTTGCGTACCTTTTGAGTTATCTAAGGCTTTACCAACATCTCTATAGAAGTTTTCTAGTTCCTGATCAGTGGATGATTCAGTTGGAGCGTAGAGCTGAATGAACGACATTGTAGAGCTTCCTAATTTCAATGTAACATATGCAACTCTTTCCGATATTCCTACGAACTCTTGTATGCAATGTTTTAAGTATTTTTTGATGAGAAAGCCAATTCCTTTTTGTCCTTTTGTGGTCCCTTTATAGTAGAATATATGTTTGTCAAACTCTTGTATTTCTTCTCCATATCTACGGATTTCAGCTAGGCCAATAATGTCCCATTTTACGTTTTCTAGTGAATATAGTAACTCAGTGAATCTTTCTTTGTAGAGTAGGGATCTGACATTGTATGTGCATATAAATAATAATTGGTCTTTTCCATCATCTTCCGGTGTTATTTTTGTTGAAAAATTGCTGTCTTCTTTGTTTGTAAAGAATTTATCTCTTTCTCTATTTGACAAGTAGTTTCTTGGAGGGTTGTGGTCTAACTCTCCCTCGGTGACCGGCCGTATTGGGAGATATGTATTGTTTGGGTTTGATGTTTTTGGTTTTTCATTTTTTCGTTTTGATGTTTTTAGGTTTGTGTTTTTGTTTTTTTGTTTGGATGTTTTTTGAGTTTTTTGGTTGACTAACGCAGTTACCAGCACGGTGGGCGTGAGCGATAGAGGAGCTGAAGCTGGTTGCTATTTGTTTTGTAAGGCGGCTGGCTTTGGGCTTAGATAATTTGTTAGTTTGTTTTTCTTCGGGGCGGGGTTGACAACTTTGGATGTAGGTTGTTTGTTTATGTTTGTATCCTGAGGTGATTCGGATAAGTTGCGTTTTTTGTTTTTGTAAGAGACTTCGGGGTTATCTTGGATTATAAGTTTGTCGTATTTAATGTAGACCTTTTTCCCTTTGCTTCTCTCTTCCTTCGCTTCTTCGTATAGTTTTTTCCTGATCTGCATCACTTTTGGTGGGAAATCCTCCTTAATAGCGTATTGAGTGTTTAATAGTCCGCTCTTTTTACGATATGCCGCTATTTTCATTCCAAGCGTTGTGAACGTCAGGACAATTGGTCTTATCTTGTCTTCTTTCTTACCGATTCTTCTCATGGCTTCTAATTCCGAAAAAGAGCATTCAAAATGCAATTTGGTATTTAAGAAAGCCATAACCTTTGCTGAAAGTTCTTGATAATTTTGTTCGCCCTCTTCTAAGCCATATATGACAATGTTTTTCTGTCTCAACTGTTTCTCCAAGCGATCTATTATTTTTTCCTGTATGTTTACTGTGTCTTCCAACTCGGTTATTTTTTCCTCATAGGCTTGAAATTTCTGGTTTATATTATCATTTATTATTTTTGTAATGTTGTTTTCCATCTCTTTCATGGTGTCTTTTTGAGTTGATAGGTCTAGCTGTATTTTTTCTAATATTGATTTTAGTTCTTCCATAATTTTAGAAAAATGGGTACCTCTTTAAATTGCGCCCTCTATTGTCCAATAGCGGAACTTTGACGAAGCGTGGCACACCTTGAAATTTGTTTTTATTATTAGTTCAGCTACTCACCAACAGATGGCAGCCAAAGCAAACAGTTGCAGGAATTCTTTGTAATTTTATTCGTTAGTCGCTTTAAGGAGGTGCTCCTGCTGTACGTCGACGTGATGAGGAAGACTCACTTTTCACTTTAATATGCACTTGTATCTGTTTTAACTTCCTTTATGGTCACTTGTACAATGTTAAGTTTGAGATTGTTTTTTGAATAATTCGCCACTTCTCCAACGTAGTATTCACTTATCCGTTGATAGCACGTATAACTGATACAGATATTTGGTTTTTAGAAAGAAATAACAGCTTAAAACATTTTAAAACCTCAAATAACTGCGGAGCCGATGTTACTTTTTGGAGGGTAGTTTTTAAATCTGCTAAAAGCCAACATGCCTATTTGTAGCACTACCAACTTAACTTTTATACCGTTAAATGGATTACCAAATTAATTCACCTTTTTGTATTTCCAGATAACGTTCTCGGGATACTGTGAAAACAGCGGATTTTTAATAATAGATTCCTTTAAATATTTACCACCGGGCATGCCTAAAAGCCATTGCGAATTTGACATCGAGCAAGAATTTCAAGAAGGCGAATTTATACTAATACATCACAGCAAAATGGATATACCGAACGATGAATACATCCAAAGAAACGATATGGATATAGAGATGGAAGACGAAGGATCTGGGACCACGCTCTCGCCACCTGAAGTAGAAGAAGATACTGATGACCAAACATCATTCTGGAATCCTTTGACCATTTCTTTAATTTCAATAGGCGGAATAACTGGGGTAGGCGCACTGAGTTACGGAGCCTACGCATTAGGAAAAATATCAGCAGCTGGGAGCGGATACCCAGACGTGGGACAGCTGGAATCTCCTAGGACAGTTACCTTGCCACGAGTTAGAAATATTTATGATGCACCTTCCGGTAGAAATATGTCCAGGAGAATGTATTAGATTTAGATCGTTTACGTTTAGATTTTGACCTCTTTGATATGTTTAGATCAAAGAGGTCAAGAATAATGAGGATAATGTTCTCAGCCTAACAAACGAACGTACTATTAAGCTAGTATTGTGCCAAGTTTGAAGTAGGATAAGCGTGTTTTACGTATACCATAAGCAGGTTATTACATGAGGCGCCATTAGCTCAGTTGGAAAGAGCGCTGGCACGGATAGCCAGAGGGCGCGGGTTCGAATCCCTGCATGGGTGGATTTTTTTGCCTCTAAATAGGTTTTTAAAATTTGCCCTAGCACGGGTTAGTGCATTAAAAAGAATATAATCATGTGGGTACAGCGATATCATTCCGATGTAAATCTAACTGCAAAATAGGTACTCGGGGCTCCAAGTGATGCAAATTACTTCAGCCAGATGTCGCTGCCTGTACCTAATACAGAGAATATTGTAAAGAGGTTCGAAATTTCACTGATGCCGGTGAGTCGCCCATTAGCTCAGTTGGAAAGAGCGCTGGCACGGATAGCCAGAGGTCGCGGGTTCGAATCCCTGCATGGGTGGAATTTTTAGCCTCTAAATAGGTTTTAAAATAAGCAGGGCATGCAGGGTGTCTCACTGCTATGCCACATGGAGAACTTTTTTGAGGACATTTGAAATTAAATTATCTTTAGGATCCCATGTTGCTTAAGTAATCTGCAAAATTAAGGAAAAAACAAGTATTATTATTAAATTTATTGTTAAATTACACAGTATTTTATTATTTTAAGATACTACTCGTATTTTGATGCAATTGGCTTATCAGACAAGCTATAAATATGTTAGAATGCCTTACTTCAGTAAATATCCTACCAACAAGAAATTTAAAAAAATTATATTGCCTAATTATAAATGATTTTACTCTCCATAACTTGTATTGGAATTGACGACTTATACCTAATCAAAGATTAAGGAAAAGTAGTAAATTAAGTAATTAAACAATAAGTTAAGAATCGCTCGCAGCCCCGGCTGCCTCAGTGATCTTAAACGATCACAAAGGTTAAGCAAAATAGGGCGCATTCAGTGCATGGATGGGTGACCGTCTATGACTAACGCTAGTATTATTTCACCGCCAATGTTATTTCGGTCCTTGGTCATCCTCATCTAGCCTCTGTCAGCAATCTGGCTTAGACATCTTAGACGTCACCACAAAATTGAATCATTTACAATATAAGTGGAAAACAATCAGTTTTTAAACTTCTTTCTTCTGGTCAATGTGTTCTGTATCTATCTAAACCAGAAGTAACGAATTAGTTAATATTGTAATAATTAGGAGTGAACCATTGAAATGCACTTGGCTTTTGTATGAAGCCTTTACCCTACTGCAAGGCACAGGAATTCTCATAGAGATACAACATGTAGCATTTTTAATGATTCGCGATACTCATACATAGTTATATATTAAACGGGTCTGATCGCGATTATTTATTAGGTAAAACGTAATTACCTTATTTCCCGACGTTTCGGCAGCGTTACAGTTGCCGTGGTCTCGGGTGGACTTAGTAAAAAATCGCGATTAGACCCGTTAAATATAGAACTATACAACATATTGTACTCAATTACCCCGCGTGCCCACCGTGGATTGACAATATAAGCATGAGGAGTATGAGTAGTCAAAGTCCTTTTCAGCTCAGTACAGTACAGGCAACATCATAAAAGTCCCTTAGGGAATCTTCGTACGCGCAGACTGGGAAGAAGTGTAACGAAAGTACCCGAAGCTATAAGTACATTCAACATGATCTTTAACCGATACGGTTAAGGTGCAGAATTGATTGACGCAGTAGCGCTACCTATTTCGCTCACGCTAATATTGCCAAACTAATTGTCACCTGCATCGATGACGATAAATCAACCAATAGCAACAAAGGCGCGCGGCCTGCCATAAAATGAAACTATCTGATTGGTCGATCAACTTGCCGCACATCCAAAATTTGGTCATCTGCGCAGGTACATCCGCGAGACTTATTTCTTGTGTAGCACTGTACAGGCAACAACCTTTTCACACGAGCGACTAGCAACAAAAATAATGTATATTGACTAAACAACGACTAGGTATTTATTGTCTATGGATGAGTGACGACTTGACGAGTGTCACTCACTTACTTTTCCTACGTCAATGAAAAATATATATACGTTTGCTGATTATTTGATATAATAATATTGGCGTTTTGCATGTACTTAATGAGATGATTTATACAGCGTCCAGTGGCATCTTCACCCACACTAGATGGGTGAAGGGACAACTGCGACGCTGTAGTGCCTGGGACATGGTTTTATTGATGTTGTAGGCTTGCCCAGCACCTATACCATACTGACAGCTTAGTCGGCCTAGCCCACAGGAGAGACTAGTCAATACGTGCGGAGCCAACCAAGCCGCGGGTCTCTTCACGATGTTTTCCTTCATCTTCGTTAGCGTGTGGTGTTGCGACTACAAATTCGCAAATGTACGTAACTTTGAAATTAAACAAAGTTATTGGTACATGCCTGCACTGGGCATCGAACCTGGGGCTCTCCCTTGCGAGTCCATAGTTCTACCCACTGAGCTACAACCGTTTATTATTATTTGATATATTGGTGATATTTGGTAAAGTCCACTATTATCCCGTACCTAAGTAGGTCTAAGTACCTAAGAGTCTTAAGATTAGTAATAGCTTCTTCGGCAAAAAGCCTCAGCGTCGCTGGACATGGATATCCCCAGACGGCTATACCAAAAATGAGATTGATTTTGTGTTGTCTTCCAAACAAGAGATCGTAAAAGACATTGGAGTACTAAATAAGTTTAGATTAGGTTCTGACCATAGGCCAGTTCGCGCAAAACTTTGCTTCGATATAAAGATTCACCGAAAGCAACTTTTTAGTACAAAGATAAAAACCATCGACAAACAAACGCTACATCGCAAAAAACATACTTTCAGCCTTGAGTTACATAATTATTTTAAAGAATTAACAGTGGATAAAGAAGATACCGACAGTCAATATGACCACATTAAACTTGCATTGGAAAAAGCCAGTCGAAAAATTGGAAATGGAAGAAGGAACAACAACAAACTTTCCTTAAAAACCCTAGATTTGATCGAGGAAAGGGAACAGCTAGGTAAAGGTTCATCCAATTACAACACGCTAGATAGAAGTGTAAAACAGAACATCAGAAAAGATATCAGATCTTACAACACATTCATAGTAAAAAGGGCAATTGAAGATCACAGTTCCCTGCGAGTAGCTAAACAAGGCATAAACAGATCCAAGTCTTGGATCACTAGCCTTATGGATGAAAATGGCATTAAACATGGAAGCCGAGAAAAGGTTATGGAGATTTCTACCAAATTTTACAAAAATCTTTACTCGGACCCATCAAAACAAAGCCATATGTCTGATGTCCCGTATCCTATTCCTGATCCTAACCAGATTCCTCCGATCACTGGTTTTGAAATACACGTTGCCCTAAAATGTATGCGGTACAACAAGAGTCCAGGAGAAGACGGCATTACTACAGAGGCACTAAAATCCGGCAAATACGAACTGCTGCCGCGCTTGGCAAACCTGTGCAATGCCATCCTTTACACGGGAAAACTGCCCAATAAGATCTGCCATGCCAATGTCGTACTCCTCCACAAAAAAGGTGACAAAAGCGATATAGGCAACTACCGGCCTATCAGTCTCATATCCCATGTATATAAGATTTTTATTATGGTTATTAAAAACCGCATAGCTGAGCAGCTCGACTCCAACCAGCTACCAGAACAGGTTGGTTTTCGCCCTGGCTATTCAACAACCGACCACCTCCACACAGTCAATCAAGTCATCGAGAAAGTCAACGAATTCAACAAGCCTCTGTATGTTGCATTCGTTGACTACTCAAAAGCTTTTGACAGTATTTTCCATTCGTCCATATTTACCGCACTTGCTGTCCAAAACATTGATCCTGCCTATATTAATCTTCTTATAATTATATATAACAATAGTACAGCTGACATAAAACTTCATAGACCTGGTCCATCGTTTCCTGTAGAAAAGGGTGTAAAACAAGGAGACCCCCTTTCTCCTAAACTCTTCACAAGCACCCTCGAAGAGGTGTTTAGAAAGCTGGCGGTTCCATGGGCGAGCAAGGGCATAGATGTCGGTCACAGTAAGAGGCTTACAAACCTCCGCTTCGCCGACGATATCGTTCTCTTTGCCCCAACAGCTGCAGAACTCCAACTAATGCTACAACAACTTAGCATCGCGAGCCTTGAGGTTGGACTGAAGATAAATCGGTCAAAGACCCAGTGTATGACGAACAGCACAAAAAGTAGGGTCGAGGTAGATGGGCAGGAAAGACAGTACGTCGATGAGTATACTTACTTGGGCCAGATAGTCTCCTTCGACAACAGGAAGGATAAGGAAATCGATCGCCGCATCGACAACGCCTGGAAGAGCTTCTGGTCTATGAAAGAACTGATGAAGGGAAAGTTACCACTTGCCCTGAAGCGAAAACTCGTCGACATGTGCATCCTGCCTATCCTAACTTACGGTGCATTTTTTGATTTGCCAGCGGGCAATGGAGCGCAGTATTCTAGGTGTAAAAAGAATTGACAGGATTCGTAATACAATGCTGCGCTCCAGAACCAAAATTGTCGATGTTGGAGCTGCAACCGCTAAGCTGAAGTGGAACTGGGCGGGTCATCTAAGCCGTATGGGCCCAGAGAGGTGGGCAAAAATCGTCACTGACTGGGTTCCGCGCGAGGGATATCGCAAACGTGGCCGACCCAAGCGGAGATGGCGGGACGACCTTACAACCTTTCTGCCGGACTGGCAGGAAGTGGCCATGAACAGGGAGGAATGGAAGACAAAAGGGGAGGCCTTTGCCCAGCAGTGGGACACAATCGAGGCTATATAAAAAAAAAAAGTAGGTACCTTCAGAACTATACCTGCATGTTTTGTATTAAAATAGCTTACAGCAAATTATTATCAGATCTGTGCCACTTATCTCTTGTCATTATCAAAAAAAATTAAGCCATGCAACTGGCATTGAAATATAGGCCGCAGCCCCGCGGGGAAGTCCCTGGTTGGCGATAATTTTATTTTGGTCGTAGAAAATCGCTAATCGATGTGGAACTTATTTTTATGATTAAGCGAACTTATCTGTGGGTACTGGAACGATATCTGTACAATAACTGGCCGACGCAGCCGTCTAGTCAACATTGAACTATTTTAAAGGAAACCTTTACGTTTTATTTAGTTGTCATTCGCGTCGAAACGCAGAGGTATGCTAGGGTTTAGTTAAAAAGGGTTAATAAAAAAAATTGTATTGTTTTAAATTATGTGTTTTAAATATTAGAGTCCTAGCTTCGCAAAGCACGTCAAGCCGTTGTTGCCGGCTGTCATGTAATAGCAGTCGTTAAGCCATGTCAGAGGCCTTATGGGCGGCTTGATAACTTCTGACAGTAAGGCCCGCCACTGCCTTAAAATCCTCTACCAACCCGTACTTGGCCTCCGTGGTGGAGCCTAACGTTCCTGCGATGCCCAGAGAAAGAAAGAGGACCGTGCCCAATGGGGAGCAGTACGGACATACAGAGGGTTCATATCATATCATCAAATATTAATGTTCGTATCATATCATTAGAGTGTTACAGTACCTGAAGTCCTGTAATTGAATTCAAATCAAACATCATTTATTTATTTAAAGAATTAAGTACACAATGCCAGATAACAAAGGCTAGACATACATGCTAACATACCAAAAAATAATTAATCATTACGTCCGCCGCATTAATCAATTTATTTTTAAAATGCAGTAAAATTATAAATAAATAATACGAAAAATTAACTTTGTGTTAATACTAAAGAATCAGCTCCGCCTCTTCGTCCGGTCCGTGGTCGCCGAGTCAGATTTTTTTCACCCCCAAGGCCGTCAGTTCTTCGAGCTATGTTGGGTTGCGGTGGCCGAGAGTCGCTGAATGTGGACTTCACAAAACCGTGAAGATTGGAAAACCATGAGGGAAGCCTATGTCCTGCAGTGGGCGTCGAATGGCTGATGATGTTGATGATGAACTTGTAACGGTGCAAACCTCTTTACACCATTTTTTATATTTATTTTCCTATCTATCACTTTCAAATATTTAAAATTACGTCACACATTTTTCGATTTCCCTCATTTTCATATTTTTTTTTTTAAATAATTAAAGAAATATATTCATGGACATTTTAAAAAACCTATTTAAACCATTAGCTCAGTTGGAAAGAGCACTGGCACGGATAGCCAGAGGTCGCGGGTTCGAATCCCGGCATGGGTGGAATTTTTAGCCTCTAAATAGGTTTTTTAAATTATCCTTAGCACGGGTTAGTGCATTAAAAATAAAAATAGTATATTCATGGACATATTACACAGATCTCGTTAGCCCTATACTAAGCACAACTAAATGACTTGTGTTATAGGTGCTAACTCGACGATAGATTTAATACAATAAATACATAGATAACATCAAAGATTGCAAGGATGCTATAGGCGTATTCTGTGACTTGTCGAAAGCATTTGATTGCGTGGACCATAAAACACTTCTTTTAAAATTAAAGCACTATGGTATAAACGGAAATAGCCTAAAACTTATGACATCATATTTAGAAGGAAGAATTCAAAGAGCTGAAATAAATCGAACTAAATCTTCAGGGTCAGAGGTCATGATAGGAGTGCCACAGGGATCTATTTTGGGGCCGTTCCTTTTCCTCGTATATGTAAATGATTTGCCGTTCATGGTTCAAAATATGTCAGAGATAGTATTATTTGCAGATGACACGTCACTTATTTTTAAAATTAAGAGACAAGAGAATGACCTTGACAGTACAAATAATGCTCTCTCTCGGGTACTTAATTGGTTTACTACCAATAACTTATTGTTAAATTCAAAGAAGACAAAATGTATAAAGTTCACTCTACCAAATGTCAAAGCTGTTGACAGCAATGTTATGTTGGGGAATGACAAATTAGACCTTGTAAATGAAACTGTGTTTCTAGGTATCACAATTGATGCAAAGCTTCAATGGGGTCCAAAAAAAAAAAAGCAAATAGGCTTAGTTCAGCAGCATATGCAGTTAAAAGAATTAGGGAACTAACTGACGTCGCAACTGCTAGGCTTGTTTATTTTAGTTACTTCCATAGTGTTATGTCCTATGGCATACTACTGTGGGGACGGGCTGCAGATATTGAGACCATCTTTGTCTTGCAGAAGAGAGAGATCAGATTCATTTATAAGCTAGGCAGTAGAGATTCGTTAAGAGATTTCTTTAAAGAAACTAACATCCTGACAGTTGCCAGTCAGTATATCTATGAAAACATTATGTACGTCAGAAAAAATATCAGTAACTTTAAAACTTTGGGTAGCCAACACAATGTAAATACTAGAAATAAACATAAACTTTCGTTCCCACTATTTAGGCTGGCAAAGGTTAATACATCCTTCATGGGGCATTGTATACGCTTCTATAATAAAATCCCTGAAGATATATTAAGCTTGCCTAAATCGCGGTTCAAAAAATATGTTAAGCACACTTTGTGTCAAAAGGGCTACTATAACATAAAGGATTATCTAGATGACAATGAGGTCTGGAATTAAAGCCAGTACAATGTATGAGTTGTATGTTTTATAATAATTATGTAAACTATGTTAATTAAGGACTTTGAAAAGACTAAGTTTGGAGTTTTTTTGTCAATTTTTTCTCCAAAATGATCTAGATTTTGAAATGGACACCTAGTTTGAATTGTAACGTTCATTAAGCCGCAGCTTCTGCGCTACTTTGAATAAAAACTTTTCATTTCATTTCATTTCATCCAAGACCCGAGACAAACTAGAAAAGTTCGTTTCCTAGTTTGACCCGGCCGGGAATCGAACCCGAGACCTTCCGTTTTGCAGTCAGCGTGCTAAACTGCTGCGTCACCGAGGCCTACAACACCTTACACATTGACTAGCTAGATCTGACTATTTTACCTGCTTATCCGTTTTTATCCAGTTTTCGGTTTTATTATAAAATAAACAGTATAAATAAAGCAAAACTTGAAGTCGTCCGAAGTGTTATTATTTACAAAAGTTCTACAACACTACAAGAATAAACTTAAGAATAATCGTGACCCCACAGTGGGGCATAGTGGTGGGACCACGGTTAAAAGGGGGACCCCACACTAGGCATAGCCTGTATCATGGGCGACAAGACATTATAATAAATAATATTAATTGATTTTGCAATAGGTCAATCTAAGCAGGCAATCTATGTCTATTAATTACATTTCTTGCAAGACTAGTGGCTGGTCATCTGACAGTAAGACCAGCCACTAGTCTTGCAAGCCTCCACCAATCCGGACTTGGCCCCCGTGGTGGAGTATGGCCTTTACCTTCCTCGAGGAAGAGACCCGTGGCCCTCGGTGGGGACATAATGGGTTGATGACGATGATGATTTATTTTAATAAAATTTCAAGCATTATAGGAAATGGAAACAAAAGATTATCCATAGTGCTTCGTTCGAAGTAATCAGTAATCTGATTTTTTATGTTTACGCTTGCAAATCTTGCAATATCATTCAAGATTCAGGATTAGCACCGTATTTGATAAAAAAAATATCATACTTATAAGTTGTCTTAATCATCAGCCCACCAATGTTAAAAGCTGTTGTACAGTTCAAAAAAAGTATAAACCCGCCAATTGCGAGTCGGACACGCGCACGAAGGGTTCCGTAACATAAATAATTGTATTATTTTTTTTTACAACTTTTTAATATACAACTAAATATTCTGGGACTATTGCAAGCGTCTACCTATTGCCGTTATTATTATTGGCCTTGAATTACAAAAAATTGCGTGTTTCGTGCGAGATAAACAAAAATCACTATGATTAATTGTTACAAACAAACATTGTCATCGAATTATGTATCACCCACTTCGACAACGATTGCCTTAACACTATAATTATGAGACAGGAAATATACAAACCAAGGAATTAGCAGTTCAACAGTAATTTAAAACAATGGCTTAGACAAGACAGCTTTAATTTCGTTCAATGTTCGGATACGGGGAAAAATCACCCGCACAGCGAGAGTGGCAAATTTGTATCCAATTTGACATTTGGAATATGGCCATTTTTTAGTTCAGTTTTATTTTATATTTGTCTTTTTAGTGTATGTATGTACCTACATACATACATACATTCATTCATACAAGACATAAAAAATAGGCACGCTTAGTATTCATACAAATCGCAATGTTTGCTGTGTCTGGCTAGATTCATGCCTGTGAGTTTCATAGTCTATTTTGTCAATGAAAAGTTTTTCTCTTCTAAATGAAAGATTAGCTAAAGACAAGCGTTTCGAATTAACTAAAATACCTCAAGCGTTACTTGCTGCACTAATTACAGTTTAATAGTCCCATTATCGATTCGCTAAGAACAAGTTGGTCTCATTCAGTGATCGCATTTATACGATCATAAATATCTACAGTTGTGAACATTACCAAAGGCTGTATATGTAAAAAATATGTATTTCTTAAATTAAATTTCTACAACTTTTATCTCGCATTACATTTTTTTGATATGTATGTTTAAGTAATTTTAGTTAATTTACGCGTTACGCGCTCTACCTATGTCACTTCCTCTGTAAATCCTTATCCATTCTTAGGGTTCCGTACCACAAAGGGGTAAAACGAAACCATTGCTCACTAGACCAACGCTATTATTTTTAAAGAGATCTCATTTATTAAATTTAAGTGCAAACATTAAATGTATCAATAAATTTATTACTTGTACTTAATATTAATTTATATAAGAAACACGTAAGCCCTACCAGTCATATGTCAACCATCAATCAATCACTCGGGCTAAGCAACAACAGGCGCAGTCAGGAACAGGCTGGATGACATCTCGTGACTACCGCTAGTGGCATTTTGTTCGAGGCTTCCGTTAGGCCCTTGGTGACGGCTGGGATAAATAAATAAATAACATTTAAGTACTGGCACATACATTGCTCCTGACCTCACACTAGGATACCATGTGTCGTGGGAATCAGAAACAACATCACAAACATGTTAACATCCAAGGCAGTCGTTAAGACATATCAGAGGCCTTGTGGGCGGCTTGATGACTTGTGACGGTAAGGCCGTAAGACCCGTGCCACAGTCAGTAGTGGAGACATACGAAGTGTTGGTATATACTACTCCTTGAAGGTATATCTAATAAATTCAAGTTTATACCTAAATCAATGCCAATATGCCAATGCCAATGGTTTCTCCTCACTATCAGGCTGTTTGTCTACTATCAACAGCTGTTAGTTGTCCAAAATGTAAATGTACATACAAAAGAAACACAACTGACAGCTGTTAATAGTAGATAAAAAACCGGGTATATTACCGTTTTTCATATTGTAACAATCACTATCAAAACCTATTGTGTCGTAGCTCTTGTAGCAATTTGTGACCCATAGGTATTATTAGAAAGGTTTTTGTAAATACATATTTTTATTATATTACAGCAACGTTGTAGCTTGCTAAAGAAAACAGTTTTTTGAGTAATCTCAGAAAGGGAAAAAATCTGATAATAGCTATGGTTTCCAATAATTGTACCTGAAACCGGCGTGCAACTAATGCTTGTTGATGGAGCGAAATAAGTATGTCAAAATCGTGACAAATGGCAAACTCTGGTCTCCGCCTACCTCACCGGGAAACATACGTGAGATGATGTAAAGTGTGATGTGTTTCACTTGAAAAAAATACAAACAAATCATTGTATGCACATGCCGTATCGTACATGTATTTAAGTGCAATAAAAGTATCAATAATAATAATACTAATATGTATGTTTTTTTTTGTATAGAAAGAACACGTTACATATGTTATAATAAAGCCCCACATAACCAATCGCTTGGTTTGACTGAGAGAGTAGTCTAGCAGGTTTCAAGCTTTGAAGTACGTGGAATCCAGTGCTAAGTAAATACAAATCACGCACCTTATCACAGGACCTGTCCGTGGGCGTAGTGAGTGTTGTGTGTCGGCCAGCTGCGAAATATTGAAAAATGACTACCCACAATAATTGAGTGTACTCGCTACTTCAGTCTACCCGAGACCACGGCAACTGTAACGCTGCCGAAACGTCGGGAAATAAGGTAATTACGTTTTACCTAAACCCGTTTATGTGACTATGTATGAGTATCGCGAATCATTAAGAAATACTACGAGAGTAGTCTCGTTTACAATATCTTTGCTATCTCTATTGTACTATTCCATGACAAGGTTAAGTTTGTACAGTTTGTTCTGTACCCTCAGAATGTGTCTTACTCGCGCTTGTCCCGGTTTTCAAAGAATTAGTATTATATTCAATGTTTCGAATTGAGTGAACTTTGTAGGGAAGCCCCTTGAGATTGTACCTTAACGTAATCACAAGGCTAATCCAAAAGACCTTGAGATTAAATAAATCCAAGATAGAGTCGCGTAAGTCCAGTGCGAGTTTAAAATTATTTTGGTCTAATTTTATTTAGACGTTCATCATCCTTAGATGGTTTTATTTATGTACGTGTAAAGTGGTAACTATTTTAAAATCCTAAGTCCACCACTATACAGGTTTTCGCCTACTGTAATTGCAGCAAGTGCATTTGTGCTGGATGAATAATAATTATATTTTCATCCCACCATCTCCGAAAGAGTATTTTTAATCTTCAATATCTGAGTGGAAAAGCCGTTTTTATTCTCTAGAGGATAAAGTAAATTGAATTTAGAACATCGTGTGCAGTAAGTTTGTGAATTAAAAAAGTGTACCTATCTTGTGATTGTAAACGTTTTTTTTTTGCATTTAGTCATTTCCTCGTTGAGGTGGAATGAAAAGTTACGTGTTGCACTCGAGTGCAAATATTTTTCACCTCGTGCTCTTTTAATTCCCTCACTAACGCTCAAAGTGCTTAGTGCGAGTTTGACAGATCCAATCGAATAACTTTACTACCGCGTTAATCGAGCATTGAGTAGTGAGTATGAGTATGTTAACCGTTCGAACTGGCAAAACGCTGTCACAGTACAACTCGCACTTGCGTTTATACGTGTTTTGACTGTTAAATGTGTTCACTTCTCAACGTAAACCATTACAACTCGCACTCAACAATTTTAATTTCCATACTTGTCGCTAGGTGGCGCTTCCTCGATGCCATAGAAATATGAGTTTACGTTAACGCGATCGAGTAGTTAAAAAACTCGCACTAAGCACTCTGGATTCTAATTTTGAATCACTCGCTGCGCTCGTGATTCAATTTTAGAATCCTTCGCTTACTCTGTCATCAAAATTGAACACGCGGTTAAAAAGCAACTTTGCACTCTTGTATAACAAATAACTATTTATATCATTTCATTATCATATACAAGGTTTTTTTTTCTGATTTCACGCGTCTTTTTACTTCCAAGGGTAGTTCAAAAAAGACACCCTCATATGATAATTTAGTTGTCCGTCCAGCTGAATGTCTGTTTTTCTGAAAAGAAAAGTAATTCGTAAGTCACCAGTATTCTAATTTTTGCCTAAGAAACGCTCGTGGAACCGAGTTATTGAAATCAATCACGTGGGTTAAGCAACAGCAGGTGCGGTCAGGTGCTGGATGGGTGACCATCCCATGACTACCGCTCGACTCGCAAGGCACGTTAAGCCGTAGGTGCCGGCTGTCATGTAATGGCAGTTAAGCCATGACAGAGGCCTTATGGGCGGCTTGATAACTTCTAACAGTAAAGCCCGCCACTGTCTTACAATCCTCCACCAACCCGGTCTTGGCCCCCATGGTGGAGTATGGCCTACCCTTCCTGCGATGCAGGAAGAAACCGTGCCCTAGCAGTGGGGACATACAAAGGGTTGATATAGATAGATAGATGTACGGAACCATAAATGCGTGAGTCCGCCTCGCACCTGACCGGCTATTGTCTCTAGGCCATGACAATGGCATTTCACCTCGGCGCTTTATCGATAAAAAGGCAAAATTGCCATATTTTTGTAACAGTTGAATCACACCACGAGGTCACGGCGCGTGGGCATGAGGTCGTCAACTTGGAACCCTTGACCGCGGGATTCCCCATGCGTGATATCTCAATGAGGTCTTAAGTTTTATAACAAGGCTTCGCTTTTGAAGGAAGACATCGTTATATTTTATTTATTAGGAAATCAACACACACGTTACAGTGCTTGAAAAAATTACAATATTAGGCCCAATTATAGTTTAGCATTAAATTAAAAACCTATTTAGAGGCTAAAAATTCCACCCATGCCGGGACTCGAACCCGCGACCTCTGGCTAACCGTGCCACCGTGCCAGAGTTCGCGGGTTCGAGTCCCGGCATAGGTGGAATTTTTAGCCTTTAAATAGGTCTAGTATGGTAGTAGCTGCCACTAGAAGCTGTGACAATCACCTATGTTCGTGATTTGATAGCTACGATTATAATTACCTATTATGATAACGGACGAATCAATTATCAATACACTTAACAGGTAAATGAGTGGTAAGTTTATAGAAAGTTAACTACGAAAGTATATGCAATTGACAACATTTCAAAATTGTATGGACCTCTAATTCGAAAACTATTTCGAGATTTGGCTTTGTAAAGCACGAAAAAATTTATTTCAGTATTTTCTGTGGTTGCATTTCCGAGAAAATGGTAAAAACACAAAAATACGCTGATGACGTCACACCATGGCTCTCAGTGAACATGCCTGTGCCACGATAAAAAAAAAGTCAATTTCAAGATCTAACCTAAAAAATTACTTTGTGTGTATGTAGTAATTTTTCGATACGAAACGATGGGCGATGATGTGACAACTTGGAAACCAATGAAACTGCAGTATTGCTTCGTGATTGAACAAAATTAAGTAGAGAAATAAATTTAACACTACACAAAGTTTATTTACGTTACGCAAGGCCACAGGCAAGCCACACAACATAAGTATCAGGGTTACCATACTTTATACTTACCATTATAAATAACCTTGAAAAAGTAGCTACAAAAGTAACAAATTGGCAGAAAAACACTCCGAACGCAGATAAAGGCTTTGCCAACACAAAGTGCATTTAAAAAAAGAAACAACTATATACATAAGGGATGATGAATTGAACTAAGCTGATATAACTTGTATAAAAGAAAAACATATTTGCAGATGTTAAAAAAAATACAGAAACTGTTTTTTAACATGGCCCTGGCAATACTAAAATGACATTTGTTTGTAACTATGTTTTTTTAGGATATTAGGCAAAAGAAAACATATTGTGAGCTTAGTTGTTTCGTCACTTCCGGTAAAAATATTTTAAACTTTAAAATTTTAAAAATATAAGAAAACGTGCGTGTTTCAGAAAATAAAAAAATATGGGTCGTTTTATCTTGTATCTAGTTTCCTTTATGGCAATAAAATACGTGTGCTAAAAAAATTTAATGTTGTCAATTTATTATTGTTATTAGACCAGCAAATTTTACCTATAACTATGTATGAGCTTCGCGATTTCTAGATTAGATTAATACTTTTTATTGCACACTGTACATTTTCAGCGTACATGAGAAACTTATCTACATATTCAAGTTACATAGTATACAACTAGCGGTATTATCGCTAAAAGCAATCCCTTTCAGACAGCCTTAAGATGCATAGCACTGAAAGAATAGGTGGTTATAAAACAATACTATGCTTATACTATTTTTATTTTTAATGCACTAACCCGTGCTAAGGAACAAATTTAAAAATTCGGGGTTCGAATCCCGGCATGGGTGAAATTTTTAGCCTCTAAATAGGTTTTTAAATTTGTTCCTTAGCACGGGTTAGTGCATTAAAAATAAAAATAGTATTATCATGTGAGTACAGTGATATCATTCCGATGTTAAAACCTAACTGCAAAGTAGGTAGTCGGGGCCGTAAGTAATGCAATTTGCTTAAGTCAGATGTCGCTGCCTGTACGTAATACAGAGAATATTGTAAAGAGGTTCGAAATTTCACTGATGCCGGTGAGTCGCCCATTGGCTCAATTGGAAGAGCGCTGGCACAGATAACCAGAGGTTGCGGGTTCGCATCCCGGCATGGGTGAAATTTTTAGCCTCTAAATAGGTTTTTAAACAATACATACTATGCTATAAAGGCTAAATGACTCCATACATACCTCATCATCGTCAGGCTATACTAGTCCACTGCTGGACATAGCCCTCCCCTAAAGAGCGCCACGTTGTGCTATCATAGGGCGTAATGCCCATAATCCCCACGGTAGGCATGGAATTGTACTGCAGGGGGCGCTGCTGCCCACCCACCAGTTTGTGTCCCTTAGTCGCCTTTTACGACACCCGCGGGAAGAATTGGGTTGGTGCTATTCTCTAGCCCGACACCACATGACACATACGCTATTATGTATAAAAACAGGACTAATTATTAATTTATTAGGTAAATCAGGTAAAATAATAGAATATTTAAAAACCTATTTAGAGGCTAAAAATTTCACCCATGCCGGGATTCGAACCCGCAACCTCTGGCTATCCGTACCAGCGCTCTACCAATTGAGCCAATGGGCGACTCACGGCATCAGTGAAATTTCGAACCTCTTTACAATATTCTCTGTATTACGTACAGGCAGCGACATCTGACTTAAGCAAATTGCATTACTTACAGCCCCGACTTTACCCGACACGGGTTAGTGCATTAAAAATAAAAATAGTGTAAATAATAGAATAGTAAAATTAATATAGCTTCGCGAGTCATAAAAAATACCATATCTGCGCGGGCACAGACAAAATCGAATAAAATATGCGGTGTGAGCCCATGGTGTGGATATAAAATTAAACGTTTGAGTCGTAGTAATCATGACAAGACCAACACATGCAAATTATTGGCGGAACCTTCAGACTTATTGCTTTGATATACCGGAAGTTAATAGAGCCTTGGAGGCCCGTGGCTTTTGATTGTTTAGAAATTAATAAACAACAATAGTGTAGGCAGACTAGACAATTATGTTGCTTTATTTTATCTACCTATCTATAGATAGAGATATATATAGAGTTCAAACATAATATAACATAACATTTACATACAAGCACATACGTTGTAAAAAAAATTGTTTACATCTGGCAATAAACACAATTTTTTCTTTCTTTTTTGCTGATACAAAAAAACAAGAAATAGGGCCAATAATAATAGGGTTAATAAAAGCGGAGAGCCAAACGTAATAGCCGTAGAAAAGATCAATAATTATATAGTAAATAATTATACTTTATTGCACACGAAACATTTACCAGGATAACATGTACAGAGGCGAGCTTATCTCTGAAAGAGATTTCTTCCAGCAAACCTTAGAGAGTCGGAGAAGCAGTAAAGAGCGTATTACTTTTACTAAACTTCACAATACATCGTATATTGTGAAACCTAGCATAGGAGATTTATGTTTAAAGATTGTTTTTTGTTAGAAGTAGGTGCATGTATTTGATGATGATGATTATTTAGCAAATTCACGAAGCTTATTTGTAAAGGTAACTGACATGTTTTTAAGTATAGAGAACAAACTTATTTAACAACGTTATGATGACTTGCAAAGAACTAGCCTCCTAGCACCCGAATTTAAATTGGTTCACTTTTTATGGTCCACGGAAGCCATTTGCAGCCAATGACGTATTTGAGTCACATAGTCCAATTTGAAGCTAAGCTACGGCTTTACTTACTAAAATACAATTTTAACTTTCCTATAACACTGACAAAAATAGTCAGTGGTGGATTTTTTTACAAAACCTTTAGTATTCAATTACAATACTTATTCGAATGTTTTACAAGTATTATTTATAATATAAATCACGTAAATAATGTTTTTTTTTTATTACAGTTATTTGATATATCGCATTTATGGATCCGAGCGAGGACGAAATAAATATTTTATAATATTGGTAGGATTACAATGCTTGTTTTGACTCTAACACCTGTGGTAAATGACAATCTGTAAGACAATCTGTATGTCTTACAGATTGTATATACTGTAAGAATCGGCTAGACTAAGATTATGACCAGGCGGATGCCGGGACAAAAGAGACCAAGAGGCAGAACCAAAAAACATTGGTATGACTGTATTGAAGAAGACCTCAGAAAGATGGGCAAATACACGAACTGGAAAAGAGAGTCAAAGGCACGAGACATGTGGAAGAAGATTGTGGAGGAGGCCAAGACCCACAAAGGGTTGTAGCGCCATAGGAAGAAGAGGTAAGATAGGTGTCAGCGCCCTCTCTTAGATATAGTATAATATGAATTGAGTAGGTATTATTTACGTACCTACTCCACAAACCACAATAGCAACATAAATGCGGTGGACCGTGACTAAGATCGAACCTGCGGACCACCCAGACAGAATACAAAGGCCTATTGACTTACACAATGCAATTAGCACGCGCTAACTATGCAGGAAAACATCATGAGGAAACCAGACTGTTCGGTGGTTCGAGCCTCTGAAGTCCCTGGTAGGCACTGCTCCACAGGATGATTTTGAGTTCGGTCCCGTTTTAAAACGGGGACCTTCTAACTATGATTTAGACATTATGGCGCATTTTTGGAGTATTTTCAAATGCAATATTTCTAAAAAAAGTGATTTTTTGTTACCCAAAAGTAACACTTCTGGTGCATAAAGGCCCGGCCACATGCGACCGAAGCGAACGGGTGGCCGATGAGCAAATTAAATTACAAACGTTTAATCAACAGGCACAGCACACATAAAATATGGCTCTTAGCCCCGGCTGCCTGAGTGGTCTTAAGCGATCACGAAGGTTAAGCAAAACAGGGCGCGTTCAGTGCTTGGATGAGTGACCGTCTATGACTAACGCTAGTGGCATTTTTTCGAGTGGTTTCGTCCTTCGTAAGGCACGTTAAGCAGTTGGTGCCGGCTGCCGTCGATAGATGGCAGTCGTTAAGCCAAGTCAGAGGCCTTAGGGCGGCTTAAAAATTTTGACAGTAAGACCAGCCACTAGTCTTGCAAGCCTCCACCAATCCGGACTTGGCACCCGTAGTGGAGTATAGCTCGTTTCAAACTCGTGCCTCTCGGTGGGGGTACAATGAGTTGATGATGATGATGACACATAAAATACACGCGTTAAATATAATGATGGGCTGAGAATTTGGTTGGAGCTGCCAAGACACTGCAGCGCTTGAGAGCCTCGATTCTGTTAGTGCATTATTATATTACCAGCCTAAGGGTCTGTTTCACAGTCTGCAGATAAAGTTCCGGATATGCTATCCGCAACCAGGGCTAACGTTTGTTCTCCCATAAACGGACACACGCAATATGAGATTTTTTTTCAAGCTAGAACAAACGGCAGCTCTGGTGCGGATAGCTTACCTGGAACTTTATTTGAACATTGTGAATCAGGGCCTTAGAGTCTAATACTTATAGTTTTTCAATAGAATTATATAAGCACGAACAGCAGTACAATGTAATTCCAGGCAGGGGTATAACCTGCGCAAATTAAATACGTGCGATTCATCGGCATTCTTATAAGTTATTACTATATCGGATAAGCATCACTGTCCTATCTTGAGTCATTTGATAGAAATGCATGTCTCACAACTATTACAATTTTAAAGTTAAGCTTATACTAATAACAATGATCATTGGTCTGACATAAGGGTATATTATATATAACCTACATAAGCGACGGACGAACAAAACAATGCCAGAAAATGTTATGGATGAATAAAAAAAGTAACTACTTTCATACTAATTTGTAACTTAAGATAAGTGTTCAAGGATAATTTTAGATTGTAATCGTTTCGCCGCCCGTCGCCGTCACGTGGAGACCCCGTTCCATTTCTTTCCACCGGCTTTACTAATGCTATCGACCCATCATCGTCTCGCCCGACCGATACTTAACCTTGGTCGCCAGTCGCCACTCTGTGACGCCAACGATCTCTCATATACACTGTATCTAATTATCCAACACCCATTTCCACCCAACTGAGAATGACTCACGAGTTGACAGTTGTGACGTCACAAGATGGCGGCCTCGAGTTCTCTAATTTGTGGAGTTTTCGCGGCATTGGCACGTCCAAATTGCGACTGCTGAGTTTGTTACCGCGGACGTGAAGTAGAGTAGCAGCATTATTTTGTGTCGTCGCCCTTTGCTGTGCGGCGCATGTAGATAAAAGTCTTTTTTGTTGGGTAGCTATAGGTACGTAATGTGGCGTCACCGCAGGACGCCACATTGAGGGTCATTTATTTTAAATCATTCCGCAGAAACGACAAATCATTCATATCATTTTAACGGAATGATTCAAAATCGTCATAGATTTTTTTTTAGTTAGCCTATTGTGTGTCCCACTGCTGGGCAAAGGCCTCCCCCCTTTTTCTCCATTCCGTTCTCTCCAGCGCCACCCGTGACCAATCTCGGAAATGATTGTCGAGGTCATCCCGCCATCTCCGTCGCGGTTGGCCACGACTTCGCCGTCCATCTGGTATCCACTCGGTCATAGATGAGATAAGATTAGATTACATAATTTTTTAAAAAACTATTTAGAAGCTAAAAATTCCACCCCTGCCGGGACTCGAACCCGCGACCTCTGGCTAACCGTGCCAGCTCTCTCCCAACTGAGGCAAGTACCGGCATCAGTGTTTCGAACCTCTTTACAATACTCTCTGTATTACTTACAGGCAAGGGTCCTTGGCATGGGTTAGTGCTTACACTATTTTTATTTTTAATGCACTAACCCGTGCTAAGGAACAAATTTAAAAACCTATTTAGAGGCTAAAAATTTCACCCATGCCGGGATTCGAACCCGCAACCTCTGGCTATCCGTACCAGCGCTCTACCAATTGAGCTCAATTGGTAGAGCGCTGGTACGGATAGCCAGAGGTTGCGGGTTCGAATCCCGGCATGGGTGAAATTTTTAGCCTCTAAATAGGTTTTTAAATGGGTTAGTGCAACAAAAAAAATTTGATTAGATTACTTTATTCATAATAATAAAAAATCATGACAATATTTCATTATAAAATTGATTAAAATAAAATAAATTACAGGTGTTACTAATTAACTGGATAAAAAAAATCATTAATGTCGCATAGTGCCCTCTCAAGAAGACTAGGTGCGCTTCAGTTTTGTTTTAAACATACTAAGTTACAAGAACGCTGTAAATAATAAATTATAAGAATAATTATAATGATATTAAACGGGTCTAATCGCGATTATTTATTACGTAGGTACAACGTAATTAACTTATTTCCCGACGTTTCGGCAGCGTTACAGACCACGGCAACTTTCACGCTGCCGAAACGTCGGGAGATCCGTTTAATATATATATTAAACTATGTATGAGTATCGCGAATCATTCAGAAATACTTTAATAATAATAATATCCCGATCGGCGGTACTATATGTATGTCTACATAACCCTGACTACGTAAGGTGCATAGATGACTTTGTTAGCAACATACATTTAAAAGCCACCGTCTCATTGTGATCAGCTGCTTAGTATTGCGAGCATCGAATCCCTCGAGACTGTTTTATGGCACATTGTGTAATGTAACGAATACGAGCGACGCGGAACTGAGCTAACAATGCAGTCTGTTGGGGGGCGAACCAGGAACAGTCGGCTCTATCAAACTATTGAAGGGATCTGTATAATAACAAGGAAGGAAACTACGTGATCCAGCGTTTAATCGGTCGATAAGTATAAGATTTCGACCTCAGTGGTAGCGCATTTGCCTACCTTGCGAGGGGTTCCGGGTTCGAACCTCGGCTGGGGACAAAAAAAACCAGGTCTTGGAGGTTTACATGTTTGTGATGTCGCTGTTTCTGGTTCCCATGACACAGGGTATCTTAGTGTGGGGCCAGAAGAAATGTATGTGCCTGTAAGCAAATGTTATGTTACTTCAGCCCCTTGCATCTACATAATAAGTCGATCTAGAGTCCAATCGCACCTTCACTCAAACTAGATGTGTGAATGAAGTGACCACTCAGACGCTGACGTGCCTGGGACATTGTTTTAGATGGAGTAGGCTTGCCGAGCGCCTATACCATCCCGAAAGCAAAGTTGGTCTAGCCTACAGGAAAGGTAAGTCAATACGCGCCGGAAACAACCAAGCCGCGGTTTCCTCACGATGTTTTCCTTCAGTTAGCGTGTTGCGACTACAATGTACGTAACTTTAAAATATGGATAGGAAATTCTAGTTTACATCCCAAACTAGGTCATGATCACAACAATTTTATTACGTACCATAAAAAAAACTGTAGAAATTACATAATATCAATCAACCCAGTAGGCCTACGTCGAATTAATTTAATAAGGTACACGCTGAAATCGTCTCTATTGTATGCACAACAAAGGCCAGTATAAGTTCGTTGGTATGTATAATGGACACGCGTTTACTGTCATGAACACACGAGCTTGACGCAGCGACAAAAGAATTGCATTGGCCTTTTCTCTCGTAGAACATACAAAATATGACAAAGTTGTCCGGCGCACTCGTGCCACTCGTGCAATATATCCTTGATAGTTTTTGCATAGTTCTTATAAAATTACTTACAAGTACTTATAAAAGGACGTAGGTAGAGTCTGTTAGCTTTTAGAATATACCTCGGCTACCACGGACAGAATCGGATATATTCGTGTAATAGAAATATCGGAAGATAAAGATTTTTATTTGTGAAGCATGAGTTCTTTGATCGGATGTATAAAAAAAATTAGTTCTATACATGCTCTGCCTGATGAGGCGTACAAATTATAAAAAAGTCACCGCCAATAGAAACAATAATATAAAAATTTTTGCCTCTAAATGGGTTTTAAAATAATATAAAAATGTCAACAAAAATACAAATTAAAATTTTCCAGAATAATAAAATATAATGTAAATTTGAAATAAAGTTAATGATGTATTAAAATAGAAATAAGAAAAAAATAAAAAAAATAATGAATAAGTAGAATTTTTGTTATATGTCAAATTGTGTAAACAGAACCAGAAAAAAAAATGACAATTGAAAGTAACTAATATGACAATTAATTTTTAAATCAGAACTCGATCATCTGTACGAAAACCGGCGAAAATTGGCGAAAATCGAACCCTACTCTAGAGCCCGAGATATATTCTAAAACCTAACAGACTATAGGTAGGTAGGTAGACCTGAGATTTCCGCACTTATGGCCCAATACAATTTTGAAGCGAATTACGTAGTTGAGTTAATATTGTTTATTCAGACATACACACACCCGCACTCACAATCACGTATATGTACTCACACCGGTATAATTCTAAACCAAAAATCTGTGCCTAAACTTGTATAAAAACCAACATTATTCTTACGCCCCCCTTTCTAAATTATTAATTAATCAAGTTGGAAAGCAGTCCAACAAAGGCCTAGTGTGGGGGCCGCAGGTACAACCTTCCTGGGCATCATTTTTTCATTGTAATTATGAATGTTTATTATAATTTTAAGTCTTTCAACATTTATTTATGTCAAATATTTAGCTGTGAGAAACATACAATGTTGTCGAGATTTAACTTTTCGGATTAATATATTTTTTTATTTTTCTTTTCTTTTTTTGGAGCAAATTTACGTAAACGAGGCATAGATGACGTTGCCGTGATTTCTCCACAAACAGAACTTTTGTGGGTCGTCGAAATGAAGTGAGATTAAATGCTTTCGAAAAATACCATGATATGGAGTTTCGTGCGCAGTTCCGTGTATCAAAGGAAAGTGTTTTGTATTTCTACCCTGTATTTGGTAACAGTATCAAAACTCTAACAAGGAAAGAAAATTAGAAAATTTCGTCACAAAGTATTTTCGATTCAATTTTAATTCAAAACAATACACATAATTCGCGCGCGATAACATAATGTCACTGAGTCTCGAGACGTTTCATTCTGCGTAATCTTTTCTAGATTGTTTATGTTTATTTAATTGATATATATTTTTTTTTATATCAGGACATTGTGCATATAAACAAGAATAGTGTTTTAATCAAAACTTTTATTGTTCTTTAAAATTTTAAGTTAATTATACGTAGTAGAGTAAATATTCTTTAATGAAGCAAGTTTGCGGAAATTGAGGCATAGATGATGTTGCCGTGGTCTCGCCACGACTTAAATATTTGCTGCTTAACTGATTATGCGTACTTAATTATTTTAATTTATTTTTTTATACCACTTGAATTTGGGATATGTTTAAATTTAATAGCCCTTCAACTGATTGGTGTATTTGAGAGACGTTTCAGTATTCGGCCGTAAGTTATGTTCATTTGTGAAGTTATGGTAGCAATACCTCTCGCTTAATGTGAAGGAAAACATCGTGAGGAAACCTGAGTGTCTGTGGTATTCAAATACCTCAGCGCTTGAAATTGCCAATCCGCATTGGGCACGCGTGGTATAAAGCCCACACTCTCCCTGAGAGAATACCTGTGCCCTGCTGTGAGACATTTATTGGCGATATAAAAATAAACTTAAATAACAATTGTGTCAAAAATTATTGACAACAATAGTTATTTTTACATACCTACCACATTTGCACCATGTTTTCACAGAAAAACAAGACTGCCGAAAGTAGCCTCGCTTTTCCTGCAAAAAGTCTCTGATTCCCATCATTAATTAAAGCAATTCGCAAAAAGTGATGCATAAAAAAATCTTTTCGGAAACGAGTCGGCGAAAAAGAGACATCTTCCTGAAAAATTACCCTCATCACAAAGGGACAATTAGGGGACGTTAATTAAAAAGACCCTAAAAATATAATAAGAGAGAAAGAGACAAGGATAACAATTAGTTTTTCATACCTAGTGGGGCTTAATTAACATCAAACAAAGGTTGCAGGCTCTGGAGGCATCCCACGGGGCGATGGAACTGAAAAAAATGGACGGCACCATTTTTTCCGCCAAAACAAAATGTGTAGGGCCGGTGGAAATTGGACCATTGTTTTTTATACACTTATGCCACAAGGCTGTGCTGAAAATCAGCGCAGTTAAGCTGACCGTATCCTTTTATCGCAAAGCGGAAATTCACTTAATATATTTTTGTGATATATATATAATATATATTGGATAGCTCGTAGCCCGGGCTGCCTCAGTGATCTTAAATGATCACGAAGGTTAAGCAACATAGGGCGCGTTCAGTGAATGGGTGGATGACCATCTATAACTAACGCCAGTTAGTTACATATTTCCGAGCGTTTCGTGCTTCGCAAGGCACGTTAAGCAGTTGGTGCCGGCTGCCGTCGATAGATGGCAGTTGTTAAGCCAAGTCAGAGGCCTTAGGGGGCGGCTAGAAAACTTCTGATAGTAAGACCAGCCACTAGTCTTGCAAGCCTCCACCAATCCGGACTTGGCCCCCGTAGTGGAGTATGGCCTATACCTTTCTTAGGGAAGAGACCCGTGGCCCTCGGTGGGGACAAAATGGGTTGATGATGATGGCATATAGGTATATTTAACATCTTTACGGATCTACTATTTGGAACCTATCATCATCATCAGCCATTTGACGCCCACTGCAGGACATAGGCCTTCCTCAGGGTTTTCCAAACTTCCCGATCTTGTGCCGTCCGCATCCAAGGATTCCCCGCCATCGTATTCAGAAATCTATCAACTGAATATTGAAATTACTATCCCAATTAGAAAGCTTTACAGTATCTCAATCTCCGATATGTATCTTTACATATTCGGAAACCTAACTTGAAGACAATTAGCATCTTTTGGATAGAAATTACGAGACTATTAACTGAAAGTGATTGGTCTGACGAAGACAACCTAATGCTAAAGTTTGAAGATTAATTGAGCGGACAAATTAGTATCCTCGGCGTTGTGGTGACACTTTTAATTTAGTTTTTGGTATATTAATCTTCAAGGAAGTACAAGTATATTAAATTAGACTAGAACAATGTATTCTTTAGGGAAACGTTGACGATTAAAACTTAAAATATATTCCACTTAAATTGCATCTGTAATCAAAATCATTCATACGTTTACTAATTATTGTTGGTATCTATTTAAAAACCTATTTAGAGGCTAAAAATTTCACCCATGCCGGGATTCGAACCCGCAACCTCTGGCTATCCGTACCAGCGCTCTACCAATTGAGCCAATGGGCGACTCACGGCATCAGTGAAATTTCGAACCTCTTTACAATATTCTCTGTATTACGTACAGGCAGCGACATCTGAATTAAGCAAATTGCATTACTTACAGCCCCGACTACCTACTTTGCAGTTAGGTTTAACATCGGAACGATATCACTGTACCCACATGATTACACTATTTTAATATTTAATGCACTAGCCCGTGCTAAGGAACAAATTTAAAAACCTATTTAGAGGCTAAAAATTTCACCCATGCCGGGATTCGAACCCGCAACCTCTGGCTATCCGTACCAGCGCTCTACTAATTGAGCCAATGGGCGACTCACGGCATCAGTGGTATCTATTTAGTGAAGGTTTTTTTACTGGTATTATTACAAACGAAAAGGAGTTTCATTGATATTAAAATAAGTGAATAAATTACACCTAAATATGTATTACTAACTATAAACTAAATTTAAACACTACCTAAAAGCCAATTACTGCGCCCAGATCATCGCCGCCTCTGGGGAGGGTTAAGATTATTTTAAAATTTTTAATTTGCACTATTCTACAATGAATTGCTTAATTCTGTATGAAAAAGGAAAATTACAAATGGATCACAGTTATAGGTGCTAACTCGACGATAGATTTAATACAATAAATAAATAGATAACACCCAAGACCCAGACAAACTAGAAAAGTTCGTTTCCTAGTTTGACCCGGCCGGGTATCGAATCGGAGACCATCGGCTTTATAGTCAGCGTGCGAAACGGCTACGCCACCGAGACCGTCAAATAATTGTCACTATGATTGCACTATATGTACCGTCTACACCGTGGGCCATCATGGACAATGCTATGATTGCCACTATGATTGCACAGCTGTACACCGCGGGTCATCATCACAGACCATCGTATGATTGCCATAATGATTGCGCAGCTATCTACACTATGTTTGTCTTTGTAGGATCATAGTAAGTGGCAGACTCTGGTGTCAGCCTACCATTGCAGGATAAAGGCGTGTCTTTGTGTGTATGTTTGTGCTAAAATTAAGAGGATCATATAAGGGTCGTCTCGTGCGCCTTTCCCCTATAGGTTTCACTATAAATTTCGGAGTATTAACACGCACGAATTAGGATATTTTCAGAAAAACACGTGTGCCATATGGTTAGCGATAAATAAGAAGGCTTATACAACCGTATCTAGCTCCTCTAGAGAATATATTGTCCTTTCATTTGTTTTTATTGTACACACCGGTTATTTATGAAACCATAAAAACGTTGTGGCAAGTTTTCTGTGAAACTATTGAGGGTTCTGTGGTTTTAAAAAACACTATATTATCCGGAGAAAACCTGAGTGTCTGGTGTTCAAATATCTCAGCGCTTGAATATGCCAATCCGCGGTGGGCACGAATTACAAAATTCACACATCTTCAAGGCCTCAAAGGGGTAAACAGGGACTCCAGTGGCGAATTGTCGATTGTACTCTACTTCAGGTTCGACCGTACCTATGCCTACCTAGCCTCAATATCAACTTAAGCTACCCTTTGGTACAGTACTACACATCATAAAAGTCCCTTCGGGAACCTACGTTCGCGCAGACTAGGAAGAAGTGTAACGAAGGTACCCGAAGCTATAAGTACATTCAACATGACCTGTAACCGATGCGGTTAAGGTGCAGAATTGATTGCCGCAGTACCGCTACCTATTTCGTTCACGCTAATATTGCCAAACTAATAGTCACCTGCATCGATGACGTTGAATCAACCAATAGTAACAAAGGCGCGCGGCCTGCCATAAAATGAAACTATCTGATTGGTCGATCAACTTGCCGCACATCAAAAATTTGGTGATCTGCGCAGGTACATCCGCGAGACTTATTTGTGTAGCACTGTGAGCTAAGCTACCTTTACCCCTAATAACTTCCTTACACAATCATAATAATGCCACACAAGAAAATTATTGGTCCTGATTCCAAACTAGGATACCCTGTGTTATAGTACCCAGCCAACGACATCACAAACGTGGAAATACGATATCATACATGTCGAGTATGGCGGCCTTCAGTGGGATTCGAACCAATCAACTCTGTTTTGGTAATCAGGCGTGTCAACCGTTAGACTAACGAGGCAGCCATGATATTCTATCGGAAGGTCGAGTTGCTGATGTATTCCGAAATGGAATACGTCAGCAACTCGACGTAATTCCGTAAATGTTTGGGTACAGTATTACGTAGTATTTTATACAACGATCTTAATATCAAAATAACAATTTTTGTTTATCACAAAGAAATATGGATAGCCGGATCTTTTAAATTGTCACTGAACAAATAACCGTTAGTGAAAGAAAGCAAATTTTTTTTATTAGTAATACAGATTCACTGAACATTTTACCTCATTTAATTAAGTGTTTGGAAAAAGTTAAGCAATAGTAGATATATCTTAATGACTCGTAATGCTCAATACTGAAGATAGGGCGCTATGGCGCTCATTAGGGTAGGGCTACGTCCAGCAGTGTACTACATAATATAGAACTTTCGTAAGCACAACACATTGTAGACTTTTAGTCCGGATCTACTTACGGGTGTTGTTATATCGGAAAAATCCTGGTCGAATCTGTCGGGAGCTGAACCTGAAACCTGGTCGGATTTTTCCGATATAACAACACCCGTAAGTAGATCCGGACTAAAAGTCTACAATGTGTTGTGCTTACGAAAGTTCTATATTATGTACCAGTACACTGCTGGATGTAGCCCTACCCTAATGAGCGCCATAGCGCCCTGTCTTCAGTATTGAGCATTACGAGTCATTAAGATATATCTACTATGCTCAATACATAGTTATATATTAAACGGGTCTACTACTACGGGTCTAGTTAAGCAGGCTTTTCTTTTATTATAGGTATTTTTTTTATCTAAAACATTACAGACTGAGTCAGAGACCTACTTCCTACAGAACCTTAAAAACGCCGTAACACCATTTTTTTTATAAAACGCAATTTTCTCCCTAATATGAGTGAAATTGTTTTCTTGGCGACATTAACGCCCGGGATAAAGTCGTTCCCAGAGCCCTGCCTCGTATTCTGCGTATCGTAAAGTTGAGGGAATAAATTGCTTGTTTGAACCTATTTCGATGGCGGCAAAGAGTGAAATCGCTTGAATTTAGAGCCGTGTTGATCGCGGAGATTTGATTTAGTATTTAATTGGTGACGTATTTTAATAAAAAAAAATACCTAGCTTTACAGAATACTTAAGAGGCTTGTTCGGGTGCAAAAATCTGAGTACTGTAGTCAACCATGTGAAGGTAAAGACTGCATGTATATTCTTTTTCAGGCTATATTAGTTCACTGCTGGACATAGCCCTCCCCTAATGAGCGCCATAGCGCCCTCTCTTCAGCTTGCCGCATCCAGCATCTGCCGGCAGTTTTTCGCAGATCTTCACCCACCTGGTCGGAGGGCGTCGCACACTGCGTATGCCGAGTCGCGGTCTCCACTCAACAACACGTGTACTCCAATGGTTGTCGGTTCTTCGCGAGTTATGGCCATCCCACTGCCACTTCAGCTCTCTAATGGGCATTACCCCAAATGATGGCACGTAGGTATATTATGCGCAGGGATTTCAATCGTCTAACTGTGAAATTCCACACTGATTGCTATCGCAAACGTCAGGATTCCGACAGGATTTGATGCGCGTAATTAGGCCTCTAAGTCCTATTTCATAGAACTACCATTCATGATTTACTATGATAATACGGTGAACGTTGCAAAGTCGTTTAACCAACAGATTAACAAGAAGATTAGGCTGCGAAACGTAATGTAATAATAAACTACGTAGGTACCTATTGTAGTGTTATGACGCTGCTGAGCGTAATTTTATGGTTGTCATTCTTTAAAAAGGAAGTATGATCTACCTAATATGAGAAAAAAAAAACTTGTCATGTCTCGTAAATGTGGACATACCTATCTGTAATGTAGCCTATATATAAATTATATATCTCACTGCAGGCCTTCTCTTTTCTCATGGGCATAATTATCACGCATGTCAACCGTGGATTGGTAATCTCTAGAGCTGATCCACACCTCAGGCACTCAGGTTTCCTCACGCTCCTTTCCTTCACAGCTTTGATATAAAAGCAATAAAATACGAGATTATGCATTCTACGTCTCTTCTTGTTGTGCAATAAAGTGTCAGCTTAGTATCTAGATAGATAGATAGATAGATAGATAGATAGATAGATAGATAGATAGATAGATAGATAGATAGATAGATAGATAGATAGATAGATAGATAGATAGATAGATAGATAGATAGATAGATAGATAGATAGATAGATAGATAGATAGATAGATAGATAGATAGATAGATAGATAGATAGATAGATAGATAGATAGATAGATAGATAGATAGATAGATAGATAGATAGATAGATAGATAGATAGATAGATAGATAGATAGATAGATAGATAGATAGATAGATAGATAGATAGATAGATAGATAGATAGATAGATAGATAGATAGATAGATAGATAGATAGATAGATAGATAGATAGATAGATAGATAGATAGATAGATAGATAGATAGATAGATAGATAGATAGATAGATAGATAGATAGATAGATAGATAGATAGATAGATAGATAGATAGATAGATAGATAGATAGATAGATAGATAGATAGATAGATAGATAGATAGATAGATAGATAGATAGATAGATAGATAGATAGATAGATAGATAGATAGATAGATAGATAGATAGATAGATAGATAGATAGATAGATAGATAGATAGATAGATAGATAGATAGATAGATAGATAGATAGATAGATAGATAGATAGATAGATAGATAGATAGATAGATAGATAGATAGATAGATAGATAGATAGATAGATAGATAGATAGATAGATAGATAGATAGATAGATAGATAGATAGATAGATAGATAGATAGATAGATAGATAGATAGATAGATAGATAGATAGATAGATAGATAGATAGATAGATAGATAGATAGATAGATAGATAGATAGATAGATAGATAGATAGATAGATAGATAGATAGATAGATAGATAGATAGATAGATAGATAGATAGATAGATAGATAGATAGATAGATAGATAGATAGATAGATAGATAGATAGATAGATAGATAGATAGATAGATAGATAGATAGATAGATAGATAGATAGATAGATAGATAGATAGATAGATAGATAGATAGATAGATAGATAGATAGATAGATAGATAGATAGATAGATAGATAGATAGATAGATAGATAGATAGATAGATAGATAGATAGATAGATAGATAGATAGATAGATAGATAGATAGATAGATAGATAGATAGATAGATAGATAGATAGATAGATAGATAGATAGATAGATAGATAGATAGATAGATAGATAGATAGATAGATAGATAGATAGATAGATAGATAGATAGATAGATAGATAGATAGATAGATAGATAGATAGATAGATAGATAGATAGATAGATAGATAGATAGATAGATAGATAGATAGATAGATAGATAGATAGATAGATAGATAGATAGATAGATAGATAGATAGATAGATAGATAGATAGATAGATAGATAGATAGATAGATAGATAGATAGATAGATAGATAGATAGATAGATAGATAGATAGATAGATAGATAGATAGATAGATAGATAGATAGATAGATAGATAGATAGATAGATAGATAGATAGATAGATAGATAGATAGATAGATAGATAGATAGATAGATAGATAGATAGATAGATAGATAGATAGATAGATAGATAGATAGATAGATAGATAGATAGATAGATAGATAGATAGATAGATAGATAGATAGATAGATAGATAGATAGATAGATAGATAGATAGATAGATAGATAGATAGATAGATAGATAGATAGATAGATAGATAGATAGATAGATAGATAGATAGATAGATAGATAGATAGATAGATAGATAGATAGATAGATAGATAGATAGATAGATAGATAGATAGATAGATAGATAGATAGATAGATAGATAGATAGATAGATAGATAGATAGATAGATAGATAGATAGATAGATAGATAGATAGATAGATAGATAGATAGATAGATAGATAGATAGATAGATAGATAGATAGATAGAGAACACTTTATTGTACAACCAGAAAAAGAATATAACCATGATTTCTGAAATTTAAGTAATGTTATACAATTAGCAGTCTTATCGCTAAGAGCGATATCGATCTATCTTATCTTTTTTTATGTAGGCTGTACACTTCCCACGGCACGCCACATGCGTTCTCTCAGAGAGAGTGTATGGGTATAATTACCACGAGTGCCCACCGCGGAGTGTATTATTCGATTGCAACCCTGTATGTCCCCACTGCTGGGGCACGTCTCTTCCTGCATTGCAGGAAGGTTAGGCCATACTCCACCACGGGGGCCAAGTCCGGGTTGGTGGAGGGTTGTAAGACATTGGCGGGCCTTACTGTTAGAAGTAATCAAGCCGCCCATAAGGCCTCTGACATGTCTTAACGACTGCTATTACATGACAGCCGGCACCCACTGCTTAACGTGCCTTGCGAAGCACGGAAGCGCTCGGAAGAATGCCACTAGCGGTAGCAACGGGACGGTCACCCATCCAGCACCTGACCGCGCCTGTTGTTGCTTAACTCGAGTGATTGATTCCAACCACTCGGTTCGACTAGGCCACGAGCGCTTCATTATTATTAGATCTAAAATGCATCTAGTTAATTTCTTTTCCGGTCCCGTACGCGAAGTCGGCGAGAGACTCTACGGTGCGGTTCAGCCCTACACCTGAATAGAACTCACTTAATTAGTTCTGGGGGACTATTCGAGAAGATGAGACGTCTAGAAAATTCGTAAATTCTAGTCTCCTGAACTAGATTTTTTGGTTCCCGGTCATGGCTGTTCACGTAACGTATCAAGTTCAATGGTCAGAATGTTGCAGTGACAAAATTATAAAAGTTCACATTGTATTTATAATTTTACTGAAACTAGTTACTACTTAAAATTGTTTATAATATATTTTTTTAAGATTATGTTTGAATTTATTTGGGTACTTATCTTTTTTTTTTTTTACTTTATTGTACACGAAAAACACAAAAAAAGAAATACAATTACAAAAGAAATTACAAAAGAAATACTTTTATTACTAGAAAGCATTTAGAGCATAGAAAAGGACATTACGAAATCATTATTTTATTTTATTAATTTATCAAAGCCCACATCACAAAACAATATAAAATAAGTAAATAAATGTAGGCCAAACATAGGCCAATTACGGACTAATATTTTTTTATACAAATCTTATTTACGAAGCACAAAGCAGGCAACAGAGTTGCCTGGTCTTAGTTATATTAAAACAAGGTTTTGAATACCAAAATTAAGAATATCAAAATCAACATGATTCATGCAAAACATTTCGGCGCCTGTATGTGTATGTAAGTGTGTTTTTGTGTGTGTGTGAGTGAGAGAGATTGAAGAGAAAGTCTTAAATTCAAGTTATTTTATATTTTTTATGACCTGGTGTCTGAAAGTTTTTTGAGATACATTAAATATATCAATGTCTGAAAAAGATTGATTATAAGTTTTTGGCAAGCGACAACTTATGGAATTCTGAGCGTAATTCGTGTGGACAAAAGGAATGTGGAAGAGACTGCGGATATCATGTCTAGTGCGAGTAGATGGGGCTCGTAAATTTAATAAAGTATTAACTAGTTCAGGGCTGTCAGTAATGCCGTTGCAGATTTTGTTCATTCATTCATCATTATATTATAAACGATTAAATGTACAATCTCTTGTCCCGGTCCCAAACTAGGATACCCTGTGCTATGATAACTAGGCAAGGACATCACAAACATGGCAAAACACCCAGACTGGGGCAATTTGTACATATGTACCTATGGCTAACCCCAGTGGAAATTGAACACACGACCTCGGGCATAGTGATCAGATGTGATACCGCTAAACTATCAAGGAAGTAGGGATAGGAGATATTTTTATCGCGGGTTCGAATCCCGGCATGGTTGGAGTTTTTAGCCTCTAAATAGGTTTTTAAAGTTATTATTATATTAAAAAAATACTAAAAAATGTACGAACAAACATAACATAGTATTAAGCATAACATTTAAAACTAGAAAATGTACATACAAACATAACATAGTATTTAGCATAACATTTAAAAATAGGCACATCCATTGCTTTTGGCCCTACACTAGGATACCCTGTGTCGTGGGAGTCAGAAACAGCGACATCACAAACATGTAAACATCCAAGACCTGGGGGTTTTTTTTGCCCCCATAGCCGGCAGACGCACTATCGCTGCGCCACAGAGGCCGTCAAAACAAACGAACGATTTAATGAACGAACTAACGAATCAATGAATGAATGGATGAACGAATGAACCAACGGTCAAACGAAAGAACGTACGTACGAACGAATGAATGAATTAATTAATTAATTAATGTAATGCTACCTTCCTCGGGGAAGTAACCCCTACCCCTGTGGGGACATAATGGGTTTATGATGAAATGCTACAAATCTCTTCCAGACACGGTTTTCCGGGTCGGCCCTGCCTCCTTAGGGCCGTGTGCGAGAACATCAGCACTCATTACATCAGACATAACAATTTCAAATTTACAATAAATGTTTTTAGTTATGTTTGGATCCGACTGGTTACTGCTAAGACTGCTAATCGCCCCCTGGAGTTGAAGAATCCCGCGCTCGACGCTCCCTCGTTCCGATGCATTGTTCTGACGATTTTTGTCTTCGAGATAAACGTTCAACTCATTAGGATTCCGCCGGGAGCCGTCGCGAACACTGGGTTTCCAGCTCAGCTGCATTTGTGGAGGCAAATGGGTTATGGAATGGCGGAGGATTTAACACGTTCACGAAGCTCTGGATGGATTGCTGTGGTTTTCAAAGATTGCAGGTGAACAGTGTGCGATGATGACGTGCGTGCAGGTAGAAAATATGAATTTTAAGTGGTTTAAAAGCCATAGCAAATAAACGTCAAAGCTGTTAGGTTTATAATTATTAGATTATGTAGAGAAGAAGCTGACGAGGATGTATGTTTTTTTTTGAAAACACATTCTAACATGATTAACACGGTTTTGCAACTTGTTACACTCACGGATGTAATTTACATCCGTGGTTACACTACACTAGACAAAATCGTCCTCGTTGGCATTTATCGTTTTAAAAGTAATCCTTTTTTAAACCGCGTCGGTGGTAACTCTAACATATCTTGAAGAATCTTATTATAAAACCGTATAACTTTCGTATTTGTACCTATTGAAATTATTTATACAGCGTCCAGTGGCACCTTCACTCGCACTAGGTGGGAGAAGTGTAGGTATTTTAACGATGGTTTAGGCTTGTCCAGCGCCTATACCATCCTGTACAAGGAACCGTAAACAGTGCCTCATAAAGGATGTAGTCTGTTAGCTCTTAGAATATACTTCGGGCTCTAGAGTAGGCTTCGGTTTTCGCCGAAAGCACACGAGTGTAGGTAACACTACTTCCTGCTCTGTATAAAACTTTTCTTCCCGATTTTGAAAAGTTATGTAAAATTATAAATAACAATACAAAATAAACCTTACCTTATTGCAATATTCGATTCTATCCGATAGTAGCCGAGGTATATTCTTAAAGCTAACAGACTGTAGACAAAACATTTAGTTGAGAAGCTAAATAATAATAGGCCAGTTATTCAATAAGACCAGAGGGTTATTGACGAGGGACGTGACAACAAGTTATTATGCGTTTGTATTGTTTTAATTCGAGATTTGAATAATCCTTGCGCCACCTTTTAGACACGACGGCCTTAGCTTTAATTTGCGATAAACTTAGTCATACCATTATCTAAGTTGGACTGCATCCTAGAAAAAATTTGAGCATCGTTATGCTTAGTAGTCTGCTATAAAAAAGAGATAGCAAATTATTGCTAATTTATTGTTTGTATATTTGCTCAAAAAAACGTTTTATTACCTACAATCAGAAAGGCTATGTTAAAAGATAAATACCTAAGTTGTTTTCTCTACGACTAAAACTTTTCATATTGTGACTTGTCGAAAAATGACATTCCAGTCACGTGATACAAAAAAGCGTCATACAAATCGGACGTGAGCTGTGACGTCACTATTTAACGTTACGCCTTATAATTTATAGAGCGTTTGTCAATAATCGCGTTTTTCTTCTTTTTCCTCGTATCCTCATGACTGAGGGACGTGACTATGGGGCTTCTGCTTCCACCACTAGCTCTCTCCATTCGTTCCGATTATGCGTCAGATGTAGGGCTGCTTGTAGTGGCCCTCCCGAATCTTTTGTTATAGTGTCTGTCCAACACACTAGTTCTCGTCCTCTGCTTCGTTTCCTTCTGGCACGCATCGGACGGTATGTCCACAGGACTTCAAGGTTGGGTGCGGATTGTGAAAAGCCTCGTCTTTATCCGAAGTTCTTCTAAAATAGACTCGTTTGTGCGGCGCTCATTCCAAGATATACGCGGAATTCTCCGCTAGCAGCACCACACTTCGAACGCATCTATCCCTTTCAGAATACTTATTTTCGAGTTATCTTGTATACATCTTTTTATACATTTAGTCATTTTAGAAAACGTTTAGAATGAAATGAAATTTCGACTTGTTTCCAATAGCATAATTCTTGGACTTCAATAGAGATATCCAGTATCTATGTACTTATATTATTATGGTGCTTTTACGTAAGCACTATTTGTCATTTGCGTGTAGTACCTATAATAGTTTTTATTACAGATATTTTAATAAGCATGTGCATTTAAGTTACAAGGATATTACCTACTTTATGTAAGTAGGTAATGAATTATCCATATCCACTCTCCACATCAAAAAAGGTTAGCTAACTATATACTTTTAAAACAGCCTTTGTAGAAAATAATTTTAGGACAATAATTTTTCTTTTCAGTTCTACGTATTGAGATGATTTATACAGCGTCAGGACATTGTTAATCAGTTCCACTTACTTAATAATTAAAGGTAAGCACACAATATCATGTAATGGCAGTCGTTAAGCCAAGTCAGAGGCCTTATGGACGGCTTGATAACGTCTGACAGTAAGGCTCGCCATTGTCATACAATCCTCCACCAGCCCGGACTTGGCCCCCGTGGTGGAGTATGGCCTAACCCGCGATGCAGGAAGAGACCCGTGCCCCAGCTTTGGGAACGTACAAGGGGTTGATATCAAATCATCACTCAACTTCATAAAACAATATAATCATAGTAGGCGTTCGCTAAGAACTCAATAAACCAAATGAATGCGTGGGACTTTCATTCTATGGATTTATGTCGTTGCCATATTAACTTCCTCGTGCAATTAAAGATGTAATAATAATTGATCAAGACAAGAACTTATAAGTCATCCTTAAATAGGCTACTCAAAAACCTGCATTTCGCACGGCACTTTAATACAATCACATTGTCTTACGTTCCACTCTCCGTATAATAATCAGTAGAATCTAAAGTAGTAGAATTCTTTCTCTCCAAATATTACAAATATACTTTTTGTCTGTAGGTTTATCCCATATAGGCTCTGTTTCACAATCTGCAGATAAAGTTCCGGATAAGCTATCCGCAACCGTTTGTTCTAAATTCGAAACCATAAAGAAACACACGCAATATGAGAATATTTAAATTTAGAACAAACGGCAGCCCTGGTTCCGGATAGCTTATCAGGAACTTTATTTGAACATTGTGAAACGGGCTCTTATTGTTCCTATCATGCTTGATATTATAACTTAATGTTTATGTATGTTTATAATAGTATGTTTCTATGTAAGTTTATTATATTACTTATACGTATGTACATTAATATTTGATGACCACCAACTACCCGTCTCAATTTCTCCTGCTGCAATCTTTCCAATTTAAGGTTGCCTCTATCAGCAATCAGGCCGCCAATTGTACCTCTTCTTTTGTAATTGTTGTCTCTGTAATTAATTTCTCGTGTGTACAATAAAGAATATTCTTATGTTATCTTACAATCAAAACCTTCCAAAAAAATATGTTAAGCACACTTTGTGCCAAAAGAGCTTCTATAACATAAAGGACTATTTAGATGACGATGATGTCTGGAATTAAAGCCAGTGCAATGTTCTATGTTTTATAATAATTATGTAAACTATGTTAATTAAGGACTGAAAAGACTAAGTTTGGAGTTTTTTTGTCCATTTTGATCCCTCCACAATGATCTAAATTTTCAAATGGACACCTAGTTTGGATTGTAACGTTCATTAAGCCGCAGTTACTGTGCTACTTTGAATAAAACCTTCATTTCATTTCATTACAGGCAGTGGCCGGTTTCATGGAACTACTATTCATGGTTTAATATTTTTAATTGTATATAGCCTATAAACGTCCCACTGCAGGGCAAAGGCCTTCTCTCAGAAAGAGAGAGAAAGAGAGAGAGAATATGGGCTCAAGTACCACGCGTACCCACCGCGGATATAGAGATAGAGAACAGATAGAGATATATATCGCACCCTCGGAACGAAAGAGGCCTAAGTCAAAAAATAGTTTAAATACTCAAAAAAATCTCAAAAATTGAGTACCTAACAATCATAGAGAGACATAAAAAGGTATGCTCTATCCGATGAATAGTAAAACAAAGGCACTTATTGTAAAAAAAGAGCATAGCGAATCTTCCGTCCACGGCATACCTTTTTATGACTATATGATTGTAACTCAATTTCACTATTTTTTGAATTAGGCCTCTTTCGTTCTGAGGGTGCGATATATATAGCTGTATGAGCATTTCGAGTCAATAAGAGATACTATTGTCATAGGAGCGGCGGTAGCCCGGTGGGTAATGGACTCGGAAGCGAGAGACCCAGGTTCGATTCCCAGCGCGGGCATGTACCAATGACTTTGTTTTCCAAGTTAATTTGTGAAGTTATTAGTAATACCACTCGCTAACGGTGAAGGAAAACATCGTGGGGAATCCTGCAGAGTTCTGCTGAGGTGTTCGAATACCTCCGCGCCTGAAATTGAAAATCCGCGGGGGCGCGTGTGGTAATTAAGCCCATACTCTCTCTATCTGAGAGAAGGCTTGCAGTGGCACGTTTATAGGCTACATAAATAAGACGTTTTATTGTTTGATGAAGAATCCGCCATAATAAAACTATAGGTAAACAGTTCAAATTTTAGCTGGTTATAGGTAACCAGTTAAAATTATCACAAAAGTTTGAAATCTAACGGAACTCTATAGGTAAATTAAGACAGACGGAGGGGGAGTAGGCTCAGTAAGTAATGAATAAAAACTAAATTAAATAAAAGTAATGAATAACAAAAGAAGCCTAAAAAGAACGACGATACTAACGAATTCCCGGCAAATAACATGAACAAATCCGTGGCGTCTGTGGACCCGTGAAAGCAATAAATTTTTTTATTGTTTATATATTTGACTTGACTAAGTCTATATTCTTCTTAATGCACTAACCCGTGCTAAGGACAATTTTTAAAACACATTTAGAGGCTAAAAATTCCACCCATGCCGGGACTCGAACCGTGGCACGGTTAGCAAGAGGTCGTGGGTTCGAGTCCCGGCATGGGTGGAGTTTTTAGCCTCTAAATAGGTTTTTAAAATTAACTAAAGTCTGAAAAATTCTCAGTCAGAACAAATGAGACGAGAGATATTTCAAAGTCTGGTAATTTGTCGAGCACTATACCACGTGGGAAGTCACAAATCATCCCGTTAGTAACAAAGATGATAACTCATTTCCTTAGAAAGTACATTTCCTATCAATTACATCTAAACAATGTGTATAATACGTAACAATCGAACAGGCTCCCAGACTTCGGGGTGAAAAACAACAAATTGTATTAGGTATGAAAACAAAAATTTGTATAATCACAGTAATTACGTTGGATATGTACGTGGATGCTATGAAATGAGCGGAAACTGCGTGTTACGGTTTAATAATTTGAATGCTTCGAGTCAATTAAATGCGTCGTCGTACTTTACAAGGTCAGGGTAGGTTATTGTCTTCAGCGAATGTGTTTCAAACTGTCAGACATGCGTCACTCCTTCTTGCCACTTAAATAAAATATTAAATAATTCAGCCTTGATGAGTGGAATGGAGAAGATGCACAAAAAAGGCTGAGAGGCCGTGTGAAATTAAATGAAGGTGGTTTTGTTATCTTTGATTAATACTTTTCGTAATATAACCTGTAGAAAATTCAGTAAAGTCACGAAGTACAAAAGTGCTCCTTACGAATTGAGCGCAAGCTATGACGTCACAACTTGTACCTACGTAACGCCTTATGATGTCTACAGCGTTTATCAATATTTGGGTTTCCTCGTGCATCTACACCCTTAGAAAACGTTTAGAGTTAGATGAAAAAACTAAACGGCTGAAAAAGCAATTGAAATTAAAAAAACAAAAGAAATTCAATATAGAGGACGGTTTCTACGTGGAATCCAGTGCTAAATAAATACAAATCACGCGCCTTATAAGCGAACCTGTCCGCAGACGTTGTGAGTGTTGTGAATAGAATAAAATATTTTTCATTTCTTAACTCGGAAAGTAGTGTTGTTTTGATCTGATTATTGGGTGGACAATGCTGCGTCAGAGAGGGAAAAACTCATTTAAATTACTTCCCACCTAAGGGCTGGAATGAATTTTAAAAATAGAACTCTACTGACAGCTGTGAAGAGTTTTATGTAAAAAAAACTAATTAACTAAAATGCTACGGCCATGTGAGTTTCTAAACAGCTAGTTCACAAACTTAGCGCAAACTTCTTTGAACGGAATAACCCGCAACAATGACGCTGTGAGTTCCATATTTAAAATGTCGACATAAATTGGCGGCATACTTATCTGTTATATATAAGTATCTGTGACGGAATTCAAAAAAATAGGTAATATTCTTTTATGCACAGATTTGAATATGTATTAATAATGAGATTTTATTTTCTACTAGCTGACCCAGCGAACTTCGTACCGCCTACAATCGATTCTTAATTTTTTTATTTTTTTGTCTCTGCAAGGACCATCCTCGTAAGTACTTCAAGGAATATTCTAAGAAAAGAATTAGCAATAACGGTTCAGCTGCTCTCGAGATTTGCGCTTACCAACACATTCAGCGATTAATTTTTATATTATAGATGAGGAAATGAAAAGTAGAGTGTTCTCTAATCCGGGGTATTTAGACCTCGGCTATAGTCCGAGTAGGAATTGATCCTTTCGACCCTCAGTTAACAATCTACTATTATTTGCTAAAGCATGGTAATAACATATCAAGTAGGTGGTAACCTAGCATTATGGTACAGGCATGCTCTACCCGTCAGGGTGTGCATATATTACTTTGCTTGTGAAAACAAAAAGCCTACCTATTTATTAGCTAAATTAGGAACTAAATCAAAAATATGTACACGAATCTTTGTACAGTAATTACAAGAAAAAATGTTTAGCTTTAAACCAACTTAAGGTCATGGTTATATAACTTGAGATCAGTTGTGGATCATTTTAGAAGTGCTTTACCTTATAATACAGTTTATCTATAAGAATGTATGTACAGTTACAATACAGGTATGTATACAGTTTATCTAATGAATGAATGTGTGTCGGCCCATTGCCAAAAACTAAGTGACTTAAGGGTAGAATAATTGATTGTACTCGCCACTTCAGTATAAACATGACCACGTTTTATCTAATAAATAATAATAGAAATTATTATTAATACTTTATGGCACCATAAAATCGTAAAATGTGGCGAACTTAATGCCATAAGCATTTTCTACCAGTCAGAAATCGTGGTTTTATTCTTTTTCTGGTTGTGCATTAAAGTGTTCTCTATTTATCTAAATAATCCCGATTAGAACGTTTAATATATAACTAAAACGCGACACGTTTAATACAAACATAAACATACATAACCTCACGCATGTGTCCCAGAGGGGTAGGCAGAGACCAGGGACTACCACTTGCCACGATCCACTCGTTTAATATGTAACTAAAACTAATATTTACGTTTTTTTCCAAAGTTTTATACGTCTTCTATGGTATAAAAATAATGTTATTCCAATCTAAGTTAGACGCATGTTTCCCGTTCGCGACTAGGTATTACACAAACATTTTTATTATCATACTTTCATAGCAAAGTGCCACAAACGAAACAATCAATAAAGCAACAATATTTTATGTCTCAATTATCTGCTTCTGTTTTAAATTTGTTTTTCAATAACAATCTTGAACCTATCAAATCTATTGGCTTTTCTCGTAAGAAATGCGACAGGTCATAGTATATTTTTATAACCTGCGATGTTCACACATAGTTTTACATTTGACAGATGATCAGAGACGTACGTGGCTAAAATCCGGCTTTTGAAAAAAAAAGTCACACCGATTTCACATAAAATACAGATACGACCAACTTTAAAAAGAAAGAAAGATAGAATACTTTAATGCACCACCAGAAAAAAGAACACGACCATGATTTCTTAAATCTAAGTAATGTTATACAATTGGCGGTCGTATCGCTAAGAGCGATCTCTTCCAGACAACTTTATTGTATAACTAAACAATCTTTAGTTATTGTGTTTAATGAGTGAAATTTTTTCAGCCGAAAACTCTGTTAAAATAGTTAAAAACTTTTCTGAAAAGTATGTGGAATTTCTTATTTAGCTTCTTCTCTCTGAAACTAACAGCTTTGACGTTCATTAATTGATGAACCGTGGTAGCGGAGCGGTAGAAAGTAGGCTTCGCATTCGTGAGGTCGTGGGTTCGAATCCCGGCATGTACCAATGACTTTTTTCTAAGTTACGCACATTTTTCAAGTTAAAGTAGCAATACCACCGTTAACTATAATGCAAAAAGTCGTGAGGAAACCTGAGTATCTGGGGTGTTCACATAGCACTTGAAGTTGCCAATCCGCGGTGGGCAAGCGTGGTGATTAAAAGCCCATACTCTCTCTTTTTTGCCCTTTTTTGGTGAACATAATGTTTTTTAAAATTAACTAACTGTGCCCCGTGGTTTATCGATTTTCCCATGGGAATAGGATATTTGCCCGCAGTATAACGTAGCCTATGAGTTAATCCAGGGCGTCAGCTAACTCCATACCAAATTTTATTTAATTCGCTCCAGCGGTTTAGACATGAAGAAGTTACAAATACACTCTCACAAACTTTCACATTTATATTATTAGTGTGATGTGATGGCCTTAATCAGAGCTATGGCATTGAAAAACTATTTATTGATCATGTTGATACTTATTATCTATATTTGGTACATTCGTATATTCTTGCTTGGTTAGCGTAGCACAGAGTATCCCAATTAATGACCAGCCTCTGTATTACCTAGCTTTCCCCTCTATAGGGTTAATAGAGGGGAAAGTATGAATGTACCTACCAAATATGGATAATAAGTACCCTTTACACAATCACAAACTTTCGCCTTTATATTAGTTTGATAATATAATGTATAGTTTAATATACATATAATATCGGGGCTGCAAGTGATGCAAATTACTTCAGCCAGATGTTGCTGCCTGTACGTAATACAGAGAGTATTGTAAAGAGGTTCGAAATTTAACAGATGCCGGTAGTCGCCTAGCCCAGTTGGGAGAGCGCTGGCATGGTTAGCTGGAGGTCACGGGTTCGAGTCCCGGCATGGGTGGAATTTCTTAGCCTCTAAATTGGTGTTTAAAATTGTCCTTAGCACGGGTTAGTGCATTAAAAAGAATATAATAATATAAAGTGTGATGTTACTGATGTGACGTGACGTGATAAAATATTTGAATTCGATTAGACACGAGTCAACATGACAAGGCTATCCGCTGCACGCTCCGCTTGAGATTTCATGGCTCCTCAATAAGAACTCGCGTAAAAACCACGCACCAAGTCACAGCAAGCATCGGGTGTGCTCTGATCTTGAACAACGTATAATATAAGCAGCCAGATCGTTGGCTTACGATCAATCTATAGTGGGATCGCGAACAAGGAACAACTTCTATGAATTAAGTGAATTTGTTGATTAAACATAACTAAAATGAATTCGTTGGTGAGTGCTGTCAAGATTTTATTAAGAGGTTCTGTTCAGTGCTTAAACAGTGTTGACAGGCGTGGTTTTTAGTGATGGGATTTGCGATAGTACAAAAGCGGTCAAGTGCGAGTCGGACTTGCGCACGCAGGGTTCCGTACCATTATTAGTTTAAAGGTTTATTTTTATATTATTTTTAATGCACTAACCCGTGCTAAGGACAATTTAAAAAAAAAGCCTCTAAATAGGTTTTTAGGTTTATTTTTGTTGTGAATATACAACTCATTTTTTTTTATATTTCAAGTGTTGCCGTTATTAATATCAAGCAACGGCAAAAAAATCACGTTTCTTCAAATTGTATATTTTTAAAGTTGATACATTCAATAATCAGTGAATATTTCAAGCGTTTACTTCTCGCCGTTATTAAGCGAGCAAAAAACTGCAACAAATCACGTTTGTTATATGCATGCCCTACTTACCTTAATATTTATTTAATTTTTTCTAGTATTTTGTTGTTATAGCTGTAACAGAAATAGGTGCATCATCTGTGATTTTTTAAAATTATATAGCTATAACGGACCATGAAATACAGCTTGGTGACAGACAGACGAACAGTGGAGTCTTAGTAATAGGGTCCCGCTTTTTACCCTTTGGTTACGGAACCCTAAAAATTAAACGGTAAGGCACGCATGCTCTATTCTACTATATTATAAATGTGAAAGCTTGTAAAAAATATATAAATTGTTCATTTCATAAAAATAATTTACAAAATATTCTAGCTCTCGAAGCTAAGAATCTTCTACATACGAGTAAGATTGTAGTAGGTACTTCCAGAGGTTGATCTATATTAAAGACTAGCTGACCCAGCGAACTTCGTACCGCCTAACAGTCGAATCTTTATTTATTTTAATTTTTTTCCTCGTCCTTCAAGGAATATTCTAAAAAAAGAATTAGCAGAATCCGTTCAGAGTGCTTAGTGCGAGTTTGACAGATCCAATCGAATAACTTTACTACCGCGTTAATCGAGCATTGAGTAGTGAGTATGAGTAAATTAACCGTTCGAACTGGCAAAACGCTGTCACAGTACAACTCGCACTCGCGTTTATTCGTGTTTTGGCTGGTAAACGTGTTCACTTCTCAACGTAAACCATTACAACTCGCACTCAGCAATTTTAATTTCCATACTTGTCGCTAGGTGGCGCTTCCTCGATGCCATAGAAATATGAGTTTACGTTAACGCGATCGAGTAGTTAAAAAACTCGCACTAAGCACTCAGCTGCTCTCGAGATTTGCGCTTACCAACACATTCAGCGATTCATTTTTATACTATAGAGAAGAAGAGAGAAGATATTATTTGACAATCATTGCACTCCGCTTACACATACTTTTACTTTCATGAGTATAAGTAAAAATACGGGTATGCCGAATAAAATAATTATACATGCAAGTGATTATATTATGCATAAAGGTATTAATATTATAGTATTCGTAAGGAAAGTGGGACGCACTACTGTGATTTTGTGTTTGGATGTTTGTTACTCAATCACGCAATAACGGCTGAATGGAGTTAGGTACATGAAACTTGACGTACCAATAGTCGAAGATCTGAATTGTGACATTCAATATCACCCCTTGTCGGCATCGCAGGAAGGTTAGGCCATACTCCACCACGGGGGCCAAGTCCAGGTTGGTGGAGGATTGTAAGACAGTGGCGGGCCTTACTGTCAGAAGTTATCAAGCCGCCCATGAGGCTTCTGACATGGGCTTAACGACTGCTATTACATAACAGAAGGCACCAACGGCTTAACGTGCCTTCCGAAGCACGAAAGCGCTAGGAAAAATGCCACTAGCGGTAGTCACGGGACGGTCACCAATCCTGCACCTTACCGCGCCTGTTGTTGCTTAACTCAAGTGATTGATTCCAATTACTCGGATCGACTAGGCCAAGAGCGCTTATTATTGTGACATTACAATACTTGATATCCCGGTAAAACGACCCGTGGAATAATATTTTATCGTAACCTTTTATCACGTCAAAGTCCGCGACATTTATTTATGCGTTGCCATGGCAACAAGAATTGAATAAACCGATTCTGTAGCGGTACGAATTTCTTCGGGACTGCTAGCAATTTATATTGTAGAGCAGCGTGCGTAAAAAGATGACACGAGTTTAGAGTTTTATGGTGATAAAATGTCAGAATTAATATATAATATTAATGTAGCGGAAATCTGCGACTTCTGACATTTCAAACGCGCGACCAGCGTCGCTATGTGGCGCCGAAATGTCAGAATTTGACAATTAAGGTACTGGAAAGTCTCGACTTTTGACGTTTAAACGCTCGACTCTCCAGTAGGTACATTGTCAAATTCTGACATTTCATTGCCACAAAACGCGTGATCGTATCAGTACGATGACGCGAGTCATCGAAATGCCTATGCAGGTAGGAGTGTATAATTGTTGAATACAGCTACGCTAACTGATTTTATTAAATAAAATCAGTTAGCGTAGCTGTATTCAACAATTATTTGCTCTACTCTACTTAAATATAGGTTACTTTTTGAACAAAAACTTTGTGAAAAAAGTGTGTTGCAGGAAGGTAATAAGGGGCAAGTATTACTATAGAGCCGATATCAATTTAATCCATTCGTGAAAACACGTATCATATACATCCATGCACTCTACTCGGTCGTATTACGGGCAACTTTGCAACTAAATGTATAGGGTGATGTGCTGTCGATTGTACCTATAAGTAGCATTTTTTTATTTAGCTTTTAAAAAATTGGTCCCATAATAAAAGTTGTTTCTACCTCAATTCAAGAGTAGAATGACTCTCTTACCAGACACCCTTCAGTCGCTTACCTTACCTCGTACCAGACATTGTCACACCCTGTATGAATTCGTGCAACGTCGGCTTTCCTTCTCGCTCACACATTCTATATCTAATAATCAAAAATAATTAAAAGTAGCAGAATGTGCGGGTAACACGCTCTACCAATTGGTTAACAAATCAAAGTGCATTGGGGACTTTACAATAAGTCCTGCACAAGTCCAGCACAATTTCTAGATGTGTTCTTGAATATAAGACTACCTATATATTTCGTTGAATTTAATTGGTTAAGTAGGTACAATTGGAAACAAATCATCCGTTCAATTTTAAGACTAAGGTCGCCTTTCTTTAATTTCTTAAATGCTGCTCAAATTGCATTTAATTTTATAACTAAAATCCTTCATACAAAATAAATTTAAATGAATACTTAGCTAGATTATATAATTTAAAAAAAAATTACTAAAAAGTGGCCTATACCGTTCACAAAAAAATTGGATCCAATCCAATCAGTCCGTCCCCCAATTCAGCTCGTGAAAACTGGAATAAACTAATAGAAATTAATTTCTCCTAGAAAATAATAATCCTGACCTGCGCCTTGGCGGTCAACGCTGCGGTCGACGACGCGGCGAGCAATGAAGTCGGCATCGGCCGCTCCGGTTACGGCCTCTGGCGGCCCGGCGGTTACCAGGGTGGCGGTTACAACCAGGGCGGTTACCAGGGCGGCTACAACCAAGGCGGTTACGGCGGTAATTACGGTTATGGAGTTTACGGATAGTTATTTTGAGTCAAGTTATAGAGTAGGTGGATCGGCGTGATTTCGGAAGACCTTGTGGAATATGATGTTAATGAAAAATAAGTCAAAAATAGGGAAAATTAGAGAAAACCTATTAGGCGACACCTCCACCATTTGGGGTGAAAGCAATAACGATAGGTATAAAGTCCGACAGGTAACTTGAACAAAAATCCGTGCAGTCGGAATGAATTTATGTATGCTCTTACATTTTTTACTGAAGTATGAAGAATTCTAAATCAAGTCCCGCATCCCCCGCCATTGAGACCAGAAATATTAAATAATTAGGTCGCAATCAAACAAATGATTTATGAGGACTGCATTAATAATTAAAAAATACTGATACATCATTCAAGCCCTAGGTGCAGGAGGATGCATAGTGAAAAATACCAAAAAAAAACACCTAACATTAAAAAAAAATTAACGGTTTTGTTATGCGGATTCTTACACAGTTTCGTACCTACTCATTCAATATTGGTGCCTAAATTATGTATTCGATATTCCCTTCCTTATTTTTTTGTTTTCTACTACGACAATGTTGAAGTGTGTCCCCGTTCTGCTATTTTTAGGCTATCCCGGCTACGGAGGCCAGGGCGGTTACGGAGGCGGTTACCCAGGCGGTTACGGCGGCGGGTACCAGGGCGGATACGGCGGCGGCGGTTACGGCGGCGGAGGTTATGGCGGCGGATACGGCGGGCAACCTGGCTACGGCGGTGGTTACGGGGGCGGTTACCCTGGTTACGGCGGCCCGGGCGGTTACGGTGGTTACCAACCAGGTGGTTATGGAGGTAAAAGGAAATAGAATAATTATAATGTTTTTTATACAATGAACTTGGTTGTGGTTTTTTTTTTCAGTCTAGATTTTAGCTGATGAATATTGTAAGTATTGTTCGGAGATAGTTAACATATTATTCTCATTTCTTATGACTTTGTAATTTGTATAACAGGAATGAAGACGCATCGATTGGTAAATACATAAATTCTATAATTTTGTTTAAGAATATGGTTCACTCTGCTTAATGGGAGATTTTCTAATCGAGTATTAAAAAAATATATATAATCATGTGGGTACAGCGATATCATTCCGATGCAAAACCTAACTGCAAAGTAGGTACTCGGGGCTGCAAGTGATGCAAATTATTTCAGCCAGATGTCGCTGTCTGTACGTAATACAGAGAATATTGTGAAGTGGTTCGAAATTTCACTGATGCTGGTGAGTCACCCATTAGCTCAGTTGGAAAGAGCGCTGGCACGGATAGCCAGAGGTCGCGGGTTCGAATCCCGGCATGGGTGAAATTTTTAGCCTCTAAATAGGTTTTTAAAGATAGGTACACGTCTGTCAAATGCTCAGTGGAGATTAATTTTGGCAGCCGTATCCCGGTTCTTCTATAACCACGCCTGTAAGCGCCATCTATAAATTGCTTTGGGAATTCGTGCTAAACGGCTCATTTTGGTACATCGCAATGTCATAATAAACTATGAATTGTAGTATTTTATGAAAAGTGGCCCTATACAAAATGTAGGTAGCATAGAAGTTGGGATGCAATGGGAACTCGTGCTGTTCACATTTTGAACGTGAAGAGTATAATGCTAAAAATCATAGGATGATTTTAGCATGATACTTTCTTTAGAAGAAATAATACCTCAAATTAAGTTAGAATAGTTCAAGTTAAAACGATGGAAACAGATCTTAATTCTGATTTTGTCGAATCTACAGGATACAATTATCCCGGTGGTTATCCAGGTGGTTTCGGAGGCGGTTACCCGGGTTACGGAGGTAACTTTCTTTGAGATAGTTATAACAGTAACATAGTAACTTTGGTGTATTGCCGATCGTATACGATTACTAACATTGATAACAACGATTACACTATGATTGCTAACATAGACCAGATTCTAAGTATTTAAAACCCATCTCAAAACGATCCCCAAACGTAATTCTTAGACGGCCTCTGTGGCGCAGCGGTAGCGCATCTGCCTACCATGTAAGAGGTCCCGGGTTCGATCCCCGGCTGGGAAAAAAACCCCCAGGTCTTAGATGTTTACAGTTTGTGATGTCGTTGATCTGGTTCCCACGAGACTGGGTATCCTAGTGTGAGGCCAGAAGCAATGTACGAGTATGTGCCTGTATGTAAATGTTATGTTATTTCGTTTTCATTTAGGTATAAACATAACTTTGTCAGTAGGTTTAGAGGTCACAAATCTAGGTTTGATCGTACTTAGAATTGAATACAAACTTATCAAAAAGAAATTAGGTATAGCCTTGTGTTGTGATTAGATAGTACCTGTCTATATAGAGAACATTAATTGTACAGCCAGATAAATATGAATTACAGTTATACCTAATTAAAAAGAATTAGTTGTAGTTTCTTGAATCTAAGTAATATTATACAATTGGCGTTCCTATCGCTTAGAGCGATCCCAGACAACCTTTGGACGGAGTGGATTACGGGAAGAATAATTTCTATAAAAAGGGTTCTAGGTAATTTCTTTTTCTCTTATTTTTAGTTGAAAGCACAAGCAAACCTTGATTAATTTCCTCTAAAGATATTGGTAAGGTGTCATATCATGTGCGATTCGTAATGTCTTTTCTGAATTAAAAACAAACTCCTTGTATTTCAAAATAACAAATACGAGAATTCATTTACGCTTCAAACTATAACCTTCTGAAGGCCCACTGTTCCATTAGGTACCTATTCCAAAAAAATATTTTTAGATGAGGATTTATTTAACACAAAAAAACATCCAACAATTTAGCTGTGAGATTCCTTGAATCCCCGACACTTTTCCACGAAACCTTTGGGTTTTCAAACATCGTAATACTAAAGTAAAATCATTTAGGAATAGTCGTCCGTAACTAAAACATAAAAACGATGGCAATCATGGAATCTTACCATCTGGGTAGCAACTCATGTAGGTATTATGTTTAAGATGATTTGAGAAACGATAATCAGAGTTACAGTTTGGTTGTTACATACGAGTGGAGCTTTTTTGCGCTGCCTTTTTTTTCACTATAAAACTGACCCGAAGGCTAACTTTATACCTATATTGACATTCGACGAATAGAATGTATATATTCTTTACGTTGAAATATTTTATTCTTTTCCGAAATAAGCCGCAATGGAATTTTGTACGTCTCCGCGTTTACTTCACGCAGTAATCAGAGTTCAAAATCGAACAATCGATAAGTGTTGCGATTTCTTAGTGACAACTTTACGCGATTAGTGTAGGTACCTACCGATTAGTGTACCTACAGTGTTTGATAAGGCCTAGAGATAAAAAGGTACAGGGTCATTTACAGGGTTCCCTTAAAATGCGTAATTATCACCTAACGCGATTTAAATCGTCTATAAAGGTCTATGATTTACCGAATCCTGCGACATTGAAGAGCACGTAAAGCACTAATGCTGTTAGCTTTTAGAATATACCTCGGGCTCTAGAAAAGGCTTCGGTTTTCGCCGAAAGCACACGAGTAATACTACTTCCTGCTCTGAGTGCTTAGTGCTAGTTTGACAGATCCAATCGAATAACTTTACTACCGCGTTAATCGAGCATTGAGTAGTGAGTATGAATAAGTTAACCCTTCGAACCGGCAAAACGCTGTCACAGCCAACTCGCACTCGCGTTTATTCGTGTTTTGGCTGGTAAACGTGTTCACTTCTCAACGTAAACCATTACAACTCGCACTCGGCAATTTTAATTTCCATACTTGTCGCTAGGTGGCGCTTCCTCGATGCCATAGAAATATGAGTTTACTTTAACGCGATCGAGTAGTTAAAAAACTCGCACTAAGCACTCTGTATAAAACTTTTCTTCACTATTTTGACAAGTCATGGAAAGTACCAATACCAAATAAACCTTTCCTTATTGCAATATAACCGGTTTTATCCGATAGTAGCCAAGGTATATTCTAAAAGCGAACAGACTATAATAGATTGTCTTTATATTTTTTTTATGTAGCCTCTAGACGTCCTACTGCAGGGTAGACCTTTTCTCAGAGAGAGAGAGTATAGGCTTAGGCCAGGATTTCACGGCCTTAGTACGCTCGGACCGAGTACGCCATCCGAGTGAACTATTGCTCCTGATTGGACGGTTTTTTGTGACAACACCAAAATAGCCAATCAGAAGCATTACATTAGTTTACTCGGATGGCGCACTCGGACCGAGCGCAGCTATAGTTATCATGCGTGCCCACCGTGGATTTGAGGCGCCGAGGTATTTGAATTTATATTGGTTAAAGAAAAAAATTCTTAACTCTCTGTTAATACTCCCCATGATCCTCTACTCCTCTGGCGTGAGCCATACTTTCCCACCCGGACATAAAGATTGAAAATTAGATCTGTCAAACGGCCTACAATAAAATTTTAATCAAATTATATAAAAACCTTGATAATAAAAAAATATAAGAAAAATATATAAAGAAATAACTTTAGATCTCACGGAGTGATGCAAGAATATAGACGAAAAAAAGAATATATGTGTCAAATTGAGATTCTATTATTATATCTTATTGATATGGCAACCAGCCGATGTCGACAAATTCTGCCAAGTCTTGACACGAAATGAGCAATTTTTTTTTTTACTAATTTTGATTTCTTTGTGAATTGAGATTCTCTTTTGAGGTTTTTCTTGAGGTTTTGAAGTTGGTTAAAAAACGAATGGAACTAAAATTCTGAAATACAAACTCTGACAGGGTTGTTTCCAAAATGACGCATTGTACTTAGTAGTAACACGGAACATAAAGAAGGGTTATAATATAAATAAAAAATAACTTTTTTATGTTCCAAACCCATAGCAATGTAGGTATGTGAAAAAAAATCTTCATCGACAAAGTCGGATTGTTGACCTTATAGGTATTCCACTTTCCACTCCACTTATTACACCATCTAAAAAAAAAATGTATCAGACACTGCAACGTCCGAGTGGTTCTTTCCCCCATCTAGTATGAATGAAGTTGCCACTAGACGCTGTATAAATTATCACGTATCGTAGATGCAAATACCAGTTTCTATTTTATTGCCTCCACTTTTTTTCTAACGTCACACTTTCTTAGGTTATCGTCCCAACTTCCGGGCCGGCTCTTATGACCTCAACCGGTCGGGCGTGACCGGTGCCAACTTCGGTCACAACGCTTACAACCGCGGCGGGATCAGCCGGCTCGGCGCCGGCGCCGGCAACTACTTCGGCGGCCACGGGGACGGCTACAATGACAACTTCCGGCTGCTAAGCAGAAAGGCCGGAGAAGCGAAGAAGGGCGATTCCGTTGAGGCTAATCAGTGAAGACTTGGGTTGTTATTATTTTTTTTGTATAAATTATGTGTCGTTTTGTTACTGAAATAAACGTGTAAAGTTTTTTTTACTTCAGTGTTTATTTTAATGTAATTTAATTTCGACGAAATACCCTCTACTTGTTCTTAACAAAAGTATCCAGAAGTTTCTTCCTCGGAAAAAAATTGTGCTTTAAACCTCAATACCTAATTTATATTCAGGAGGATACCCTAAAAATTACGATTTTTTCTACCGTTTTGTCGGAGTGATTAATATGTACCTATCAAGGAGTACTGTGTGGGGTGGTTTCAGCCTAGAGAATAGCATCAGCCGTCAGCCCAATTCTTCCCGCGGGTGTCGTAAAAGGCGACTAAGGGACACAAACCGGGGGGTGGGCAGCAGCGCCCCCTGCAATACAATTCCACCGAACTGCGATCCCCAACCCGCATGCCCATTAGGAAGTCCGGGAAACTTACTGTACTTACCAATATTTTCCTCATAATTTTTGGACAACAGTTCGTAACATAAAGTTCTTCAAAACTAACGTACCTACTCGTAGTTTTGGAAGACTTGAAGTAACTGTTACCTCCAGAGCTTAGGAGGTTAAATTAGACTCTGCTCAATAACGAGTACCTACTTAAATGTTAAATCTATTAAACTGTGACATAAAATTTGATGGTAAAACTATATAAGTTCCTTGTCTTACGCAGTGTTAGTGTCACAGTGTCACGGTGTTAGTTATCGAACTCCTCCGAAACGGCTTCACCGATTTTTAGGGTTCCGAAGTACCCTAAAAATCGGAGCATCATAAAATTTGATGGTAAAACTATATAAGTTCCTTGTCTTACGCAGTGTTAGTGTCACAGTGTCACGGTGTTAGTTATCGAACTCCTCCGAAACGGCTTCACCGATTTTTAGGGTTCCGAAGTACCCTAAAAATCGGTGAAGCCGTTTTGGAGGAGTTCGATAACTAACACCGTGACACTGTGACACTAACACTGCGTGAGATTTTTATAGGTATCTGAAATCGCCTGTCTTATCTCTACCTTGGCAATCACCAAAATCAGGAATGAGAAGATCCACAGAAAATCCCGACTTACCGGGCTTTTCTGTGGATCTTCTACAGCTCGAAGAATTGCTCTGTTGAAATGGCAGTGGGCGGGGCACATAGTACGAAGAACTGAAGGCCGTTGGGGCGAAAAAGTTCTGACTTGGCGACCGCGGACCGGACGACGCAGCGTGGGCAGGCCCTCCACCAGATGGTCTGACGACCTGGTTACTGTGGCCGGGAGTCGCTGGATGCGAACGGTATAAGACGTGAAGCTTGGAAAACCATAAGTAAGGCCTGTGTCCGTTTGAGTCTACCGCCACCTTCTCCACGTCACCTGTTGGTTGGCTATAGAATAAAATACTATTTAGTTTTAAGCCCGCCAATTGTACTGTCTTTACAGGTACAATAAAGAATTTAATAACAATAATAAAATGTCCTGCAGTGGGCGTTAAATGGCAGATACTGATAATGATGAAAAAACAAAACATTGTCTCTACTACCATAACGAAAGAAAAGTGTTACAGTTTCCTGTTTACACACACCTACTTTGTCATTACATACTTGTAATTATTATGAACATTACATTTGTACACCTATTGTATTGTAACTTCATACCATTGAATGAGTACCTATTGTCGATATCATCAACATCTATCTCGCTCACTCCTAAAGCATTAGGCGAGCATATTGACTGTTACTTTTTTATGTTACTCGTAGCGACGTATTTTTTCCTTTGCGAGATGCATTCGGGCTTGCTTGCAGCCCTCATACTGTTTTGGCTCGCGCCTACAACCACACGCCCACAAATAATAATTGTACTTGTGAGAACATCTAAGTAAAACCCTGCGTTAAAGATACCTAACGATATCTTTAACGCAGATATCTTTAACGCAGGACCCGTTTCAAAAGCTTGATTTTAAAAACCTATTTAGAGGCTAAAAATTCCACCCATGCCGGGACTAGAATCCGTGATGCAAATTACTTCAGCCATATGTCGCTACCTGTACGTAATATAGAGAGTATTGTAAAAGAGGTTCGAAATTTCACTAATGCCGCTAAGTCGCCCATTAGCTCAGTTGGGAGAGCGCTGGCGCGGTTAGCCAGAGGTCGCGGGTTCGAGTCCCGGCATGGGTGGAATTTTCAGCCTATAAATGTTTTTAAAATTGTCCTTAGGGCGGGTTAGTGCATTAATAAATAATAATAATAAATATTCATAGACATACTACACAGATCTCGTTAGCCCTATACTAAGTACAACTAAATGACTTGTGTTATACTCGTAGGTGCTAACCCGACGATAGATTTAATACTGTTACGGGCTAGGGTTCTGGATTTAGATGTAAAACGCCAATGACAAATTCTTAGGATTTATTCACGCAGGGTCTGGTCTGCAGGTCTTCACGACACGAAGTCCACACGTAGATTCCAATCGCAGGTCCAATCGAAGTCCAATAGTATCGCTGAGGTCGTAGGTTATCGCTCGTATCGCAGGTATGTTCACTTGAAGTTCACTCTTCGCTATTCCAAACGGAACTGACAGCGCGCCGCGGCGACCGCTATTTATATCCGCCGGCAAGGATTCTAGAACATTCAAGTACGTACCTACACTCGGTGCACGCGGCAACGACTCTAGAACAAAGTCCTTGTCAAAGAGATTTGAACCTTATACTAGTGGACATATGAGTCACTATTGCTTGCAGCGTTTTATTGTTTACTAAAACGCAGCATGCGGCGACTATTCGATAGGCTTCCAGAAAGCTCTATTCTAGATGGTTCGGGATAGGACCGCGACAATACAATAAATACATAGATAACGTCCAAGACCCGAGACAAACTAGAAAAGTTCGTTTCCTAGTTTGACCCGGCCGGGGATCGAACCCGAGACCTTCGGTTTTGCAGTCAGCGTGCTAAACCGCTGCGCCACCGAGGTCGAGGTCGGTCGGTTATTAGAAAGAATATAAGTTTGATTTCATTTATGTACCCAACTTGTATCCCCGACGTGTCGGCAAACGTTACTAATTCCGTTTAACGGAATTCACTTACTATTTACCTATGTAATATCTTGGCAGATAAGATAAAAATTCCAAAAATATACGCTTACTAACTACGGAACGTAATCACCACAACATTGGTATATTTTTATAATTGATTTATTGCCGAATAAATAAAATAATCTACATTGCAAAGATAAATTATCAACCATAATCAACATAACTAAAATACATGAAAACTTCATCACTCTTTTAAATCATATAAAATTGACAATTCTTATAAACTATGAATGACAGTCAGAAAACGTTATTTATCCATTACTAAATATTATTTTACGTTTAAGGTTACAAGGACCGGCCGATCTCGTAGAAAACTACTTCATCCGGTTTTTAAAGTGTATTTTAAGGCGCTGGAGGGTGCTAACTTACGCCGCCAATGGAACAAAAATCAAAACTTGTTTTAAATAAGTTTTTTTTCAAAAAGTAACGTCAAAAATCTTAATATCTATGATAACTATTTTTAGAACATATCTACAGCCTAGAATGTGGTAACAACATCTAGTACTTTAGTAGATTTCCGCTAAAACGGCCATTTTTGGCGGAAATCGATTAGTCCTCTGCATCTACTTAGTGAGATGATTTATACAGTGTCCAGTGGCATCTTCACTCACACTAGATGGGTGAATGGACCACTCACAAGGGGCATGGCTTTAGATGGTGTAGGCTTGCTCAGCACCTATACCATCCTGACAGCTTATTCGGCCTAGCCCACAGGAAAGTAAAGTCCTAGGATACTGATAAAACAAGTTACGATTTTCATTCCACTGGTGGCGCTACTTGGCACCCCCAGCGCCTTAAAACAAAACTCAAATCAAAAATTGAAGTGCTACCTTCCAAGTAAACTAGAAACTAAGACACTGCCCCGTTTTCTGATACATTAACAAGCCGTTAATCTAGTTGTTAACAAACTGTCAGTTGGCTAAAGTGCATACAAAAAAAACATTTGACAGATGTTAACAGTAGATTAACAGATTATTAGTGTACGAGATACTTGGAGTAAGAAAACCGCCTGTGAGCTTACAATAACTTCATTCATGTAACATTTTTTTATAAGAAAAGGGCTTACTCTTAACCTCTATCTAGCCCGAAGGTGAAGATAAGGTCTAGGATGAACCCAGTTTGCCCAGAATTAGCCTGTATACATCCTAAAGAGGTTCCGAGTGCTTAGTGCGAGTTTGACAGATCCAATCGAATAACTTTACTGCCGCGTTAATCGAGCATTGAGTAGTGAGTATGAGTAAATTAACCGTTCGAACTGGCAAAACTCTGTCACTGTACAACTCGCACTCGCGTTTATTCGTGTTTTGGCTGGTAAACGTGTTCACTTCTCAACGTAAACCATTACAACTCGCACTCAGCAATTTTAATTTCCATACTTGTCGCTAGGTGGCGCTTCCTCGATGCCATAGAAATATGAGTTTACGCGCGATCGAGTAGTTAAAAAACTCGCACTAAGCACTCAGGTCCTAAGCGTTGGGAAAAAACGGACGCCGCGCGCCGGCAAGGTGTTCCACACTTTGGCTGAAACATAGGTAAACTTAGTATTTCAATTTTCTTAATGGTATTTCTTAATGATTCGCGATACTCATACCTACATAGTTATATATTAAACGGGTCAAATCGCGATTATTTATTAGGTAAAACGTAATTACCTTATTTCCCGACGTTTCGGCAGCGTTACAGTTGCCGTGGTCTCGGGTAGACTGAAGAGGCGAGTACAGTCAATTATTGTCATATTGTGTCAATATACACATATTGTGGATAGTCACTATTCATTTTTCGCAGCTGGCCGACACACAACACTCACTACGCCGACGGACGGGTCCGGTGATAAGGCGCGTGACTTGTATTTACTTAGCGATGGATTCCACGTACTTAAAAGCTTGAAACCATCCTCTGTTGAAATTCTTGTATTTTTTTAATTCAATTGCTTCCCGAACGATTCTCCGGTAATACTGTCGATCGGTTGAGAGAACTTTCGGTCGATGTAGCTCGATCTAGTGTTTCGTTTCGGCCTCCAATAAATGCTCGCGTCGTGAAATAAGGTAACTACGCTTTACTTAATAAATAATCGCGATTAGACCCTGTTAATATATTATAGGTAAACTTTTCTTCGTGTGTATGACGACCTCTGTGGCGTAGCGGTAACGCGTCTACCTACCATGCAAGAGGTCCCGGGTCCGAATCCCGGCTGGAAACAAAAAAAAAGCCCAGGTCTTGGATGTTCACATGTTTGTGATGTCGTTGTTTCTGGTTCCCACGACACAGGGTATTCTAGTGTGGGGCCAGAAGCAATGTATGTGCTTGTATGTAAATGTTATGTTAAAATGTTATGTTATGTGTCATTCACCGCAGCCGCCTCTCGAGGTGAACTGGTACGCCTAAGAGCCGCTGAACCAGTCGGAAGTCATGGAGTTGAAGAAGGAAGCGGCGCCGGAGCGGGCGTTGGCAAAGTTGATGGGCAGAGAGCCGGTCATCAGGTCCGATATGTTGTCGGCTCTGTGAGACCGGCTGGGGCTCGCTGTGTTGGGTGGTTTCTTCTTCTGCTGTGGGGAATAACAGGTTTGTAACTTATAGCAGTGTCAGTAAATTGGGGTAGGTGCCGCGTCTAAAACCGGTTGTTACATCATAACTTACAACATGACGAAAGATTTTTAAATCCGCTTCCATAATGTGCGGACATATTTACTATTTACAAAAAAATATATATTTCAGTGTTAAACTAAAAATGTTAAAGCCATTTTTCTAAAATTATTTTAACATACATACATAACCTCACGCCTGTATCCCAGAGGGGTAGGCAGATACCAGGGACTGCCACTTGCCACGATCCTGACAGACCACCTTCGCTTCATAAACTTTCATAAATCGTTGCATGCACGCACGCCGGTTCCGGGTACTTTTTATCTTTCCCTTTGCTAATACATCCCCTATTTGGTCGATGAATGTCCGCCTGGGACGTCCCTTACCAGCCCTTCCACTCACATTCGCAATGGATATTTCTTTCGTCAATCATTCTTCCTTCATCCTCTCCACATGTCCAAACTAACACAACAATTATTTTAAATCGGTGGGAAAACAGCTCGCAGTGTCATGGCGTCAAGTCTGACATCACACCTAAGTAAACAAACATCGTAATCACTAATAGCCACGGTGCACACAACAAAGCACGGGTGAAGTTTACCAAGGTTACCCTAAGCCTGACGTCACGCGGTGTGATTGGTGTTTCAGTCAAAATGGCTGAAAGCAGTATTATAATCTTTTATTTTGTTGAAAATATTAGTAATATCTTTGTTTAAACTAAATCTGTGTTTTAAATCCTTTTAATATGCACTTTCCCCGAAAATCGTTAAAGCTCGAAAGTAAAAGTTCGAAATTTCACTTATGCCGGTGAGTCGCCCATTAGCTCTGTTGGAAAGAGCGCTGGCACGGATAGCCAGAGATCGCGGGTTCAAATCCCGGCATTCGTGAAATTTTTAGCCTCTAAATAGGTTTATAAAGCTGTGATTGTATGATATTGTCGTCACGCCTATTCGTTCCGCCATCCCCGCATTGATTAGCTAAGCGGGGTTAATCAGTAACACTTTTCTAGACACCCAGTTTAGTTTTGTGTTATTAACAGTCAATGTAATGTAACAAACCATACCATGCTGGTGTCGTACAATAACTGCAAAGAGTCATGCGCGCATCAATTTAAAACAGGGCGATTAGAAACTAGATCACGAATAGAAAAAGTGGAAAAAAGATTACGTCCCCGTCACAGATTTCCTTCTGAATTTACAACTACAGCGACGTCTCTTGACAGAAATATCCAGATCAGATCAGATATATACAGGGCGTCCCACGGCTATGCCACATGGAGGGAAAGTACCTTTAATATTGTAGATGGAACATTTGACTGAAAGAAGACATTATTTTAATTTCAAAAACAATCTAAACTGCTGATAGTATGTTATTTAGCAGAAAATTATCCTTATGAATTATGATGAACCCTTCCGATCGGTGTGATAAAGCTACAGGGTAAGTTTTTTTCTCGTGTAGCGGGTTCAATTCCCGGTTCAACCGTGTAATTATTTAAAAATCTATGAATGCAGTTTAGATTGTTTTAGAAATTAGAATAATGTATTTTTTAAGTAAAATATTCCATCTACAATATTAAAGGTACTTTCCCTCCATGTGGCATATGATAGCCGTGGGACACCCTGTAGAATAAAACGTCGCTTTATTTCGTACCTATAGTAAAAACCTCTCATGACGTAACAATAAATCATTGAAAGATATCTTATTTTCAAGGTCAGGACAGGTTAACGTTCCTTCAAACAGACACGAAGTTAGTCACGTTAGATGGAACTATCGGCCACACATCACACCGATCATACCATTACTGCTGGCAGCGGTAACACTGTTTGCAGAAAATCACTTTTAACAAGATAACCATTGAAGGGTCGACAAATTAAAGTGGGTGAGCCTAACATTCAAACTACGTTATAACTCAAAAACAATCGAACCTGCATGTGTAGTTACCATAGCGCGTGTCACGCCTTTTGTGGCGCGAAAATTTCAGAAATTAAGAAGAAATCTTTTATTCTAACAACAACATCGCACACATTTCTAACAACAGTACAACATTTTCAAACACCTTTCAAATGGCAGAGTAACATAATAAAAACGCGAGGCTAGCGTCGTCGTACTACCCAGGCTGGTCAGTGTTAGTCGGTGGCGCCACCATCGGTAGAAAGGGAGAACCACTGCGCTTGCGCATCCAGCGAGGAGGTGGTGACGTCACACTAGTTGGCGTGAGTTTGGTTCCCATTATGCGATCGAACTTTCTGCTTTCAAGGAGTCATTTGACAGATTTCGACGAGAAAATACTGTTGTAATATCAGAGATACACATTTTAGATTGTATCAAACATAAGCTATGCTCAGTCCAACGAAATCTTCAGCGGTCTACAAGAAATTAAACTAACAATCTCGTCTCTAGGCTCGAAGGATCAATTGAGCCTCCACCAGAATACCAAAAGATCGGATGGATTGGCGTGAAGGAGAAGGGAGCTATGCCCAACAGTGGGCTCTTTTCATGATTAGATCAAATCACCAGCATCAGATCAAATCAACCACTCCATCAGCATTAAAATTACTTGAAAGGACATTATCGTAAAGGAAAGGACGTAACACAGATTATTATTTAAACCTCTCTGGGGAGTGCTTTAGAGAAATGGTGTTTTAAACATTAGACAGAAAAAATCTCACCTGGTCGGTGTTAGTCCGCCTGGTCAGTGGCGCCGCCACCGGCAGAAGAGAGAACCACTGCCGAGCGTCGCCTGCGCATCCGGCTAAAAGGGCCGGTGACGTCACGCTGCTGGTCGCAGGTTTGGCACCCATTATGACCGACAGCTGACCGTGGTGGAGGATCAGGCTGCCTAGGAGAGTCTGGAAGAGGATTTTGTTTTAGCCTACATCCGAGGGCATCCCACTGTCCCACTGCATCGTCCCACTGATTACCATGCCGAAGGTCATGGTTTCGATTACCGCTGGGTAGCGCCACACATTTGAACAAATAGCCAGTCTGGGTGTATTTAGATGTTTGTCATATCCTTGCCTGGTTAGCATATCATTATGATATCTAGCTTCGGACAAAGACAAGAGATTGTGCCGTGTGAAAGTTATTATTATTCTTTATTCTTCTTTTTTTTCAGGCTATACTAGTCCACTTCTGGGCATAGCCCTCTTCTAATGAGCGCCATGTCTTCAGCTTGCCGCGTCCGGCATCTGCCGGCAGTCGTTTCGCAGATCGTCATCCCACCTTGTCGGAGGGCGTCCTACACTACGTTTGCCGAGTCGCGGTCTCCACTCAAGAACACGTTTACTGCAACGGTTGTCGGAGTTATTATAATTATTAAGTTACTATTTAATTCTGTAGGGCACAGGCCTTCTCAAGCAATACTACTCGCTTACTGTGAAGGAAAACATCGTGAGAAAACCTGAGTGCCTCAGGTGTTTCACGCCTCGGCCCTTGAAATTACCACTCCGCGGTGCACACGCGTGGTAATTAAGCCCATACTCTCTCTCAGAGAGAAGGCCAGTGGCCTGCAGTGGGACGTTTATAGGCCACATAAATATATATCTATGTAGACTATAGTGCGACTAAGGGACACAAACCGGGGGGTGGACAGCAGCGCCCCCTGCAGTACAATTCCACCAAACTGCGATCCCCAACCCGCATGCCCAGCGTGAGGATTATGGGCATTACCCCCCCAATGATGGCACAACCTTGCGCTATGGCGCTCATTAGGGGGAGGGCTATGTCCAGCAGTGGACTAATATAGCCTGAAGAAGAGGATATTAATTAAAAAGCTTTAATATTTGGAGGAGGCAGTCTCCTCCAAATATTAAAGCTTTAAAATTCTTCTCCTGACCAAATTCAAACACGCAAGATTGCACTTGTGAGCCTGAGGATGCCTCGTGTCAGAGGCGAAACACGTCGTGTATTTTCTCACATAAGTATTGGTGTTGGTGGTGGGGTGTTCGTGTCTTGCTTCTGCTTGAAAAAGTGCTTGCTTGCTTCTGCTTGAAAAAGCCCTCCATGGCGGTGCATTAACTAACCGCATGGTGCTTGTGGGATTTTTGGCGTAATTTAGCAAAGTAACTTTCACGTTTTAATGCTATTATGGATTTCCGCAAAGTAACGCCTGATTCCATACAATACACAATATTCTACAAATGTAAGTGATGCAATTTGCTTAAGCCAGATGTCGCTGCCTGTACGTAATACAGAGAATAGTGTAAAGAGGTTCGAAATTTCACTGATGCCGGTGAGTCGCCCATTGGCTCAATTGGTAGAGCGCTGGCACGGATAGCCAGAGGTTGCGGGTTCGAATCCCGGCATGGGTGAAATGTTTAGCCTCTAAATAGGTTTTTAATGTAAGCAAGTTATTTATTTATTTCCTTCTCACAGAGGTATCTATACACAAAATATAATCTAAACTAAAATATATTTGAACAATGAGGACTTATTTCTATGTGAGAGGCTGGAGTCCATACTAGGAAAGATCCTGTGTGACAGATCTCCAGGCCAAATGCAAATGATATTGAATGAACAACTACATCAAAAATCCTCACCTGAACTCTCTGCACAGACCTCTTCACGTTAGTCTGTATGTACGGATAGAACACGTCGTAATCAAACGGATCGATCCTCTGGCGTATGAACTCGCATATCTCCTGCGACGATTCCATAGCTTTTTTGTTCTCGCGCGGAACCAGCAACATTGTCAAATGGCGAACGTCCATGAGCAGTTGAAGCGCGCACCGTTGGTTGATCTCCGTCTCTTTTTCTCTTATAACCCTGTCGTAGTGTGCAAAGGTGACGGAAGCTACTTTCTCTATGAAATCGGAGTGGATCTCGACTGGTAACGTGTGGGGAACGACTTCGTCGAGTATACGGCTCGTGGCGTAAAGGTATTCCTGGAGTTTTAACGAAGGGCCCGCGGGCACTTTGATCGAAGTCTCGATGGTGGTTCCTTCGTCGTCTTTTTCGTCGATTTTTATCAAATCCCATTGCTGAAAATATAAAATAAAAATGTAGCTTCGGTGGTCCCAAAGACAAATTTTATAATAATAACATTAACATTTACATACAGGCACATACATTGCTTCTGGTCCCACACTAGGATACCCTGTGTCGTGGGAACCAGAAACAGCGACATCACAAACATGTAAACATCCAAGACCTGTGTCTTTTTTTGTTTCCAGCCGGGATTTGAACCCGGGACCTCTTGCATGGTAGGTAGATGCACTACCGCTACGCCATAATAATATTTTATTTGAGATAAATCACAATCCATATACAAAATTACACATAATAAAAGATAAAATCACAATAAAATTAAACACAGAAAGAACAAACAAACAGCGAAAAAATTTTTTATAAAATATATATATTAGCATCTAATTTATTTTTAAATTGGAGAGTAAATAAATACAATTCAAACTTGTAAAGTTAATTACGAATAATATATTGATTATTAGAATAACTTTGAATTTAATTCCTAATACCTAATCTGTGAAGTGAGTGAAAAAGGGTTGGGGTCGGCGGTTCTTGGTTATATTTGTATACGGAGTAAATTAGTCTTTCCTGCGGGCTGGGGCCGACTAAGCTGTCAGGATGGTATAGGCGCTGGGCAAGCCAACTCCATCTAACGATGTACCGAGTGGTCCCTTCACCCATCTAGTAGGAGTGAAGGAAGATGCCACTTGGCGCTGTATAAATCATTTCATTACGTAGATGCAAAGACCAAAGTTGTTAACTAGTAGGTACGTATACTATTTTTATTTTTAATGCACTAACCCGTGTTAAGGCAATCTACTTCAGCCAGATGTCGCGGCCTGTACGTAATACAGAGAATAGTGTGGAGAGGTTCGAGGTTTCACTAGTGCCGGTGGGTTGCCCGTTGGCTCGGTTGGAAGGAGCGCTGGCACGGGTGGCCGGAGGTCGCGGGTTTGAGTTCCGGCATGGGTGGAGTTTTTGGCCTCTAAATAGGTTAGTAGATACCTACTTAAGGCAGACTTTAATCAGTTACGTGAAGGACGGCTTTGCAACAAAAACCTAAAGATTGACCAGCAGTTGGCTGCACTTTAAAATATATATTTTTAAGTATAACTTTCAAGATCAGCATACTCTCTATTGTACACCAGATAAGACTTACAGAGACCATCATGACAGTTTTAGTCGGCCTAGCCCACAGCAAAATATGTGCGGAGCCTTAAGGTTACCGACTGATACCAACCCTTTGTATGTCCCCACTGCGGGGGCACAGCTATCTTTCTACATCGAAGGAAGGTGAGCCCATACTCCATCACAGGGGCCAAGTCCAGGTGGGTGGAGGATTGTAAGACAGTGGCGAGCCTTACTGACGATGCCGCCCACATGGCCTCTGACATGGCTTAACGACTGACAAATTACATGACACACCAACGGCAAACGTGCCTTGAGAAGCGCGGAAGCGCTCGGAAAAAATGCCACTAGCCGTAGTTACGGGATAGTCACCCATCCAGCAACTGAGCGCGTCTGTTGTTGCTTAATACATGTAATTGATTCCAATCACTCGGTACCACTAGGCAACGAGCGCTTATGGTTACCTATTTTACATAGTTTTTATAATCATGTACTTACCATCATCAAATAATCAATATTGGCCTCCAAAGTAAACTCTTGCGGCAAACCTTTGGTCAAATCCTGAACCTTCTCCAAGGCAATATCGACCCATTTGCCCCAGCAAAAGAGACAACTTTCCATCAGCACCTTGCAAATTTCATCCCAACGCTTCATGGACTCGGGTTCCACCGACACAGTGATAGTGTTTGTCTCGTAGTTAATATAGCACTTGTGTAAGTGCGGCATAAGGCTGGGAATCGCTTGGGTGAAGCGAGCGGTGTAGATGGCAGTTGTTCGCTTTTGCAAGTCAGTCGTTTGGAGCGTTGGTTCTTCGAAACAGGCTTTGATGTACTGGAGTATGCTGAAATTACAGGGTTAATTGTTTATATCGTTATAACCAATTCGATTCATTTATTTCAAATATAAAAATTCAGGTAAAGTCGTTATTAATTTTAATCCATTCTAGTAACAAATTAAAAAAAAAAACAAATGTCTACAGAGTATAATATTTACGTCATTTATGACAGATTATGTATTTATTTTTACTTCCATACACAACAGTAAAGTTAATGAATATTTTATGTTTTACAACATTGAATATGGACTGGTTTGTCTTATAGATAGATAGAGAACACTTTATTGCACAACCAGAAAAATATTACAACAATGATTCTTAAATCTATACTATTATTCTTAATCTTATATTAGCATTTCTCATTTATACCCTCTGTGCCATCGATATCGACCCATGTATGTCCTCACTGCTGGGGCACGGGTACCTTACTGCATTGCAGGAAGGTTTTGCCATACTCCAACACGGGGGCCAAGTCCGGGTTGGTGTAGGTTTGTAAGAGAGTGGCGGGCCATACTGTCAGAAGTTATTAAGCGGGCCATAAGGCCTCTGACATGGCTGTACCGCACCGAATACAAAAATAACCAGACGAACTGAGAACCATCTGACTTCCAAAACACTCACCTATGAACATATTTGTCGCAAGTCTCCTTCAAGTAACTTTGCACTTCTGCCTTGTCCATATAAACTTGATCCCTGTCTTCCTCGTCGTCGTATGTAAAGAGAAGCTTCTCTTTACTGGTCTTGGCGTCGTTGCGCAGATAGACTTTCAAGTCTTCGAGTAACCTTTGTAGCTCCGTGTCTAAGGACTGACATAGTTTCTCGAGAGTGGGCGTGTAGCCTCGGTCTTGCAGCCACATGCCTGGAAGACATAGGAGAGTAGACTTGTCAGCTCAGGGTCTTGATGTCGAGATAAATAAGCAAGTGGACTGTATATATGTAAATTGATGGTTTCGATATCAACCAATGTATGTCCCCACTGTTGGGGCACGGGTCTCTTCCTGCATCGCAGAAAGGTTAGATACTCCACCACGCGGGCTAAGTCCGGGTTGGTGGAGGATTGTAAGGCAGTGGCGGGCCTTACTGTCAGAAGTTATCAAACCGCCCATAAGGCCTCTGACATGGCTTAACGACTGCCATTACATGACAGCCGGCACCATCGGCTAGACGTGCCTTGCGAAGCACGGAAGCGCTCGGAAAAAATCAACTAGCGGTAGTCACGGGACGGTCACCCATCCTGCACCTGACCGCGCCTATTGTTGCTTAACTCAAGTGATTCCAATCACTCGGTTCGACTAGGCCACGAGCGCTTCGCTTCAATTGTTGGTTTAATTGGAAATAAAAGAGAATACAAAAATAAGGTGTATCGACACGTTGGTGAGATGGTGTAAAGTGTAAAGCGCTAGCAAGTTGTCCGGCCGGTTTTGGCCTGCGGGGCGCGGGGCTCGTTAGGCACGTTAAGCCTTGGTGCCGGCTGTCATGCAATGGCAATCGTTACGCCATGTCAGAGGCCTTATGGGCGGCTTGATAACTTCTGACAGTAAGGCCTGCCACTGCCTTACAATGCTCCACCAACCCGGACTTAGCCCCCGTGGTGGAGTATTGCCTAACCTTCCTGCGATGCAGAAAGAGACCGGTGCCCCAGCAGTGGGAACACACAAGGGTTGATATCGGTCTCAGCCTACCGCTACGGGACACAGACAATCACGCCTGTTTGTTAGCTTTAGACCGAACAATAGTGTTAGCTGAAAGACAACGTAACTCCACAAATATCACCTTTCATGAGCGAATTCATGACTTTGACCACTTCTCCCCTAGTCTCGATGATTGTGTCGCCGATCAAGTCCTTCCACACGAACCAGTTGACGTCTGCTTCCTTTTCCGGTTCGCTCTCAGCTGAGACCTGAAGCCAATCGGTAGGATTATTATTATTAGACTAGCTGACCCAACGAACTTCGTACTGCCTAGCATTCGATTCTTTCGAGTCGATTTTTTAAAATTTGTTTTCTGTAAGAACTATCCTCGTACTTCAAGGAATATTCTAAAAGAATTAGCGAAATCGGTTCAGCTGCTCTCGAGATTTGCGCTTAGCAACAAATTCAGCGATTCATTTTTATATTATAGACTAGCTGACCCAGCGAACTTCGTACCGGCTAACAGTCGATTCTTCAATATTTTTTTTTTTATTTTTCTCTCCTCCGTAAGAACCATCCTCGTACTTCAAGGAATATTCTAAAAAAAGAATCCGCGAAATCGGTTCAGCTGCTCTCGAGATTTGCCCTTACCAACACATTCAGCGATTCATTTTTATATTACAGATAGATTAGAACTCTTTATTGTACACACCAAAAAACTAAATAGAAGGCTTACATATTATCTAAGTTTATTAATATTAGTTAATACACAAGTAGCTTTAAGCTGATGCGTGTATATCCCTTCCGTGCATTTGTTAAATGTTTATCTGGTCTGTTTTTAAATGAGTTCAATGAAGGAATCAGTGCTGATTACAGATTACCATGATTGAAGAAACTTCAAGCATGGCACTAGACAACAGCTACTTTAAGATGGTAGTTGAATTAGCATTAAATACTTCTGGCATCCACTCACACATTATATTTTCTGTACTGAAACTAATTATTACTCGACGCACACGCTTTTTATCAGCTTGTTAACGTACGCATAGCTCTTAAATAACTTTCACTTGTCCAGGCCTCAGAGTCTAATCTAATACTTATAGTTTTTCAATAAAATGATATAAGCACAACATTGGTTGTTATTTGCCTCAATTTGGTAGTCTACAAAGCAATAGCAGTACAATGTCATTCCAAGGGTATAACCGAGTTAAGTAGCACGGGTTATATCATTGCAATGCTATTGGTTACTTGACTAACGATAGTGTGAATGAAACGACCATCGACCATTGCCGGGCTAATTGACTCCATAGAACAACTATGCATTTTAGAGACTCGGCCTCTTGGTCCCAAACTGGGATACCCTGTGCTATGTATGGTAACCGGGCTAGGACATCGCAACGATAGTATATACCCAGACTGGGGCCGTTTTTACAAATTTATAAGAAGGTAAGTACCAAAACCCTATTTTTCAACCATCAGTACGGGTAGTAATCTCCCAGAGAGTCTATGATCTGCTATTTTTGATAGATAAAAAGTATGTGAACACACAGATAGCATTTGAGGAGTAGTTTTAGGAAGGAGGCTTTCTTTCAAGACAAATGGCCTCATTAATAAAAACATGGTTCCCCTAAAACACTCCAAGAGGCGTTTTATTTTCTGTGGTTATGACTTTACCATGTAAAATCTCCACCAGGTTATTTTAGTGAGCATTTTTAGAGTGTTTTTATAAATGGTATCAAGCCTTTGTACGTCCCCACTTGTGAGGCACGGGTCCCTTCCTGCATCGCAGGAAGGTCAGACCATACTCCACCACGGGGGCCAAGACCGGGTTGGTGGAGGAATGTAAGACAGGGGCGGGTTTTAGCGTCAGAAGTTTTTTTATGAATAACACAGTCAATCATGATAGTGGTGCTCCGGAATATAAAATCTCAAGAATCGTTATTGCCATTCACAAAACCGTACCTTGGTCAAGTCCACAAGCATCTGAGTCCGGTAATTGTCGTAGAGTCTCTCCCAGCGGGAGTCTATGATCTGCTTGACGCGGCGCGTGAGCAGCGGCTGGAAGTAGTGGCACCACACGTGCGTCTCCGGCGTGGAGAGAGCGGAACATATCGTGGGCCAGTTGGCGGGGGTTTCTGGTGACGAACATTATTGATTTAAGTTATGCAAAGAAGAATCGTAAATAGTGTTAATATAAATTTTGGTAAAAAAATTAAGTGCCCGGAGCCGGCGTGCGTGCATGCAACTACTTACGAATGTCGATGAAGCGAAGGTGATCTGTCAGGATCGTGGCAAGTGGCAGTCCCTGGTCTCTGCCTACCCCTCTGGGATACAGGCGTGAGGTTATGTATGTATACTTTTTGGTTAAGTGTCTGAGTTCTTGTCGTGTCTGTGATAAACTATTCGAAGTTGGCCGAGAATGTGGCTATGGGCACACGAGCCTCTCGAACTTAATAACTCACCAATCTTGAAAGCTTCCTCTCTGATCTCGTGCAGAACCTTGACTCTAGTCACGTTCTGGAGTAATATCTTGACGTTTTCGTCGATGAACGCCTTCACCCACTCGCTCCATTTCTGTACGCACGTCGTTATTTCTCCTTTAGCCAGGGCTTGCAATTCTTTGTTCGATGTTAACCTACAAATACGCAGATGTAATTAGACCTGGCCATTGTACGTAGCAAGCGCTGCGGTATGTAAATATTTAATTAGCCTACCCAATCAGGCTACTTAGCCAAGGCACCGGTACGCTTGTAAATAGTGGTCGGTACCATTCTATGGTAACTAAGGAGTTAGTCACCATTTTCGGGTATTGCAAAATGTTAAGACTAAATTGTTAGCGAGCGGTATTTCTTCTAAAAGTTTACAAATGTATACTTAGGTAATTTAGTATAAAAAGTTATGCCAGGATTCGTACCCACGAACTCCCGAATGTGAGTTCGGCGTTTACCACTGTGCTACCACCGTTTCAATACACAGATAATAGCAACAATACGATCCAATACACTTGTAAATCGAAACTGACGTTACTAGTTATTAAAAAATATACCTAACCCACAAATTGCAGATTCACATACTTACCTCAACGCGCGCTCTATGGAATACCATCCGAAGGAGAAAAACTGCTTACTTGGGGCATGTGTTCAGACACCCAAGATACAACTAAAAATGATAGGAAAAATCGCTGGCACGAGACGCGTAGGCCGGAGAAAGAAATCTTGGTTGAGAAACTTACAGATGTGGACTGGACTGCCGAGCTCCTCCGCCTTGCGAGAGACGGAGAGAAATATACAGAGCTAACTGCCAACCTTCGCTAGTGGGAGAAGCATCATAATAAGAAGAAGAAGAATAAGATACCAGAACGCTTGAAATTGGCATCCCACGGTGGGCACGCGTGGTGTTTAGAAGAAGAAGAAATACATTTATTTATCGCCACACAGACATATACAAAACGTAAAATAGAAACTAAATAAAAAAAGTAATAAAAAAAACAAACACGACAGAACACAGTAAGGGGATACGAGCCATGTCCATGCGGCGGTAAAACGGCCTCAGGCTCAGTAATTGCTGCAGGTTTATTGCCCACAGCACAGCAGGTTTATTGATTTTCAGCAACGGCCTGGTCCGGTGACTCACGGAAAGTCTCATCGAGACCCACAACGTACGATACAACACAACACAATACAATATAATACTAGACAGCACAATATAGCATAGCAATACTAGTTGTGAAAAAATCAAACTAATAAGTTGATGCAAAAAAAGTTACGACCGTTTATATTCTTTATTGCAAACAGTAGAATCGAAAGATCATTACAGATCATTGCGGTTTATGCCGCAAAAAAACTTGTATTTCAATACTCAAGCGAATCAAACTCTATAGGGTACTTCCCGTTGACCCAGAACTATGAACTTTGATAAGTAATATTGTCTTATACTAGAACTATGTCAAAACTATAAAATTGTAACTAAATTAAATCATAAAACAATTAGTCTTTGAAGTTCGGGAAAAGCTCGGAAAAAACTACGAAACTCTATTCCTAACTACTTATAATATGTAAGTACCTACCTTCAAATTGTAAGGAACCTCGGTGTGCGAGTCCGACTCCCACTTGGCCGGTTCTCGATTCACAAACTAGCGCCTATCAAATATCATATTAAAGTCAGGTGGTCTCTTACCTATAATTTTCAATGACAGGCGGTAACATTTTCAGGGCAGTTGGATCACTGAATTGTATGAGCTCAATCAACGGTGTTGAGTCCTTTTTGTACAAGTCTTTCAACTTGGTTAGCACTGCGCCACCGTCGTTGTCTGAAAGTAGAGATAATACATCTTTATAATACAGAAGCGCTCGTGGCCTAGGCGAACCGAGTATTGGAATCAATCACTTGACTTAAGCATCAACAGGCGCGGTCAGGAGCAGGATGGGTGACCGTCCCATGACTCCCGCTAGTGGCATTTTTCCGAGCGCTTCCGTGCTTCGCTAGGCACGCTAAGCAGTTGGTGCCGGGTGTCATGTAATGGCAGTCGTTAAGCCATGTCAGAGGCCTTAAGGGCGGATTGATAAGTTCTGACAGTAAGGCCCGCCACTGTCTTACAATCCTCCACCAACCCGGACTTGGCCCCCGTGGTGTAGTATGGCCAACCCTTCATGCGATGCAGGAAGAGACCCGCGCCCCCGCAGTGGGGATATACACGGGTTGATATCGAGTATCAAGTTATTTTTAAACACATCATGCCATTTATATCCAAAATACGACCATTCAGCAGCGACCGTCGTATCGTAGTTTTTTTAAATGTATATGTGGCTCGCGGCTTTCGACATCTGGATCAGTTGGACTCAAAAGTGACCAACGTCGAAGCCATTTGACGGATGCACAAGAAGATGGATCTTGTTCGCACCATCAAGCAGCGGAAACCTATTTCGGCCATGAGCTGCGCCACTTGCTGCAGACTATTTTGATGGGCAAGGTGAAAGGAAAGAGTGGTCTGGGCGCATTTAAATATGGTCAAGTACCTGACACATTTCTAAAGAGGTCCTTACCAACGAAACAGGAGTAAACCAGCACCACAGTCTTCAAAACAATCCTCACACCGTTGACAATCTTATCTTTGATCTGCGCTTTTATGTCGCCCTCCAAAATACTCGTCAGGTCGAAACTTAGTGTGGATTTCAGGCTGAAAGATCAAGAAAGTAATTTATTTACCTCGATGCATAAGAGTTTTTTGTTTAAGTATTTTGTTTTTAGTAAAAGCGCTCGTGGCCTAGCGGATCCGAATGATTGGAATCAATCACCTGGTTAAGCAAAAACAGGCGAAATCAGATGCTGGATAGGTGATCATCCCGTGAATACCGCTAGTGGCATTTTTTTCTAGCGCTTCCGTGCTTCGCAAGGCACGTTAAGCCGTGGGTGTCGGCTGTCATGCAATAGCAGTCGTTAAGCCATGTCAGGGGCCGTATGGGCGGCTTGATAATTTCTGACAGTCAGGCTCGCACTGTCTTAGAATCCTCCACCAACCCGGACTTGGCCCCCGTGGTGGAGAGTGGCCTAACCTTCTTGCGATGCAGGAAGAGACCCGTGTCTCAACATTCGGTAAGTACAAGGGTTGATATCAAGCTGGCTGGATTGCGTACCTTTTTTAAGTTGCAGTTGCTTTACCACTCGTGAAGGAAAATATTGTGAGGAAACCAGACAGTTTAGGCGTGAGCCCTGTGGCTCGTTGTGGTGACCTCGCCTTGTATTTTTAATGCGTGTAGAATAAAAAAAGGCAGTAAATACTCAAAATTGAAGAATGATTTAACTATGCGTGTACAAAGTAACAGTTGGCAGTAGTAAGTTGGCAGTAATAAGTTGAAAATTAGGCAACATTAAATCTTCAAATTCCTGCGTAATTCAGTATAGCGACAAGTACCACCGGGTCACGTGTTAGGTTTAATGCTCGTCGCAGAGTGAACACAGAGTGTCTGAGGTATTCACGAAACTCTGCACTTGAAATTGCCAATTCAACGTTGGGTTGGTGGGCACATTTGGTAATTAAGCCGTTACTTTCTCTCAGAAGGTCCGCGGCCTAATGCAGAGCCCTATATACGGACATAACGTAAGGATTGATTGATTAACTCACCTGCCATTGCTTGTCAACTCTATCAGGGTGTCCAGGAGTTCGGGCATGCTTTGCGAGTCAAGGAGATAAAGGCTGATCAGGCACGAACAGGCCACCTGAGAAATAAGGTGTAAATGTTACACAGTTTAAACCTTAGATTACATAACATAACCTTCCGCCTGTATCCCTGAGGGGTAGGCAGAGACTAGAGACACCACTTGTCACAACCCTGACAGATCATCACTTCATTCGCTTCATCAACGTCCATAAGTCTTTGCATGCACGCACGCCGTTCCGGGTACTTTTTATATTCCTCTTTGCTAATACATTACCTATTTGGTCGACATTAGGTACTTCTTAACAGTAATAATAGACTACCACACAACGCGGCGTGCGTGCACCGCGGTTCATAGTTCTGATAGACCAGATAGTAAAATAAAAATAGTGTAATCATGTGGGTACAGTGATATCGTTCCGATGTTAAATCTAACTGCAAAGTAGGTAGTCGGGGCTGTAAGTAATGCAATTTGCTTAAGTCAGATGTCGCTGCCTGTACGTAATACAGAGAATATTGTAAAGAGGTTCGAAATTTCACTGATGCCGTGAGTCGCCCATTGGCTCAATTGGTAGAGCGCTGGTACGGATAGCCAGAGGTTGCGGGTTCGAATCCCGGCATGGGTGAAATTTTTAGCCTCTAAATAGGTTTTTAAATTTGTTCCTTAGCACGGGTTAGTGCATTAAAAATAAAAATAGTGTAATCAGATAGTACCTACTAATTATTTGAGAATTTTTTGAAACAATATTTCTGAGATCAATTTTTTTTTATTCTACGTCAATACTTAAAAGTAAATGTCTAAATGAATTGCTCGTTTTATAACTATACATTGACAATCCTTCACCAACCCGGACTTGGCCCCCGTGGCGGAGTATGGCGTAACATTCCTGCGATGCAGAAAGAGACCCGTGCCCCAGCAGTGGGGACATACAAGGGTTGATATCGATAACTATACATAATTGCGGCTTTCAAAACACCTAAATTTCAGCGGGAATACCATATATTACCGTACATTGCATAGAAGCGCTCGGGGCCTAGCCGAAACGAGTGACTAGAATCAATCACTTCAGTTAAGCAACAACAGGCGCGGTCAGGTGCAGGATGGGTGACCGTCCCGTGACTACAGCTAGTGGATTTTTTTCCGAGCGCTTCCGTGCTTCGCAAGGCAAGTTAAGCCGTTGGTGCCGGCTGTCATGTAATGGCAGTCGTTAAGCCATGTCAAAGGCCTTGTGGGCGGCTTGATAACTTCTATGTGTTTAGTGCGAGTTTGTCAGATCCAATCGAATAACTTTACTACCGCGTTAATCTAGCATTGAGTAGTGAATATGAGTAAGTTAACCGTTCGAACTGGCAAAACGCTGTCACAGTACAACTCGCACTCGCGTTTAATCGTGTTTTGGCTGGTAAACGTGTTCACTTCTCAACGTAAACCATTACAACTCGCACTCAGCAATTTCAATTTCCATACTTGTCGCTAGGTGGCGCTTCCTCGATGCCATAGAAATATGAGTTTACGTTAACGCGATAGAGTAGTTAAAAAACTCGCACAAAGCACTCTGACAGTAAGGTCCGCCACTGTTTTGCAATCCCCCACCAACCCAGACTTGGCCCCCATGGTGGTGTATGGCCTAACCTTCCTGCGATGCAGGAAGAGACGCGTGCCCCAGCAGTGGGGACACAAGGGTTGATATTGTATACCATATATTATCATTACATACTTACCTCGACAGTAATATCCACATCCTGCAGTCGCTCCTTGCACAGGTCAATGATGGTCTGGTTAAAGTTGGATATGGAGTTCCATTGCTGCTGCACCAATCTCTGTAGTGATTGGAAGCCTGGCTTCGCGTTTTTGCCTCCAATTTGTAGTTGAAGACCTATGAGATTACCGTGTTCACATTTTAGATAAATAGATAGAGCGACGGTAACCCAGTGGGTAGATGGAGTCAAGGTTCGATTCCCAAAGAGGGATTGCAGATAGATTTTAGTCTGGAATAGCACATAGGCTATTTTTTTTTCAGGAAAAATACACAATAAATTACAGGTGAACGAAGTCGCGGGTTAATATATTGTATAGTCTGTTAGCTTTTAGAATATACCTCAGGCTCTAGAGAAGGCTTCGGTTTTCGCCGAAAGCACACGAGTGTAATACTACTTCCTGCTCAAACAAAAGTTTTATACAACTTTTCTTCATTATTTTAAAAAGTTATGTGAAATTAAGTGTCATATTTGTTCCGATATTTCTATTACACGAATATAATTCCGATTCTATCCGATAGTAGCCGAGGTATATTCTAAAAGCTAACAGACTATACACAATTTGTAGAGTAGTTAGAAAAATAACTTCCACACAACACAATAACTTGTCCTGGTCCCAAACTAGGATACCTTGTGAAAACATGGAAATATACCCAGACTGGGGCCATGTGTACAACTGTACGGTGACCCCCAGTGGGAATCAAACCCACAACCTTCTGCATGGTAATGAGACAGTCAGATAAGCCAATGTGACTGTACATTATTTTAAAAACTAAAATTTTAGAGGCTAAATTTTATTATGTTTGAGATGTATAGTTATCGCGATTTAAAGTTGATTTGCAGGCTACAAAGCCGTCCGCGCATAAGGAGACGCAGGCGACGCAGCACAGTTCAGTACAGGGCATTGGCCAGGGCAGTGGAGGGTGACATAGGCCCCCACCGCATGCTGCGACGCATGCATCAGCTTAAAAGCCTGCGCAGACGAGGGACCATCTCCCAGGTACTTTATTGTCCGTCGATATAAATCTCTTAGAAATTGTATCGAATAACGAACACGAAGGACTAAAAGTACCACGTACAAAAAGTCCCTCAAGTTACCGAGGACATCAAGAGACCGGACTGGACAAAAATTCGGTTTTTTCTTTTAAGACGCCTTTTCTTTTTCAACTTCATGTAAATTACAACACAATGTAATCTCAGAATATTTGCTTCCATAGCGTACGCTTCACTCAATTTCCGGGGAACAAAATGACCGCATACAGTAGGCGTTGAGTCCGCGACAAGTACTTGGAGGACATTTTTTACATTTCAGGGACTTTTGTCCCTCGGGGACCAAAGTCCCACGTCTGCGCAGACCTTTAAGCTGCCTGTGTATTAACTAATAGTAATAACAATAAAACCTGTGTTGACATGTCTAGCCATGATATACAGTTGAGTAGCCTTGATAAAGTCTTCAGCCTCAATGCAAGTCCAAATCTTTTCTGGTATTTCCATAAGCAATTTTATTTGTACAGAGATACTGTGCACTGGATCTGAATTTTGTTGTAAGCTGTAACAGTAAAACCATGATCATGAGTGTATGCCAGAGGAGGAAGCAGAACTAAATTAAGATGATAATATTATGCTATGTGATTGAGCGGATGGCAGTCAGGGAGTATTCCAACAACATGACAATAGTACTTCTTGATGACTTGTATCAAAATTGACGCAATCAAATTAATATTTCCTGTAGTATTTAACGTAAGAAACTGAAATATATTGATTATGCTAAGTATGCAGGATGGGTGCAAAATTTTAAAAATAAAAAAATTTATCCGCTTTTAATTCGGAACGGTGATGCAGGAAGAGACCCATGCTCCAGCAGTTGGGACATACAAAGGGTTGATATCATCACCATAGCATCAATAACTGGTGATGCTCTTACATGTAATATCAAACGGGTCTAATCACCTGCATAGTTTAGTTTCACCATGTGGTCAAGTCGGATGGTCAGACGGAAAGTGGATATGAATAACTACTGACCGCAAAAGTCGGTATAACGGTCTACAGCTAGCCGTAGACAGTGCTATGATGATGGTGAAAGAAAAAACTAAGAAACTTACCTCAAACCAACTTTAGGCTTCTCATGAATCTTGAACCCAATCAGATGAGTATCATGCAAGTTCTTGCAGGTCGCTATCATCTCTCCAATGTGACTGAGAGTGCTGCTTGTTGTCTGTTTCATTTCCTCAATTGTGTCGGCGGCCTGGATTAGGTCTCTGTACCTTTCACTGAAGAAAAGAATAGATGGCTAATTTTATGCTATTGCATGAAAGGTGAATGCAAATGAGTTTGTGACATCAATTTGTAGTAGCAATCGTCATCATCAACCCATTATGGCTCCACTGAGGGGCACGGGTCCTTTCCCTGAGAAAGGTATAGGCAATACTCCACCACAGGGGCCAAGTCCGGATTGGTGGAGGCTTGCAAGACTAGTGGCTAGTCTTACTGTGAGAAGCTTTCAAGCCACCCTAAGGCCTCTGACTTGGCTTAATGACTGTAGTAGCAATATCACTCACTAATTGTGAAGGAAAGGCAACCTATCTGAGGTGTTTTAATTCCTCGGTGCTTGAAATTACCAATATGCAGTGGGCACTCTGGTAATTAAATCCACACTCTCTCTTTTTCTGAGAGAAGGCATGGGTGTTGCAGTAAGGGCTCAATCATTAGCTGCACATTATATTGGCAAAGTTGTCTGAGATAAGAGTTTACAGTAACACATTAATTAATAGAATAAAATCTGTGAAGAGGGGTTAGTTTTTCAGGTTGTAATCGATTAACTAACGAAGGACAATGTATTTGTTACCAGTTTCAAGTGAGAAGCTTCTTACCCCACCATGGCGCGCAAATCTTCCCGCTTCCTCTCGATTTCATATTGTAATTTCTTCTGAACATTGTCGATATCAGCGACATAGTGAGTTTGAAATAACTCGTCTGGAACTATTTCTAATAAGTTGGGCTGAGCCATTTCGCATGGACACTCTTGCTAGGTAGAGTTTCGCAGAAATTACGCCAGTTTTCAAGTAAAATGTGATTCAATTCTTTTCCATAGCGCCCCTAAGATTCTGCCAAAATTGTTGTGTAAACACAAAACAATACATCACGATTGCCAACTCCAATTCAAATGTCAAACTCTCCACAGACTACATAAAAAAGTGCAGATCTCAGATTAATGGGAGCCAGATCAGGGATGTTATACGTGTCATAATTATGGTACATGTACCATAATTCAGTTGTTCGTACCATGTACCATGATACATCCATTATGGTACGCGAAAGTACCATAATTTTCCCATTTTTTGATCACAAGTACTTTTGCATCACATCTTTCGCTTTTGCTGTTGACGAGTTTTTTATATATACCGATATCTAGCAACACTAAAAAATTATGCATTCATTTCGTTCAGTAAGTTGATAAGAACGTTCATATCTGTGATAGTTTTTGCAGTCTGTGGATTGTAAGTGAACTTCACAGGTGAATCTTCAAAAAGTTGAACCACGGACAAAGAAAGACGGATGAAACCTTCTATAATCACGAGTGAAGCATACAAATGGCCGCCGTCTCTTTATATATGCGTGCCATCGGTGTTGCCACATAAATATCACTTTGCCCACTTTTTCAAATCGAGAGAATTCAGGGTGCTAACTAGCGCCACCAATGGAAAAAAGTTATAAGTTGTGTTATAATACGTTTTAATTTAAAAGTGAACATGAGAAATCTTAACAACTGTAATAACTATTTTTACAACATACAGTCTAGAAACTAGAATCAACAACCAAGGACTTTAATCACTTTCCGCCAAAAACAGCCGGTTTGACGGAAATCGATTAAATTTCTATTCTATTGACCATATGTTCTAGACTGTAAGTTTTAAAAATAGTTATCACAGTTGTTAAGATTTCTTATGTTCACTTTTAGATAAAAACGTTTTTTTTATGTTATGATTTAAGTATATTCTTTTTTTTAACCTATGCTAAGAACAATTTTAAAAACCTATTTAGAGGCTAAAAAATCCTGCAAGTGATGCAAATTACTTCAATCAGATGTCGCTGCCTGTACGTAATACAGGGAGTACCTACTGTAAAGAGGTTCGAAATTTCACTGATGCCGGTGAGTCGCCCATTAGCTCAGTTGGAAAGAGCGCTGGCACGGATAGCCAGAGGTCGCGGGTTCGAATCCCGGCATGGGTGGAATTTTTAACCTCTAAATAGGTTTTTAAAAAGTTATAATTTTTCCATTGGTGGCGCTAGTTAACGCTCCGAAACGCTTTAAAGAGGTGTTAGCTAGCATTGATAGCACTTCCGTATCGTAATTGCAGTGCAGTGCCCTTACAGGGCTCATGTTGCGCACTATTATACCTATATGTTAAGACCTATTCTGTACCACATGAAGCAATAAAAGAAACTTGAACTTGTTATAATCCCGGGATTCCGGGATCGACAAATTTAGATTTTATTATAGAATCAAATCGGGTGTAGCTATATTTACTTACTTAAAGGTGCTTATATGGAGTGCAGTTTTGTATTAAAAAGTTGGGAGTTTTGGAATCGATAAATTTAGTGTTTTTATAACAGATATAACAACTGGCTCTTATTTCTACTTCATTTTTAAAACATTGATAGCAAACACGAAATAGAAAGAAAAAATAATTAAAATTAACGTAAACCAGCGTCAACAACTAACTCATGCGCTCAACTTACGCACATTATCACATTTGACGAATAAGTTGAAAGTTTAGGATACAAAATATCTAATTAATATCACTGCCACCTACAACGGTGGCGGGTGTTTGACAACTTAACTAATATCAGCTGGATGTCAGCTGTGGATAGTTATTGTAAGCTATCTCTTGTTTTTTTTATATTTGTGGTATAGCCATTGGCACTTTAAAGAGAAATAGACGGCTCATGCACAACGTTGTTAGATGTCCACACACAGCACGGCTTGCACAGCCCGAAACAAACTTAAAAAACGAGCGCGCGTAACTCTATCTCTTTCTTGCACGCAAAATGCGTGAAAATGGGAAGCGCAGCATCACCCGATGATCGTAAAGTTTGTGCCGGCCTGTACAATAGAAAAGGCTATGATATTTCATTATGAGTGCGAGTGAGGCGGCAATTTTCATACATTAGATATTTTTTTTTTTTAATTTATTTGGGTTATTGACAGATAAGTTACACGCTTTCATTTCCTTATTATTAACTTATTACATTGCAAGAAATGTGTACTATCTACAAATAATAACCACAACATGCATACTTTTTAAAAACACAAACTTAACCTAGTGTTAGTCTTATGCAGTACCGTTAGTGTTGGTACTCTAGATAAGTAACAAACAGAAAAGGAGAAAAACCTTCTTAAGAAAAAATTAATATCCTTATAAAGTTATTTTTTACGATTGTAGAAAAGAACCGAGACTTAGTTTGAATTGTTATTTTACTGGATCTAAACAGATTTCCTTAATCGTTTGCGTTGTAGTCGAGAATATGTCCAATTCGTCCCTGCGTCGGTTATAGGCTGTCATAATGCGATTAAGAGGCGCGTGGGTGCCCAAGTTTGTGCGATGTTTAGGAAGCGCAAAGGGAAAGCGGTTACCAATTCTGCTGTTGATACGCGGAACCCTGAAGTTGACCTTTTCTAAGATCTCAGGGCATTCGATGCTACCACTCATCAGCTTGTGCAGAAAAAGCATGTCTGCACGCTCACGCCTAGTACTCAGCGGTTCCATGCGGTAATGGCATAATCGCTCCGAGTACGATTTCAGTTTACGAGCCAACCCATCAGCAAATGAAAGGTGGTAGAGGAATCGCTTCTGTACCCTTTCAATTCTTTCTATATGAACGTTGTAAACAGGGTTCCACGCCGTGCTGCAATATTCCAAGATGCTGCGTACATAGGAACTGTATAGCAGTTTGATCACGCTTGAATTACGGAATAATTTAGCTTTACGTACTACGAAACCCAACGATCTACATGCTCTTTTTGTGATCTTGTCAATGTGTACGACAAATTTTGCGCATTTGTCCATTTCCACACCGAGATCTCGAATAGATTCGACGTTTTCGAGGCTTCTGTTATTTATGGTGTAGCTTTTGGTGATGGGCTTACGTTTACGGGTGAAAACCATTTGGTTACACTTGGATATATTTAGGGACATATAGTTCTTGTTACACCACTCGAAAATCCTGTCGATATCAGACTGCAATAAAAGGGTATCCTCAATGCTTCCTATTTCTTTGTACAACTTCAGATCGTCCGCGTAGAAAAGCGCCTTTGAGTGTTGTACACGTTCTAGGGCATCGTTAATAAAAATAACGATTTGAAAACAATATGTTATTTTATAAGGGTTACGGTTGCGTATTTCCATAACTCTAAAACTACTACTCCGAAAAAGCACTAATAAATGCAAGAAATACATAATTCGCCACTTTTTGGGAATATTTCCCGAAAAAAACTGGTATCACTGCTTTAGACATCCCGATTTGTAAGTAAATAAGAAAAGTAAACAAAACCTAATAAGGAGAAAATATCAAGAATCAGTAACTTCAAACATTACTTACGCATGGTAGGTACTCCCTTGAGACTTATTGCATTTTTTGAGAAGTTTTTACACCACCGTACCACACAAGACGGCATTTCTTAAAATTTTCATTTGTGTACAATAAGACTTACTGGCACTGCTGCCCAGAGCGTAATGGAGCCAGAGTGTCCGACTTGGTTTATCTGTGTGAGTTAGCTCGTGTATGTACACGAAAGTGTAGGACTAGCGGTGCTTCACACCCTTTCAATGCAAGAAGGCATCCGTCTTTCTTTTACATCCATGAGTTGAACTTAGTCAGAAGTAGCGAATAGGACAGATTAAAAAGAAAAAAGCGAGTAGTGTTTGATTCAAGAATTTTTGAAAATTCGAAAAAAAATTTAATACTTTAATTAATAGTACCTACCTAATTTATTAAATCCGTAAGAGTTACCCTACCTGTACCTTATTTTTTTCAAAAATACCATAATTTTTAACGTCTGGTGCCATAATTCAAAAGTTGGCATCTAACATCCCTGAGCCAGATTTACATGACATGTGCCATACAGACACAGCAACAGCATACAGCGATTTTGATGTCTTTTTCTTGATTTTTGTTCCCATTATATATTTTTCCTTTCCTTTTTAGGCCCTATCCTAAAGTGAGACAGATAGACGATATCATCGCGCGGGGTAAAGTCCGTGCGCCATCATAGTATCACTTTGATACTTACCGCCTTGGCACGCGGCGGCTTTTCCAGACTTATTATACTCTATGGGCATTTCACAAAAGAAGAGGAAGCCGACGCAAACACGCCAGTAAATTTGGCTCACCGCTGGTCATTCTATAAAGCGTCGTATTGCTTTCAATACGACGCTTTATAGAATTTGTCTGTTCAAACAGTGCCGGTTTTAGCACTATCAGCGCCCTGGACGAGATTCATACGGCGCCCCTTCCTCCTTATTTTACTCGCACCTTCGAACTTTTTCTCTCTCTCTCTCTCTCAAATTTGATAGAATGCGCTTTCGATACAATCTTTTTTTACATAAACCTAGGTTTGATTTTTTTACAACTCTATGGGACTATAGACTTGAGTATTTACCCAACTCAAAAACTTTCGGGGATCAGGGCAGCTTTCGCGTTGTTCGAAGATACGAGTTTTCAACTCCAACGTAAAATAGGTTCTCTTGTACGGTTCCGAGTCCGTGTTCGTGCGTTCAGACATCTCACCAGGTATTTATTAACAAATGTCTCAGGCAGATACTGGGTATATTCTGGCCACAAAGAACACGGAACCAGAACCTCTGGAAGTGTTCCAATCAGATACCAGTCCACCTAGAAATCCTGGATAGGAAATGGCGCACTACGGCGCGACAAGAGATTCCTGACCAGACAAACACTTACGTATACCCCATTGGGCAGCCGAAAGAGGGGGCGGCCAAGGACCACCTGGAAAAGATCAATAAACCAAGAGGCCAAGTCGATCGGCACTAGCTGGCCTGAATTTGAAGCTGCCGCGAACCACCGTCAGAAATGGAAATCTGTGGTTGAGGCCCGATGCTCCGCTAGGAGTTAAAGGACCAATGAAGAGAGAGAGAGAGACTTGAGTATATAGCTCAAATGTCAGCTTGATACCTCCACGCATCCTCGAAATACAGACAGTTTAATACGCTCAGCTTTTTTCCGGGATCTGTTTAATATTACACAAAAAAGGCCATGATTCCGAGTAACTTATTTAGCTAAAGCAGCAAGTATAAATTCACCAGAAGTAGAAGTAGTACCTAATTGTTTCGAAATTTTACCAAAATATAAAAGTAAATCTTATGAATCATGGAAAGAACATTATAATAAAAGATCAGTAGAAAAAGGCATTTGGTATAGGACATTGCAGTGTGAACCTACTCGCATTCCGTGGTTTTTAAATATAAATTTAAGCAGGAATCTTATTATACTGGCTCATAGAATCCGCTCTGGTCACATCCCATTAAATAATTTTGGTTTTCTTATGAAAAAAGTCCAATCACCAAACTGTGAGAAAAGTGGTACTGTGGAAGATATTCAACATTTGTTAATGGAATGCATAGGAAACCAACATAAAAGAGACGCACTGATAGATGCACTCAATATAAACATTTTAGAAGTAGGCAAGTTCCAGACGTTACTCTCCGATCCCATTTCGAAAGAAGCGATGTTAATTTATAAATTTGTCAGAGATAGTTTAGATAATCGTTAAGACTCTGTTAACTTAAGTTAATAACTTTAGAATAAGGTACAATGGTGCTGACATGTCCTCGTAAGGTACAAAAGCCCCTAATGAAATAAAGATTTTAAAAAAAAATCACCACTGGAATAGTTTGTACAGTCATTTTATCTCACGAAGGCGGGCAGGCAAGTCTTTGTTTCTACAGTGTTAAGGTTCAAATTCGTCAAAATCACCCGCCTTCCTGAGATAAAAATACTATACCAATATAGCGGTGTTTAAACAAACAAATAATTTTTTTTTAAACCTATTCAGAGGCAAAAAATTCCACCCATTCCGGGACAATTTAGGGAATTTAAGTAGGTATAAATATATAAACGGCGTTCACAAAGGGGCGCCTGCGGCGCGTGCCCGGCGCCCTGGGCGGTCGCCCTACCCTAAGGCCGCTACTGTGTGTGAATGCTGTGCTTGTAACTTATTATAAATGCGCTTAGGGGTGTTGACTAGCGCCATAAGAATTGAATGTTGATCGCTGCGATAAAATGATTTTTGTCCTTGGAAGGACAGCAAGGTGCCTCTAAATGAAACTTCGAATGACCCAAAGACGAAGGTTTTGTAAAATATAAAAGCAAATTCTAGTTAATGTCCATCAACGTTGTGTTAAAATTAATATGTCTGCGCCCATCACAGATACTTTAAAAATAGTATATCGAGTATTTTACGACGACCAAGAACCACGAAGGCATTGTATACGCTTCTATAATCAAATTCCTGAAGATATATTAAGCTTGCCTGAAACGCGGTTCAAAAAACGCTTTGTGCCAAAAGGGCTACTAACAGAAAGAATATTTAGATGACAATCATGTCTGGAATTAAAGCCAGTACAATGCGTGAGTTCTATGTTTTTAAATAATTATGCAAACTCTGTTAATTAAGGACTTTGAAAAGACTAAGTTTGGAGTTTTTTGTCATTTTTTTCTCCAGAATGATCCAGATTTTGAAATGGACATCTAGTTTTAATTGTAACGTTCATTAAGCCTTAGTTTCTGCGCTAATTTGAATAAAACCTGTTCATTTAATTTTATTCCACCGTGCGGACGACTAAATTGTATTGTTGAAATATTTTTTTTTTTTTTTTTACTATAACCAAGATTGCCTTCGTGTGTACCGACACTATCTAAGCGAACGTACTTTATCTTGAAAGTGTAATCATATCATAATTTTACAAAAGCTCAGAATATCTCCACCACATCGTCCCCAACTATGACAGGCCACATCCGTGGACAGGCCATGCGAAGGACAGCCATATCCAAGGGCTCGGAGCTCATCGCGAATTTATGCCAAGATTTCCAAGTATCCTCCGGTAGAAACCACCGGATATGCTCCGGGCAAGCGGCTCAGCCTGAAATCCCGACTCAATAGCTAAAAAAGTCGCTAAACTTGAGTCAGCAACATGACCAGTTGTCCAGTTTCGCTCACATCACACAATTACAGCACAGGGGGGAGAGTCTCTAAATTGCATAGTTGTTCAATAGTCATATTAGTCCAGTAATAAACGTTTTATTCACACTATCGCTAGTCTAGTAACCAATCGCATTGCAATCGCGTGCTACTTAACTCGGCGTCTTGCACGATTCGATCTTCTTCGCGAGAGATATCTATTTAATTTGAGCGGGTTATCAGACTACCAAAGCTTTGTAGACTACCAAATTGAGGCAAATGACAACCATTGTCGTGCTTATACTATTAGAATTTAGGGAGTGGGGGGCGAGTCTCTAAACTGCATAGTTGTTTAATAGTCATATTATTCGGTAATGGTTCTTTCATTCGCACAGTCGGTAGTCTAGTAAACAGTCGTATTCCAATGGTATAACCCGTGCTGCTTAACTCGGCGCCTCTCGCAATTCGATCTTTTTCGCGAGAGATTTCTATTTAATTTGCGCGAGTTGTGCCCCTGGAATGACATTGTACTGCTATTGCATTGTAGATTATTGTTCAATATTCTTCAAGCGGACGCTCTAATGTCGCGTCGATTTCGTAGGAAATGTTATATTAGTATTTTATGCAGTCTATTATGTCTGCGATGGTCATGTTGTGTGGTCATGGATCCGTCGGTTCTGTTTTCAGACCTAGGTGGTCTGACTCTGTTAAACTGTTAAACGGAGTTTACACGTTCAATCTGGCGTCAGTTCAGTCCGTGACCTTGTTCAAGCTCGGATTGATGCCAGACTGATAAAGCATGAAAATATTCGAATATCCGTTAGTCTGGGCCATCAGTCCACTGAATAGACAATCAGTCTGCAGTCAGTCTAACCAGACTGATGAAATTGACTGACGCCAGACTGAACGTCTAAACTCCGTCTTATAATAGGTTTGGGAAGTTTAGACAATAGCAGTACATTCTGAGAGCAGTACATAAACAGTGAAATGAAACAAGTAGAAAGGAAATAATAAATATAATTAAAGTAATACAACACAATTAAGTTTTGCAGGACGATAACAATCACTCTCACATAAAACCTGATGCTCTGAAACTAATTGACAAATTCACATTACTGATTTACCTGTCTTATATAACATTATTATCACAATATTTCCAGATCATGATGGAGTCATCGGTGTTTATTAAACTATCAATTATCGAACACCGGGTTTAGAATTAAAGATATCGAACGGAACAAAATTGTAGTCTACTACTTTTCATGGAATTTATGACCGCAATCGATATTAAATCTTTCCATAGATCTATCCCAAAGGCTACATCCCACAAAGCACAACACAAGGCACTTGTGTTTTTCTTTCTAAACAGGGTGTGACATAATTCCCATCTTGCTTTATTAAAAAGGTGTTCTTTAAATTGTTACAAACTACTATTACTATGGAAACGAATTGTTCTCCCTCATTCGCATTTTCAATAATTATTGTCAATTGAAGTATGTTCGTTCAGTACCTACCTAATTTTTGTATGTTTGATTTTGTCAGAAAGACGTCGTGTAAGAAGTTCGTTATTTATTATGAAAATAACCATTCACTTGCTAAGGGCGAAGGAAAACATCGGCATCGTGAGGAAACCGCTGTGTCCAAGGTGTTCAAATACCTCGGCGTTTGAAATTGTAAATCCGGGGTGTGCACGTGGTAAATACGCCCATTCTCTCTCTCTCTCCCTGACAGAAAGACTAGGTATGCTTGCAGTGGGACGTTTATGGACTTCATAAAATAAAATGTTTGTGCCGTCACAGACCACATTTTATCAATAGGTAAACTCATCCTTTTCCATTCCTGTGCTATGCTAAATTTAAATGTTGGAATGTGCAGTGAGAATTAATACCGTTCATTTCGTACCCCTAAGATACCCGGCGTGAATGCAACAATTAAATTTATTAATGTTGATGAATCGAAAGACATCTGTCAGGATCTTCAGGATAGCGTGAGTTTGTATTATGTTTGTCTTATGTCATGCGTTTTTTAACAACAAAAAATTCAACTGTTCCATACAATTATTATAATGTCGCAAGTGTTTATAACGAATTATTCCCATAGTAAAAGACGTCGGTATGTGGACTCCCTTTCAATAACATAAGAGATTACGATACACCCTGCATTTGTGGTCAATGCAATAAGCTGCCAAGATTTATCTAAGGTACACAGTATTCCTTATCACCTAAACGCATATTAAATAATATTTAAGTTTTAATCAATAATCTGTCAAGTTTAAAATAGTGTATGTTCAGACAAACCTGTGTGTTCTGTTGAAAAGAACGTAAATTCTTTGTTTGGGTAGGTAAGGATTTATTACCTAACAGAATACAAAATTGTAGACTCTTACTCCGGATTTACTTACGGGTGTTGTTATATTGGAAAAGTCCGACCAGGTTTCACTCCGATTCGCAGAGCTTATCCGGACTAAAAGTCTACAATATGTTGTGCTAACGAAAGTTTTAGTTCAAGAATAGAACATGTCGAGAAATTTGCCTAAATATAAATCTATGAAGTGGAATAGACTAATCCACAATTGTAGCTAACTCGAAAACAATCGATAAAGACGTATTTGTAGACCAGCCGTAATTATCTAAGTAATTAGTCTTTTTTGCAGATGAGGTGCCGTACATTACAAATAAATGCAGCGAAAAATTCAAAGACCATTGTAAAATAAATCAGTCCGATTCAAATAAAAATATATACTTAAAAGCAACTAAACTTAAATCTTCAATAAAATATACAAAATGAAAAGTGTCGAAATAGTTATTTCATTATACTTAATTAATAATAATAAATGTGTTTCTTACTTTTATTATAAAAATATACAATAACACTAAAAATATCCGCGTTCAACATTGATCTATGCTTTTTTGTAAACATACTTTTTATTACAGTAAATAAAAATACGCTTGCATTTGACCAGTCACCACTAGAGAATGAAGAAATCTCTTATTTGAAATTTTTGTCTTCAAGGGCCAATTTGTCTATGGCTAATTTGAAATTTACTCCAGCAACTATTTTAAATAGATACAACCAATATGTGCGTTGGGTACGCGAGTATTTTAAACTCAATACAATTCAACAGGCGCCTGGTCAAATGCAAGCGTTCACAGACTCACCAATGGCTGAGAACGAAGTTTAGTCCACCGGTTCCGGTTGCATAGCAACGCCGCCATGTTTTCCGCCATTTTGAGTGTGCACGCTTAGTTGCAAGATCTCACTCCATATAATCACGAATGCCCTTCACGTTCCAGTTTTTGCACAACCTTTCCTTATAAGCTCTTGCAAGCAAGTTAACTTTCACTATAGGTAAATACACCATGTTGGACCGACATTTCCTCAACACAAGTCCCGTTTTTATTGCCAACCGAGATTACTCCTTACCGAGCACGCGTCAGAGTTCAAATTTCAATACATAACTTCGTACACCGTGGCCTTCTTATCGCCAGAGCCAGTGGCGATGAATTTGTCGTCCGCGGCTATATCACAGCTGAGCACCGATGAGGACTCTTTAGACTGAAAAGTAAAACCAAAGTTTTATTATTCATAAGGGATTACGACCTCATGAACTTTTACCAGGTTGGCAGGAGGTCGATATGAACAGGTAGGAGTGGTAACCGAAAGGGGAGCCCTGCGGCACAAGCAGTGGGACAATCGCTAACTGAAGGAAAATATTGTGAGAAATCCTGACTATCTGAGTTGAATTACCTCACCACTTGAAATTGCCAAAACCAAAGATTAACATAAATAAAGATTAGCACTGAAGAGGTTATTCCTTCCCAGAAAAGTGTCTTTCACTGATTGAGTTTATACTTCACAGTGCAGCTCAGAGCAGCCCTATGAAACTACGAACAATCAAATCACTTGGAATATTCTATAGTCAATTTATTTAAACATTTAACAAGTGCACGAAAGTGATATACACGCATCAGCTAAAAGCTGCTTGTGTATTAACTAATGTTTGATTAGTCTTTATTCTGAACAATCAAGGCCCCACCTGGAATATGTTAGCTCCGTATGGCGTACACAAGGCGTTGTACGACGTATCTAGCACCTAGTGAATTTATATTTCACATTTAGAAAAGTGCAGCTTGGAGCAGCTCTATATAAAGCTACTAAACTGTCATTCCCCACCTGGAATATGTTAGCACCGTAGGGCGTCCGCCAGAAGTTGAGCAAGTTATCCGTCCTGGAGACCAAGCCCTTAACGCCTGCCGCGAACCACAGCGAAAGAATCTGCGACTCATGTAAGAGAAGCTGGTAGCGGTCCGGTTTCGCCGCGTGTGGAAAGACTATCAAGACTTACCTGGAATATGCTAGCGCTGTAGGGCGTCCGCCAGGCGTTGAGTAAGTTATCCTTTCCAGTAGAGACGAACCACTTGCCGCGAACCGCAGCGAAAAAACGCAAGACTCTAGTGAGAGCAGCTGGTAGCGGTCCGGTTTCGCCGCGTGCAGAAAGACTATCTGTCGAAATATGAAAGACTTACCTGGAATATGCTAGCGGCGTAGGGCGTCCGCCAGGCGTTGAGCAAGGTATCCTTCCCAGTGGAGACGAACCACTTGCCGCTTGCCGCGAACCCCAGCGAAAGAACGCACGACTCTAGTGAGAGCAGCTGGAAGCGGTCCGGTTTCGCCGCGTGCAGAAAGACTATAGCGATCCGGTTTCACCACGTGTAGAAAGACTATCAAGACTTACCTGGAATATGCTAGCGCCGTAGGGCGTCCGCCAGGCGTTGAGCAAGTTATCCTTCCCAGTGGAGACAAACCACTTGCCACTTGCCGCGAAACGCAGCGAGAGAACGCATGACTCGTGTAAGAGCAGCTGGTAGCGGTCCGGTTTCGCCGCGTGGAGCACTTCCACATGAGAGTTCTCCATACCCACTGCTAGCCACGAGCCTGGGTGTTGTACAGTTGATAATGGTTAGCTGAATATATAGAAATAATAAGACATTTATTAGAAAAAAAAAATCGTAACACGCCTGATACAAGATGATTTGCCATAAAATAAAATCATAATTTATTAACATTCCAGGTAATTTAAAACAACATAATAATGACAATAATTACTACTCGATCAATCCATTGGCATTAACTTAAAATCGTAACAAACTTTCGATAGAAGAACCTAACAGTGAAAAAAAAAATAGAAATAGAAGGGCTTTTATAGTGTAGAATATACACATATCTTTTTTTCATTTCGATAGCAACCATTTGTATGTCCTCACTGCTGGGGCACGGGTCTGTTCCTGCATCGCACGAAGGTTAGGCCATTGGGGGCCAAGTCCGGGTTGGTGGACTTGGCCCCCAATGGCCTAATATAGGCTGCTGTTTCGTGGAGCATGCTGTATGGCTCGCACAATGTTACATTTTTGACTTTTTGGACTTGGTATCAACCCTTTATATATCCCTACTGCTGGGGCATGGCTCTCTTCCTGCGATGCAGGAAGATTAGGCCATACTCCACCTCCGGGGGCAAGTCCGGGTTTTGGAGGATTGTAAGACAGTGGCGGGCCTTACTGTCAGAAGTTATCAAGCCGCCCATAAGACCTCTGACATGGCTTAACGACTGCCATTACATGACAGCCTTAACGTGCCTCGCGAACCACGGAAGCGCTCGGGAAAACGCCCCTCGCGGTAGGGGAAGGTCACCCATCCTGCGCCTGACCACGCCTGCTGTTGCTTAACTCAAGTGATTGACTCCAATCACTAAGTTCGACTAGGCCACGAGCGCTTCTTTATTTTTTTCATTTACCCAGAATAAATACATTTAGAATCGGATAGAAATATGAACAATGTGATCCCTATGTTAGTAGAAATACGAGTCATTATTTCTTGCAGCGTTACTAAAACGAAGCACAAAGCGACTATTCGGTAGGCTTCCAAAAGGCTCTATTCTAGATAGTTCTAGATAGGACCGCTACAATATTATACATTATATTAGTGTGAAGTGTTCGTTATCGTCGTTATAAACCCTTGTACGTCCCCACTGCTGTGGCACGGATCTCTTCCTGCATCGCAGGAAGATTAGGCCATACTCCACCACAGGAGCCAAGTCCGGATTGGTGGAGGATTGTAAGACAGTGGCGGGCTGTAGTGTGATAAGATGATATTAGTAAGAGTATCTGACTCTCTAGTTACCTGTGGGGCAGTAGCCGAGCGAGAAGATCTGGCTGGAGAAGTCATGCTGGTGGAGCTGGCGACCCTCGCGAAGGTCCCACGAGCGGACAGTGTTGTCAAGCCCGCCCGTCCATAGGCGCGCCCCGTCGGGGCTTATATCGATGCAGGACGCGCCGTCAGTATGCCCTGCGGGGCATTGATTGATTGATAAATAGATGTCTACATTTTTTTTATGTAGCCTATATAAATCTATGACGACCTCTGTGGCGTAGCGGTAGCGCGTCTGCCTACCATGCAAGAGGTCCCGGGTTCAGAAAAAGCCCAGGTCTTGGATCATATGATTGTGATGTCGTTGTTTCTGGTTCCCACGACACAGGGTATCCTAGTGTGGGGCCAGAAGTAATGTATACATGCCTGTCTGTAAATGTTAAGTTATGTTAAATAAATAAATATTAATGGACATATTACACAGATCTCGTTAGCACTATACTAAGTACAACTATATGACTTGCGTTACAGGTGCTAACTCGACAATAGATTTAATACAATAAATACATAGATAATACACGACAAACTAGAAAAGTTCGTTTCCCAGTTTGACCGGGCCGGGGATCTAACCCGAGACCTTCGGTTTTGCAGTCAGCGTGCCAAACCGATGCGCCACCGAGGCCGTCACACGACAATATACGTCCCACTGTAGGGTACAAGCCTTCTGTCAAAAAGATAATGGGCTCAATCACCACGCGTGCCCACAGCAGATTGGCAATTTTAAGCGCTGACGTATTTGAACACTTTTAACTCTTAGGTTTCCCCACCATGTTTTCCGTCACAGTTAGCGAGTGGTATTGCTACTAACTTGACAAATATACATAACTTACAAAACAAAGTCATTGGTACATGCCCGCACTGAGGATCGTACCTTGGGCTCTCGCTTCCGAGTCTATTGGGCTACCATTATCTATAATATTAAATTTAATCGCTGAATATGTTGGCAAGCGCAAATCTCGAGAGCAGCTGAACCGATTTCGCCAATTTTTTTTTAGAATATTCCTTGACGAGGATGGTTTTTAAGGAGGGAAAAATAAAGAATCGACGGTTATGCGGTACGAAGTTCGCTGGGTGAGCTAATTAGTATTATAAAATAAATAGCTGTGCCGCGGTGTTACCCGCGGTTTATCGTTTTTGCCATGTAAATAAGAAATTTTCCCGCAGCAAAACAAAAGTAGCTTATGTGTTAATCCAGGGCTAACTGCCAAATTTGATTAAAATCGCTCCAGCCGTTTAGACGTGAAGAAGTAACAAACATACACACTCACAAACTTTCGCCTTTATAATATTACTGTGAAAAGTAGTTAAAGCTTAGTCAAGCAGCACTTACCTTGGAATTGTCTAACTAATGTCTGATTATGTAGATCCCACACGGCTATATGACCGTCTGAACAGCAACTAAAGCACACCTGAAACCAACAATCGATTAGTCTCAGCTGGCAACACATCGTCCTATACTCTCACGGCATAAAAATGCGGGAATGTACAGAACTCTTAAAATTTGTTAGTTTGTTTTGTTTTACAATCAATTGTTAATGTTTTCTAGTTAGGGTATACACATACCAAAAACGTCAAACGTGCGTTAATTTACGTGACCTTGACTTTCATAATTCTTCCCGTCGAAAAGTTATTCTAATTTTTGACGGGAGGAATTATGAAAGTGATTATTTGTAGACAAAACTCTGTACCACGTTTATTGTGCTTTAACACGATTTCGCAAATGACATCAGAATTTTTTCAAGTCCTCTATTAGTAAATGTGTAATAAAAGCAGCGGTAGGCTGTTTCATACAACTACAATAAAGTGCATTGTGCAATAAAGTGTTCTCTATCTATCTACAATGTATGGTTTACTGTGACAATTTGATGTAGATCGCTAAGGTGATTAACACATCGATTAGCCCTTAATAGAGCATGGACAGTATACATTTTTCAACATATTTTAAACTTTCGCGACTTGTACACACAGTTAGAATATTTTCGGGGCTTAATCGCGTAGTAATTTATTGCTATTTTTATGGCTGATTGAGGGTAGTCTGAAACCTCATCAGCCGAAGATGCGAACGGGTGCCAGCCATCAGTCTTCTCGTGACCACGATGACTGTAACGTCGTCGAAACGTCGCGGTAAAATAGCAATAAATTACTACGCGATTAAGCCCCGAAAATATTTTAAGTATGCATTTTTTATTTGGACTTTATTTCCTGGTGATACAGTTCAATTTAAAGTGGTAACTATTTCGCCGACGCCCAATAGGCACGATTGAAGATTTTCAAATAAGTACTCTTCCATAAAGTGGCGATCCATTTATTGTGTACAAAAAAAACCAATTTTTCAGTAATAAACTAAAGTTAAACGAAGGTTAAAAAAAAAAAAAAATTATCTGTTTATTTCATAGTAAAAAAGTACACAAAAGTTTTCTTGTTCTGGAGGCTAAAAATCTTTCATATAAGATTATAATGCTTCCAGAGGTTGGTCTATATTAGAAAATAAATTTTACAAAGCAAAACAAAGTAAAAGTGCTGAAAATGCCAAGGAACATTATACATACAAGTGATTATATTAAATTATATTATATTCTATATATGTAGTGAGGTATTAATATTTTAAAAACCTATTTAGAGGCTAAACATTCCACCCATGCCGGGACTCGAACCAGCGACCCCCGGCCATCCGCGCCAGCATTAAATCCACTTTTCTAAAATTATTTTAAATCTGCGGGAAAACAGCTCCCAGCGTCATGGCGTCGAATCTGACCTCACGCATAGCTAAAGAAACATCAAACGTCAAGCACGGGTGAATTGTTCCAATGTAACCCAAGAGTGATGTCACGCGGGTGCGATTGCTATTTCAGTCAAAATGGCCGAAAGCAGTATTAAAATCTCACTGATTGAAATTTCACTGATGCCGGTGAGTCGCCCATTAACTCAGTTGGAAAGAGCGCTGGCACGGATAGTCAGAGGTCGCGGGTTCAAATCCCGGCATGGGTGGAATTTTTAGCCTCTAAATAGGTTTTTAAAATTGTCCTTAGCACGGGTTAGTGCATTAAAAAGAGTATAATCATGTGGGTACAGCGATATCATTCCGATGTAAAAACCTAACTGCAAAGTAGGTACTCGGGGCTGCAAGTGATGCAAATTACTTCAGCCAGATGTCGCTGCCTGTACGTAATACAGAGAATATTGTAAAGAGGTTCGAAATTTCACTGATGCCGGTGAGTCGCCCATTAGCTCAGTTGGAAAGAGCGCTGGCACGGATAGTCAGAGGTCGCGGGTTCGAATCCCGGCATGAGTGGAATTTTTAGCCTCTAAATAGGTTTTTTTAGTATTAAAATCTTTTATTTTATTGGAAATACTGGTAATCTCATTTTTTCACAGTACTAAATCAGTGTTTCAAATCCATTGAATGTGTTCTTTCCCCTAATATCACAAAAACTTTAATTATTTGATAATGTTGTCACGCCTATTAAGAGTTAACACGTATACCGCACAATGTATAACGAATAATCATAATAAACTACGAATTGTAGTTTTATAAAACTCGGCTCAGTCAGTCCGCTGTCTCCGTTACTATCTTCTAGTGTACTGTAAATAATAATCTTGTCCTAACTCACCTTAGAATCTGGGCTGATGGCAAGCGCGTAGCAAGCGGGCGCTGAGGACGTTAGCTCGGCGCGCATACGGGGGGTGGGCGACGCCAAGTCCCAGATGGATAGGTTGGACGCCTCGCCGCCCACTATCAGCGTCCGACCGTCCGGCAGAAGCTTTACCGAGCGGATGTAGTTATCCCTTTGCTGTAATTGGAAAAAGGACCATTAGAGGGGAGTTAACTGGTTAAATTAGATTTGTTGCCATATATATTGTCGCGGTCTTATCCCGAACCATCTAGAATAGAGCTTTCTGGAAGCCTATCGAATAGTCGCCGCATGCTGCGTTTTAGTAACGCTGCAAGCAACAATGACTCGTATGTCTACTAGCGGAAGGCTCAAAACTCTATGACATGAAACTGTTTTAGAGTCGTTGCAGCGTGCACCGAGCGTAGGTAAGTACGGGAATGTTCGAGAACCCTTGCCGGCGGATATAAATAGCGGCCGCCGCGGCGCGCAGTCAGTTCAGTTTGGACTAGCGAAGAGTTAACTTCGAGCGAACATACCTGCGATACGAGCAATAACCTACGACCTTAGCGATACTATTGGACTTCGATTGGACCTGCAATTGGAATCTACGTGTGGACTTCGTGTCGTGAAGACCTGCACACCAGACCCTGCTTGAATAAATCCTAAGAAGTTGTCATTGGCGTTTCACCTCCAAATCTAGAACCCCAGTCCGTAACAATATTATGGATACATAGATGACAACTTAAGTTTATGTTATTGTAACAATAGAATGCCCAGAGTTATTTCTAACATGGGCACTAATGCCCACTCTTTCTACAATTTTAAATCCTCTTCCATAATGTGGCGACACGTTTATTATTTACAAAAAAACTATATATTTCAGTAATAAACAAAAGTTTAACGAAGGTTAAAGCCATTTTTCTAAAATTATTTTAAATCTGTGGGAAAGCAGCTCGCAGTGTCATGGGGTCGAATCTGACCTCACGCCTTGGTAAACAAACATCGTAATCACTAGGAGTCACAACAAAGCATGGTTTTTACTAATGTTTACCTAAGCGTGACGTCACGCGGTGTGATTGGTGTTTCTTATCCATTTATAATCTTTTATTTTATTGAAAATAATGGTAATCTCTTTGTTTTTTTATAAAACAAAATCAGTGTTTTAAATCCTTTTATTATGTACTTCCCTTTAATATCGTTAAATATTTAATTATTTGGTACTATCGTCACGCCTATTCCTGAGACACCCCAATTAGAGTTTGCATTTGGTAACTTTTGTTCTGTTTTTTCTCTCACACTATTCTTCAAAATACCAGTTTTTCTACTAATGTCGCTATCCTCAGTTAATAATTGTGCAGCAAATATAAATGTCCATTATAGGTTGTACATAATGGTTTTAAGCATTCTTTATCAAACAGCCCAACTACAAAGCGAAGTCAAGCAAACACCGTTTCAAAAAAAAATCGGTAAGGGTGTTTCGGTGGAGCTCTAAATCAATTTTTATATATTAGATATATTTTTTATGAATTCGTAGAACAAACATTGTTGTAAATGTTGTCATTTACAACAATGTTTGTTTGTTCTCCATTTGTACTCCTAAGGTATATTTCGGGAATTTCGTTTCGTACTTTAGAAATAGTACTATCTATATGCCTGCACAGGCTTATGCATTATGTTAATTTTTTGATATGTTTATGTTTATTTTTTTATTAAAGGTACAAATGAGCCGTTTTCAGCACAAATTCACAAAGCACTTTAAAGATGGCGCTTATAGGCGTGCCGTAGATAGAGTAGAACTATAGATCAAGGCACAGTGTAACCGTTTTCACGTCGGTGAATATAATTTGTTTGTGTGCGTGAATGTTGCCACAGGAAAAGTGAATTGCCATAATGAGGGATACAATATTTCAGTCGTTCATAGGCCATGAATAAAAATGCAGATTTAGTTTTGAATTTTATTAATCATACATGTCTGACAATTGTTTGCAGAACGTAGCAAACGTTTTATAAACAATTGTCATTTTGTATAATTAAAAATACGTTTTATTTTACACGTTTAAATTTTACAAGTTAAGGCGCTTAGGGACGCTATCTAGGACCACCAATGGAATACAATCATAAACTGTTTTATTAATAAGTTTATTTCATATAAAAATTCACCATATAAAAAATCTTTCGAAGGGTACCTCAGACCACCAAAATGTACATTTTGTCGAAATGTAGAGACTCAGTTCTCTCTTCTAAATGCTAGCACCCATTTTTCCAGAACAGAACTATTTTGAAGAAATCTGGAAAAGAAACATTGCTAATATTAATAAATATTGGTATACATTAAAATATAATAAGTAATAACTTTAGTATTATTATTCGCGATACTCATACATAGCTGTTGTAAATTGAACGGGTCGATTATTTATTAGGGAAATAAGGTTATTACGTTTTACCTAATAAACGATCGCGGCTAGTCGGTGTTGTACGAGATTCATTGATACAAATTCAAATTTGAATTCTATACTGAATTCAAGGGCACATTGCTTGCGGCAGAATGCACAAAAACACCGAAAGGGTTCTTGCGATAAATTCGAGTCGACACATTTTCTGCTGAGTGGAATGAATGCTGAAAAATTATATGGGCAACAAGTCACATAGGAAGGCGATGCAGCTATCTAACAAAGCATCAGGATATTATATTTGATAATTCAGTGCTGTAGCCGTAATGTTTCTGTCTCTATTGTTTTTATTATAGATTTCGATATCAACCCTTGTATGTCCATAACTCTGGAGCACGGGTCCTGCATCGCAGAAAGGTTAGGCCATACTCCACCGCAGGGGCCAAGCCCGGGTTATAGTTTTAGGTACATTTGATTTTTAATAACGATACATTAAGTATTAAAGATTCATAATATATTTTGATTACGTTTGTAACTTAATATCTGTACAAGGACAAGCCGTCGAAGTCTGGGACTTCGAGTTAAGTAATGATCACGCATCGTTGCCAGATATACGATTTAAATCGTATTCATACGATGTTTTACATTTATGTTGCATATACTCGTACGATCAAGGGGCAGAAATCGTACGTAAACATACGACTTTTTTTAGATTTTATTCAACCAAAGTACTAATACCATCATAGCACGTCACTATTTATTCTTTTACTTACTAAGTAGCAACCCTTAAGGTAAATCTAACTAATGTGCGACGTTACCGGTTACTTGTTTTTGTGACACAGATTATGAACGCTGCTTCAGTTCAGTCAATCTTATTAAAACAAAAATCCGAAATAGGCTGAGCAATGAAACTCTAAACGGCACACTTTTGGCAAAACAACATATTAAGCGCTATGGGTGTTGTGTGGATTTTTCTCAAACAAGAGCAATACCTAATATTAACATTACAGTAAAACCCTTTACGGGGATAAATAAAAACCTAAAAATAGTGTGTTTATGTTTAATCGATTGTTTACTTTAAAGTAATAAAACAAAGGTTTTGAAAACGTTCTGTTTTTTTAGCAGCCTTCTTAGGGAATACTACTTTTTATTTTCCCATCGTACGGTCGCTTATAACGTCTGCCAACAAGGTCAAGTAATGATCGGGATTTTCGACATTAACGGATGGCAACATTTTTTTACTCTTCGTTTTTTTAGGTTAGGAAAGAAAATTCTATTAAATTGCTTTTCTTACGGACTAGTTGCAAAGCTACAAGTTGAAACTTAACTAAAATACTCAACATAAGGCAACTTTGGGCTTAACAATAATTGAAACACAATAATTACTTACCTATCAAAGGAAACTTCCCCCAAAGCTCTTTCTTAACGATTTCTGCATACGAGTACACTACAATTCACCATACTTTCGCTATTTAGGTCACTTTTAATATATCATTTCACAAATACACGGTTGCTCTTCGAAACGGCTAGCGTAGCGTTAAATATGATAAAATTTTCAAAATCTTGTTTTTTGTTTGCCCCCAAAAACGTCAACTTGACACTGGGGGCAAACAAAAAAAGCAGTTACACTTTTGCTGTTTACTCTATCTCTTTCTCACCCATGGTCGCTACGAAGTTTGTTTCATTTAAAACTTGTATGTGTGCGCTGTGGCTTGCTCTATAGTTTTACTCCCTCTACGAGGCGTGCAGATACAAAAACAGGGACACGGCTTTCAAATTTGACTCAACGCAGATTAATTTTGACAGCCGTATTCCGGTACTTTTATGGCCACGCCTGTAAGCGCCGTCTATGAATTGCTTTGTGTATTTGTGGTGAAAACGGCCCGTTGTGCAAAGAACATTGGCCTCTTGCATCTACGTAATGACATGATTTATACAACGTCCAGTCTTCACTCACACTATACTAGCCGCGTTAACAACCGAGTCGTAGGGCCATAAACGTCAATAGGGATAGGAATGTGCAACGCGTCAAAACATGTTATCGATAATCCGCTACCTGCATTCTACCCTTATTAGCGCTCGCTTATTGCTAGCGGCATGCCGAGGAACTTCAAAACACTGACTTACAGAAAGCCATTATAAGAGATGAAGCACCATTCATAATCAATCTAATGGACGATACAGAGGACGAAGATTCCGATGAGGAAGAATAAACGTTATTTATTTGACATTCATTACAAACGGCCCTTTTCAGGGCCACAATACTATCTACTATGTTTCTTATGGACATGCGCCTGTAACCATCTTACGCACATCACTATGCAGCTCCATAAGACCCACAAGTGCGAGCGAGATAGGCATAGTGATATGATTTATGGCCCTACGACTCAGTTGGTAACGCGGCCACCGTAGATGGGTGAAGGAACCACTCGGATGCTGAAGAATAAGTTACTAACACCACTCACCAGACAGTCCAACTGCGACAGTGGCTCGAGCGAGTTCGGCGAGCCCGGATTCGTGATGTCCCACAGTTTCACGCATCCTTTCCCGCCCGTGTAGGCGTGCCTCGCCCCGTTGCTCAGGGAGAGGGCCACAGCGCAGACGACCTCTCCGTGCGGGAGAGAGGCTACCTGGCGGGCCCCGCGGGGAATGCCGGGGCCGGTGAGGGCGTCCTCTGGGAAGGGCACCGGCTGAGGGGGACCTCCGCACGTGTGGTAGGAGTAAGGCCTGTAGGAAGGAGACATTTATTAGGTGGTGACATTTGTTAGGGATTGTAATGTTTTTTTTTACTCATAACCTGAAAGTAGATGTGATGTTGCCTGAGAAGCCGGTTGACAGTTATACGTTTCAGCCCTAGGGATCGTATTCAATTGACAGCTGTCATAATGTAAAAAACTAGTCCTATTTTCTCATTTCTGTTGAACCACGTTTCAATTTTTTATACAGTCACTCAATTACAGCGCGAGGTAATATTAGTGTAATATTGAGATAACATAAAGTTAAGTATTTTACTGGGATTTTTTTTCTTATGACATTATTATAATTTACTTACATCTATTTCTTGAAAATTTGTGACTACTGCTAGTGGAATTATTTCCGAGCGCTTCCGTGCTTCGCAAGACACGTTAAGCCGTTGGTGCCGGCTGTAGTTTAATGGCAGCCGTGACACTATGTCAGAGGCCTTATGGGCGGCTTGATAACTTCTGACAATAAGGACCGTCACTACCTTACAATCCTCCACCAACCCGGACTTGGCCCCCGTGGTGGAGTATGGCCTAACCTATCTGCGATGGAGTAAGAGACACATGCCCCACCAGTGGGGACATACAAGGGATATCAAAGATATAATTTCAGATTTGGCCAATACATTCACAATTTTTTCAGTGATGAAATTGAAAATTAATGGCTAAATAGCTGGCCGGCCACAGAACGGTTTACAATAATCACATTCATACTCACGGTTTGGCAGCAGCTATGCCGTTGGTCCTATGGTGCGGAGTGTCGTAAGGATGGGGCGGTCGGTAGCCAGGGTAGCCGGGGAAGCCGTACGGTCCCCGCGAGGAGCCTGTGGGTGTAGACGCTCGGGGCAGCTTCCCGGATGGCGTACCGGGCTTTTCCTTTAAAAACACACATTCCTATAAGACTGAAATGGGATAGGCGTTATTTTCTATAGTTTCTCTCGCTGAGAGAAGGCCTGTGCCCTGCAGTGGGACATTACAGGCCACAAGCTACAAGACAAGAATTTGTTAATACATTAACAGCTCTAAGCTCCATTGCCAAGGTTTGCTTGAAAGAAGTCTCTAAACAATTTGCTTGCCTTCGTACATGTACTTTATATGCAATAAAGTAGGCTAAATAAAAAAAAGAATTATCCAGTGAGACCCCAATTTACATTAGTTTCCATCAGGTTTACATAAAATCACGAGTAGAACGCCACAACAGACGGCACCCCTATATATACAAGGAAATATTAAAATGGGTTTACGAGTGGGTACGTTGTTTGTCACGATCGTGGCAAGTAGCAAACTTTGTCCACCCCTCCAGGGTCTTGTGTTTACATTTGTTTCTAGGCACAGGCTTAAAGGACATAGTCACACCTGAGATTTCATTTTTGTTGGTAGATTTCGAACTAAAACTTTCGTAAGCACAACACATTGTAGACTTTTAGTCCGGATCACCTACGGGTGTTGTTATATCGGAAGAGTCCGACCAAGTTTCGCTCCGATTCGCAGAGCTTAATCAATAACATATTTTAAACTTTCGCGACTTGTACACATAGTTAGAATATTTTCGGGGCTTAATCGCGTAGTAATTTATTGCTATTTTACCTCGACGTTTCGACGACGTTACAGTCATCGTGGTCACGAGAAGACTGATGGCAGGCACCCGTTCGCATCTTCGGCTGATGAGGTTTCAGACTACCCTCAATCAGCTATCACAAAGCACTATTAGGGTTGCGACACACTACACTGACAATGTCGGACGATAAGCCATGCGACTTTTTTCCACTCGAACACATCTTGATGACCGGATCCCACGTTTGCGACAGTTTGAAACCACATCCCCGATTGAAATTTTTACGTCGAGGTAAAATAGCAATAAATAACTACGCTATTAAGCCCCGAAAATATTCTAACTATGAGCTTAATCATGGTGAGCAGTTGTTGTTAGTTGTCATAGATAGACGGCGTCACTGGTTGGTTTGAGAGTTCGCGCGCTAACACCTACTACTCCTACTCACGTCTTTGGAGCTCTTGGGTGTGGAACGGCTTGACGAGGAGCCGGACCGCGACGGGGGCCGCGGGCCATTCTCTTGCCGGTCCCCACCATCCGTGCGCACACTGGGGGATCCTCGCTCCTCCTGTGAAGCGACCGAGTGAACAGATGAAGCTCGGCCTTCAGGCGGCCGGTGACGCGTCCAGGATCCAGCGTTTAAGTCCCACTTGCGTCAGCCCGGGTTAGCTCATTTTACTCAAGTTAACCGGTTAAAGCAATAATGTTGTATGCGAAATGATCGATTGAACCGGTTCTTCTTCAGGCTATATTAGTCCACTGCTGGACATAGCCCTCCCCTAATGAGCGCCATAGCGCAAGGTTGTGCCATCATTGGGGGGTAATGCCCATAATCCCCACGCTGGGCATGCGGGTTGGGGATCGCAGTTTGTTGGAATTGTACTGCCGGTTAACTCGAGTTAAATGAGCTAACCCTGGCTGACGCAAGTGGGCAAAAGTCACTGCCCAGTGCTAACTAGCGCCATCGATGAAAAAAAAACATAAGTTGTTTTATGATACGTTTTATTTTCTTCAAAATGTATGAACGTCATTGATCTTAATAACTGTGATTTACTATTTTAGAACCAACAGTCTAGAAAGAAAGCTTAGGAAATATCTATGTAATGTCCTTTTTATGTGCAGTAAAGTGTTTACCATCACTATTTGCCATACTATTTAGAGCCTAAGAGCAAAAACCTAGGACTTTAATAGATTTCCGCTAAAAAGCCGTCTTTGGCAAAAATGCTTTTAAGTCCTAGATTCTTGAAGTTTTTCGTGTCAATAGGTTCTAAAAAGAGCTACTATATTTATTGAGATTTTTGATTTGATTTTTCTTTTTCCAAAGACGCGTTATAATAGTACATTACATAACTAGGGTGGTAATACAAAGAAAGGCCGAGATCGCAGAAGTTTGCGGCCCGAGCTGCAAGCGAGGGACGTAAATATGCGATCGAGAGCTTTCTTTATTACCTCCCGTGTTGTGTACATCTTTTTATATCTACACTTGGCCAGAAAGCGGCTTTTTCCGTACGCGCAGCGTGCGGAAAAAGCCGCTTTATTGCCAGGTGTGGCATAAAAGAAGTTATGATTTTGGCCATTGGTGGCGCTAGTTACCACCGAATAGAGCGTTAATTTTAACCCCCGAGAGGACTGATAACCGTCCATTTAGGTTTTACCGACCGACTGCATAATTATGAACCTATCGAGGACCTGTTTTGCTTGGTAGAGATCCCGAACGCGATTGCGGATCTAATGAATAATGATAAATGCCTGCCCCATTAAAGAATCCGACAACATTTAATAAATATGGGGTTCTATTATGAAAGTATCGGGTTGAGTGACGTTGATTTTTTTTTAAGCTGCTCCAGCTGACAAATGCATACATATTTTGACACTGTGGAGTCGTCTAAACGCTCAACTCGACAGAGTGGAATGTTACGCAATAGAAGGGCAGAATTCTAACATTAAACTTGTCAGGCTGACAAGTCAGCTGAAACGGGTGACTCGTGCCATCGTACTACCCAGGCTGACACAGCTACGAGCACAAATTCACCAAGCACTTCATAGATGGCGCTTGTAGGCGTGCTCATACAAGAACAGGGACACGTCTGTCAAATTTTCCTCTGAGTGCTTAGTGCGAGTTTTTTAACTACTCGATCGCGTTAACGTAAACTCGTATTTATATGGCATCGAGGAAGCGCCACCTAGCGACAAGTATGGAAATTAAAATTGCTGAGTGCGAGTTGTAATGGTTTACGTTGAGAAGTGAACACGTTTACCAGCCAAAACACGAATAAACGCGAGTGCGAGTTGTACTGTGACAGCGTTTTGCCAGTTCGAACGGTTAACTTACTCATACTCACTACTCAATGCTCCATTCACGCGGTAGTAAAGTCATTCGATTGGATCTGTCAAACTCGCACTAAGCACTCAGGGCAGATTAATTTTCACAGCCGTATTCCGGTTCTTCTATGGGCACGCCTGTAAGTGCCATCTATGAATTGCTGTGAGAATTTGTACTGAAAACGGCTCATTAGATGCATTCGTAAGCAGTTCGTAGCGATGACAACACCCGCCTTTTTTCACATAACAATATTGATCTGAAGAGAATATGTTGAACAGACTCTCATGTCTAAACAAAATATAGAAGTTTAAACTATGATTTATGACTTCAACTGCTAGTTTCCTTTTTTAAAAGCAATTTACTTACCTCATTTGCCACATCAACAACTAAGTCTTGGTCACTTTTTTCTGCATCGCTGTCCTACAAACATAATTAACATCGTCAGAATGTGTATCACTTTGTTAAGTTGATTAATTCTATCTAGCAATAATTTGGAAAATATTTATGTACAGCATACAGTAAAACCCATGCCACTACATGCAAATAGTTTCACATAAGGCCTGTATAAATTCACTGTATGAAATCTTTTGAATGCCGAGGCAGGAACAGTGTACACTCAAGACTTGTCTTTAACCAAAAAGTTTTATGGTCTCAATTAGCCATGTCAGAGGCCTTATAGGCGGCTTGAAAACTTCTGACAGTAAGGCCTGCCACTGTCCTACAATCCTCCACCAACCTTGACTTGGCCCCCGTGGTGTAGTATGGCCTAACCTTCCTGCGATGCAGGAAGAGACCCGTGCCCCAGCAGTGGGGACGTAGGAGGGTTGATACCATAAATTTATGAATGTAGCAACACTACAGTATTAAATCACTTCATCATCAGCCTACCGCTGCCCACTGCTGGGTAAGCGTTTTTCCCCAAATGCCATCTCTGACGGTCCTTCGCATCCGCATCGACGGACTTTCCGGCGACTCGAGTTAAGTAATTAAAATTCACTGTGCTATAATTTAATACATTTTAAATAACCCGTCTGAACCAATAATTCCAATGATTGCAACCTTTTTAGATTAGGGATATTTGGACCTTCACAGGAATATGGCCAGCGCAGTAAACTGATGCTCGGTCCTCTGTTTTAAAAAAGTGGCTGCCAAATTATGATTCTCATGTACTACAAGTTTTAAACGTTGCTTACATTTTTAATAGCTGGACAGAAATAAGTGGCGTGAACACGCCAGTATATACGCCAAGACAATACGCATTGGTTGGTCGGTCGGTCGGTCGGTTGACTGACTGACTGATTGATTGTTTTATTGATTGACTGATTGATAGATAGATAATTGACAGATAGATTGTATGATTGATTGATTGACTGACTGTGGGACTGACTGACTGACCGATTGATAGATAGATTGACTGACTGACTGACGGATTGATTGATTTATTGATTGACAGATTCATCCACCCTCGCCTAAACCACTGGTCCCGCCTCGGCCCGACTCGGGAACTCTAAACGAACAAGAAGCGTGATAGTAGAACGGTGGAAGCGACACATACACTGCACAGACTCACATGCGAGTGTACCTTCTCGTCCTTGCGCCGCTTGGCGTCCACCGCCTCGGGCTCCGGGGAGCGCGGCCGGTACTTTTGCTCGCGCTCGTGAGGCGACACTGAGCGTCTCTGCGGACCAGACGAAAACCTTAGAGCTAGTTTACATATTTAATTTTATTATAATAGGAAACTTTACAGCTATGAACAAAATACTTTACAATTGAAATAAATTTAAAAACCTATTTAGAGGATAAAAATTTCACCCATGCCGGGATTCGAACCCGCAACCTCTGGCTATCCGTACCAGCGCTCTACCAATTGACAACATTTCAAAATTGTATGGAGCTCTAATTCGAAAACCATTTCGAGATTTGGCTTAGTAAAGTACGTAAAAATTTATTTCAGTTTTTTCTGTGGTTTCATTTCCGAGAAAATGGTAAAAACACAAAAATACGCTGATGACGTCACACCATGGCTCCCAGTGAACATGCCTGTGCCACGATAAAAAAAAAGTCAATTTCAAGATCTAACCTAAAAAATCAGTGTTGCCAATTTAGCGACTTAGTCGCTAGAAATGACGACTTTTGCGACAGCCTTAGCGACAAGAAAAAAGTTTTGAGGACAAAAATAATTTAGCGACTTAGCTGACGACCAGTGTTATTATCGTCAAAATCTGGGTTGCCGTATCTAAACCTTCAAATTGCCGTATTTATAAAAAAAAAATCGCTGATCTGCCGTATTATCTTTTAATTGAGTAATTAGTGATTGAAACACAAAAATAATAAGTATATTTTCAACTTTCTATCATTTCTTCATCCTATATGTTTCTAATACACTGCTTGAGGACGAAGAAGTGTTTAATTTATTTAGTGATGGCGAAGAATAATTTTTAATTATTAATTATCGTATTTCTTAAGTAGTACATTGTTATTCACGTGCCCCCCCCCTTTATTTTTGGTTGCTGATGGTCTCCGGGGCCTATTTCATAAAACTGAAATCATGGTTTTCATCATCACGGTTGCACCTCTTATTTTCGCTGCATCGTCATGCATGATGCATGAACTCCAAAAGCATTGAAAGATCTACCTTGGGTAGATTTCGGCTGTCAGCGCGTACGAATCCCTCTAAATCTGAAGTGTCCATTGTATACCTACTAATGACTTTCTTGTTCTTGTATAGGATAGAATTTGAGTAGAGAGAAATAAATTTAACACTACACAAAGTTTGTTTACGTTAGGTACCTACCTACGCAAGGCAAACCACACAACATAATATCAGGGTTACCATACTTTATACTTACCATACCATTATAAATAACCTTGAAAAAGTAGCTACAAAAGTAACAAACTGGCAGCAAAAACACACCGAACGCAGATAAAGGCTTTGCCAACACAAAGACAAGTACATTTGACAAAAAAGGAACAACTACATATAAGGGATGATGAATTGAACTAAGCTGATTTAATTGTATAAAAGAAAAACATATTTGCATATGTTAAAAAAATTCAGAAACTGTTTTTTAACATGGCCCTGGCAATACTAAAATGACATTTGTAACTATATTTTTTTTTTAGGATATTAGGCAAAAGAAAACATATTGTGAGCCTCGTTGTTTCGTCACTTCCGGTAAAAATATTTTAAACTTTAAAATGTAAAAAATATAAGAAAACGTGCGTGTTTCAGAAAATAAAAAAATATGGTTCGTTTTATTTTGTATCTAGTTTCCTTTAGGACAATAAAATCCGTATGCTAAAAAAATGAAATGTTGTCAATTGAGCCAATGGGCGACTCACGGCATCAGTGAAATTTCGAACCTCTTTACAATATTCTCTGTATTACGTACAGGCAGCGACATCTGACTTAAGCAAATTGCATTACTTAGAGCCCCGACCACCTACTTTGCAGTTAGGTTTTAACATCGGAACGATATCACTGTACCCACATGATTACACGCATGGGTGAAATTTTTAGCCTCTAAATAGGTTTTTAAATTTGTTCCCTAGCACGGGTCAGTGCATTAAAAATAAAAATAGTGTAATTGAAATAAAGACTGAGAGTCAATAAAAAGTTTTCACTTATAGAAATATTTTAGACGATAAGCGTGACAGTACATCGCGCCACAGTTTTACAATTCACCGGAATAGGCCCCCGTGGTGGAGTATAGACTAACCGTCCTGCATTGCAGGAAGATACCCGTGCCCCAGCAGTGCGGACACACCAAGGGTTGTTATCACACATTTAAGAATTTAATAGTGTATTCTACTAAATTTGATGTTAAAGGTTGTGATTGTGAACAGTCAGTAGTGCCTGGTCTGTGTACGCATGTACTAAATCATAACGTGCGTATGTTAAGTGATTGTGGTTAGGCAGTGATGAAGACACGATGATCATTGTTCAATAAAAATTAAGTTAGACTGAATATTTAGTTTTCAGATGATTTAATATTTTTTTAAAGAGAATAAAACTCGTAACCGCAGATACGTCATCAACTGAAATCAGTGTTAATGTACTTAGGACTAATTTCCGCATTGAGAATTTCGCTAAGTAAGTAGGTAGTTAACTGTAGTGCTGTCTCTTCTAACTCCTCAGAAAAGAGCGTGACCAAAAGTTACTTAAGTAATTACTTAGTGACAGAACCCGGTCCTTAGCCGTTGAAGTGTAAGAACCTCTGTTGTAATGTGTGTGATCGGAGATTCTAGTATAACTGTGTCACCTGTGGGAGTCCCCTAGAGGGATGGCGGTCTCTCTCGTCGTCTCTGTCGCGGCCGTCGCGGGGAGGTGGCTGCCCTGGCAGCAGGGGCGGCGGGGGCGGCCCGCCCGGCATCACTGGGGGCTTCACGTCGGCTGGGGGCGGCAGCTCCACCTGAAGAAGAGATTGACGATTGAAATATGTATTTCACTCTTCTTTTTCAGGCTATATTATGTAGTCTACTGCTGGACATAGCCCTTCCCTAATGAGCGCCATAGCGCCCTGTCTACAGCTTGCCGCATCCAGAATCTGCCGGCAGTCGTCGTTTCGCAGATCGTCATCCCACCTGGTCGGAGGGCGTCCTACACTACGTTTGCCGAGTCGCGGTCTCCACTCAAGAACACGTTTACTCCAACGGTTGTCGATTCTTCGCTTCGTATTTCACTCGTCTGTCGTCAAAAATCGAAACTTATCAAAAATTTTGCCGAGTTCAAAGACCACTCATTATTAAAAGTAATCATATTTTGTTTTATGTAGCCGATTTACGTCGCACTGCAATGCACAGGTCTTCTCTGAGAGGGAGAGAGTGTGGGCTTAATTACCACGCGTGCCCACGGCAGGTACCAAAGACTTTGTCTTCTACATCATATACATTTGTGAAGTTATAGTAGCAACACTACTCGCAAACAGTGAAGGAAAACATCGTGAGGAAACATGAGTCTCTGAGGTGTTCAAATACCTCAGCGCTTGAAATTGTCAGCATACATTTATTATTATTTTTATTTATTTGGTGTACAAAACAGATCACAAGCATTAAACGATACAATTATAAGTAATACTATGATACATGTACTACGTCACTACCGCTAATGGCATTTTTCCGAACGGTTCCGTGCTTCGCAAGGCACGTTAAGCCGTTGATATCGGCTATCATGTAATGGCAGTCGTTAAGCCATGAGAGGCCTTATGGGCGGCTTCATAACTTCTGACAGTAAGGCCCGCCACTGTCTTACAATCCTCCACCGACCCGGACTTGGAACCCGTGGTGGAGTGTGGCCTAACCTCCCTGCGATGCAGGAAGAGACCCGTGCCCCAGCAGTGGGGACATACAAGGGTTGATATCGACGACGACGATGTAAGTATTTTGGTACAACCACACAACTCTATTCGACGATTTCCGAATTGAGAAATTCACTAAGTAAATATTTAAGTATAGTCTGTTAGCTTTTACAATATACTTCGGCTACTATCGGATAGAATCGGATTTATTCGTGTAATAGTAATATCGGAACTGATAAGACACTTAATTAAATAAACTTAATAAGAAAAGTTTTATACAGAGCAGGAAGTAGTATTACACTCGTGTGCTTTCGGCAAAAACCAAAGCCTACTCAAGAGCCCGAGGTATATTCTAAAAGCTAACAGACTATATAACGTACTGTCACGCTCTTTGCTGAGAAATTCTCAATTCTTAATACAGAAATTGGCCCTATTAATTTAAGACTTTGGCTACGCTGATTGACGTCTGTGGCGCGGCGGTATCGCATCTGCCTACCATACGAGAGCTCCGGTACTCTTCTCTTATTTCTAGTTCCCACTAGTAGTAAAAGTGTAATAAAAGCAGCGGCAGGCTGTTTCATACAACTACAATAAAGCGCGTTGTGCAATAAAGTGTTCTCTATCTTTTGACGACCTCTGTGGCGTAGCGGTAGCGCGTCTGCCTACCAAGCAAGAGGTTCAGAGTGCTTAGTGCGAGTTTTTTAACTACTCGATCGCGTTAACTTAAACTCATATTTCTATGGCATCGAGGAAGCGCCACCTAGCGACAAGTATGGAAATTAAAATTGCTGAGTGCGAGTTGTAATGGTTTACGTTGAGAAGTGCACACGTTTACCAGCCAAAACACGAATAAACGCGAGTGCGAGTTGTACTGTGACAGCGTTTTGCCAGTTCGAACGGTTAACTTCCTCATACTCACTACTCAATGCTCGATTAACGCGGTAGTAAAGTTATTCGATTGGATCTGTCAAACTCGCACTAAGCAATCCGGGTTCAAATCCCGGCTGGGGACAAACAAAAACCCAGGTCTTGGATGTTTACATGTTTGTGATGTCGTTGTTTCTGGTTCCCACGACACAGGGTATCCTAGTGTGGGGTCAGAAGCAATGTAAATGTTATGTTATCTCTTAAACTTAGCTTAACTAAATGTAAAACAAATAGAATGGTCACTTACTCGTACCTTATGCGGAGGCGGTGGCAGGTGGGGCGGCGGCGGGGGCCCCCCGCCCGGGCCTCCAGCAAACAGCAGCGCGCCGGGCCCGAAAAGACCCCCGGCTCCAGGCACCCCGTGGGACAGGCCCGCCTGTGCGTGGATTTGTTGCTGTTGACAATATACGTCCATTTTAAAGGGCTGGGAGCTGCCAATAACGGCAATGGACATCATATATTTCATAAAAGACGGTAAGTAAATTGTATGATATTATCGAGGTTCGATGCGTCCTAATACGAGGCTACTCGGATAGGGTAATTAGTTACACATATCTCCTTCTACTAATTACACAGTTGCAGTCTGTGAACTTTTAGAATATACCTCGGCTACTATCGGATAGAATCTCATATATTCGTGTAATAGAAATATCGGAATATTGTTATTTATAACTTTACATGACTTTTCAAAATAGTAAAGAAAAGTTTTATACAGAGCAGGAAGTAGTACTCGTGTGCTTTCGGCGAAAACCGAAGCCTACTCTAGAGCCCGAGGTATATTCTTAAAGCTAACAGACTGTATAAGACTTGCGCCATCTTGCTCTACGCATTACAGCATAGACGAGATCGTACGACTACATTCAGTTACCCTTGTATTGATAAAGGGTTTATGAAGCCTAGGTAAATAGCCAAATATCTCTGCCCAATTTTAAAATTACTCTTATCCGTTAGAAACACGTGCGTCAATATTTTTCATTAGATATTAATGTATACAATATATAATTTGACTTGTGCGAATGGCAGATTAACAGGATGCTACAGAATGTCTTTACAGGATGCTACAAAATGGTAATACTTTTTTTATGCATTAATTAAAGTATTTATTCTAGCGAAAACACAAACTTCTCGTTTACATAAAGATACCAGCCAGTGCCGGGTTCCACAAAACTACATGCGTATTTATTATCACAATTCGAGTAACATTTCGCAGCAGTGTTCACTTGTCAATCTGTGGTTTAGTCGACTTTGCAATGTACACAGAATAGGCTATTGGACAGGCTTTTGAAAACCAACTCAGATTTTTGAACAGAATTACATTATAGATTCGAATAATGCTGGCAGTTTTCGATAAAATTGCTACAGATACAAAATTATGAAGTTAAATCCAGTTTACTTGCAGAAATGACCGATTTTTTTTTGTCACTATGCTTTAAATCAAGTATAAAACTCATAATAATTGATACAAATGTATATAATCAATACTTTTTTCACACTGCCAAATAGCCTATTGTCACAGTAAACCATGGATTGTAATTCTATGAAACAGGCCCCTGCTGTTTCAATTATTCTGTAGTTAGTACTTGGTGAACCTCGGTACGAGGAAAAGATATTAAGTTCCAAGGATTAAATGTGTTTGTTTTGATGAATAGAATAAGTCTCTAAAATGTGCTATCCACTTTTGTAAACATCCTGTAGTAATTAAAACTGTTTTTGCACGGATTTATGCTCGTTTATTAAATTTTTACAATTTTCCGACGTTTCGGCACTTTTTCAGGTGCCGTGGTCCCGGATGACTAACGGATGATAACGTCGGAAAATTGTAAAAATGTAATAAACGAGCATAAATCCGTGTAAAAACAGTTTTAATTATGTCTACTGCTCGTAGAAAATACTATACTGTAGTAATTTATAGAATAGAGACAGATTTCGACGTCGGTATTCGATGCGTAGTTGTTTACAAGAAATTGCATTTAATCGTTAATCTATGAAACGGGCAAATGACGCACACTACTGCACAGGTCACCTGTGTTATCTTACGTCCGTCTAGAGGTATGAAATAGTTTAAATGAAAGGTCTAACCACGTCACAAGGGGCCGCACGATTTCTTAGCAAATTAATCATTAAATACGTGTACTTAAGAAGTTAAGAGTCTAGCAAAAAAGTGCAAAATATCCCGTCTCCGAGTCGTGCACGTCGGCCAGGCCTTTTGGCCTCTAAGTGCCTTTTCAGATGCACCCGGTCGCCGGGCTGGGTAAAGTAGTAATATATTGAGCTCCAATGACAGCTTTTACATGCACAACGACCGGCCGGCGGCGAGCGGAGCTCATACATTACTACTTTACCCGGTCCGGCGACCAGACGGCGGCCGGGTGCATGTGAAAAGGCACTCATTGTTCTAATATTGTATTTAAAATTTATGGGATTATGATTTTTTTATTCATTTAGATATGTCGTCGCCGGGCCGTTGTAATGTGGATAGTGACTAAGGCTGTTGTTACGCCAGACATGCTGTCTCGCTCGCACAAATAAAAACTGTTAGTGATTGCAATAAAATTATTATATTTTGTAATAAAGGGTTAAGCAGCAACAGACGCAGTCAGGTGCTGGATGGGTGACCATCCCGTGACTACCGATAGTGGCATTTCCGAAAGCATCCGTGCTTTGCAAGGCATTTTAAGCCGTTGGTACCGGCTGTCATGTAATGGCGGTCGTTAAGCCATGTCAGAAGCCTTATGGGCGGCTTCATAACATCTGACAATAAGGCCCGCCACTGTCTTACAATCCTCTAAAACCCGGACTAGCCACCGGTGGTGGAGTATGGCCTACCTTCCTTCGATGCAGAAAGAGAGCCATGCCCCAGCAGTGGGGATATACAAAGGGTTGATACCAAGCACAAAAACTCAAAAATGTAACATTGTGCGAGCGAGACAGCATGCTCCACGAAACAGCAGCCTCTATGATACCAAGAACAGATGAAATAAAAACCTATAAATCATAAACATGCTAAAAATGTAAACAGACTTTGTTAGATTGAAAAACACAAACTATGTACCAGTGCAATTATTATTATGCTATACTCATGTAAAAGGTTTACCACAGTATAGTATAGTGGCACATTCCCATTAGTAAACATTCACACAAACTCAGGTAATAAAATAACTTGTACAATGTGGTCACACATGATTTATTGTGCCGTAAAATAAATTTTATTATTTGCTCCTAACAGATTAAAATGCACGAATAAGACGACAAAGAAAGTTTACGATATGAAATGAAAGACTGATGCGTGAAGTATGAAGTGACAAAATCTTTCCCTAGATTCTGTTAATGCATTGTACTACAATGACAGTTGCACGAATGTGGCGATTTCATTTCACTGCAAGTCTAAGCCCGCACACGTATCAAACCTAGGCGCCAATGGTATAAAAAAGACGTCACGTGACCTGTCCATTAATCTGTCATTGTAGTGTCATGCACTAACAGAATTAAGCCCCTGGTCACGACCCATCTGGATACAGGCGTAGCATCACAGAAAAATAAGGCGTTAGAAGACTGGGTCTCTGCCTACTCCACAGGGATACGGACGTGACTTTTATGTATGGCATGTATGTCGACGACCTTTGTGGCGCAGCGGTAGCGCATCTGCCTACCATGCGAGAGGTCCCGGGTTCGGTCCCCGGCTGGGGACAAAAAAAACCCCAGGTCTTGGAGGTTTACATGTTTGTGATGTCGCTGTTTCTGGTACCCACTACACAGGTTATCCAGAAGCAATGTATGTGCCAGTATGTAAATGTTATGTTATGTAGAAAGGAACCTAGTATTACATTCCCCATGGATTTAAGTATGCATACAAAATGTGTCGGTACTTTGAAGTTGATACCAATTCTGAAGTTTACTGAGAACAGGCGGATTTTAAAGACCTTCATTATGATGTAGCGCCTTTCTGTGTCATCTTATTCTATTAGCAATAACTACGGAACTTTTGTGCTGTCAAACCATGAAATGTGAACTTAGAAACACACACAGATATCAATGCAAGTGCAATTAGTTTTGCAATCTTTATGTTCGTCGTAAAGACACGGTGCTTTAGTAAAAGAGTCGTAAATATCATTTTGTACTATATCAATATCAAGCCTGTGCAGCACGACGACGCTAGTCGCGCGTTTTGAATTTTAAAAGCCGAGACATTACAGTAAATTTTATAACATATTTGCTCGTAAAGTGGTTGTAATTACACCAATTTCAATATCGTAATGTATCTCATTACGTACTTGTGCGATAATGTAATGTAAAAGGCATGTGTTTTTTTTTTTAATAAAGTTTTAAGATACTCCGTCTAAAAATGAACGATACTTTTAAAAATCTTAGCAGAGGTTTTATGTCAAGAAAGTGGTTAATATTTTATGAATAAAATTAACTTTGGGAAATAAAATATAACAAATAAACATTTAATTCTTTAATTTAATTAATTTTGACAATAAATTACAACCATTTATCTGTAATAAAAACACAAAAATATTAATTTACTTTATTAGTAATACTGGCTATTTTTGTACCTTTGCCTAAAAAAAAGTTGATGCCCGCGCATCGCTTATTTGTGGACAAGTAAAAATAAATCCGCGCGCTTTTTCTTTTCGATGTATTGTTTTTATTTGAAAATGTCGTCAAGTAGTGATGATAACAAAGTCAGAGTTTTATTAATTTCCTCGTAAATATGTTATAAAACGTCGTATGACATACGTGCGCTTTGAAAATTACAGCCTCTGCTTCCTTATAGCCCTCGCCGATGGCTCGGGCTAGTAATATCGCCTCGGCTGTAATTTTCAACTTACCGCACTTATATCATACATAATGTACTATTACATATCTCTTGGTCTGTAAGTAGTCACTTACTTCCCTGAATGCCAGGGTGTATGGATATCATTACAGCATAGGTTTCAAAACATACCATGTAATGTTAACATTACAGCATAGGTTTTGGAATTTGAAAAAAGAACTGTCATTATGTACAGTGCGTTCACATTAACTTGACGCGTGAGAGAATTGGTAACAAGGACATAACATGTGAATTAGCTTTTGGACCTAATCGGAAGATGGTAAAATAAGCCCTCAATCCTTTTATTTTCCCCAAGTAATGGGAATGATTTCTTATTTAACATGGTAACAGTAAACATCTCAGTGCTACCAATTCTCTCACGCGTCAAGTTAATGTGAACGCACAATACTCATACTGCAAGAAGAATATTTTTTTAAAGTTAATATTTTTTTCTCGGTATCGATTATTTACTCGAATCGGAATCGAGACAATTTATATTAGAATTTATGAAGATTTTATTTTAAATAGCAAACTATTTGTTTCGCAGTCACATCCTATGTTAATTGAAATCGATTTAAAAATCAAACTGGCCAGCACGATTTGACGCGCTTGCGTGCTATAAGATCGTGAAGAGTAAAAAAGTCAGTCGACTAGCTTTTTCTCAAAAGTTTTGAAAAATGTCAAGTCAAAAAAAAGTTAACCTGCTTTCTTGTTTTTTTTACTTACCTCACAATCGATATGTAAAGCAGAGTGTTTACCTCGGGTGTAAGCAAGCATAAATTGCATACTCGGGCTCATATGCAATTGATGTCATACAGCCCTTGGTTAACAATCTACTATTAAAAACCTATTTAGAGGCTAAAAGTTCCACCCATGCCGGGCATTTGGCATTTTTCCGAGCGCCTCCGTGCTTCGCAAGGCACGTTAAGCCGTTGGTGCCGGCTGTCATGTAATGACAGTCGTTAAGCCATTTCAGAGGCCTTATGGGCGGCTTGATAACTTCTGACAGTAAGGCCTGCCACTGTCTTACAATCCTCCACCAACCGGGAATTGGCCCCCGTGGTGGAGTATGGCCTAAACTTCCTGCGATGCAGGAAGAGACCCGTGCCCTAGCAGTGGGGACATACAAGGGTTGATATCGTATTCCGAAGACGAATATAAGAGTTCCTGAACTCTACTCTTAAAAACATTATGTGTGGAGAAGGCAAACTTTTTTTAAAGCCTATAAACGTCCCACTGCAGGGAACAGGCCTTCTCTCAGACAGAGAGTATGGGCTTAATTACCACGCGTGCCCTCCGCTTATTCGCAGAAAAAATATTATAGAAAATGAACTTAATGCAAATAGCAAAAAAAAAAACTTGTATATGTCTTAATGTGTTTTCGAGTGCAATAAAAATAATAATAATAATAAATACTTTGTATTATTCAAAGTCAATATTTGCATGTATGTGGTTGTGTTAGTTTTTGTACCAACTGAGTACATACTAACAGTTTATAAAGTAAACACGCTAGTAGCGAAGTAACCCCATAGTATGTAGGGTGTACTAACATATTGTATGCACTTCAGTACTTTGTAAGTCAGATTGTCAATTTCTCAACATCAGGCTAAAAAAGGTTAATGTGACATGGTTATAACGTGTTTATATATTAGTGTACATGTTCTAAATTTTTATTTCGTTTCATTCAGTTTTGTTCTGGGTGTACACAATATTTAAGGTTCCGTCTCTAAACCATAAGACTTTAAGAAGTCTATTTTGTTTTTAAAATAAGTTTATGAGTTACTTGAACTTTTAAGTAGCTTTTTAAAACTGACGTTCGCCATTTTGTTTTTGTTACGACGTCATATAGCCAGTAAAACTCGTTTGCCACAACCAGTCCAGCCATTACGCTTCTGAACGGTTACAAAGAAACTTATTTGCTTTCATAGTATCGGAAACGTGTGAATCTCGTGTCAAGTAGAAATTGTGTGCCCAGCATTGCAAAACGAGGGTGTTACTAAAATAAAGATCCTGTTATAGTTGAAGAGGTTAGTTTCATCTCACCCATAAATGCAAATTTTAAGACAACCCCGACATCGCTTTTCACAGTCTAAATTTCATAAAACATTATCGGTATTGAAAAACCCCCTAAAATGCATCAGGACATTTCTGTAGCACCCTGCATACACCGTGCATTTTTTGTGGCTTGATAACAAAAGGGGCTTTATTCTGATAGCGATTCTAAACTACTTACAATGTATCATTAATTAAAAAGTTTACCTATACATTCCACAAATCAATGTTGGATTTTCTATTAAATGAATAATTATTCAGTCCTTATCATAGCAATATTTATGGGGCTCGATAGCATGATACGTTTTGCTCTATCACACTATGTAGGTAAAGCGGGACGGCAACATATCATGTTATCTTAAGGCCACCGAGACAGATTCACCTACAGAAAAAGCCCCTTCTAAAGCCACTAAGTTAAAGAAACATACTAACGAAAGTCGCGCCTGACTGTCGCGGCTTACTCTCAGCACACATCGATCATTCAAGATTTGTCTCGGACGTCAGGACTAAAGCGTCCGAGTCGCGGACGTCCTATATTCTTAGACGGAGTTGACACGTTCGGTCTGGCGTCAGTTCAGTCCGTGACCTTGATCAAGCTCGGATGGATGCCAGACTGATGAAGCATCAAAATATTCGAATATCCCTCAGTGTAGTCCATCAATCCACTGAATAGACAATCAGTCTGCCGTCAATCTAACCAGACTGATGAAATTGACTGACGCCAGACTGAACGTGTAAACTCCGTCGTACAGTGAGCATAAGTTGTAAGCCGCGTCCGATGTACAAGCACGACCGATAGTATGCTCCTAGCTAGTTTAACACCGGTGACGCGCAAAACAAATTGTTAATCACAACACATATAGGTAGGCAAGCTTCGGAAACGTTTTGCACTTACAAGAAGTTGCTGTAGACCCTGTTGTTGCTGTTGCTGCAGACAACATTAAAATAAACAGCTCAATTGGACGCAGTCGCATTATGACATTTGTGCCGCAGTAAGATGTTTACATTTGTTTTATGTTCATATCCCTAGTTATATAATGATAAAGCAGAGGAAAATATTAGCTTTGGAGTCATCTTAATATTATTAGTCTATTTACTATATTGTACGAGTATTACTAAAGATAAGAACAGTCCAAGTCTACTAACATTAATAGTCCAGCAACTTGATTAATAGGGATATCATGATAAAACATAACTATGTAATCATCTCACTACGCCCTAATACAGCATGCCTAGGGCGCAGTCAATACTCGGCCTCAATACAGCAGCTAAGACTCAACAAAAGTTCGATAAAACGGTCCAGGCCCCACCATAATGTGCGCTAAAGCGAAATATTCCGATTCACCATTATAAAGCATATCATAGGCGCCAAGAATGAAAAATCCTTGAAGTAAAGAGATTGGTAATCTAATAATTCGTAATAAATTGCACCACGGGATTGCTCGTAATTAATTGCTGTATGTAGTCCGCTTAGGTCTGAATGCATGCTAGGCATACAGGGATGCAAGGAAATTACAAAAAGGTCCTAATACACGTACTTCAGGTGATTGCACGCACGAAAAACGATGATCCAAGAGGCAATGTTCAATAGTGAATAGATTAGTTGATTGAAAAATTGGTTTGTCTTGGAGAGTAGAATTGACACCGTAATTTATATCAGGGAGGACCTTTACGTAACACCTTTACACATATACCCATTTCCTTGTAACATTCAGTATATTCTGTGTATGCTATAAATGTAGTTATGTAGCTAATGTTACTTGGTTCTCAGTTCCAAGTAAACAGGCAATGATGGAGTTTCCTATTAGGTACATAGTTGTTATTGTTTTTATATTGCCATATTGTACATTGGATTTCTATTTTACACCATAAACATGAAATCATTTTTATCAATTGTTGTAAACACAAATATGAACTATGACCACCGAGTGTAAAAATAATGTCTACACAAATAACAGCCACCAGGAATTTCAGAGCCATAATGTTTTAAGTGATAATTACAGAAAATTATAATTATGCTCAGTCAAGCAGGCGATAATGAGAACTTACAGTACAAATTCAATTTTCATCCCACCATCTCGGAAAGAGTATTTTTAATCTTCAATATCTGAGTGGAAAAGCTGTTTTTATTCTCTAGAGGATAAAGTAAATTGAATTTAGAACATCGTGTGCACTAAGTTTGTGAATTAAAAAAGTGTACCTATCTTGTGATTGTAAACGTTTTTTTGTTGCATTTAGTCATTTCCTCGCTAAGGTGGAATTAAAAGTTACGTGTTGCACTCGAGTGCAAAGATTTTTCACCTCGTGCTCTTTTGATTCCCTCGCTAACGCTCAGTTCTAATTTTGAATCCTTCGCTTGCTCGGTCATCAAAATTGAACACGCGGTTAAAAAGCAACTTTGCACTCTTGTATAACAAATAACTATTGTCATGGCCTTTTTTCAGTGCATGGGTGTTTAAATGGCACTGAAGGCTACAAGTCACTTTTGCCAATATACAATGTATATTTCATACCTGTTTCATTGAGTTCAATGTGAGCCCACTTTACAAATAAGATGCCTGGGCTCAAATCTCAGCAACAGGTTAATTTCTGACGTTGTAAAATAACAATGGGAAACCGTTGCCGTGGGGCGAGTTGTGCCCCCACGGCAACGGTTTCCCATTGTTGTACTGAGAGATTGCAATGGGTTAAATAGCTCCCAGTGATCTTTCAAGTTATGGAATATGGAAATAATGTAATTAATAGAAATCCAATGCAAAAATACCCAAATATCATCATTGAATCCACTGTTTTTATTGATTAAAGCGTTTATACCAGCAAATAATCAAATCATATCAGAAAACTTCAATGAATAAAGCTTTACTTACACCATGAGAGCAGTCAGTACAGACATAGTAAAGTAAAGAATAGAAATCTATGGCATCAATACAACAATTAAAACTATATTTTTTTCTTGTTAAAGCTAAATTTGAAGAATAAAGCTTTACTTACACCGATAATAGCATTCAGTTCAGACATAGTGACCTGTTTAGCTCGTTCCACGGCCACCGAGACCTGTTGCTGATGTTCTTGCGCGAGGTACGGCAACACTTGCACAATGATGGTGCTTAGCCGCTTTGCTATCTCCGTCTGTGAAACGATTAGGCAGTAGTAAGACCTATGATTTCTGCACCTTAACAATTCCATCAGAAAGTCCTATGAGACTTAAAAATAATAACGGGCACCACAACTGGCATACGGGGCCCTATTGAAACAAACTACAATTTATGGTAACTAAGCCAATTCCATGTAAATCCCACCTGTTATCAAGTAATTAGCTTGTTTACGCAATATGCATCCAATTGTCATTAATTCATATATTCATTGCAGTTTTATTAAACGCATCTCAGACACCCTAGTCAAACTAGATATTTTTGATACTCAACCCCTGTTTAAACTCTATACTGCGAGCTCAATGTCCCGCAATAAGTTCACTTGAATAATATTTAGTGGACAAAATTTTACTAATTCTGTTCTTTTTATCACACCTATGTGAAATGTAAAATAAGCTGGCCTGGAACTTTGAATGATTGGTTTAAAATTTTGAAAGAACTTTGAATGATTAGTTTAAAATTTTGAAAGTACCTACTAAAGTTAGTTGATTGCTATTTATAAAAAGTGTAATAAAGGCCTATATATTATTTTTTTTAGTTTACTGTCTGTTAACAACAAATGGCATAAAGAGGAAAATAAGTTTATTTCTTAAACAATAATTCAGTTTTAAAATGGCGTTATTTATAAAAACATCTTTCATTATGAAGCACTCCTCGAGAGGCAATTTATTAAATCTGGGATCACATAATTTTTTTCTAAAATCTCCACCGCAGACTAATTTATTCAGCGGTTTATACAGTGTTATAAGGGATTGTGTTTTTATAAATAACACTACAAATTTTTTAGATAATTAGGTAACTTTTTTAACTTTACCTGTTTATGCATTTCCACATTGAGCCCATATGACATTTCATAGTACTGGAATGGAAACATAATTGAATTAGTAGAGGCTTGAGATTTGCAAACACAAAGGTCATATTGGAAGTAGTAATTCTTACCATGACATAATGTCGCTGCATTTCAGTTTTCTCATTCGCTAGTTTCTCGCATTCTAATTTCAAGCTGGAAAGACGATGAATATCACTTTAGTATGTGTCATTGTTTTCCAATCATCAAAGGTAGATTACTATGCAAACACTGAAGTTTGTGGTAACTTACGAATGATATTGTGCCTGAAGGAAGTTGAACTCTTCCTTGATACGTTCTAATGTATCCGCTATAGTGAATTTTATTGGTCCTCCGGATGGTTGTGGTCCCTGAGTGAAATAAACAAGGTCACAATGAAATTGTTCAAGGAAACGAACAGAATTCATCAGCTTGATATCCACTACGTGTCGGGCACGGCGTGCAAATGCAGGAAGCGTTGTAAAGAGTAGAAAATAATACAAACCCTCACCGCAGCCGCGGGATGGCGAGTCGGCGTCGGGTACATCCTGACACACAATCCCCGTGTTTAGACGCGAACGGTCAAATGTACTCTACTATATTACATTCGAATAAAACGAACAACAATGTAAACATGTCCAAACACAGTCCACCTATGCTATAACACAGGAAATCTTAGAAAACTCGAAGGCGCTAAAGCAGACAATGATATGCACAAAGTTTCCCGTAAAACTTTAGAATTAATGGTCATTATCATAACACTTGTTGCATTTAAGTACGATTACCGTTATTGGTATATTAGACAGTGTAAAACCGTAATTATTTCAATCGCATTGATAATAGCAAACGTTTCACAAAATTTTGCCATCAATCCACGCCGTAATTTGTTCACCTGTCATTTTTTGGTTTTATTTATGATGGTTGCCTCTAGGACTTGGATAATCATGTTATGCCAAATGTCGTTAAACTTTTTCCAGCGTTGTTCTTCTACCCATCATAATTAATTTATTTAGATAACAATTACAATTAATACTATTCATTTGTCCACCAAGCACGACATCGTCCTAAATTACTTACAGAGATAAAGACTTTAGTAAATTAGTAACTTAACAAAATCTACTGAATTAGTAGATTTTGTTAGAAACAGACAACACTGAAAAATTATCGCATGGCAAGACTAAATTATTTAAAAAAATGGCAGATTGCGGTTTGTGTTCCATGAGTGCAGCTGTTGCTGTTAGCTTTCGCTGTTTCGGAGTGTTTTGAAATAAATATTATTGGTTGCTTTGTATTTTAGAACTACGTGAAACAGTGTTTTTTCAATGATTATACTGAGAAGAAAGTGCTGTTCCTAAAGTGGTTATTTTTATACTGAGAGTTTTTGCGTCACAAAGAGAACCATCATGGATTTCAAAACAGCCGTGTTCAACGCTGCGAGGGATGGGAATCTCATACGATTGAAAGTAAGCATTCTATTAAAAATATTATTCAGTTCTAATCTACTCCTTACGAGATTTACCGGGCCCGTCAGTCAGTCAAATACCCAACCCATTAGGAATTTCTACCGGACATCTCTGCTTCGTCTAACTGTAGAAATGTACAGTTAATTTCTTCGTTAGCACGTTTCGTTACGTGCTAATAGTCTCGTTATGAGCAATTTCTTCCTTTAAGCAGTTCATTCCATAACTGGTGGTGAGCCTACCTCTTGCGAGGTCCTAAATAGACCTCACGGAGTGTATACGGAAGTCTATTTCAGACATCGTAACTGTGGCGTATAATCTCTACGCCATTAGTATTATCTCATTGCCCCCAACTTTACCCACCAACCTGAATGTGTAGTTACAAGAGCAAGTATCGAAAAAACCAGTAAATCATGTTGCTCATCATACATTCAGAAATGGCAACAACATTTCATAGAATGCAGTAAATATAACCAATATCATATCATTGCTATGCGAAAGAATGACAGGATAATAATAATGTCTAACTTATCAATCTCAGAGCCCATAAATTTTACTGAATTGTATGAGAGGGTTATCAAGAGAAGTTTTATGTTGCCCTCATTAAAAGCCTGAGATGGGGAGACATACCTATTACTACAATTAAAAACAAATAGCTTGCATTGCCTTCTAATGGACTCCTTAGAGTCTGTTTATTTGGTGATTGTATTTTTTCCCATTCATAATCTCCACCCCAGACAGATTTATTAGGTGTTTTTGGAGTGTTTTAAGGAATTTATAAATAGGGCCCTAAATCTATTGAAAATCATGGAAAGAATGCTACACAACTACACATCACAGTAACAAACTACAAAATAAACTGATAAGTACTATATTGGAACTAAAATTTTCATCAAACAACCTATAATTGAATTTGTTTTTTTTTTCATTGGAAGAGTCTGACCAGGTTTCACTCTGATTCGCAGAGCTTAATCATAGTGAATACAAGCAGAGCTTGCATCATTAGTTACTGGTCGTCACATTTAAGCTTTGCATATCAGAGCAAAATCTGGTCGGGCTCTTCTAACAAAAATCAAGTAAATTAATCGAGATTTAAATCCATACAACAATATGGGAAATAATATTTAAGATCTAGGTTGTGGTATATTTGAGTAGCTATAAAAAGCAGCTAACGCAGCATTGTGCTGAGCCCTCTATGATGACTTTTACAACCACTGTGTGGAATACTTAGAACTATTTATATAGGTATATTTATAATCAATCAACTCAAATGTTGAATATGTGGAATACACTGCTGCTGAGAGTAGAGCTATTCCAAATTAATTTTAACAAACCAGTATAACAAAAATTTACATTCAATAAAAACTGTGTGAGAGCAGCATTTGATAGTCTATAAGGTTACTGGAGTAATGCTGATAATTAGGTAAGTAGGTACACATTTTCAGTACCAGTAAAATAATATGGAACTATCATCAACTTTTGAATATCTTCTTAACAAGTCATTTACACTAAAACACTCTTTAGACAAATTTAAAGCCGGCTTACAACAGGGATTCCTATCGTAGACCGACTTTAATCTTGACTTATTATGAATAAGACTCTAAATTTGCTTCAAGCTTAAAGTACCAAGACACTTACATTATCAATAAAAAGTCACATCTTAATTCATAGTAAGATAATTGACAACATTTCATGTTTTACAACACCTAAAACAAAAAATAACATTTCTTAATTTTTGCTATCCTGATTACGAAAAAATATTTAGAAATTTTATTATGCTTAATCTTAGAAAAAATAAATAAAAACCAAAAACTGTGTGATGATAATGTTACACATACGGTTGAATGAGGAGGTACCGTTGCCTATACTAAAAGCAAAAATCATTCAAATGTCATCCTTTTCCTTTCATAAATGTCATCCTTTTCCTTTCATAATTCCAATGGTTTTTTAAAAGTCTGCAAGGATGTTATTATTATTACGCCATATGTGTGACGTCATTTGGCACTTACGGCCTTATAGAATAAGATTCAAACAAAAAATTATGAATGAAAATCATCGAATTTCCGAAAATAAAAAATATGGATCGTTTTATTGTGTATCTAGTTTCCTTTAATACAATAAAATATTATTGATTATACTATTTTTATTTTTAATGCACTAACCCGTGCTAAGGAACAAATTTAAAAACCTATTTAGAGGCTAAAAATTTCACCCATACCGGGATTCGAACCCGCAACCTCTGGCTATAAAATATGTTTGCTAAAAATTTTAAATGTCCATTCATAGCTTGTAAATTATCTGTGCGAAGATCCAGTATTTTTCAGCCCTTTTACACCAGTTGGTCTGATCCTGTAACCTGCAAGATTATTGCGATAACCAACAACATGGCAGAGTGCCAGTTACCTTCTGGATCACTGCCCATTGTCGTGTCTTTCTTATTTCGTTAGAAGTACTGTAGTTAATGGTTTTCTTTACAAATTAATTCTGGACTAGCTGTGCCTGCAACTTCATTTTTGTATGTTCGGTCATTTAATAAGTATACTGACAGTATTCCTTAAAAGTTTAAAACGCTTTTCAAATGTGTTTAAATAAAAAAATCTTTTATTCATCCATAAATAAATCAATTGCACATTGAAATGAATTTAAATATTACCATTGTTTCATGCATTTTTAATTCATTTATAAAAATGTATGACATACATGAAATGCCTCCTCAGCTCAGGCCTAGGCCTCACTCTTGTTTCCCGCATTCTTCTCTGTGTCTGACTTGCTTTCTCCAGTTTGGACTACTTACATATCTGTTGGAAGATTATCTTCCCACCTTTTCTTTGGTTTTCCCACTTTTCTTTTCCCCTTGTGTTTAAATAGTCTGTGGTGAAGGGAATAGTTTTTTTAAACAGTATACATTTATTTGCACTTCAGGAGTATTTCAGAGGAATCATAATTTATAAATAAGATATCAACTACAAATAGGAAAAACTGTGAAACTTGTATAATATAGTAAGAGTAGTCTGAAAGAAGGTCTGTGCCTTGCAGTGGGACATTTATAGGTTACATGAAAAAAAAAAAACAGTAGCATGGTTCATGCATGCTGTGACCTGTGCACTTAAGACACTCAGGTTTCCTTGCAAAGTTTTTCTTCATGGTTAGTCAACTGTACTACTTTACTACTATTATTGGGACAAATATGGATGAGCTTGAAACAGTAATGATGATTGACCTGACCAGTACTTCTTTATGCAAGCACCTTATAATTGAGTAGGTGTCTAATGAGTATTGCAAATAATTTATTTGTAAATTTCTTCCTGGGTGTGTATGTGTGTACCTAACTAGTTCTATAGAATCAGAATGATTTTATACAACTTGGTTGTTCTTTCTATATCCTAACTACTCAAATCACTAACAATACTGTTGATCTCAAATTTTATGAGGTCCATGGCTCCTAATAGTAATTTTAGATTTACTATGGTTTACAAGACTATCGTGGACTAGTATAGCCTGACGACGACTACAAGACTATCCTTTAATTACCTATTGAAACCTATTTAGGTGTCCAACTAAGCTATAATGACACTCTTAACCTACTGCCATTCAAATGAACTGCATGTGCTGTTAACCGCCGCGAATTGATATTCCGATTGGAAATTATAACTGGACACCAATTAGAATAATTAAATGCAATTTACACCCTGTAAACTACCTGTTACTGTAGTAGACGAAAACTTTGACACTTACTATGAAGTAATGGGCATTGTCTTTGGACAACCTTCCCCCCCACACAAAAACTCACGCACACACACACACACGACATTTTGCACTTTTTTTTTCTTGTCTCGAGTCATGGAATCAACAATAAGTGACAGCTGGTAGGATGTCTTTGATCAATTACTTCCGGTTTCGAATGCTCCTGTTTTCTTTTCGTACTAAAAATTAATTCTTCTTCTTCTTCTCCAGGCCATATTAGTCCACTGCTGGACATAGCCCTCCCCTAATGAGCGCCATAGCGCAAGGTTGTGCCATCATTGGGGGCTAATGCCCATAATCCCCACGCTGGGCATGCGGGTTGAGGATCGCAGTTTGGTGGTATTGTACTGCTGGGGGCGCTGCTGCCCACCCCCCGGTTTGTATCCCTTAGTCGCCTTTTACGACACCCGCGGGAATAATTTGGGTTGGTGCTATTCTCTAGGCCGACACCACACAGCACCGCAATAATTAATTAAACCAGCCCAAATCGAAATATTCAGCCCAGGATATCAAATTCACCTATAGCCTCGAAAAAATAAAGTAAAAACAAAAGTTATTTTTATAGGACAATCCCCTGGTGTTTCTTCCTATCACGGGCATCTCATAGGCTACCGCTCTAGTCTCAAAGACTCAACACACAGCTTTCGTCGCTTAGCACGTGGTTAGAATGCATTTCAGGATATCAACGTGTCAGACTAACTGCGTAAGAGTGTACCTGTGTGTATTCCAAAGGGAAAGTAGGTGGGAGAGCGTCGACCCCATTTGAATCCGTTTGTAAACAGAGGCGACGAGCGCGCGTGGGCGATTAAATATACTGCGCGATCGAGGCAGCACAGAATTCTCTGGATGTGTCTAGAATTCTAGATCATTCTAGATTGTATAAAGAATTTAAGCTCTCGCTGCGCGTTTTTCAAGGGGATTATTGAAATTCTCTGTAATAAAGCCTAAACTCATGTGATTTCTAATATGCCTCGTTAGTCTAGCCGTTAAGGCGCTTACCTACCAAGACAGAGTCGTGAGTTCGATTCCCACTGGGGTTCGCCGTACATTTGTACAAGTGGCCTCAGTCTGGGTGTTTGCTCATGTTTCTGACGTCCTTGCTTGGTTACCATAGCACAGGGTATCCTAGTTTGGGACCAGGACTAGTGATTGTGTTGTGTGGAAGTTAATATTATATGCTAGATAATTCAAGCATGTAGAAATCGTTCATAAAGCACAACAAGCATGTATTTTCTTATGTCAACTTTCCTGTATTATGTTTTCGTGTGCAATAAAGTGTTCTAATAAAAAAGTACTACCTTTAAAAAAAACCAAGGAAGCACGAGTAGCGTTAGACACATAAGAACATTTTAGATTAGTTCATGTTAACACGATTAAAGCATGAATTTTTTTTATTTACACCGCACACCGACTTTAATAAACATCTATGCGAAGGCAAAGTTGAGGATAACTTATACCTCGTGACTCTTCCTACATGTGTCATAGGAGATAACTTCGATAAATTTGAGTATGTAAGTAATTTATTTACGACTCAAAAGACTTATAAGTACCTACTAGACTATAACAAAATTTTGACATACATATTTTGGTGTATAATTAAAATTATTGAGCATCCGCTGCTGTGCTAGGCTCATCACCTGTATTACAGCGGACAGTGCCTACTTTCTCCGTTTACAAATAACCTACACAAAAATCCTCTATGATGGTTTTTAAAAAAATCTGTAAATTAAGTAGGTACTTACTACCCGTGCACCGACTACCCGTCTCTTGTTTCTTTCATCAACTAAGGTTGTCTGGGAGAAATTGCTTTTAGCAATAAGGCCGCCAATTGTACTTTGTATCTTTACATGTTTTATAATATGTGCTCTGGTGTACAATAAAAGTGTTCAGTGTTAATCCCCTATTTGACTCTCTTTTCAAGTAAGTCTTAAAAGGTAAATAACTCTTCCATTGACCAAAAAATATTTTAATATATTTTTTGATGACCTAAAAGCAATATAAAAATATATTTTAAAACTTTACTTTTCTAAACGGCCAAAAACGCGTTCAGCCATTTTTGTCTATGGCTTGAAGTCCAAAAATTGTAAACAAAGTTTGACATTCAATTTTCTGTAAGTGATCTCTGAGCATAGTGAAATAACAACAACGCAACCATGATTTCATCGAATTTACATCCAAAATATACCAATTATTATTATTGCGTTGTTCGAAAATGAGAAAACACGTCAATAGAGACCCCCGGGAAGTTGTGGATTCGTGTACCCAGTGAAATTAACATTCGAAAAACTTGGCTCAAACTTGCCAAAAGAGTACTCTTTATCAATTGAAACTCGGGTGTATTTATGTGAAAATCACTTTGATGTAAGTCCTAGGCGGCCTCGGTAGCGCAGCGGTTTGGCATGCTGACTCCGCTGAACCGAAGGTCTCGGGTTCGATCCCCGGCCGGGTCAAACTAGGAAACGAACTTTTCTAGTTTGTCTCGGGTCTTGGATGTTATCTATGTATTTATTGTATTAAATCTATCGTCGAGTTAGCACCTATAACACAAGTCATTTAGTTGTACTTAGTATAATAATCAATGTCCACTGGCTCTGGCTGAAAGATGTTTGTTTACATACTTTAGATGGTTTCAAGATGGCGGATAGCGTTTTCGCCGTTACGAATAAAACGAGGAAAAATTTTTTTTACTTTGCAAATTTTGCAGCCACCCTGCACCCTCTTACTTAGCAAAATCAATATATTTCGGTTTCTTACGTTAAATACTATAGGAAATATTCATTTATAGAGTCAAATTTGATACGTGTCAAATAGCGGATTGTCCTCCCTCTATGTGTGTGAGTAAACAAAATATTGTAAATGGGAATGCGTGAGTGTGTGTAAGTGTGTGAGTTCGGCAGAGAGAGTTTGAGTATAATTGTACTCTTTGTGAATTCAAAATGACACTCCGGATGTTAGTATCCTTTTGTGACACATCTTTGAATCAAAGGACACCTCCCACCTTTCCCTTTTCCACGTACTGCAACGTTCCCTTTTCTCGCTGTACAGATGTTAAATTAGGCCAGTTGCACACTGAGTCATTGCTTTTCCTGCAAGTCGTTTTGTCTGTTCATATTACTTGCGAATGCGCTGACGGTTTCTTTGTTCCGAGTGACTCAGCGGGTCGGCTGGTGGTAGTTGCGGTTTTTTGGTGAAAATGTTACCTCCTACATAACGGTATATCTAACTAGGCGCTAAGCGCTCGCATCTTCGTATTCCACGTTTGTACAGCAAACGTTTTTACCCGTCTGTGGCGAGGTCCAAAAGGAGGGCAATCTGTTTGGCCTTACAGTGTATTTATTCTTACTTGTCCAATTTAGTAAACAAGATTCTACCCTTAAATTGTTATTTTTTAGTCCAAAACTGCCGTGTTTCCATAAATGAAGTAACTTGGAACACTCTTTTAGATAACACGCTGCCAATTTTATAAACATAGTTCATGATAGTTCATGAATTTGCGAGAAAATGTCTAGTTTAGTCATCTAATCTCAATTTTAAGGTTAGAATCTTGTTAACTAAATTGGACAAGTAAGAATAAATAGACTGTATGTGTACGCATTTGTGTGTCTCAGTCTGGGTGTATTTCAAAGTTTGTGATGTCCTTTCCCTTAGGATACGGACCAGGATATGTGATTGTGTGGAGGTTATTATGATTTCTATACCAAGTTCCCTCAAAACTTCTAACGAATTGTCAGATTTTGGCAAACAATATCTCGATTGAATTGTCGAAATTCCCGATCTATATTGCAAGTTCCTTATTACTAGGCGCCATCAAAGCAAAGCAGCAGCGCAATCACTAGATGGCGCTGCTGCTTTGCTAAAATCAAAAAGTACTATGAAGACAAAATAAAAGGTAACAAATTACCCGCCTGCTGAGCAATATACGGGACCCAAATTAAATATTGTGATCTATTGGATCTACGTTGGTCCCGCCTGCTTAGAAGTACACTTATTTCTCAATAGTCGAGTTTTTTGTTAATTCAGTTTTTCTACAGTCCTCGCTCTTTGCATGAAGTTTCCTTCAAGAAATTACCATCTCAATGTTTATCTTTCCGTCCTCTATTGAATTTGACGAACTTAATCTGGCACGGTGCAAACGTATTATAATAAGGCCAGTTACCGTTTAATCGAACAGCTGGAAACATTCCGAAGTTATTTAGTACGTTCACAACTCAAGGGAGTGTCTGCCTGATAAATTATTCAAAACACTGACTGATTAGATTACATTGGAGCGAACTCTCGTGACGTGACTGAATCCAACACAATTAAACAAGTTATAATCGAAGCTATATTATTATGAATTAAAAGCATGGATATTAATTTAAAACGTAGCAAAAAGTAATTTAACTTAGTTCTGCAATCGTTCGATGGCACGGGCGTACTATCATAAATATTGACTCGCAGATCAATCAAATTAAAACAAAGGTTACTAGGGGTGCCACCGCTGCACGGCATCTCGACAACGTTTTTACCCGACTGCGGTAGAACCCAACGTGAATTGACTCAAATGCAAGTGTATGTGATAAAGATATTTATTTACTAAAAGACATAATTATAATGCATGGTTACACTACTTGCGATGTCTGCACAAATTAGAGATAGATATAGATAGAGAACACTTTATTGCACAATCAGAAGAAAGAAATTACAAATTACTTCGTGTTATATCTGAGTTATGGTGTAGACCCGATTTTACTCTTTTTCTCTCTGACTCGGACTCTCTACGGTTTGCTGGGAGAAATCTCTTTCAGAAAGAAGCATATGCTATGGTGGCAACTGCCTTGATTATGTAACTTTTCACGTATTTGTCTGTGTGCAAAAACGAAATATCTACGGCTCAATATCACTGTCTCAAACGTGGCAGTAATATTGAGCCACAGAGCATAATTAATTGTACGACAAAGTCCGGTAGATATTTCGTAAATGCGATATCTACTATGTGTAAAACAGATTACGCCTGACATAAAAGATGAAACAAAAGACCACTTATTTACAAAAAAAACTCAACATTATGTTAATTAAAAATTGTTATATGTTTTGAATGAATACTTTCTTAACCCTCAATCTCGTTAAGGAATTATTAATTGTTTTTTTCTTCTTCTTCAGGTTATATTAAGTAGTCCACTGCTGGACATTATTTTGTATGTTTGTTATTTATTCTTTTGCATGTAATCAATATCTAAATAATAATAATTTAATCTGTCTAGGATCTGTCATACATAATAAGACTAACCGTATTGCAGTGCCCTCACAAGGTATCATGTACTTACGTACAAATACCAACACCACCTGTACTATAACTATGTATGTGATTTAGCAATAAAGAATATCAATATCTATACGGCAGAGCTAAGTAAACATTCCGCTTTCGCACATGTACACGTGAAAAGTTATTTAATTAAGGCGCAGGCAAGGACATCACAAAGTTTGAAAAACATCCATACTGAGGCCGTTTGTACAAATCTACGGCAACCCTCACCGAATGGCTGGATACGTTCGGTATTGAACCCACAACCTCGGAGAGTATAAACCATCCAGTGAATACCCGCGTCTCTGTCCATGCCAATGCTAGTTCTGCGCTTACCGAGACAAACATTACATAGCCTCGTTGATAACACAGAGACGGGAACTGATAACGTTTCATGCTAAGTTGCTTATCAAGAAGTTTCCTGCTTTCTTTCGCCAACACCTTCCTTTGCTGTCGAAGTCTTACTACTGAACGAGGCATAGTAGGACCGAGTAATTAAGTATATTCAAGAGTTAATCAATCAACGTTTTATTTAGGTACTTAGGGCTTCTGAAATGAGAATTTCGCTAAGTAAACAGTTAACTGTTGTGCTGTCTCGAATTTCTCAGAAAAGAGCGTGACAGAACGGAATATAATAATATTTAATTAAATAAATGAATGAATAAATAAATAAGTGTGTCTTTTCCTTCGACACAAGCACACACCACTTGTCTCTGTTCTATGTACGGTCTCTTACCACCCGCCTAGAGCTCGCGCAGCTTCTTTGTCACGGCCATATAATAATATCTGGGCCGGCCAAACGTTCTTTGACCGCTTGGAAGCCCCAGGTATGACCTCTTCACCGCCCGATTCTCTCCCATCATTTCTATGGGCGAGTGATTCCAGCTTCCGAGGCGCTGGAATATGGTTTTTATTTATAAGCTGTAAGATCATAATAATTATTATTATATACTTGGTTTAAAAACAAAGTCCCGGGCACGGCCGCTCCACCCATCTAGTGTGGGTGCCACTCGACGCTACTAAGATGCAAAGGTAGATGCTGCAAAAGCCAATGTGTTTTTTAATTAGAAAACAATTTTTTTTGCAAAGTTGTCGGTGAAGCAACTAAAATAGAAATTCTTCTTCGAGCATTCTCTTGCGAATGGACTTATTAATTAAGAAATCCTACTTGGTATATTACGTAGGCAAAGACCGTCGTAACCTGTAGTAACCTTCGTTTAATTGCTCAAAGGAGGATCAAATAAGGAAAGACCTACATGATCAATACGGTTTCCTTATAGCTACCAACGCGTACCTACCTAAAATTGTATTTTTTTCTGAGCGTTTCGCGCTTGGATGGGTGCCAAGCGAAGTAAATAAAAAACGGTCAAGCGCGAGTAGGTTCCCCGCATCGGGGATTCCGTACCACACTTTAAGTGTTTGTACCATAAAAAAAAATCTTGCGTTCAGGAAGCCTTAAGCCGGATTTTTACTATGTGATATAAGAAAATATATCTTGAGATATAATAAGTTATCGCTCGTCACACATTTTGTACGAGACCGGTTCACACTGTGCTACAATAATATGGTAGCTGTAAAACTAAATGTATGACAAGCGATAAATTATTATATCCCAAGATGTAATATAGGTATATTATATTACATCATATAGCGAAAAGCTGGCTTAAAGCGGCAAGTTGACTCACAATTTCCCGGCGTGTATAATGTTTGACAAATAACATGAATACGCATGGACAAATATTTCGAGTCAAAGTGGTAGGAAACGCGGGATGTGACAGAGAATTCTTTGGACTATAGTCAAATTACCTCAGCTCTACGCGGTTTTTATTCAAGTTATTTGTCGGAAGTTATAGTATGTATTTGTTGTCTTACTGCAAACTGCACAGTACATCCCTTTAGGCGACATCTATGAACCGTAGCGAGTTGAAATTTTCATAAAAGATGCATTAAGGTGGATTCCTGACAAATATTACAAAAAAAACTAAAGACATTAATCAATAAGTTTTATTGTTATTTTCATTATAATAAGTTTCATTTCATTCGTTGTCAGCCTTATTTTTAGAAATACAGTACAGGTACTTATAACACTTCTAAAACGCTGACAGAAGTTGCATGTGGTGGAGATTTTCATGCAAATAAATGTTTTATCTATCTATCATTTTACAAGGGAAAGTCTTAGGCACATATTAAAAAAAAACCTCTCTTGAAGTTTTTTAGCGCGATCGTGTTTCTATATAAGTACCTTATATAAGTATATTATAAATTGCATTTCTACTTTTTTGTCGTGTTCCTTTTTTGGCACGCATACCAATTTTTTTTCCACCTTGTGCGGTTGACTGGTAGAATTTGCTGAAGGCATTAAGTCCGCCGTATTGTACACTTGTTTAGTTGCAATAAAATAAGGCCGCCAGTGTTGCGTTGACTTTAGCGTCTCTTAGCTACTTTTTTCGACTCTTTACGTTTAGCGAATCCTTTTGTACGGAACTCTGAAAACGATGTAATAAAGTCTCTTCTTTGATTCGTATCAAAATTTACACACATTGAATACCGGGTTAACTACTGAAACTCGTTTTGACACAATTAGGTGAATCGTGTAAAACACGAGAGAAATGACATTATAAATAAAAATACGGATATGAGGTAAAGGTCCATGTGCTGCCAAAAAATGTCTACAAATTTATCTAAAGTTGTAAATTATTAAATCAAATGTGAAAATCGTGAAATACTCATACTTCAATTCATAAATAGCGAGTCAAAATTGCCAAAATTTTATGTTCTGTTTGTTATAAGTTAGTAGTTTATGTATGTTATTTCAGTTTCTGGTAATGTTTTTTTTTTTTTGGGCAGTAAAGTGTAACAAAGAAAAACTAAAATTTGTGGTTGATAGGTTGGTGTTAAAACCTTTTTTCACCTTGAAAGATCTGCGCTGCACTAAAAACCCCTAGGCTGAGGCTACACTAGGCAGCGATTTGCGATGCTACAAAAATTGTGCAATGAGATAAGCTCACCCGATTATTAACCACCAAGGCAGTGCAAGTTTATTTTATGTAAGGGGAATTATTAATACATTTTTTTTTCTAGACTTATAATTGGCCTTCTGTATGTTTAATGTTTTTGTTACTCTTTATTATGTGCTGTTAGTCTTCCCAATATTAAATAAATAAATAAGCTTAGAGCACTTGAGGAAACCCGAGTGTCCGAGGCGTTCGAATACCTCAGCGCTAGAAATTGTCAATCCGGTGGGCACGCGTGGTAATTATGGCCATACTCTCTCTAAGAGAAGGCCTGTGCCCTGCAGTGGGACGTTAATAGGCTACATAAAAAAAACCCTTGGTATGACAGCTACACTGGACGAAACTCCAGAGAACGTCGATGATAATTGGCTACATTACAGTATTATGTACAATTCCACCGAACTGCGATCCCCAACCCGCATGCCCAGCGTGGGGATTATGGGCATTACCTCCTATGATAGCACGTGGCGCTCTTTAGGGGAGGGCTATGTCCAGCAGTGGACTAGTATAGCCTGGCGACGACGACTACAATATTATGTAAGTCGTAAACGCGATTGTTAACTATTTGTTTTAATCGTTCGCGTGTCGCTAATCGCCTCGCTTGCAGTGTTGCCTTAGCCTTAGGGGGCATTACATTGAGTTAGCTTAAACCACAGAACAAGCGGTATTGTCGTGAAATCCCGCTGTTAGTCTCACCGTTCGCTTCGTGGGCTAGACCATTACAAAACACAGACTCGGCCGGCGTTACACCATTCCGTATTTTGTTTGCTATTGCGACTGACTGACTGACTGTATGACTGAAGCGAGGATTTTGTAATAGGTAGTTTGTATGTAGTGGTAGACATGTATCATGGTGCTCGCTGAGCACCTTTTCACCCTAGTGGCCGAATCTGTGCAAATCCGGGTGCTTAGGTTTGATAAAAAAAATACTATGTCGCTCATTTGGCAGAATAATGACGCAAATGTATTTTTTTGCCAATTTGAGTTAAGTATGCCAAAACACCCGAAATAACTGTTTACACTTGGGGAAAAAATGACAGTAATGTAGTTTTGTTTTTTATCGCGTGACAGCGCCACTGTCGTTGTGGCATTTTGACAAAGTTCTAACACTTCTGAATGAAACAACGGTCTCTCCTGTAAAATTGGAAAAAGGACATTTGCGTCAATATTCTGCCAAATGAGCGATGTGTATTAATAATAACAGTCTGGTATCACCCGCTAAGATTATTTAGTGGCTATTTTCTAGAGAGACTTCTTAGAGTGCTAGGTAAAGAAAGGAACTCCCCGGGCTCCAGGTGGAATTTTGTGTGAATGGTTCTATCTGTACAATAAAGGAAGATTTAAAGAAAGTGGCTCAGAACAGAGCCCGGTGGCGTCTTTTGGTTGCCACGACCATTGACCATAATACACTTTAGGTACAAGTACCTAAAGAATAATGAATATATTCACATATTATAAAATGGTGGTTCGTGTGTAATGAAATGTGATAATATCTCTATCTATCTATCTATCTATCTATCTATCTATCTATCTATCTATCTATCTATCTATCTATCTATCTATCTATCTATCTATCTATCTATCTATCTATCTATCTATCTATCTATCTATCTATCTATCTATCTATCTATCTATCTATCTATCTATCTATCTATCTATCTATCTATCTATCTATCTATCTATCTATCTATCTATCTATCTATCTATCTATCTATCTATCTATCTATCTATCTATCTATCTATCTATCTATCTATCTATCTATCTATCTATCTATCTATCTATCTATCTATCTATCTATCTATCTATCTATCTATCTATCTATCTATCTATCTATCTATCTATCTATAATCAGCCCACATCAACCCACTGCTGGGCATAGGCCTCCTTTTTCCTCACGGTCCTGTGCCCTGTGCTGCACGGTTATAATATCTATGAACAATGCCGTACAAATATCATAGTAAAACAAAGGAATATACGCGTCGAATTGATAACCTCTTCCTTTTTTGAAGTCGGTTATTAATTAATAAGCCCGCGGTCGCCAGCCTCCTCCGAGATTGTTTGTCCTAATCACTGCGATGGGCATGCAGGTTAGTGATCGCAGGGTTAGTCACCTCGCCCTGACAGACTACGCTGTTCCTTGCCAATCTGTAACTATTATAATCAAAAATTTAATTGACTTTAAGGCTTAGCGCGCATTACGATTAGTCTACGCGGGATTCTTTCAAAATAAAACAGTGAAAATATGAAAACGTGTGAAGGTGCACGCGCTTGCGAAAAAAACTCGCGTTCCCCATATCTATCAAAGAAAGAAAGAAAAACATTTATTTAACGCCACATAGACATACAAAATTTGACAGAAAAGGAAAATACAGAAGAGCAGGAGTAAAACAAAAGCAAAAGAAAAGACGAACTACAGATGAAAGAAATGAACATAAATTCCAACGATACACAGTATGTCGATGCAGCGGAAAAAAGGCCTCATGCTCAGTATAAGCTGAGGGTTTGCACCCACAACACTGATTTTCAGCAAGGGCCTTGTCAATGTCTCTTTAAATCATTGTCGTAGTAGAATAATATGCATTCTTTGTAACACATATTGTTTTAAGCCTTATCTCAAACAATGCCAATAAAAAGCAGGAAATCCGTAAAAAACACGATAAGGAAATGGAAAATTGAACAAATTTTCAACTTATAAAATTACTAATTGCATTATTGTCGTGTAAAATGAAAATTTCTGGCATTGTGCATTTTTGAGAAAATATTATAATCTCACTCCGCGATACCTATCAAATGGGTTCAATGGATGTGTCTTAAAATCAAATCGTCTGTGTGTAATGTGTAAAAATTGAGAATTGTTTTAAATGTTTCCAACTTTTTCAAAGTAATTAGATCTGTTTCCAAAGTAATTAGTTTTCAAAATTAATTAATTTTGAAAAGTAATTATGTACTGATCTATTAATTAGATCAGTTTTGCTTGCTGCTCCAGCAGTCTACATCAAGTCAAAAATTAGATAACAGTTTCTGCCGTATCGATATTTACACGTATTTACAATAAGTAAACTTCCAAATATTACAATTTTTCATACAAGTTGACTGCGCGTCAAGTTTCAAATTTAAATGATAAATAAAATGGCCATATTCATTTTTCTTGCAAGTCGTTCAATCATCGACTTACTGAATAAACTGTTTTCAGAGTGATTTTAATAACACGTTGCATAACCAACCTAACCTTACGAGAGTATATTCCAGAACAGATTCTTATTTGTAAACTTAACTGACCTTCTTTGTAACTACGTATAATAATAATAATAATAATATTGGCCTTTTTGCATCTACTTAATGAGATGATTTATACAGCGTCTAGTGGTATCTTCACTCACACTAGATGGGTGAAGGGACCACTCCGACGCTGTAGTGCCTGGGTCATGGTTTTATAGATGGTGCAGGCTTGCCCAGCACCTATACCATCCTGACAGCTTAGTCGGCCTAGCCCACAGGAAAGACTATTCAATACGTGCGGAGCCAACCAAGCCGCGGGTTTCCTCACGATGTTTTCCTTCACCGTTAGCGTGTGGTATTGCGACTGCAAATTCGCAAATGTACGTAACTTTGAAATTAAACAAAGTCATTGGTACATGCCCGCACTCGGGATCGAACCTGGGGCTCTCGCTTGCCAGTCTATGGTTCTACCCACTGAGCTACCACCGCTAACTACGTAAACACACGGTAACTCTAAAACCGACAACTCGCCGGCTTATCTACCTCCGTATTAATTTTTATGGCACTACGAACGTGTAGTTGTAGAATGTAGTTAAAAGGCGGAAAAGCCAACGGGTTTTTTTGGGACCGGAAACGGGATCCGTAACGTTTCCTTGATGTATTGACGTTTTTCTTTGTTGCTAGATTTTTATTGTGATTTTATTTCTGTTGCAGGTAAGTGGTGTCGCCGATAATGTGGCTGGTAACATTTTTCTCTGGTCTTTGAAAATACCAGCATGGGTAAGTACGATGGCACGAGGCACCCGTTTTGTGGCGCTGAAATGCCAAAATTGTATATTTTCTTTAACAGGGATGCACGTAACATAACCATAACACAGGATCTACAGTCTATTCTTACTTGTCCAATTTAGTAAACAAGATTCTACCCGTTAACTGTAACTTTTTAGTCCAAAACTGCCATATTTCTATAAATGAAGTAACTTGGAACACTGTTTTAGATAACACGCTGCCAATTTTATAAACATAGTTCACGATAGTTCATGAATTTGTGAGAAAATGTCTATTTCAGGCATCAAATCTCAATTTTAAGGTTAGAATCTTGTTTACTAAATTGGACAAGTAAGAATAAATAGACTGTACCTAGTTTGGTTTCTAATGTGATAGAAAATCACGTAGGTATAGTTAATGTCTAAGTCAACCTGTAAATTAGCTAACTTTACACGTATACCGATGTTTGTTGCTCAATAAATATCTTTAACATCTTAGGCCTAGCACGCATTACGATTATTCACCGCGCGATTATTTCCCCTAACATCTGTGAGATATGCAAAATGTATGAAGGTGCATGCACTTGCAAAAAAAGTCGCCCGAGAATAGACCCCAGCCTAAGACCCCGTCTTCGTTTACCAGTATGCGTGGCTGGGGTCAAGTGTCGCAACTATTGACATTGGAAAGCGCTACTACTATCGTCGTACTACCCAGTCTTTGGATACAATAACCTCACGCCTGTATCCCAGAGGGGTTGGCAAAGACCAGGGACTGCCACTTGCCACGATCCTGAAAGATCTCCTACGTTTCATCAAGGTTCCGGGTACTTTTTATCTTCCCCTTTGCTAACTACATTCCTATTTGGTCGATGTACGTCCCTTACCAGCTGTTCCACTCACATTCGCAATATATATTTGTTTCGTCAATCTTTCTTCCTTCATCCTCTCCACATGTCCAAACTAACGCAACATTCTTGTCTCAATTCTAGTCACTACATCCTCTTTCAGTCCACAACGTTCTCTATTGCGTATCCTATCATTCAAAGTAACACTACACATACTTCTTAAGGATCTCATTTCTACTGCATTAATTCTACTTTCTTGCTTCTTTGGATAGATTGTTCCAAATGTAAGATCTGGCAAAACACTCTGAGATGGATACCGAGTGACGTTATGATAACCATCTTCGGATCGACCGAAGCTGGACAAATACACGCATTAAAGCCGGGTGCACACAAAGGCAGTACTCTTGTAGGAGGTCGACGAGCTCTGTGGGCGCGGAAGCACCTGCGGTCTCGCGTGCTTTGACCAAATAAGGGACAAGCGCCTTGACTCTGTGACCGACTGCGTGTGGTCTCCGCCTTACGCTCTGTTGGCAACAAATCCAACGCAATACGGCCTGTTGCGTTCGATTTTTAAAAAACAAAGCGGTTTGTTCTTGCTTTTGTTCTTGGCCAGTGCTGCGTGGCGATTCTGGAAAGAGGTTGTAGGATTTAAATTAGGTTTACGTATTATACGTAAAGAGATTATTTATTCATCGATATCACGTAGTCATCGACATCGATTATTCAGTCACTCTAGACGGGTGAAGGGACCACTCGAACGCTGCAATGCCTGGGACATTGTTTTAGATGGTGTAGTGTAGGCTTGCCCAGCACCTATACCATCCTGACAGCTTAGTCGGCCTAGCCCACAGGAAATACTAGTCAATACGTGCGGAGCCAACGGAGCCGCTGGTTTCCTCACGATGTTTTCCTTCACAGTTACGTATTATACTGTAGTTATAATCTAGGATGACTTGAGTTTTCTTACACATAAACTGCGATAAGGTAGCAAACCGTATGACTAACAAGGAAAAGGTCTCGTACGCGGCAATTGCAAATTTCCTTTAACGGCTACTTGTTTTTTTTTTATCGTGTGAAGTCGTACACGGAAGGTTTATTTATTATATTAATTTATGAACACGGTTAGACAGACGTGTTGGTGGATTATTTATTGCACAGTATTGTTTCATTAAAATTAGATCTAATCTGCGCCAGCCGTAAACAGATGTATGTTATCCATTTAGATAGGCGTCAATGATACGATCACGCATTACGGATCTAGAATATCTAATTTTAAGAGAACCCAGCTTATTACGCCTAGTTGTTTGTTAAGTATTTTAGTATTATTATAAGAATTTTTTGCACTAATGCTTGTTTTGGGCTCAAATTTCTGCATGTACCAATGCCGCTAACTGTTAACTATAAGGAAAACATAGCGAGAAATCGTTAGTATCTGAGGTGGTAATGGCTTTGTTTGAAAACCTAGATATCTAAGGTGGTAATGCCTTGGAAAACCTGAGTATCTGAGGTGGTAATGCCTTGGAAAACCTGGTATTTAAGGCAGTTACGCCTTGGAAAGCCTTAGTATCTGATTTGGTAATGCTTTGGAAAATCTGAGTATCAGAGGTAGTAATGGCTTGGAAAACCTGGGTATCTAAGGTGGTAATAACTTGAGAAACCCGAGTATCTGAGGTGCTAATGCCTTGGAAAACCTAATTACCTAAGGTGGTAATGCCTTGGAAAACCTTAGTATCTGATTTGGAAATGCTTTGGAAAATCTGAGTATCTGAGTTGGTAATGCTTCCTGAGCATCTGCTCATCTTCAGATGCTCAGATTGTCTTACAAGGCACTATAATGCCTTGGAAAACCTGGGCATCTAAGGTGGTAATTCCCTGGAAAATCTGAGTATCCTTGGCGCCTGAATAAATCCGCAGTAGGTAATGATGGCTAATTAGTCCACAATTATTATCTCTGAGAGAAGGCATGTTACTAAGCGTAATCTTTCGAGCTGCTTTCGAAATGTTGAACGTTAAACCAGTCAACAGTCGTTTAATTAAATAAGTAGGTGCCTAGCTACAGCTATTTACGAAGTTTATTAATAGATTAGTGCAATCTTATTTGAAAGTAAGTAACAGTTTAATTTAGCTAACAATTTATGAAATTGAAAGAATTTACAATTTTCAGACAGCAATGTTTTTTTTTAAACCTGTCACAGGATAAGTCATTGTTTTACACTGTCCTTTTTTTCAACCAATGATCGATTATAACATGCTTTCGACTAATTACCTACCCTGTCAACAGGTTTTTATTCTAATACAACGTTCTAATGATACATTATACGTAACATGTAAAGAGATTCGTTCAATCATCGACTTCTAAAGTTAATGCAAAAAGTGAATTTTCACGGGTTCAAAATTTCACGGATGCCGGTTAAAGTCACCCATTAGCCCAGTTGGGAGAACGCTGGCACGGTTAGCCAGAGGTCGCGGGTTCGAGTCCCGGCATGGGTGGAATTTTTAGCTTCTAAATAGGTTTTTAAAATATAGTCCTTAGCACGTGTTAGTGCATTAAAAAGACTATAACAAATATTGTCTTTGTATTTTTTCTAAAAATATATCTTACCCTTGACAGCTTACCCTTGTGTGTCCCCACTACTGAGGCACGGGTCTCTTCCTGCAACGCAAGAAGGTTAGGCCATACTCCACCACGGGGGCCAAGTCCGGGTTAGTGGAGTATTGAAAGACAGTCGCGGGCCTAACTGTCAGAAGTTATCAAGCCGCCCATAAGGCTTCCATACATCGATATCAACCCTTGTATGTCCCTACTGCAGGGGCACCGATCTCTTCCTGCATCGCAAGAAGGTTAGGACATACTCCACCACCAAGCCATGTCAGAGGCCTTACGGGCGGCTTGATAACTTCTGAAAGTAAGGCTCGCCACTGTTTTACAATCCTCCATACATAATTCCTACAAATTGCCATAGAGCTGGCAAAGTTGCCGGCGACATTCTACGAACAAGATCGAGCGGTTCAAACGATTTGATTTGCTCTCTACTCCGGTGTTCGGGTGAAAGTGGTTACCGTAGGAAATGAGGTGAACGAATAGGCGCCTCGATGCCCGACTTGGTGAGATACCGAAGATTTTTTAAATGTAGCCTATAAACGTCCCACTGCAGGGCACAAGCCTTCTCTCATAGAGAGAGAGAGAGAGAGAGTGTATGGGCGTAATCACAACGCGTGCCCACCGCGGATTATAAAATAAAATAAAAATAGCCTTTATTCCCTAGTTACATGTAATATAATTTTAGGTTAGTTAATTAATTATTAAATTTAAATATAAATTCATTTTAATTTATATTTACATATTTTAAATTTGAATTCATTAATTTTTTTTAATTTATTTTATTTTCGGGGCACCCATTGCTGGGTGTAGGCCTCCTCTTTCTCCTTCCATTTTTCCCTGTCTTGGGCTAACCGGGTCCGCGGATTAGAAATTTCAAACCCTGAGGCATTTGAACACACCTCAGACATTCCGGGGTTCCTTTTAATGTTTTCCTTCACTTCAACTTAGATAACACAATCATTGGTTTACTCTGTCGGTCTTGTCTGTTAAGTCTGTGTAATATGTCCATGAATATTTATTATTTATATATTTACATCGGGCTCGGCCTGGAACCCTTAAAATTATTGTATTTGATTATATTTATATACAATTCGATGGTTTTTTTAAAGACTTAACAGTTAAGCCGTGGTCCCGGCACTAGGTCGACTCTGTCCTGGTGTGGGGACCGGACACAGAGTAACAGACAAGACACTGTTAAGTCTGTGTAATATGTCCATGAATATTTATTATTTATATATTTACATCGGGCTCGGCCTGGAACCCTTAAAATTATTGTATTTGATTATATTTATATACAATTCGATTGTTTTTTTAAAGACTTAACAGTTAAGCCGTGGTCCCCGCACTAGGTCGACTCTGTCGTGTGGGGACCACTGCTTAACTGCACGTCTTGTAGATCATAAAAAAAGAAAATCACAACAAAACCTTATATGTGCGACCCAAATCCCACTCCAAAAGCTTGACTAACACAATTTGATACACATAAAATGCCACGAAATCGAGAGCATCCTGTTTTTACACGAAAACCGTTTAGAAGATAGTTTCGCTTCCGCCAGTTTTGGCGCCAACTGTGTTTGAATTACTCTGTTATTAAATAGGTGTTTTACCGGCGCGTAAGCTCTGCGTATGTACAGTCGCGTGCACTAACATGTAAACACCTTAAAATATAAGATAAGAATATTCTTTATTGTACACTGGAAAAACAACAAATACAAAACAATTGCAAATATACATAGTACAATTGGCGGCCTTATTGCTAAAAGCAATTTCTTCCAGATAACCTTACGATGGAAAGTTGCTGAAGGAAATCTTGTCATATTAAGCTCTTCTATCCTGATTGACTATTTTGACTTTGACAAGGTTTGGAAGTGCATACATGTTTGTGTTCATGACTGTACTTAAGCAGAGGTCAAGCTAAAAGAGCTCACGGAAGGATGACTTGTCATCATCGAACCAACCACGAACACGACCCGCACCCATATTTCACTATCATATAACTTTAATCATAGGTGCGTCCTAAGTGATATCTATTTCTGGTTGTATCTTATTAAATTATCTTGCGGTGGCGAAGCGGTGATAGCTCAGTGGGTAGAACAATGTACTCGCAAGCGAGAGACCCAGGTTCGATCTCCAGTGCGGGCATGTACCAACGACTTTGTTTAATTTCAAAGTTACGTATATTTGCGAATTTTTAGTCTCAATACCACACGCTAAGTTTGAAGGAAAACATCGTGAGGAAATCCGTGGCTTGGTCGGCTCCGCACGTATTGACTAGTCTTTCCTGTGCTAGGCTGACTTAGCTGTTAGGAGTGTCAGGATGGTATAGGTGCTGGGCAAGCTTACACCATCTAAAACTATGTCCCAGGCACTACAGCATCTGAGTAGTCCGTTCGCCCATTTAGTGCTAGTGAAGATGCCACTGTACGCTGTATATATCATCTCATTATGTAGATGCAAAGTCCATTATCATGATCCTCATTTAGCAAAACCCGCACTGAACAAATTGCTCAATGCTGATTTGGCTTTTATGGCAAACGACGTTGGCCATCGTATAGTGAAAGGTTTGGTGAAGCACAGTTATGAGATTAGATAATGATTTCAGTACAAAAGTCGCTGATCCTGATCTACCTAGGTAATAATATCTTTGAGCGTAGGTGGACTAATCGGGCGACTTAGCTGCGTAGGCGTGCCTAATTAGATTTTACTTAATTGGACGTTTAAATAGATTTTAAATTCTCAATCAAAATAAGAGGTGTCTAAAGACAATACAGAAGTTGCTGCCACTATACATCGTAGTTGTTTATTGGATAATAATAACATTTTCACTGAACTTTGAACACGGCAAGCGTCACACACAAGTTTCGGAAACCATGCTGCTATAACCGAAACGAGAGACGCGAAGGTGACCGGTCGATTTTTCCGTGTGCTCCGAAAAGGTCAGGGAGTCTATTCTCGTACGCCTGAACAGATAATCATGCTGAGCAAATAAACCAATCCCGAACGCTCTATGTTTCTCTATGCTCTCGCCAGTCGTTTGCCTTCAAGAATACTGGAACGTGGAGTAATCACGACGATTTATTAATGCGTGTTTATTAAGGTAGGAGTAGATTGTAGTTAGCTCTCCTAAAGTATTACTCTTGAAGTCTATGGAATAGAGCATCTTTTTTTACCTTCTCTTTTCCTCCTTAAGTATTAGGATCAGTCCATCGGATTAGGGCGTGTGGTTTTCCTTTTAGATCAATCAGAAAATATATATAATTTTCCTGAGCCGAGCCGCATTCTGAGTAATGCAAATGCCATAATGATTATATCGAGATCTTTGAACGTTTATCACCTCTGCATAAAATAACCTATAATGAAGTAAAGTTAATCAAATATTCTAATTAAAGCGAATTGTTGCTTCTAAATCAAACAAATGTTAATATTGCCTCATTAGCCTATTAATTATGTGGGGTAAATGTGCTAATAGTTGAATGTCTCACTTTTACATGTATGCCTGATTAGAGATACCGCAGCGCACTTTCCACACTTTCGATGCGTAATTTATACCACTTTCGTGTTAATTACACTGTAGTTGAGACTGTATTTTTAAGCAGTCCTAAAGGCCTATTCACGTAACAACTAGCTAGTGACGTGTAAGTGCTAAGATTCAAACAAATATAGTCCTTAAATACCACCAAGTTTGGGGACTACAATGCGAATGCAAAAACTCATCGTCGTCATGGCCGACGGGCGGTCAGAGAGCGTCAATTGGTAGTCTCTAACGTTACGGACTTATGGATTATTTTAGATTGAAATCGTGTCCCCGTACGTCGCTGGCACATAGTCATGTGGATACTGCTTAACTGTTCAGTCGTCGCCGTGGCACGGAAATCCGCATCGATCCCAATAACGCGATATCTCGGGCACTTTAAGTTCTGTAATGACAAAACTGTACTAAACGAGGAAACTTCTCTCTTGACAGTGTTTTGTTTTTTAAATTGAATAACTCTGACTCTGCATTGGTGCACGCGGATTTTAAATTGCAATAAAATAAAATTCATCGAAGACTGTGTCTTGACACTGACTGCGTCAATCTAGACATTTAAAATTCAATGGTGTAGGCCGTAGATAGAGTAGAACTATAGATCAAGGCACAGTGTAACCGTTTTCACGTCGGTGAATATTATTTGTTTGTGTGCGTGAATGTTGCCACAGTAAAAGTGAATTGCCATAATGAGGGATAAAATATTTCAGTCGTTCATAGGCCATGAATAAAAATGCAGATTTAGTTTTGAATTTTATTAATCATACATGTCTGACAATTGTTTGCAGAACGTAGCAAACGTTTTATAAACAATTGTCATTTTGTATAATTAAAAATACGTTTTATTTTACACGTTTAAATTTTACAAGTTAAGGCGCTTAGGGACGCTATCTAGGACCACCAATGGAATACAATCATAAACTGTTTTATTAATAAGTTTTTTTATATAAAAATTCACCATATAAAAATCTTTCGAAGGGTACCTCAGACCACCAAAATATACATTTTGTCGAAATGTAGAGAGCATATTCGAGCATTTTATGTAGGTGACCAGTTCTCTCTTCTAAATGCTAGCACCCATTTTTCCAGAACAGAACTATTTTGAAGAAATCTGGAAAAGAAACATTGCTTATATTAATAAATATTGTAATACATTAAAATATAATAAGTAAAAACTTTAGTATTATTACTCGCGATACTCATACATAGCTGTTGTATATTGAACGGGTCGATTATTTATTAGGGAAATAAGGTAATTACGTTTTACCTAATAAACGATCGCGGCTAGACGGTATTGTACGAGAGTCATTGATACAAATTCAAATTTGAATTCTATACTGAATTCAAGGGCACATTGCTTGCGGCAGAATGCACAAAAACACCGAAAGGGTTCTTGCGATAAATTCGAGTTGACACATTTTCTGCTGAGTGGAATGAATGCTGAAAAATTATATGGGCAACAAGTCACATAGGAAGGCGATGCAGCTATCTAACAAAGCATCAGGATATTATATTTGATAATTCAGTGCTGTAGCCGTAATGTTTCTGTCTCTATTGTTTTTATTATAGATTTCGATATCAACCCTTGTATGTCCATAACTCTGGAGCACGGGTCCTGCATCGCAGAAAGGTCAGGCCATACTCCACCGCAGGGGCCAAGCCCGGGTTATAGTTTTAGGTACATTTGATTTTTAATAACGATACATTGAGTATTAAAGATTCATAATATATTTTGATTACGTTTGTAACTTAATATCTGTACAAGGACAAGCCGTCGAAGTCTGGGACTTCGAGTGTAATGATCACGCAGCGTTGCCGGATATACGATTTAAATCGTATTCATACGATGTTTTACATTTATGTTGCATATACTCGTACGATCAAGGGGCAGAAATCGTACGTAAACATACGACTTTTTTTAGATTTTATTCAACCAAAGTACTAATACCAACATAGCACGTCACTATTTATTCTTTTACTTACTAAGTAGCAACCCTTAAGGTAAATCTAACTAATGTGCGACGTTACCGGTTACTCGTTTTTGTGACACAGATTATGAACGCTGCTTCAGTTCAGTCAATCTTATTAAAACAAAGATTCGAAATAGGCTGAGCAATGAAACTCTAAACGGCACACTTTTGGCAAAACAACATATTAAGCGCTATGGGTGTTGTGTGGATTTTTCTCAAACAAGAGCAATAATATTAACATTACAGTAAAACCCTTTACGGGGATAAATAAAAACCTAAAAATAGTGTGTTTATGTTTAATCGATTGTTTACTTTAAAGTAATAAAACAAAGGTTTTGAAAACGTTCTGTTTTTTTAGCAGCCTTCTTAGGGAATACTACTTTTTATTTTCCCATCGTACGGTCGCTTATAACGTCTGCCAACACGGTCAAGTAATGATCGGGATTTTCGACATAAACGGATGGCAACATTTTTTTACTCTTCGTTTTTTTAGGTTAGGAAAGAAAATTCTATTAAATTGCTTTTCTTACGGACTAGTTGCAAAGCTACTAGTGGAAACTTAACTAAAATACTCAACACAAGGCAACTTTGGGCTTAACACTAATTGAAACACAATCATTACTTACCTATGAAAGGAAACTTCCCCCAAAGCTCTTTCTTTACGATTTCTGCATACGAGTACACTACAATTCACCATACTTTCTCTATTTAGGTCACTTATAATATATCATTTCACAAATACACGGTTGCTCCTCGAAACGGCTAGCGTAGCGTTAAATATGATAAAATTTTCAAAATCTTGTCGTTTGTTTGCCCCCAAAAACGTCAACTTGACACTGGGGGCAAACAAAAAAAGCAGTTACACTTTTGCTGTTTACTCTATCTCTTTCTCACCCATGGTCGCTACGAAGTTTGTTTCATTTAAAACTTGTATGTGTGCGCTGTGGCTTGCTCTATAGTTTTACTCCCTCTACGGTGTAGGCACAGAAAATAAAAAAAGTTCTGTGGGTGTAGGTCTAGATTTGACATGGATAAAGAATTTCACAGACATAAGGACCTCATTAGCATACTTACCTAATGTTTCATACTTTATTGTACATAGGTACGGAAAACACAATTTATTACATCAAATTAAAGACATTGATGAGCAGGGTTGTTCTGATTAAAATGAAGTGATTTTTTTAAAACTTAAATATATTAAAGTGAATACTTATTTAGGGACTCGACTTTTGCTTTTTACAAAAGAGACTTAAAATAACTGCGGTCAACACCACATACGATACACGTGTCCAATGTTATGTTTACCTACACGAGCGGCCAACCTCCATTACTGATATGTTCCAGTTTATACGCTTGGACTGGACTAAGCAGACTCGGGTACCTATCCAGCAAAAATGTAAAGGATGAACAGCTGTCTCTACAAGTTGTAACTTTACTTAACTTTAATGTTACTTCAGATTGAATAATCTAAATACATTAATTGGTCTCTAACTGATGAAATCTAATCTTTTATTTCAACGTAAATACTTTACTTACCTTTTATTTGCTGAGAGTCAAGGTAAAATGTAAGCCGCTGCCTTCGGTGTGTAGTGATGTGGTATATATAGTGGAGAAAAAGGCAGCCGAAAAAAACTCCACTCTGACCATCTTTTCCCAAGTCATCAGGTTGCTATACGTACCTATACGTATGATAAGATTCCATAAGTTCGGTATTCCAAATGAAGAAAGTACAAGTACGGCGCCCGCTCCAAAGCCTCGAGGTCACATTGATGTTCAGTCTAAATTGTGAAATCGGCACTCCGAACAAGGTTCGAAAACACTTGTATTGTTTTCAGGAAGTATCTGGTATCTAACAAACAGAGAAAAAAACCAATAATTATTTTCTGCGTTTATTACATTTCTGCGTTTTTTGTCGGCCATGTCCTGATATTCAACATAACATAAACACTAAGCAGCCTAATAGATAAACGTCCCGTTGCAGAGCTCACGCTCTCTCTCAAAGAGAGAGAAAGTTTGGCTTATAATTCGTATATGGGCATTATCCTGGTATGAGATTAATCCTCACCTGAGGCCACAGTGGATCGGCGATTTCAAGTTTTTATTATATATATCCGACACCCTGGTTGACCCACGATGTTTTACTTCACAGTTAGCGAGTGATCTCTGCGACCTCTGGCTAACGGTGCCAGAGGTCGCGGGTTCGAGTCCCGGCATGTAACGAATTTTTAGCCTCTAAATAGGTTTTTAAAATTGTCTTTAGCACGGGTTAGTGCCTTAAAAAAATACAATTATTATGGACTGGCTGAGCTAGCGAACCTCGTACCGCCTAACAGTCGATTCTTTAATTTTTTTTTGTTATTTTCTTTTATTAACCGTCCTCGAACTTCAAGGAATATTCTAAAAAAAGAATTAGCGAAATCGGTTCAGCTGCTCTCGAGATTTGCGCTTATCAACACATTCAGCGATTCATACTTATATTATACAAGATTACAAGCTGATTCCGCAAACTTTGTTTTGCTATATTAATTAATTGGCCTACCTTTTCTCAGATCTATCAATTGTACACAAAAAAAAACTTTGGCCTTTGCATTTACGTAATGAGTTAAACAGCGTCCAGTGGCAAGTTAATACAAATCAGTGAAGCCGTTTCGAATAATTCGATAGCAAATACTGTGACACGAGATTTTTATATATTAGATTTAATGCGCAAGAGGCACCATCTATATTGGTACTCTACTGTATTATCGACCCACCTCTATGCAAAAATCCGATCCGTTATAACAATAGATTGCTGCGTGAAACAAGGACGAACTAACGAACAAGGACGAAGTAGGTATGTGAATTCCTACTTCCTACATAAAGTATACGGCCTTATGGTCTACACTACTCGTGGAGTTGGGCGAGGCATTGTGTCAATTCGCCCTTGAAAATTGTGATTTCGCACTATCGATTTTGGGACGGTCACTAGGCAGAAGTTACAAAAAACTGCTACTGGTCTAGTGGAGTCGGACTCGCACACCGTGAATTCCGTACCAACTCACTTTTTTGTAAATATCGTATATGTGAGTCCGACTCGCGCTTGGCCAGTAGATAGGCCAGATAGTAAAATGAGAAGAGTGGACTGTATCACACTGGTTTTAATCTACATTATATATAAAAATTCAAAGTCCTGACTGGCTGACTCACTCATCAACGCCCAGCCCAAGCTATTGGACCTAGGAAGCTGAAATTTTGCACAGAGGGTCTATATATAATGTAGGCAAGGGATAAGACCGGTTTTTTTTTAATTCAATCCCTAAGGGGGCGAAAAGGGTTGCCAAATATTTGTATGGGAGGTATAAATGAATGTTGTCTAATTTTCTTGAAACTTAAAATAAATACTCTTCAACACATATGATTGTGTTTCGCCGTTTTTCTAAATTTAACCCTTAAGGGAGTGAACGGAGTTGCAAAATAAAGTCCACGCGGACGGAGTCGCGGGCAAAAGCTAGTTGGAAATAAAGACTAATCAACAGTAATCACTCTGTCTCTTGGCTCTCCGATCGCATTGGTGGAAAGCCGCAGTATCCTCTACACGTTGGCCGTGAATGGCCAACGTGTGCATTTGCCCAGCTTCGTTGTGTCGCAGACATTCCAGTTTCCCCTAGCAACTCGTTTACCTCCTGCTGTTGACTGGTAAATAATCTTATGGCATTAAGTCCGCCGCATTTATAATTTTATTTTTAAAATGGAATGCAATGAAAGGATTAATAATAATAGCACAGATTAGATAATAGTTACTACGTAACAGATACATCACTCCCATACTAAAGCGAAAATACCTACGCTATAATAGCCTACAAAATCTTAATAATAATAACTACTGTTCACAGCGAGGAGATATATACCATAAGTACCCGCTCAAAGAGTCGAGATTGTGTTGCCCACCGTGCGAATCACATGCAAGCGCGTCATCGCTCGAATGCGCTAGGGTTGTAGCTAAGATTATTATTACTGTAATCAAACGAATGTTGTGAAATAACCATATTTATTTATTTGTCAAAAATATGTAATATAAAATGACAAGCTGACTTTGTTTGAGTTGTTATTAGATCAGGCCTCCCTATTATCTCAAGCCAATTGCGGCGTCTGAAAAGCAAACATTAAGGTATCAAACTTAATTTTTCGTCATTTTGGGCGATTCCTCTATTCCTACACAAATATCTAAAAAGAAGGGGACAGACAAAACTGATTTTAGTTTTTGGATTGGGAGTGGCGGTCAGAGTCCGACCACATTATATTGGTTTGAATTCGAGAAATACGTAAATATTTGACATCCATGTTTGTTGTACATGTTTTGTTTCTAATGTTTACTACGAAACACTAAAAAGCCAATTTAGTTGATCCTAAATTAAATTAAGATTAAAAACAAATACACGCACGACAAATATGATTAACTACCATCGATAAAATATTACTAAAGTAGTAATATTTTATCGATGGTAACTATCTTTGTCGTGCATGTATTTGTTTTTCACGACTCCACGACTTTTAGCAACTGCTAAAAGTCGTGGAGTGAACTATTATAAAATTGATATTTTTGGCATTTTCCATCAATTTACGACTATGTTGTTGTGCATTTTTAAAAATTTTAGGTATAGCCATAGTACAGCCGTGAAAACGTGACAGACAGAGACACTTACGCATAATAATGTTAGAACGGATGTGGTTATTTAGAATCAAAATTAACAAGTCCACAAAAAAAGCAGTTACCTTTATGTATTTATTTTACTTTTATAGTACCTACCTATCTAAATGTTTAAAGAAATAAATATAAGATTTATAGTACCACTTACCTTTCTTCGTCTCTCGGCAGTGAAAAGAATTATAATTCTTAATTTGTTTTTTTACCTTTACACCCATCCACTGAACAATAATTACGTGGTTTCGGCATTACGAGCAGTAAACGCGGGAAACGTGCGGTGCGAGCGCTCAGGCGGGCGTAGCGGCCCTTTGTCGGTTGTATCGTGGACGATACGCCGAGCGGCAGGTATAAAACACGTGACCTTGAGCGAGTGACGGACGCCTGATAATAGTAATGAATATAATCATGTGGGTACAGCGATATCATTCCGATGTAAAACCTAACTGCAAAGTGGGTAGTCGGGGCTGTAAGTGATGCAATTTGCTTAAGCCAGATGTCGCTGCCTGTACGTAATACAGAGAATAGTGTAAAGAGGTTCGAAATTTCACTGATGCCGGTAGTCGCCCTCAGTTGGGAGAGCGCTGGCACGGTTAGCCAGAGGTCACGGGTTCGAGTCCCGGCATGGGTGGAATTTTTAGCCTCTAAATAGGTTTTTAAAATAATAATGAGTCCCAGGCGGTAAATTTTCAGATGAGACTTGCCCCGGGCACTTGACAACGACATTGCGGTCATAGTTGGCCCAGTTGTACTGTGGCAGAGAGCTCTTTTTTTTCTTTCCGCGCACAATAAAATTGTGGAGTCAAGCACCGTGTCAGATTCGCATTTTATCCTGTACCGGATTCGGACGCTTTTTAACGGTGAGCCGGTGAACCCGCGTTACAGTTTTGTTACGGTACCGCATTTTCACTTCGCCAGTTGCGACCTCTTTCTTCCGCTGCGAGTCGGTTTTTTTAAAGTAATAATTCACACCATTTTGACTCAGTAGTCAAGGCTGCTTTTACTTCTGGGAGTGTACTTTTCACAGATTTAGTCTGAGGCCCAGTTGTGACCTCTTACTTCCACTGAGAGTAGGTGGTTTTCTTTAAGTATTCACACCATTTTGACTAAGTAGTCAAGGCTGTTTTATTTCTGGAAGTGTACATTTTGCAGTGTAATCTGAGACGGTGCTGGAAAGTAAAATTTGGGTCATTATATATATTTTTTTTCTCTCTATACTTCGTTTTTAATTAATAAAATTGCCAATACTTATTACTGGTAATAGTATTTATACTACAACGTTTTTTCGTCTCACTGCAGGGCACAGACCTTCTCTCAGAGAGTAACAAAAAAGTTTTACATAAATAAAATTTCTGTTACAAACTTCTCACGCTATATCATGTTTAAAAACTAAAACATGCGTCAGAAACAGCCATGATTTTATTGTCCAATGTTTTGACAAATAGACAGTCTTAGGCTGACATTCAGAGACGAAAACTGAAGCTAAGACCGGTCTCAGAAATGTCAAAATGTACGTGATTTGGACATTTGTAAGACCAGTCTTTGCTTAGTTTTCGTCTCTGAATGTCAACCTTAGACCTAATACTATCTTTTTAAAGTGTACTCATTCTTTTGCTATAATTAAATATGTCTAACGTTGCGGGTGACAATAATGTCAGGGGAAGGGCAGCCTAGGAAATCTGACATTTATACATAACAAACTCGAGACTAAAAAAATTTATGTTGCGTTGTTGTTGTACTTGTAGTGTGTGATCGATATAGTATGATCAATGTCTAAAAGCATAATGCTAATCAAAGCGTGTGTCTATGAAAGGAAAAATCTAGTTATCTTGTTAATAATAAATTCACCACCCATCGTAAGTTTTAAGACGTCTATGTAAGCGATCGGACTAACGTATCCACCAACAGTGTAAACATCGTTTTGAACTGAAAATATTTACCTACTTGCGAATTATCTCTTTTTCCTGTTTATTTCAAAACTGTAGATAGAAAAAAATTGAATAAACTGGCAAATGACATAATTTGCAAGTAGGTAAAAATTATACTATTTTTATTTTTAATGCACTAACCCGTGCTAAGGACAAATTTAAAAACCTATTTAGAGGCTAAAAATTCCACCCATGCCGGGATTCGAACCCGCGACCTCTGGCTATCCGTGCCAGATATTGCCAATAGTAATAAAAAATTGCCAATAGTAGTGTCTCGTCGAAAGTTGATGTATCATGAGAAAATCCAAAAGAAATGATAGGCCCGAATCAAAGAAGCATCAAAAATGGTGAAAAACCTAAAGTTGTAAGTAGGCAAAATAATACACAGTGCTAGTATTGTGTATCAACTTCATGTGAATAAAGAACATTTAAAATGAGTCATTGCGGGAGGGCGCTTAAGTCGTTCACTTTATTATATTCTCCTATGTAGCAATGGGGAACCGTATGACTAAACATCAGCGTTGATTTCCTGCTCTAACTATAATTCCTAATGTAATTTCTATTATCGTCATTATGAATGTAAGACCGCAAACGACAATGACGGCCCTTTGTATTTTTAGTCTTCTAATAGTATTGTTTCTTCTGTAATTAATGTTTCTTCTTCTTCTCAGTATTGAGGATAATGCTGGAATCGTATGGTTTTTATAAAAGTTTGTTCAACAATGACCCTCTTACCTGAAACATCTATTTACATGATAGGCAACTGTTCCGTGAATTGAAAATTTTATTATATCAATTCTACCTACTCATCTAGTCTCACTAAATTGTGTGTGTCCCACTGGTCGAAAGCCTTTGCACTTCCCCGAATATTGGCCGACAACAGAGTTGGTAAGAAAACATTTCAATCAGAATCCATATTCATCCACTACTAGACATAGCCTTCATCCGAAGACACGCCAATTCTTTCCGTCCTCTGCCATCCTAATCCAGTCGCTGCCTCCAATCTATCTCAGACCGTCAGTCCAGCGAGCGATGGACGACGCTACGTTTGGCAGTTCGTCTCAACTAGTGTATATGTTCACCCCATCGGTTTTGGGTTCCTTGGCAGATGTGACCAGCTCACTGCCACTTCAACTTAATAATCGTATTAGCTACGTCAAACACAATGTTACGGCTTAAACATGTAATATAAAACTAACCGACCAAGTGCGAGCCTGACTTGCATACGGAGAGTTAATGACCTATTCATCATCATCAACTCATTATGTCCCCACCGAGGGGCACGGGTCTCGTCCCTGAGGAAGGAGACAAGTCCGGATTGGTGGAGGCTTGCAAGACTATTGGTTGGTTTTACTGTAAAAACTTGTTTAAGCCGCCCTAAGGCCTTTAACTTGGCTTAACGACTGCCATCTATCGACGGCAGCCGGCACCAACTGCTTAACGTGCCTTGCGAATCACGGAACCGCTCAGAAAAATGGCACTAGCGTTAGTCATAGACGGCACCCATACATGCACTGAACGCGCCCTATGTTGCTTAACCTTCGTGATCGTATTGTGATCACTCGGGCATAGGCAGCCGGGGCTCCAAACGATAAAAAAGCAATGACATGTCCACTGTATTTAATTCTGCTAATAAAGTAACAAATCTTGCTGTGTTCGCAATGTTTTCTCGCAGTTTCATCATGCTGCCGCTGCGCATTAGCAATGCATTAAGGCTACCGATCGCGTTCTGTTAGAGACAAGAAGGCAGTAGTGTAAAGGTCCCGGCCCTGGTTAGGCCCATCACTGACGTAAACACAATGTGAAAGAAATCATTTCATTAGTCCAACCCGTGACAGATTGACTCGTTATATTGTCACGGCGAGCTGAAAAGAAAGAAAGATTAATTAATTTCTTTACAGAAAGAATTTCTTTCTGTAAATAAATTAATTAATATAATAAAATTGAAAATTTTATTATATAAATTCTTACTCATCTAGTCTCAATAAATTGTGTGTGTCCCACTGGTCAAGAAAGAAGTAAAGAAGAGATGTTTATTGTAATAACATGACATATCGTAGAAACAAACTGTTTACAGATAAGTAACATAGTAACTTTTCTGAATCTGATTCGTAATCCCTGGCTTAAAAATCAAAAGTGAAATTTGTTACAACTTACTGATAGTCGCAAATACAAACAGACCGACAGTCAAATTTATAATACTCCATAAACTTGGCCCCTGTGGTGGAGTATGGGCTGACCTTCCTGTGAGGCAGGAAGAGACTCGTGCTCCAGCAGTAGGGACATATATTCTGTTAGCTTTTAGAATATACCTCGGGCTCTAGAGTAAGCTTCTGTTTTCGCCAAAAGCACACGAGTGTAATACTTACTTCCTGCGCTGTATAAAACTTTTCTTCACTATTTTGAAAAGTTATTTAAAGTTATAAATAACAATACAAAATAAACCTTACCTTATTGCAATATAATCGGTTTTTCGTTGCTCAGCCGAGGTATATTCTAAAACCTAACTGGCTGTACGATGGGTTGATATCGAATACCTTAAACTATTATTAGACGTATTACATAGCATGGACACTCTTTCAAAAGAAGAGTGAATCTAGGATATTATTTTTCTGAAGGCTGCGACACTGCAAGGCACAAACCTACTCTCAGAGATAGACTCTGGGCTTAATGGGCAATATTTAAGGCGCTGAGGTATGTGAGTTACCATGTTTTCCTTCTTTAGATAGTGGTATTGCTACTGCTACTTCACAATAGCTTAGGATATCTCTAATTTGTCAACTTTACAGTGCAAGTGATGCAAATTATTTTAGCCAGATGTCGCCGCCTGTACGTAATACAGAGAATAGTGTAAAGAGATCCGAAATTTCACTGATGCCGGTGAGTCGCCCATTAGCTCAGTTGGAAAGAGCGCTGGCACGAATAGCCAGAGGTCGCGGGTTCGAATCCCGGCATGGGTGGAATTTTTAGCCTCTAAATAGGTTTTTAAAACTTTAATTCCTTAGACAAAGATGGAAGGAGGTGAATTTACGTGCAAATTTTCAAATCAAAATGTCACAATGGGCCTCGATTAACTTGTAATTTAAAAAAAGGTTTTTATCAAAAAAAATTGATAGGAGTTATAGCCAGATCACAGTCTTAAGCACTTATAGTAAGCATTTAATTTTATACTAGCAGCTAGTGTTTCGTAAAAAATAAAAACTTAACGGTGCAGTTGAGTTGTTTTGTTTTTAATCTGTGATTGTGCAACCGCATTATAGACGAATGAATGCTTGTAGAAACGGTAACTCGATATGCTCTTGATTCATACAGAATTGACCTCAATCTTCTATTTAGATTGAGCATGCGGGCCATGTTAAATTATGGGTCTACGGGACTTGAGTGTAAAAGGGCCAAATGCCAGACTCGCGTACTTCTCGTTTATGCTTCTGTTGGTACAATGCCCGGCAGAGTGCCATTAGTTATATTTTTTATAAACGCCCCACTGCAGGGCACATACCTCTCTGAGAGAGTATGGGCTTAATTACCACGCGTGCCCACCGCGGATCGGCAATTTCAGGTGCTGAGGTATTTAAACATCACAGACATCTAGGTTTCCTCGCGAATTAATTATATAAAAATGTTTAACTTTCCATCGTAAGGTTCTCTGGAAAGAAATTGCATTTAGCAATAAGGTCGCCAATTGTACTATGTGCATTTGTATTTATTGTTTTTCCAGTGTACAATAAAAAATATTCTTATCTTAATTAAATAGACCACTCCGAGACATATCTGACACAAATGTCACTGTAGCCCCAACGCTGACAGCAAAGCAGATCCTCTGCATCAGAAATACTCTGAGTGTTTAGTGCGAGTTTGATAGATCGAATAACTTTACTACCGCGTTAATCGAGCATTGAGTATTGAGTATGAGTAAGTTAACCGTTCGAACTGTCAAAACGCTGTCACAGTACAACTCGCACTCGCGTTTATTCGTGTTTTGGCTGGTAAACGTGTTCACTTCTCAACGTAAACCATTACAACTCGCACTCAGCAATTTTAATTTCCATACTTGTCGCTAGGTGGCGCTTCCTCGATGCCATAGAAATATGAGTTTACGTTAACGCGATCGAGTAGTTAAAAAACTCGCACTAAGCACTCTGAAATACTAAAACCACGGTTCCTCAAGCGCCGCCCTAATGAGGTCCGTTTTCAGCACAAATTCTTAAAGCACTTCACAGATGGCGCTGATAGGCGTGCACTCTTGTATGTCAACAGGGACACGTCTGTTGAATTTTGCTCTTCTTATTCTTCTTCAGACTATATATTAGTCCACTGCTGGGCATAGCCCTCTCCTAATGAGCGCGTTGGGTTGTGCCATCATTGGGAGGAATTGCCCATAATCCCCACGCTGGGCATGTGAGTTGGGGATCGCAGTTTGGTGCAGTTCTATGCAGGGACGCTGCTGCCCACCCCCCCGGTTTGTGTCCCTTAGTCGCCTTTTACGACATCCGCGGGAAGAATTTTGCTCAGCGCAGATTAATTTTGACAGCCGTATTCCGGCTCTTCTACGGCCACGCCTGTAAACGCTTTGAATTGACAACATTTCATTTTTTTAGCATACGGATTTTATTGTCCTAAAGGAAACTAGATACAAAATAAAACGAACCATATTTTTTTATTTTATGAAACACGCACGTTTTCTTATGTTTTTAACATTTTAAAGTTTAAAATATTTTTACCGGAAGTGACGAAACAACGAGGCTCACAATATGTTTTCTTTTGCCTAATATCCTAAAAAAAAAAATATAGTTACAAATGTCATTTTAGTATTGCCAGGGCCGCTGCAGAGCAGTTTGCTGGAATTGTACTGCAGGGGGCGCTGCACCGTTACAATTCTTTAATAAAAGTTCTCCTTTGGGAACCCCAAACCCCAGTTGTCTCCCGTTTGTCACGGCAAATAACTTGTGAAAAATCCGCCAAGTTAGAATGAGCTTCAACGGACACGTGGGACCATTTTTTTATTGTTTATTATTTTGACTCCGCTAAAGTCTAAAGAATTCTTATTCACATACTGCGTCCGTGTCTCGCCAATGAGACCCGAGATACGTCCATGCGAAGATTGCAAAGTCAAAGTCATTCGGTCAAGTTGTTCGTCGGGCAATAAACGAACGATGTTGTGTGCCTCTTGGCGGAGGACTTTGGAGGAAAATGGACAGATGGAAAGTGTAATAAAGTGTTATTTCTTCTATTCTTACGCCGACATAAAGGCAAAGTTTGACGACCTCTGTGGCGTAGCGGTAGCGCGTCTGACTCCCATGCAAGAGGTCCCGGGCTCGAATCCCGGCTGGGGACAAAAAAAACCCTAGGTCTTGGATGTTTACATGTTTGTGATGTCGTTGTTTCTGGTTCCCACGACATAGTGTATCCTAGTGTGAGGCCAGAAGCAATGTATGTGCCTGTATGTAAATGTTAAAAATGTGAGTTATGTGTTAAAGTAAAATCTTAAAGAAAAATGTTTTTGCACTACCAATGTTTGATTCATTAAATGAATCTAACGAACATTCTTTTTCGACGTTAAAAAGAACAATTAAAACTCATTTTGGTGGTTGTCCGATCGGGTGGTGCCTTTTAGAATTACACAGGTTAACACGCAATTTTTTTGTTAAGGTAGGACGTCCATCCTCTTCCGTCATACCATGTAGAAAGGTATCGTTTTATTGATCGTTGAAATGGATAAAAAGGATACCAACTCATATTAGGAAAGCTTCGTACAAACATTGCAAATTACTTTGTACCTATGTAAGGCAGGTACAAACCCCCTTCCTGGAGGGTGAGTCTCTAAATGCATACTTGTTCTATAGAGTCGTATTAGTCCGGTACAATTCCACCATTCTGCGATCTCCAACCCGCATGCCCAGCGTGGGCATTATGGGCACTACCCCCCAATGATGGCACAACCTTGTGCTATGGCGCTCATTACGAGAGGGCTATGTGCAGCAGTGAACTAATATAGCCTGAAGAAGAAGTCCGGTAATGGTTCATTTACACTATCGGTAGTCTAGTGACCAATCGCATTGAAATGGTATATTACCCGTGCTAGTTGGCGCCTCTCGCGTTTCGGTCTTCTACGCGAGATATGCCTATTTAATTTGCGCGGGTTATACCCCTGAAATGACATTGTGCTGCTATTGCTTTTTAGACTACCAAATTGAGGAAAATGTCAACTACTGTCGTGCTTATTTCATTCTATTGATGAACTATGTAAGTATTATACTTTGGGGCCTGGACGGAACCCTACACTTCGCGCGGCGCGACACAGACTTAGCCAGTTTTTGTTGTAGATGTTATGGGTTCTTATCTTGGCATGTATCCCAATGTGTTTGCTTTCTAAATTACGTACGTTTGTGAATTTGTGGCAATGGACGCAATTTTGAAGTCACCGCAAACGAAGTCGCGGGCAGAAGCTATATGAGAATATTACCCACTGACAAATTACCAGCTTCTAAGCACTTGTTTCCTTTTATAGTGCGCTTCAATTTGATTGAAACAATCCAGTTTACAATTCCTATCATTGTTTCATTTTGAGGCAACGACGTGGGAAACGACATTGACCCCCATTGATAAAATCAGAGTGCAGAACGAAAGTGGCACTTATGGCTGTTGCTTTAGTTGCTAAATTAAAACGACTGGAGTTAATCTTTGAACTGGATGTATGACAATGGCACGATCGCTTTGTTTTATTGCCGATTTGTTAAATCGTTTTGTAACCTCGCCTTAATTAATTTAAATCGATGTGCCAATTGCATCTGCTTGTTACAAGTTGATCGATTTTAGTGCCAAGACGGATAGACTCTGTATAAAGGGTGATAAGGCGCGGTGAGTTGAGTGAGGTGTAGATATTTTCCCGCAGTAAAACGTAGCCTATGTGTTAATCCGGGGTGTCAGCTAGCTCCATAATAAATCCACTTTTACTAAAAATCCCTCCAGCCCTTTAGATGTGAAGAAGGAACAAACATACACACTCCCGCACTCACAAACTTTCGTCTTTTTAATATTAATGTGATGTCATTAACGCAATCGAGTAGAATGTGTGTGCAATGTAAAGGGTGGTATGATAACCACTGTGCTAACAAAGACATTTCTTCGCGACTTATAGCACATTGTTAAGGTAGGTACTATCTAGCCCCACCAATGAAAAAAACATATCTTGAGTTATAACTTTATAAGTTTTTAACATCACATATCTTAAGAACTGTGGTAACAATTTTTATAACCTTCAGTCTTCGTTGTCAACCCTTGTATGTCCCCACTGCGGGGGCACGGGTATCTTCTTGCATCGTAGGAAGGTTAGGCCATACTCCACCTTGGGGCCAAGGCCGGATTGGTGGAGTATTGTAAGACAGCGGCGGACCTTACTGTCAGAAATTATCAAGCCGCCCATAAGGGCTCTGACATGGTTACAGTCTAAGTATCAAGAACCTAGGACCTAGCTGCGTGTCAGTTGGTTCTAAACAGAGCTTACTATATTTATTGAGATTTATGAAAATAGTTGAGACTGATGATGGCTGAGCACTGCGTTATGCTCGTGAACGAGTGCTGTTCGTGTGTCTGGCCGCAGCACTTATGTTTTCCCCTATTATTGTGAGACATTTGACTAATGCTTTGGCATTTAGGGTTGTTAATGGCAATCATGAAATCTTATTAGGTTCACATATGGCAACTGATGTATATGGTTTTAAGATGATTTGAGAAAAGATGTTCAGAGTGGAGTTTTTTTTTCGCTGCCTTTTTCTCCACTACAATACGGCCCGAAGGCGGCGGCTTACATTTTGCATTGTACATTGACATTCAGCAAACAGAATGTAAATTCTTTACGTTGAAATAAATTGATTTGAATTTTGAATTGAATTTTGATGGTTACTTTTTCCAAAGACACGTTAGAAAAGAAGATATGATTTTTTCATTGGTGGCTCTCGTTAGCACCATATATAGCTTAAACAAAAACTTATGACGCACGCTTTAATACCTAAACCCGTGCAGCACAATGGAGCGAACTAATTTAGCCTCATTGTTTTCCCATTCATACTTTCTCTTCAAAGGAAATAGAAATCGCTCCGGCCTATAGAACAAGGACCAAATTGCCGCGTGGGAGGAGTGAATGCCGGCAGCTAAGTATGACTGGGTTGTGGTAACATCCGTGTTTTAGTGTGAAACAATACGTGATGGATTCTGGCAGCGTTCGTCTGCTTACGACATAGTGACGAGTAGAGAAACTGAGAAAAGATTCTATAGGTGTTTTCACGGAAGACTCGGAAATTGTGTCTCAGTTTGCTTTTTTTTTAAGTTCGTTTAAAATAGTATTTAGTTTACCTGAATAAGTTAACTAAAGTTTATATTCATTTTATTGCACTAATCCGTGCTAAGGACAATTTTAAAAACCTATTTAGAGGCTAAAAATGGCACCAGCGACCTCTGGCACGGATAGTCAGAGGTCGCGGGTTCGAATCCCAGCATGGGTGGAATTTTTAGCCTGTAAATAGGTTTTTAAAATAAAGTTTCAGAAGTTCGGCTAACGACGCCTTAACGACTCGATATCAACCCCTGTATGTCCTCACTGCTGGGGCACGGGTCTCTTCCTGCGCCGCAGGAAGGTTAGGCCATACTCCACCACGGGGGCCAAGTCCGGGTTGGTGGAGGATTGGTCTTACTGTCCGTCGTATTTCTATAGTTATACTCTTATATTAAACGGGTGTAGTCGTTTAATATTTAACTACAGAAATACGGAAACGGACTGGAAGAGCCGAAGATCGGGCTCGGTGGCGTGTCTTGGGTGAGGCCTATGTCCAGCAGTGGAATGACACCGGCTGTTTAAGATGAATCGCGATTATTTATTAGGTGAAGCGTTACATTCTTAATAGGTACTATCCGTCATTCTACTTTCCTTCAATGTTTATCTGCAAAAAAAATCTTCCATTGTTCAAAGGATTCCTTTAGATTTTTATTCAATTACGATGTGATACAAAGTCTGGATTAGGGTATCCTTGTGTGGGGCCAGAAGCAATGTATGTGCCTGTATGTAAATGTAAAAAAGGAAATAGTGATGTTTAGCGGCAAACGCAAATGCTATTAATGCTTCCTAATGGCTACTTAATATATTTATTTAGAAGCTTTCGTCAATCGCTTTAAAAAAATACCGTTGTCACTAGTTTTCGTATCTAACATCATGAGAATACAGACAGACCGTGATTGATGCCCCAGATTATGTCACGACACCCGGCAGCGAGCCGTTTGGAGTGCTAAATGGCTCTAGTGACATCACTAAATTGGTCTTCGGAATCGTGTCAAGGGTCCCCGTATGATGGAAAGCAAGAAATAGAGTGACGCCGCCTCGCGATATTTTACGGTCATGGAATATTCCGTAGTTCCATTTATTTCGTGACTTGCTGTGACGGGCGGCGTTACCCGCGGCTTATCGATTTTCCCATGGGAATAAGATATTTTCCCGCTGTAAAAAGTAGCCTATGTGTTAATCCAGGGTGTCAGCTAACTCCACACCAAATTTTATTAAAATCACTCCAGCCGTTTAGACGTGAAGAAGTAACAAACTTTCGGCTTTATAATATTACTGTAGTCTGATTAAGTGTGATATGATTCGTTGGGCGTAATATGAAGCTGAGAGTACAGTCGTGCGCACTACTTAGTTGCTTTACGTGCGATTTTGCAACAGAAAGGTCAGGTGTTGTCGATTGTACACAGGCAATGCCGAACTTGCGGAAGAGGGGCAAATAGGTGAATTACTGCAACTGAGTAGCATCGTGCATCAACTTGTAAACTTGTATCTCTTGCTCCGGCATAGCAAGTTATAGTTATTGGGCAAAAGGGTAAACTTCCTGGTACGGGATCTTTTGTTCTCTACGTGTAAGTATAAACATCCATGTCATGTAGCAGTTTGGGACTACAAGGTCTAAATCACGCAGTGCCGATGCCCTTAACAAAGCAAATTGCAACGAGCATGAGGTGGCATAACAAACTTTAAGCGGCCTTTATAAAATGATATTATTATTAAATTCTTTATTGTACCTGTAAGATTGTACAATTGGGGGGCTTAATACTAAATAGTATTTTATTCTAGCCAACCAACAGGTGAGGTGGACGTGGTGACGTGGTCTTCCTCCTGTGACATTTAAAATTGAATTCCAAATTTAAAATGGACTGTTTTGTGCACATAACGGACACACCAGGGGAAACATACACACACACACACACTGAATGATTTCAATTCAAATGTTTATTTTTCCAAATAACGATAATGGTAAGACTAAAATGTAACACCAATTTTGGTAATAAAATCTGTGAGTGGGTTGGCGTAAAGGGAAGATGGCTTCGTATTATATAGAAGGCATTAATTTTATATATTAATGCCTTCTATTCATGACCCGAATGGGTAGACAAGCATTGTTTCACTTTTTCTCTTTGAGAGATGGTTTGTGCCCAGATATAGTACTTATATTAGGCTACTTGTGTTATAAATAGTCAGAAAGTGATTCACTGGCGCCCTATTGTATGAAGAGACACGATTTAGATTGCGCAATCAAAACACAGGAACATTCATGGTAGGTACCTACTTATTTCTATACGTTACGTATCTGCGTATAAAGGTGTGTCTAGACAAGCATTTCATAAACTAATTAAATAATTTATGGGTGACACAGTCACGAATACAATAGGCCTCATTGCACTTAAAGAGTTCACAATCTACCTAATTAGGAATATCGTGACTGGTCAGTCACGTGAATAAATCTATGTGGGTCGATTTCTTACAAAAAAGAAAACACATAATAGACCAAAACGTACACCACCATGCCAAGAAATGCTAGTTAATCAGTGATAAACTTTAAATTTTTACTTGATATAGGTACTGTTTTATGCGTAGGTCTCTTATGTTATGAGTATGACCTGTCATGAAACAATAAATTTAGTCAATTAAAAAAACGGAGTTTACTGATTTTGACTGCCACTGAGTTTTTGACTTATTTTGAAGACCCGTACCACTGAGATCTGACTTTTGTAATGTGATACCTTTGGCCTCGGTTCCTACTTCGTGTTAGATCAGTATAAACTTCTTACCTTACCATAGCAACTTCTAAGGTTTTACAAAACCACATTATGTACTTCAATTACTTCAGCCAGATGTCGCTGCCTGTACGTAATACAGAGAATATTGTAAAGAGGTTCGAAATATCACTGATGTCGGTGAGTCGCCCATTAGCTCAGTTGGAAAGAGCGCTGGCACGGATAGCCAGAGGTCGCGGGGTCGAATCCCGGCGTGGGTAGAATTTTTAGTCTCTAAATAGGTTTTTAAAAATGTCCTTAGCACGGGTTAGTGCATTAAAAAAAAAAGAATATAAAACCACATTAACTCACGCCTGTATCCCGAAGGGGTAGACAGCGGCCAGGGCATAGATTCTGCTAATGCATTGTGGTACAATGACAATCACATGAACATGCTGCTACAAGTCTTCGCGCGCACATACATCGCACCTGGTAGGCGTCCATGGTGTGAAAAAACACCCCACGTGACCCGACCATGAAATTAAATGGAAAGGTTTTATTCAAAGTAGCGCAGAAACTGCGGCTTAATGAGCGCTACAATTCAAACTAGATGTCCATTTCAAAATCTAGATCATTTTGGAGAAAAAATGGACAAAAAAACTCCAAACTTAGTCTTTTCAAAGTTCTTTCTTAACATAGTTTACATAATTATTATAAAACATAGAACTCATGCATTGTACTGGCTTTAATTCCAGACCTCATTGTCATCTCTATAATCCTTTATGTTATAGTAGCCCTTTTAGGACAAAGTGTGCTTAACATATTTTTTGAACCGCGTTTCAGGCAACCTTAATATATCTTCAGGGATATCATCATGTATCTGTCATGGTACCATTGAATTTAAAGTAAGTCCTTACTTTAAATTCAATGATGGTACTACTCACCTAACAGAGAAACCTGTAGTATTAATATGTATTCTGTAAAAGTCTTGAATATATAAATTAAAAAAAAATAATGCACAAACAGAATCGACGTCCAGGCTTTGTCGCTTGCCGGCAGCTTTTGACCCTTCCACCCACATTCGTCGATCTTTCCTCTTTCATCTATATTGCCAAACCAAGGTAAATACTATTTTCTCAATTAAGTTTTTCTTGAAAGAGATACATAACTTTGGAGAAGAAGATAAAAAATAACATTTTACTTCATAATGTCTGTAAGAACTTCGACAATCAACGTGGTTTTATGTGGTGGAATGTCCGGAAATAAACATTACAACGGGTACCTACCTATTTTTTCTTACACTAATTGATTGTAAATTAAAATCCAAAATTGACATTCGATATCGACCCTTGTATGTCGCCACCGTTGGGACACGGGTCTCGCACGCAGGAAGGTTAGCCCATACTCCCCCACGGGGGCCAAGTCCGGGTTGGTGAATGATTGTAAGACAGTGGCAGGCCTTACTGTCAGAAGTTATCAAGCCGCCCATAAGCCCTCTGACATGACATGAATTAAAATTTACAATTGACATACTGGAAATCATTGTAATTCGTCTTAGTAAGCGACGTGAAATGCTCTGCAATCAGCCTAACGTTTCATGTAAACGCTTCCCGTTTTCTCTCGCCACCCACTTATTATCCAACGCGACATACTGGCTCAGTCTGGAGAAATCTAAGCGAAAGCGTTACGCAATACTAACTACAGGTTACTCCACGGTAACTCGGTTGCACTGACAGCTACCGCACCAACCGCCGGCAGCCGCGATTCGAATTGTCATACGATCGATTATGTCACCGAAGTAATTTGAAGGCTTGCGTCGCAATTTGTTACCTATGTCGTTCAATTCAAATCTTCGTCTTCTTCTTTGATCCCTTTCCTCCTCCGTGGAGTCTCACAAGGCCTTTTCATTTACCTCTGTTCATGGCTAGGGTTGGTAGCTCCAGCCAAATTTTTCCTTTCTCCTTCGTCTCGGAGAGGACGGATCTCTTCCACGTCTGAGTTTTTGTTGCTAATAATATTTTAATCAATCAAATATTATTTATTGACAGAAACAACTTACAGCGAGATGTTAAAATACAATATGTACTTATATTTCTACAGTATAATATCCTGACCGGAGTTCGGTCAGGAACTCCTGTTGTAAACCGGTCAAAACATATATGAGTGTTCCAGTGGAATCGAGTCCCTACAAACAAGACCGTTATTGTTTACATGCATCCGATTCCAGCCAGCTTCGATAACTTTAAATGTAGCTAATTGATTAATAGTAATTGATTCAATCTTTTACTGTCACAAATTACAGTAATTTCAGATGTTGCTTCGAGTTAATATTGCACAGTGTATTTGAACCGTATCTTTACCCATCTAGTGTGAATGAAGATACCACTGGACGCTGTATAAATCATCTCATTAAGTAGATGCAAAAAGGCCAATATTGTTATTATTATTTGAACCGATAACACATAGAAAATACGTACTTTAAATTCATTCGAATTCACACGCACAATCTACTCGTAGCAAACGTTACAAATCCAATACATAATACGAGTAACAGTTATCATTAACATACCAGACCCTAGAGTGGTCAACAATATTATTATTACAAAAGAAAGAACGTATTTTAATTTCCGTAGCATTACCGCGTTTACGATATCTCGCGTGCAGCTATGCGATTTCTGTAACTGACTCAATGATCAGAAATTTATAGCATTTTTACGAGTTTTACGAGTTTGTGTTGCTTTATTGTTTACGGTTCAAATAGCCGAGCGACATATTTTCTTTAGAAATTATTATTGAATCCGCTAACAGGAAAACTACTCCGATCACTTGGTCGGCTTGGCAGGGATTTCCGAAATTTGTAGTCTTCGTTGGCGATTATAGTCTTATTATTTATCCTGTAGCGGTTTTTAAAAGTCTTCTACAAGGAATAATTTCCATACAATCGTAGTTTGCTTTTTATATCTAATAGATAGATAGAGAACACTTCATAGTACATAAAAAAGGGAATTACACAGATATTTCTTAAACTAAGAGTACAGACGGCGGCCTTATCATTAAAAGTGATCTCTTCCAGACAACCATTGGATGGACTGGAGCAATATATTGGAGAAGGAAGTTTTTATTGTTTACTAGCTGTCCCAGCGAACCTCGTACCGCCTAACAGTCGATTCTTTTTTATTTTTCTCTCCGTAAGAACCATCCTCGTACTTCAAGGAATATCCTAAAAAAAGAATTAGCGGGTTCAGCTCTCGAGATTTGCGCTTACCAACACATTTTACAAATAACATGAAACTTCGCAGATAGGCTTAGACGTCACAAATCATAGTTCGATCGTACTTACAACTGAGAAAAACAGAGTAAAAATTAAATTTACGGGCCGGTTTCTGAATTGAGAATTTTGCTAAGTAGTTAAATTTTAAAAACCGATTTAGAGGCTAAAAACTCCACCCATGCCGGGATTCGAACCCGCGACCTCTGGCTATCCGTGCCAGCGCTCTACCAACTGAGCTAATGGGCGGCTCACCGGCATCAGTGAAATTTCTAACCTCTTTACAATATTCTCTGTATTACGTACAGGCAGCGACATCTGCCTGTAGTAATTTGGATCACTTGCAGCCCCGAGTACCTACCTACTTTGCAGTTAGGTTTTTACATCGGAATGATCGGAGGGAGTCGCCCATTAGCTCAGTTGGTAGAGCGCTGGCACGGATAGCCAGAGGTCGCGGGCTCGAATCCCGTCATGGGTAGAATTTTTAGCCTCTAAATAGGTTTTTAAAATTGTCCTTAGCACGGGTTAGTGCATTAAAAAGAAAGAATATAAGTAGTTAATGGTGCTGTCTCTTTTAATTTCTCAGAAAAGAGCGTGACAGAACGTTACTTGAGTATTTACTTAGTAAATTCTAAATTCAGAAACCTCAACATAGCCTCATTGGACTTTTCATAGAAACTATTCTCAAGGCTGTAATTTGTTTCTCATAAAATTATTTCTGTTTCTAAGCACTATGAAACCTCGATTTGTGTCCTCTAAACGTATTGGCAAAGTTTAATTGCAATCCGACATGTCGTTCGTAAATAAAAACCAATTTGTTTTGGAATTGCTCTTTGTGGAACTTACTTTAATAAGAAGAATTGAAATAAAAAGATCGCCGCTTACAGATGAAGTAAATAGATTAAACCGAAAGTGGCTAAATGATTTTGAATAAAAAAGTTATTAAAAAAACATAACATTTACATACATGCACATTGCTTCTGACCCTACACTATTATACCCTGTGTCGTGGCAGCCAGAAACAGCGACGTCACAAACATGTAAACATCTAAGACCTGGGGTTTTTTTGTTTGTCCCCAGCCGGGGATTGCACCCGGGACCTCTCGCATTGTAGGCAGATGCGCTACCGCTGCGCCACAGAGGTCGGCGACTTCCCGAGAATGTTTTACTTTGTCGCTTTGTCCATATCATGCAATTAACACGGGTTCAGCCGTTTTTCCTTCAAAATATTACTTGTGAAATATTTTATTTGAGACATCTTTTATACTCACTTAATGGTGTTCCTTACTGGAAAAATTCGCTAAGTAATTAGTAAACTGTAGTGCTTACTCTTCGATTTTCCCAGAAAAGAGCGTGACAGAACGATGCTTAATTACTTTCTTAGTGAAAATCTCAATTCAGAAAAAAGACTCGTCAAAACATCCATATTCGCAAATTCATAAAATATCGTAGGATTACTTTCGGCTTTGATTCGATTTCGAAACGGGGATCGATCGCGTGAAAGTCTGCCGAGCTGTCGGTAACTGGGCTACGAGGTAACTAGATTTAAAGCCTTTTAAAGTCTTGATTCAATTCCTGTCCTTTTCTACTCGATTTCTCGTATGTCGTAGTTTCGAGATAATTAATGCCTTTAGCAAACATTGTTCGCCGCCGCCTGATATGGAATTATCTAGATCCGAATTTGTGCTATCTATAATTTTGTTTGTCTTCATTATTGGGTTGTTTTTGCTGCGCACATATGTGCAAATAGTTTGATGTGTCGGAGGAAAAATAATGTGTTGTTTGGCCGACATAGGTACGATATCTCCTCGATTCTTCTGATGCTCCCATTAACATATTTTGACGTCGTTAAAACTGCCTACACACAGTTCTTCACAACGTTGTTATATTGTAGACTTTTTAGTCCGGATCTACTTACGGGTGTTGTTAAGTCTACAATTTGTTGTGCTTACGAAAGTTTTAGTTCAAAAACGTTGTTATAGTCTACAAAGAAGATTTTCAAAGCTTTAGAGGTTGTTATAGTATCTCCAAACTGCCTCAGGGTTAGTAAGAATTTCGCTAAGTTAATACATCGGGTGCCGTAAAAGGCGACTAAGGGACACAAGCCGGGGGGTGGGCAGCAGCGCCCCCTGCAGTACAATTCCACCAAACTGCGATCCCCAACCCGCATGCCCAGCGTGGGGATTATGGGCATTACCCCCCAATGATGGTACAACCTTGTGCTATGGCGCTCATTAGGGGACGGCTATGTCCAGCAGTGGGCTAATATAGTCTGAAGAAGAAGAAGAATAATACATAACGGCGCTATATGGCGCTCATTAGGGGAGGGCTGTGTCCAGCAGTAGTCCACAGTCCACATAATATAGCCTGAAGAAGAAGAAGAATACATAACAGGCTATAGTGCTGTCTCTTCAACCGGCCCTAAGGGTGGATTCCTGCATTGATAATTTAACTTAGTAAATACTTAAGCAACCTTCTGTCACGCTGTTTTCTGGGAAATTCGAAGACAAGCACTACGGTTTACTATTTAGATAGATAGATAGAGAAAGAACATTATTGTACATAAAAAATGTAAAATACTTTTAGCCTAAGAGATATTTCTTAGCCTATAAGAGTGCAGACCGTGGCCTTATCACTAAGATAATATAAGAATATTCTTTGATAGATAAGAATATACACACCAGAAAATAATCACTAAAATTGACCTCTTTACTTACTTTATTTAATTAGCGAAATGCTCATTTCAGAAACTGGCCTACGGACCTGATCCGCTTCAAAAAAAGAAAATGTAGATGGTCTGTCGAATGCACTTAGTATGTACTATCGATCTAGAATTACGTAATTTTTCATTGCCCACTGTTGTTTATGCAATAATTTAGCAACCTATGTCGTACGATCACAAGTCACTTTTTGAAAAGTTGCTCAAGATCTCAAAGGATGTATTGATATTTAATACCTGACCTTAAATATAAATCTGTATTCGAAGCATATCATGAAACCCGTAATTACAGGTACAGTGTACTTCACTACCACCTACAAAATAGATCTTATCGCATAAGACATACATGCGTGTGTGCAAGAAAAAAAAACTCATATCGAAGGACCGCCGACCGTACTACATAATATTACAATACACATGCAATTATTTCTACGCGTGGCTAATCAGTTACACGGACATTTCAATAACTGGTTTTATGTATATGCTACAACTACTGGTTGAGAATATTTACAAATCGTCGATAGCGCGGATTGTAAAATCTTCTTTTGTGAAATAGAATTTTTCACCTAACAAAACTGTTAAGAATATCCTAAAATTGGCCTTTACGTCTACCAAATCAGATGATTTATAAAGCGTCCAGTGGCACTTTCACTCATACTAGATGGGTGTAGGGACCACTCGGACGCTGCAGTGGCCGGGAGATTGTTTTTAGAAAATTATTTAATTAATTGACGACCTCTGTGGCGCACCTGCCTACCATGCGAGAAGTCCCGCGTTCGAACCCCGGCTGGGGACAAAAAAAAACTCCATTTATCGGGTCGTGGGTTCAAATCCCGGCATGTACCAATAATGACTTTGTTTTCTTGGTTATGTACATTTGAGAAGTTATAGTAGCAATATAGCTAACGGTGAACACTAACTCGGTGACAATTTAATAAACGGTGACAATTTAGTAAACAATTTAGTAAAAAATAAAACAATAAACGGTGACAAATAATAAAACTGGCTAGTTACGAGCACACCGGTTCCAAAGACAGAGCCCTTTAAAGGTTAGACGGGCGGACAGACAGACGCAAGGAGGCTGAGTAATAGGGTCCAGTTTGGCGCCCTTCGGCTACGGAACCCTAAAATCTACATGTAATCCAAGTACGGGAAAAACTTTTTTTTTTACATAATATTTAGAACTAATAAGCCATTAGTGCCGGCTGTCATGTAATTACAGTTGTCAAGCCATGTCAGAGGCCTTTTGGGGGCGGCTTGATTTCTTCTCACAGTAAGGCCCGCCACGGTCTTGCAATCCTCCACCAACCCGGACTTGGCGCCTGTGGTAAAGTATGGCCTATCCTTCCTGCGAAGCAGGAAGAGACCCGGCCCCAGCAGTGGGACATACTAAGGGCTGATATCATAATCAGAACTGATAATTGATGGCGTTACTGACGAAAACTAGTGACTAAAACGACGCCACGATTGACACCAATCTCCTAACACTCATTTGGCGTTTGCACTTAGTATGAATCACTCTTAAAGTCCCTAACGGCAACATAATACACGTATTATCCCAGATTGCTATCACACGATAATCATATGCCGTAATCTCAAGGTGATTCAAAGTAACAAGGGACTTCACACAATTGTTTCTCGTGTGTACAATTCCCAATGACTAAGTAACATATAACTTATAGGTAACTGAGTATGCGATAATAGGAACTAAATAACTGGGAAGTCACAGAAAGCCACGCGTTGGTTCTGTGAGTACAGTAGATATCAAGCACATCGACCTCTACACGCAGGTAACTCTACTCGGTTACGGTTTTATAGCTAAGTCGTCCGTAGCGTCGGTAACCTTAAGGTTGGTCAAAGTAGTTCGTAACGTAATAAATGTTGGGCAAAGTCGGCTGTAACGTAACCTTTAGGTTGGACAGAGTTATCCGTAACGTAACCTTTAGGTCGGACAAAGTCGTCCGTAACGTAACCTTTGAGTTGGACAAAGTCGTCCGTAACGTAATAAATGTTGGGCAAAGTCATCCGTAACGTAACTTTCAGGTTGAGCAAATACGTCCGTAACGTATCCTTTAGGTTGAACATAGTCGTCTGTAACGTAACCTCTAGGTTGGACAGAATTATGCGTAACGTAACCTTTAGGTTGGACAAAGTCGTCCGTAACGTAACCTTTGGGTTGGACAAAGTCGATCGTAACATAACGACACCTCCGATGTTAAAGTTGGAGTTTGGAGTCACGCATTATAAGGAGATCAAGTTTTGCCAGAATTAGCTCACTCCTCAATAATCTTTACGAGTATAACCTGACTTGGGTTTGTCCGTCTGAGTTTCCTTATAAACGTAACTCGAGTCAACTCGCTTAATTCGCCTGGGTGGAACCACTTTTGCGATAGGTTTCTGATTAAAAAAATTCACTAATAAAATTGTTCAAAGGCTAACATAAGTATAAGACATCCTTTAACATAACGATTAAGAAATAAACTACATTAAAATTGATATTATAGAATAGTACTATTTTAAGCACTAGGTGGCGCTGACAATATTCCTTATCGCAGTGCAGTTATTTCACTAATGTCGTGTTGATTCTTTTGCAATTTAAAGAGATAATTTCCGTTGGATTACATTAATAGATCTTGACCAAATTTATACGGGATTTTCTCTTCGATAGCAACCCTTGCATGTCCCCACTGCTTGGGCACGGGTCTCTTCCTACATTGCAGGAAAGTTAGGCCATACTCCACCACGGGGGCGAAGTCCGGGTTGGTGGAAAATTGTAAGACAGTGGCGGGCCTTACTGTCAGACGTTATCGTGCCGCCCATAAGGCTTCTGACATGGATTTCGATATCAACCCTTGTATGTCCCCACTGCTGGGGCACGGGTCTCATTCTGCACCGCAGGAAGGTTAGGCCATACTCCAGCACAGGGGCCAAGTCCGGGTTGGTGGAGGATCGTAAGACAGTGGCGAGCCTTATTGTCTGAAGTTATCAAGTCACCCATAAGGCCTCTGACATGGCTCAACGACTGCCATCACGTGGCAGCGGGCACCAACGGCTTAGCGTGCCTTGCGAAGCACGGAAGTGTTCGGAAAAAATGCCACTAGCGTCACGGGATGGTCACCCATCCTGCACCTGGCCGCGCCTGTTGTGGCTTAACTCAAGTAATTGATTCCAATCACTTGAGTTATACCTTCCTCAGGAAGAGACCCGTGCCCCTCGGTCTGGACGTAATGGGTAGATGATGATGAATACACAAGCAGCTCTAAGCCGATGCGTATATGCCTGTTAAATTGTTGTCTAGTCTGTTTTTAAATTATATCCAGGCATCTTCTCGATCTTTCTATTTCGCGGCCCAAAGCTAAATGAGCAAAGAATTCAAACTTTCACTTGCAAAAACCAGATGGCCTTCGGCGATATTTGGCCTACTGACACGCGGCGTATGTGTGTCGTCGAGAGTTCATCGCACGATCGTCGTCGGGCGGGGTTTTTCTGTGGAAACTTGCCTCGGCTAATCTAAGGGTGGCCAGACTCATGGGAACTCCTTTACGTCGAATTAATTATCGAATCGGATTTTAACTCGCGTTCTAGGCAATCAATGTACGCCACGCCATCAATCAAATAGGAAAAATGCTGGTTCTGCCCCTATATTATTAGCTAACTTGTGTTCTTAATTAGCACTTCTCAGAGGAGTTACGTTACGAGGTAACTTGTAACGTTCTTTAAATCGCTGTTTCTGTGCTACTTTAAATAAAACCTTTTAGATTTAATTACGTCGATAGTCTGTCAAATTAATTTGGGATTTAGACGGAATCGCTTGGTCTAGCCGTTAAGGCGCTTAGCTACCATGACGGAGGTCGTGGGTTCGATTCCCACTGGGGGTCGCCGCACATCGCAAGTGCTGCGTGGTGTCGGCCTACAGAATAGCACCAACCCAATTCTTCCCGCGGGTGTCGTAAAAGGCGACTAAGGGACACAAACCGGGGAGTGGGCAGCAGCGCCCCCTGCAGTACAATTCCACCGAACTGCGATCCCCAACCCGCATGCCCAGCGTGGGGATTATGGGCATTACCCCCTATGATAGCACAACGTGGCGCTCTTTAGGGGAGGGCTATGTCCAGCAGTGGACTAGTATAGCCTGACGACGACGACGACGACGACGACGCTTGGAATCGCTCAACATTTGGTGCCCATAACGAGATTAGTTTAGAACTCTTAGCAATCAATTAGACCACTTCTCATTCATCTTTAACTGCATGGTTTTGATTTTCAAAATATTACGTTTTCTTCGAGGTATGAGTCGGTCTGGCAACCTACACTGTTCGGTTTATCTTTGTTAAACAATCACTGGAAAGGAAAACAATTTTCGTAGTTTTTTCCATATTTGTTCGCCTTGTACTGAAACAAAAGGAAAACAAGATTTACCTAGGTACAACTAGCAAGCAAAACCTTGTTTTCCTTTGTTACTTGATTCAACGATATTTGCATGAACAAGTCGGTTATCTATCACTTATACTGTCTTATTTATAAACAAACTAGCTGACCCAGCGAACTTCGTACCGCCTAACACTCGATTCTTTTTTTTCCCCTTCGTAAGGACCATCCTAGTACTTCAAGGAATATTCTAAAAAAAGAATTAGCGAAATCTGTTCAGCTGCTCTCGACATTTACGCTTACCAACACATTCAGCGATTCATTTTTATATTATAGATAAATATAAAAACATAATCCTGGCTATGGTAACCAGGCAAGACGTCACAAACATGACAAAACTGGAGCCACTTGCGATGTGCGGCGACCCCCAGTGGGAATCGAACCCACGACCTCCGTCATGGTAGCTAAGCGCCTTAACGGCTAGACCAACGAGGCAGACAATAAGGCCGTAAGTCTGTTATTGTAAGCAAACGATAAACATTATTTCATCATTAAACGTTATACTTTATTTTTGTTATCTATTAATAATCAGAATCACATTTTTACTGGTCCGAGTAGTCGAATCAATACGGTGATTTTGTATCTCGCTCTTTTATATTCGACCTTTTTGTGCATAGCATTTCTGATGCCCTCTAAAATGACATTACTGTGTGACATTTAAATTATCAGTTGTTTATTTGAAAGGTAATAAATCTTAGTCTTGATATCATCTAAAATTTAGGTGATATCAAACCAAACCAACTGCAAGAAAACAATTTAGATCCTAAATACAGTTTTCTTGCAGGGTTGGTTTGCAAATGGGGTATATCCTTGTATGTCCCCACTGCTGGGGCACGGGTCTCGTCCTGCATCGTAGGAAGCCTAACCTTCCATACTCCACCACGGGGGCCAAGTCCGGGTTGGAGAAGGATTTTAAGACAGTAGCGGACGGGCCTTACTGTCAGAAGTTATCAAGCCGCCCATAAGGCCTCCGACTTGGCATGTCATTCCTTGACAGCCGGCACCAGCGGCTTAACTTGCCCTGCGAAGCACGGAAGCGCTCGAAAAATTCCACTAACGGTAGTCACGGGATGGTGACCCATCCTGCACCTGACCGCGCCTGTTGTTGCTTAACTCAAGTGATTGATTCCAAACACTCGGTTCGACTAGGACACGAGAGCGCTTCAAGTCTGGTATTATTGGTAAATTGGCGTAAATCTTTCAATATTAATGCATACGACACGTTGGATAACAATGCGTAATACCTACCTTCTTAAAATAAAACGTATTGAGCGCTCATATGAAATGCTAATGACATACGTCATTAATTCAAACAACTAAGCGAACCAACTTGTTTGGCTTGTACATACTTAGCTCATATATCCAATTAAAGCGCCTGATCCTTTTCGCCTAGCTACCAAACGTTTTCCTGTACATTGATTCTTTTAACACCATTAAGGAAGTTCTGTAAAGCAGTGCTATGAGTATAGAAACAATCTCTCGGGCGCTCCAGCGTTGGCTAATTTGTTCGAACCGGCGTCAGTCAGAGAAGGTTCTTCTATACTTCATGTCTCAAAATAAAACGCGTCGCTTTTGTGGAATTTTTTCGTATTATCATTTATAGTGTGTCGTGGGAGTATCACTGAAGAATGGTATCGATGAATTCTTTGCAAAGTAATTTAGAAAGTATTGATATAAGTGTATTATGGAATCACGGTGTTAAGGAGACCTGGCAGTCTGGCAGTCCCTGGTTGCTGCCTACCTCCCTGGGATACAGGCGTGCGTTTATGTTATGGCCTGTTTTCATAAAGGGGTTGTAATACGAGTACTGTCAACATTGAGTAACGTGCCTGACTTTGATTGAATTAACATTGCTTTCGTACCATAGATAACATTTAAAAACTTAGGATAAGTTAGAAATATTAGGAAATAAATAAAACCATAAAGAGGATATTTTTCGGGATCATACAAATAGGGATAAATAAATTTAAGGCTGATTTTTCAATAGTCAGATGACTTTTATCTGAGGAATAAAAATGGCGGTTTGACATAATTTTCATACATTAGCTGTCAAACCGCCATTTTTATTCCTCAGATAAAAGTTATCTCACCATTGAAAAATCAGCCCTTTGTCTAATAATAAGAAAAGATCAGATTTACTTCTTTCATTGAATTAAAACGTATACTTATAATTCCTTATAAAATAATATAGTGGATTATAAAAATTTCGATTAACGCTTCATCAATTATATTATAAAGCCGTTACGTGCAAGTTGTGTGACGTGAAGCCCGATTTCTGGGGAGCGTTGTTTGTACCACGTGACTACACTGACTTTTCGACAGGTTATATTATGAAAAGCGGAAGTGAAAGTAAAAATCACTTATTGACAGCAAATTTTACATCAATAATAATAAATAAATTTAAAAGTATTAGTCGTAGAGAAAAAAACGTTAATTTATCTCTTAACATGGCTCACTTATTACATGTATGAAAACACAGATGCTGCCCGCGACTTCGTCCGCGCAGGATAAGTATTTCGAGTAGCTTATATTATATAGCGTGGCGTACAAAATAACTAACATTATGACATAAAAATTATCACATAACTAATTTTTGTGTCGCATTTGAAAAATGTCACACAATATCTTTATAAATTGTAACCTATATGTTATTCTGATGTATAAGCTATATTATTTTAAAGTTTCATTAAAATCCATTCAGTAGTTTTTACGTGAAAGAGTAACAAACATCTATACTTACAAACTTTCGCGTTTATAATATTAGTAGGATTTTTAGTACATCTTCTCAATTCTAGAATGCGTTTTTGAAACCCTGAGGTCGTAAACTTTATTCGTGGTTTACTTTATTAAAAAAGCCCTTCTTCTGGCGAAGTCGCGTAAAAAGCGAAAACTTCCACATTGGAATAGCCATTAAGTTCGGTGGGAGTAATGACGAAGGTATATAATCGAATAAGATATTAACGAACGAATAAAATATGTTTTCATTTTCATTTCATTTTCAAGGTGACCGGTTCACACCACTCTCCTAATGAACTTGAACTTATAGTGTCATAATAAAAGTGTTCACACATGCAGTTGTTTTTTGAAATTAGCACGTCATTGCACATGTTTAAAGTGCCAAAAAAGAGGCCTGAGCAAACAACATACAAGTTTACTACAGAAATTCCTTTCAATTCCTTGCAAGAAATTCCTTGCACCTGAAACACCACAGTTAGTGTTTTAAATATCGAGGATCCTTCTCTATTGGGTTTCAAAGAAGTGGCATCTGGTGTCGTGGTCTCTCTCTGACTACACTTCCGGGATACAGACGTGAGTGTGTATGTTTGTATGTATGTATAGAAACACACATGTATCATCAACATCAACCCATTACGTCCCCATCGAGGGGCATGGGTCTCGTCCTGAGGAAGGTATAGGCCATACTCCACCACGGTGGGCAAGTCAGTGGCCGAGCCACACATGTATGTATGATAGATAGATAGAGAACACTTTATTGCACAACCAGAAAAATATTACAACCATGATTCTTAAAACTAATTAATGTTATACAATTGGTCTTATCGCTAAGAGCGATCTCTTCTAGACAACCTTTGGATGGAGTGGATTGCATGAAGAATATAGTCGGTACGTGGTGCATGTACATAAATAATTAAATCGAAAATATATTGATGACAAACAGCAAAAGAGTGCAAGAATATAATTACTTATAATTAATACTTTTCTGTATGTATGTATGTATGTATGTATGTATGTATGTATGTATGTATGTATGTATGTATGTATGTATGTATGTATGTATGTATGTATGTATGTATGTATGTATGTATGTATGTATGTATGTATGTATGTATGTATGTATGTATGTATGCATGTATGTATGGATGGATTTATGTATATGTGTATGTATGTATGTATGTATGTATGTATGTATGTATGTATGTAAGTAAACAAGACTTTTATTGCCCAAGTTTTTTGTTCATTGCTTTTGGTGCGTTGACTTTGTTTTGAAGTGCAAATATTCAAAATTACAATAGACTTCATCTTCTGGTACGTACTATAGTTACAGTAAAACTGCATTTCATCAGTGATCTTACAGCAATAGATTCGCTCATCAACCGAAACGTGGTTGCAATGCTCTGTTACGCTATCGATACCATGTTTTGCCATATATTTCATCACTTTTTGTGATTTAATAGTGATGAGTTCGATATTTTATCTTTTATCTATGTTCATTAATTGTTCATTGTGTATTTGCTTTCGAACTTAGTAGGTTTAAGTATCAATTGGGTATTCAGAGAAGAATTTATTGCCCTTAGTAAGAACTAACTAACGAAAGATCGTTGTCTACCAATCAGAAACCAAGACAAGGAACTAGTATGGTATAGGTAGTATGAGATACCGTGGCACGCACTTTGAGGCGCCAAAACGTCAGAAAATGACAATTCACGTACAGAAAAGTCGCGATTATTGAAATTTAAAACGCGTGACCCGTTTCTAACGTGACAGACCTGAACTCGGCTTTTCTCGACGCTTGCCCAAAAGTTTTTTTTTTATTTTATTTTATTTACAAAACCCACAGCACAAGTTAATAAATATTCACTGTTACAAATATGATTTATCTTTGGCCAATTACGGGCTTATTTTATATTGACATAACTTGAGACAGGCATTATTATTAATTACAAACTTTAGAGTCTACAGCAAAAGGCAACAATATGAGAAAAAAGAAAAAACTTTGAAATACCAAAATCAGGCAAACAGAGTATTGAAATTATATATAAAAATCATGACTGCAGACTGTATATATTTCTATGTGAGTATGGATGTTGGTGTCTTTTTGTGTGTGTGTGTGTATGATGGGTGAGAGCGGTGAGTGCAATATGCGTAGTAATGAAAGATGCCGTAAGGCCTTAACTCTCCTCTTTAAGACATTGCAATAGTGACTGTTTAAAAGCAGTCTTTGGAAAATGTCTATGCCAGAAAATCGCTTTTTGTAGATGTCAAGTAGACGACGACATTAGTAGTCCGCAGGCAATATGTGCAGATCGAGAGAGAAAGATATGATGAGGATATTTGACGTCAAAACTGTAATTCCAATAGTACATTACACAACTAGGGTGGTAATACAAAGAAAGGCCGAGATCGCAGAAGTTTGCGGCCCGAGCTGCAAGCGAGGGACGTAAATATGCGATCGAGAGCTTTCTTTATTACCTCCCGTGTTGTGTACAACTTTTTTTGTCTACACTTGGTCAGAAAGCGGCTTTTTCCGTACGCGCAGCGTGCGGTAAAAGCCACTTTACTGCCAGGTGTGGCATAAAATCTATTTACGCCATTTTTTTATGTCTCTTTCATTCCATTCTTACAATTAACATTTGTTAATCCTTAGATTTAACTTATTCGTCGAATATCGTATTAAACAACCATTTCAAAAATAGTTGTAATTGCCTTTCTGTTTTTGTTTAATGGTGACATTTTTATATTATTGTACCTATTATACTTTATTAGACGCATAAATTTAACCGAGGATTGAAAAATCAGCCCTTAATGTTTTTTAATAAAATTACGTCACCCATTCTATATTTTTGTTACATTTTCACTTGTTACTTCACCATTTGACGAAACACTGCTACCGACAATTTTACCTTCTTGCAATTATACCTTTTTATGTTTTATCCTGTATCAATCAGTTATCTAGAGTTTTTAACATAAACACAGTGTTTTGAAGTCACATCCATATTTATTATTTATCACAACCCCTCTAAACTCTTCTAACCCAAAACTCCGAATTTCATAAAACCACAATCTCAATAAATTCTGAATAAATAATTTTATTTTTTGCAGACCCGTTCCCCAGCAGTGGGGACATACAAAGGGTTGATACCAACCATTATTTCCAGAACAAGTCCAATCTATTTTTAATTTGTATTGGACTTGTTCGGGAAATAATGGTTGGTATCAAACCTTAACAACAAAAAAAATATTAGAATGAGCTAGACAGGATATGGCAGCAGACGAAAGGTTTTTCTAGATCCCTCGACGTCGATCAGTGTAACAACCTACCAACCTACTTGGTGTTTATTTTGCTGTCTAGCGCCTCAAGCAAGATGTCAATGCCATCCACTGCCATTCCGGTATAGGCTGATACAAATAAACAAATCGTGGAATTTTACTTGAGACTAATTTTGGTTGCTCACCTGTGTTCATAATTATGTTTGTACGAGTATTTACCCAAACACTTGCGTCGCATTGCAACCAGTCTTACAAGATCTTTAAGCTAGAACCACACTCATCATATGTAGTGAGATTTTAGCTTAAAGATCTATCGCTACGCAACGTGAGATCTAGCCGCTTAAATGTATGTGTCGTGGCGTGGATTTGTTCACATCGTGAAATGCTTGAAAACTTCATGAACTGATCGCATTACAAGAAATTGGCCACGTCATGATATGGCTTGTGCAGATCAATGATAAGAAATCGTTTCTCGATATGGACGATTAGTTATGAAATGTTCAAGATTATTTGATTATAATATCCTGATATAGAAACATTAATCACCGGTAGAGGCGCTGCGAACGCTCTGTTTTTATCCGGCCAGATTGGATGACATAATGTTGACGATTTCAACGTGAAATGTTGACGATTTCATGATCTTATTATTTTTAATGCACTAACCCGTGCTAAGGACAATTTTAAAAACCTATTTAGTCAGATATCGCGGGTTCGAGTCCCGGAATGGGTAGAATTTTTAGCCTCTAAATAGGTTTTTAAGATTTCATGATCTGGTCAAATTAAATTTCCCGAAATTAAATGAAATGCGACTATTTCATGAAATTCTCGTGCATTTCATGGAGTGAGCAAATCTACATTATAGACGGGGCATATGCAGTGCATAGAGACGTAAGAGTGAAATTTTCCTAGAAATGGCCCCAAATGTAATTCGTTAAGATTTTTCCGGACTCCTTCCGATGCTTACCTAAATGAAATCAATGGATTTAACACGTTCAGTAAGCCATATTAAAACGTATCCTTTCGTTTGAATTTTAGTCCATATTTCGAGGATTAAATTGGTATACTAGTTACTGCAGGTTAACGCACTCATTATGTCATGTTCTCCATTGCACCAGTCACGGTTCGTTGCAATGCCAGCCGCTTTATTGTATTACAAACTAAAAATATAAGCTTCAGACCTACATAATTACTCCAAGGCCGTTACACAATACTACTCTTAATCACGTCGGTACAGAGATTACTTTCGCATGTCTCTGTTCAGATTAAGATGCCGTGTTGGTCGAAATTGAGGCCACACACATAATCTGGTTCGCCTGCGTTGTTTTGTTACCGGTTGCAATTTCTTGGTAATATTGCCAAAGTAATCGTATACGAATTACAAATCAATTTCCAATCAATACTAACGTGGACTCGCTAAAATGTTTTTTGTAAAATGCTACTTGATTGTCTTTTTGGTGATAGTGTTGTATCGGGGACAGTTAATTTTTTTTTAGAATATTGGACTGTTGTTGCCGCTTGGCTAAGTATATTTTTTAATGTAGGCTATATACGTTCCGTTACGTATAGGCATTCTCTCTTCGTTTTTGTTTCCATATCTATAATATAAAAATTAATCGCTGAATATGTTGGTAAGCGCAAACCTCGAGAGTAGTTGAACCAATTTTGCTAATTCTTTTTTTACAATATTCCTTGAAGTACGAGGATGGTTCTAAAGGAGAGAAATAAATATATTTAAAGAATCGATGGTAGGCGGTACGAAGTCGCTGGGTCAGCTAGTATACAATAAAATACTAAAATGGGGTATAATTAGTCAAAATTTTCTTAGAACATGTGTTTCATCGAAATAATTTAATTAATTACCTAATTTCCTCTTTTTATTTAAAAAAAAATCCATATAGATATTAACGATTTCAATTTCTTATCCTATCGTAAAAACAATGATACGTCGAAGTGTTACACTTTGTATGACTATAGGGAAAAATCACAAATGTTTAACACACGAAAATCCTCGTTGCGTGAGCCTTACCCGCACTTGACCGGTTTTTGTTGAAATATTTTAAATTTTTCTTAACTAATCAATCAATAACAAAAACGCACATTTACCTGGTACATATAATGTGTGTGCCGCCGACTCGTATGTAGCAGAGATTTACAGAAGCCGTCAGACTGCAAGAAGGCTTAGTAGTGTTTTGAGTGAAGAAGGTTCGACGAAACTGCGTCACTCGTATCGGGCAATCGGAACAGTAATTCGGACACATTTTGGATGTAAAACGCCATCAAAAGGACGCAAAATAACCTGAGACACGACGCTGTTGGTTACGTCTATATAACGTCGATATCTTTCTTCTGTGAGGCAAGAGAATCTTGCTGACTTTCAAAAGTTGTGAAGTGAAATACAGGTTCATTTTCGAGCAAAAAATTCGATTTTTCATATCATTTATTACTGTCGCGGGTATAGGTTGTAAGGAAACCTATAGTACTCGTATACTAGCGAACCCAACATCCGTGGTCCTGCTTGCAGCGCCATCCGCCGGGCTGATTTGTAAATCTAAACCATCCAGGGCGCCACCCAAACGCGTACAACTTTCGTTATGGGGAAAACTTACTACGGGGAACTCCCCATTTTTCGATGTATATAGGGACTTAGCCACCGTTGAAGATCTGAGAAGTACAAAGAAGAATTTGCGGAGCTAACAGCCAACCCACGTCAGTGGCGAGTCACAGGAATAAGAAGAAAAATCGGGATTTTGTTGCGGAGTTAGATGAGATGAGGTGGTGGCGCCACCTGCTGCGGATTCCCTAGACAGCTATGAGGACCACCACCTCTGTACTTATGGAGCTCCAGATCTGAACTCGCCTATGGAATATATGCCAACGACGCATTTTGTACTTCTTTGGGCATCTCGCACGATGACCTGATAGCCTCGTAATGAATATTGACCTGTAATGACGGGCAAAGTGTAGGGGAAGAGGACACGTAGCAGACCATCCCCTTAATAGAGTGACCAGATCGTCAAGGAAGCAATGCTTAAGTTTTACTAGGTGGCCCACACAGCGAATAGCAGGTCCAGAAGGAGAGCACTCTACACCCATCCCTGGCATAGACGTTCAGCATTGAGGTACCGACTAGTTGGATTGGATGGAGACTTTGTTATATTATATTCTGTATAACATGGGGATTATGTTACACCCTTCACACATTGAAGTGTCTTAGTTTGGCGAAAATGTGATGATTTTTACAGCGTCCAGTGGCACCTTCACTCACACTAGGTGGATGAAGGAACCGCTCGGACGCTGCAGTGCCTGGGATATGGTTTTAGATGGAGAATGCTTGCCTGGCACCTATGCCATCCTGGCAACTCGGCTTAGCAGGAAAGACAAATCAATAAGTGCGGAGCCAACCAAACTGCGTATCAACCAACAAAGTGAAGCATTCACCATCGGTAAATATTCGTAAAACCCATCATACAATAGGATAGGACTTGCAACGTTTATTATGACTGCCCGTCTTCGCACTTCGTTGTCTTCGACTAGTTAGTGTAGACTAATAAGTACTTGTTATCTAATCCTCTCAAGGACAATAGTAGCGACGTAAATCGCAATATCGACCGGATCGGCCAAACGACGAACAAAACTGCCCCAGTGACGTAAGATTGCAACTTTCAGCGTGGGTTGTGCAACAAGTACCTACCGTGTATATGCTATGACAGAAGCTTTTGCTGACTGAAAGCTTTCCCCTAATTTTGTGAACATCAGCTCCTATTAGTAGTTTTTAGCCTCTAAATAGGGTTTTAAAATTGTCCTTAGCGCGGGTTAGTGCATTAAAAAGAATATAATAGATTCATGGTTTAGTATGACAATTCAGTGTACGTTGGAAAGTCGCTTAATCCTCAGAGTACAATTAGAGAGACTCGGTATCACAGTGCACATCGAATTACCATAGTAAATTATGAATTGTAGTTGCATTTAACGCGGCCCTGTAAATAACGAATATTTACAAAAAATATGGAAATATGCAACATTGGGCAACCAATAAATATTCTCGCCGTTTGGGGTCGAGACGCTGTCGAGGCCTCTGGTTCCCGAGGCTCGTTCGCTCTTTATAGAGCTGTCAACGTGCCTCATCCATGCCACGGGAGACAGAAGGGCTGGCTCATTCTTCGGTCAGAGAGTCTGACTTTCCAAAAGCCAGCATTCTGGGCTCTCTGCCGCGGGATACCGACCTGGGGCAAGTTTTTTTATTGGGTGAATTATAGTTAGAAACTATTTACATAGATGAATTTGTTTATAGATTGTTTAATAAACTGTTAGTTCGTTTTTATCCTATTATATTTCGATATCTTCTTCGATATTTCGGTAATATGGATTAAATAAACATAATCACTACTAACGAACTAAAAGTTTCTTCAGTAAATCCGGATCAATTTGTAGTTTCGTCGAATCCGATGAATTGAGTAGAGACAAAACCCGCGTCGATAGTTCTTACCGGTCTTTTCCTACAAAATCACAAGTGAATCTGGACTTAACTTGATTTTATTATTGTGAAATATTGGGAATGTCTTTTATGAAAGATATTTTAAAAGATATTCCTTGATAATATATTTAGATAGAGATAGAGAACCCTTTATTGTACATAAAAAAGGAAATTACACATATTTCTTAAACTAAGAGTACAGACGGTGGCGTTATCACTAAAAGTGATCTCTTCCAGACAACCTTTGGATAAACTGGAGCAATATATTGGAGAAGGACGTGGATGTACAAATAAATCACAATATTTCAGATACATATGAATAAAACATGCATACTTAAGAAAATTGTAACGCTAACGATTTCAAATTCACCTTGTAGCTATAGTTACTCTAGGTAGTTACTGGATCGGATCTCAGTGGGAAATGCCAGCAGACCTGAGGGAAATCTGTGCTTCTGCGTCCCCCAAAGTAAAAATAGATATTGCATGCAATTCTCTTGTTGTCTCGTATTCTGTAGCGTAGAACCTTTTTGACACTGTCAATAAAATTAATATGGAGTTGTAGATGGTCCAGTCTTTGCCATTAAGTAGCGTAACAATTTAGTAATAGAATTGTTCCACTAGTTCTGAAAGATTAGGATCTGCTGGACCGAACAAACCATTATACAATACATACATAATAGGATGCTATATATAAGATAAGATAAGAATATTCTTTATTGTACACCAGTGCACATATTATAAAACATGTAATTATTAGTATATATATTTTTATATAATTATTATCTATTATAAGTATATTTACTTACTTATATATTATATGTACTTATTGAGTACTTGTCAGCTTATCTAATTTTAACTAAGTATCTCTTCCGTTTTGTGTCGAATGCCTACCATTTAATATCTTGCACCATCTTTGGTTGACTGGTAGAAAATGCTTATAGCATTAAGTCCGCCACATTGCCATTGTATTTTTTTTACTCATGTGCAATAAACGTATTAATAATAATAATAAAAGATACAAAGCACAATTGGCGGCCTTATTGCTAAAAAGCTGTTAACCTGGCTTGAGCAGATAAATGCACTGAAAGGCCGCAAAACTTCTGCCTGCTGCTATTTTGTGCAAGTACCGCACGGAGTGAAAGAGGGCCGGTCCCACCACTCCGCCTCTGCAGGTTGCAACACCGAAGCATTGACCGGCGATTTGCGCCGACCAGTCGACGCGGTAACCCGTAGCCGTGAACGCACCTATGCCACCGCTCGCTCCGCGAAGGGCGCTTCTAAAGTTCGTTTGTGTTACTTTGTGATGCGGCCCCTGTATTCCAGGATTTTCACGTGTTTTATGTGCTCGCGTAGATTGTGTTTTTTTTTATGATTTATTTTTATTGATGGGTATTTGTTACGTCTGCCTGCCAGTGTTACCCACAATACTGAGGCTGTTGTAATCGGTTTATTGTCCGATTTAGAAAGTATCGGATGATACCAAACAGCTGACGTGGTGTGTGTATATTGTTATTGTGTACGTGGTTTATGAAGCGTATTGGTCATATATATTAAAACAATAAAATTTGCTTGCGGCTCGACATGCGGGGAGAGTTAGTTCGGCTGTGTTGAACGGCCCTGACCGTTATATTCATCCTTGCCTCACGTACTGTTTGGTTTTGAGTTATTAGGTATATTAACTGCTGAAATGCACGCTTGGTTATCTATGAATTGTTTGGATTGTGCTTCAAATAACCTTAAATATTTGTTCTCTTGTAAGTTTTCGAAAAGTTATTCATTGTAACGTGAGTTAGATTGTCCTTCGATGCTCTGAAAAGGCTGTAGCTGCTGTAGCTCTACAATTTGAAACAAGTATCTGGTGTCATTCAAATTTAGTACAGCTTAGTATTTAGACCTTTTTCCACTGTAAAAAGGTCAACATATAAATTTATTTAAATCCCGAACAGCGGGACGAAGATTTGAGACCCGTTCTACTATTTGCAGTGGTCTGCAAACTCTTGTTTATCCGACAACTTCATTCTCACGTCATTCCCCAAGCTAGTTTTCGTTTTAATGAGATTCTTCCGGCCGTGTGACCGTCACAAAATGGTTCCTGTATCCTCTCAATAATTATAGTTAACATTAAGGTCGCTTTTTGTGCGAATATCTCGATTTCTGTAGCAGGAAGTGTTATTGTAGGCATGCCATTTCTGCGGTTATATTAACCGTTGCATTTCTTACGAGTTGCATATTTCGTACCAAGGTGTTTAACATTACATTCTATTTTTAGCACGCTTTTATTAGCTTCACTTATATGTTTGTTATTGTTAAACTAAGTCTTGTGAAAATATGTAAACACATCTAGCAATTCAGGTTTTACCCACTTTTAACTATCGCATGGATTTGAAACTAGATGTGTGTGTTAAAATAGTGAATGAATTACAGTCTATTAATTCTTACTTGTCCAATTTAGTAAACAAGATTCTACCCTTTTACTGTGACTTTTTAGTCCAAAACTGCCATATTTCCATAAATGAAGTAACCTGGAACACTCTTTTAGATAACACCTGCCAATTTTATAAACATTCATGAATTTGCGAGAAATTGTCTAGTTTAGGCATCTAATCTCAATTTTAAGGTTAGAATCTTGTTTACTAAATTGGACAAGTAAGAATAAATAGAATGTATGTTACCAATACAATAATTTGGTATCATTGAACTGATCTGATGGTTAAGCCAGGAGTGGATGGTAGCATTGATCAATCCTCTCCGCTATGCCTTCTGTTTCTAGGTTTGTTGTTCAGGCAATACAAATAGAAAATAACAATTAACGTGGGACTAAGCTAAAAAGCGTGGGGTGCTTAATCTATCTCCATTTAATCTACTTCCTGCGTATGCTTAGGCGTGGGGCACATATAAGGGACACAAGAATCCACCAATCGTACCGTCGTAGAATCCGTTTATACGATTCTTGTTACCATGGCAACGCAATTAATAAATATCTTAGAGTTTGGCTTGAAAAAAGCTTACGGTAATAATATTATGCCACTGAAATGAAATGAAAAGGTTTTATTCCACGTAGCGCAGAAATTGCGGCTTAAGTTTAATGAACGTTACAATTCAGGTAGGTGTCCGTTTCAAAACCTAGATCATGTTGGAGAAAAAATGGACAAAAAAACTCCACACTTAGTCTTTTTTAGTCAGTCACTCTCAATTCAGATCTTTGTATACTAAGTTTCATGTAACTCCGTTCACCTGTTACTGCGTGATTGAGTAATAAACATCCAAAGATCTTTACAAGCATTAACATTTATAATATTAGGATATATGTGGTATTGTAGGATATACTACAACTTCAGGACTCCCGGTATGAAAGTGAATCGAAGACCGCCGCATTTTTCAGTGCCCACGTTTACCAACTGGCACTTGTTAACAGTAAATTCATAGGTTGTTAGTTTACGAGGAACTGGGGGTAACTAAGTTTTTTTTTCAAACTCTTACTTTTATTCTGCCCTTAAGCCATAACATTACAAACATGAAGCAGATCTGGTGATCGAAAAGCGAGTTTTATCTCAACGAAATATTTCATTAGTCATGCTTATTGGGCAGAAGCGTGCTGACTAATAGAGTTCAATGTACAACGCCTGAATTCTTTCATCAAGAAGTCGAAATGAGCGATATGTTCTTAGTCGCAATATTGCCTTAAATTGCGAGAAAATAAAAAGCGAAAAAGAATTTAAATAATTATAATAATCTTCTAAATATGATGTGAATCAAATCAAAGTATTTTATTCAATATTACACTGAAACTGTGACTTACTTGGACGTTACAAGTAAAACTAAGTGTCCATTTCAAAAAATCTTGATCATGTTGGAGAATAATGGACAAAAAATTCGCAAAGAACGCATCACGCAAATATATGGATTTGATTTTGCAAAATTCATTTCACTTTACCACGACGGCTTGCCATCGACACGCTAAAAAAATGATTCACTTCGTTCGTTTATAAATTATTAACGCTTTCACAAATTTTAATTAGAGTAGGGACAATTTACTAATAAAGTCGGTAAATGCTTTTGTAAGTTTTGCTAGTCAATACCTATTAAAAATTGGTATCGAACGATTCAATATTCATGTTTTTGTCCATAGCAATGGACAGTGTCGCAATCTTTTATTGCCCTCATGATGTGCGTCAGTCATTGTCTGGTTGGTGTCGTTGGCTTTTTTCAGCTACCTAATTAATTGTAGAGTAGGTACAATTTACTAATAATAGTAGATTGTTAACCAAGGGCTGTATGGCATCAACTCGGGCGCTAATTAGCCCGAGTATGCAATTGATGCTTACACCCGAGGTAAACACTCTGCTTTACATATCGATTGTGAGATAAGTAAAAAAACAAGAAAGCAGGTTGACTTTTTTTTGACTTGACATTTTTCAAAACTTTTGAGAATAAACTCCAAAACACGAAAAAAAATTACTTTCGCACCTAGCTAGTCGACTGACTTTTTTACTCTTCACGATTTTATAGCACGCAAGCGCGTCAACTTGCTGTCGACTGCGAAACAAATAGTTCGATATTTAAAATAAAATCTTCATAAATTATAATATAAATTGTCTCGATTCCGATTCGAGTAAATAATCGATACCGAGAAAAAAAATATTAACTTTTAAAAAATATTCTTCTTGCAGTATGAGTATGACAGTTCTTTTTTCAAATTCCAAAACCTATGCTGTAATGTTAACATTACATGGTATGTTTTGAAACCTATGCTGTAATGATATCCAGCACCTGTAATGACACCCTGGCATTCAGGGAAGTAAGTGACTACTTACAAAGCAAGAAATATGTAACTTTTGTAAGTTTTGCTAGTTAAAACCTATATTTACAATTGGAATCGATCGATTCAATAGTCATGTTTTTGCCCATAGCAATGGACAGTGTCGCAATGTTTTATTGCTCTCATGATGTGCGTCATTTTGTGGTGGGTGTTGTGGGCTTTTTTTTGCTACCTAATTAATTTACCACTCTACCAAGCCAAGGGCCTATTCTGACGTATCATCAAATAAATGCTTCTCGAGTCTTTAGATTATCGGTAAAGAACAAAATTTAAGGTGGATGTATAATTTCATTTCATAAGATTGTAAGACTTTTTACCTCTCAGTGTTTTTACTCTTATAGCCGTTATTTAAACTCACGCCTGTATCGTATGAGCGATTTTCATATTTGCGATGTCCTTACCTAAGTACTATAGCACAAAGGTATCCTATTTTGGGCCCTAGGAAAAGTTATTTTGTTTTATATGAAATTTTTTGAGGCGGCCTATTAGTAGATTATGCATTAAGGGAATAAAACCATGTATTACGTCATGGGCGGTATATTGAACCCTGAGCGGAGCGAAGGACTCCGAGTTAACTCCCGAGCGCAGCGAGGGAGTTAAATTTTAACTCCTGAGCGAAGCGAGTGAGGTTATGTAGAGTCCTGAGTGAAGCCAGGGGTTCATACCGCCCGAGACTAAGACATGTTTTATTCCAGAGGTGAATACTCTACTTTTCACACCATCTGGGAGACAATAAAATTTTTCTTTTTTTTATTGGTGTTTCGCGCGGTCACACGACACAGTAGTTCAGAAAAAAAAGAAAAAAGGGGTGAGTTTCGAACAACAATTCGAATTTCGAATTGCAATGCGGGGCTTCTTCATAGTTTTCATGCGAATTTTGACATTCTAAATTCAAATCACTTTATTCCCTAGGGAAATTCTTCATTATTATTGCCCTCGAGAGACAAGGCTATGCTTTACGATGATATTTGACGGTACGTAATAAGGCATTATCGAGCAGGAGGTGTGAAAAATAACTTTCAGGTCTTAGATCTTTGATTTATTACTTTCACTTTTACTAGTTTGTTTTATTCTATGATATCTTTATCGCCTTTATTTAATTCTTGTCCAGTTTTCACAAAATAGTCGTAGTTAGTCAATACTGCTATCTTCGCGATATATGTTCAATCCAGTCGCCACATAATCATTGTAAATATGGCATTATCCTATTATGCCACACAAGTCGAACGTGAGAAGCTACTCGATAGAAACGTGCCACCACTCAAGAGCTAATTGCCTTTCAAGACTGCGGCGTGCGTGTCTGGACTTTCGACCAATAGTTTGGGTCACGTATTTGGCCGTTGACAGGTCGCGAGTTTTCAGCATCAATTTTTGTGTAAAGAAACGCTCATGAGCTTGCCCGATAAACTCCTAATGCTGGCATACCGTAGTCAGTAACACAACTAATTGAAATTGTGTACAATCCAAAATTATAGCTCATGTGTTGGAACATCATTAGTGATGTCGAGAGAATTTATCACTACTTCAGCCTTTTGGTGTCAGAAGCTTTGCCACATTGCTTGTGTGCGTGAGGATTTTAGATTTGAATTTAAATTCTACAATCTCATAATACCCCTTAAGTGTCTAGGTTTATGTCCGTCTTTATATGATTTCTTACTTGTTTGTTTAGTTTCCAAGTATCAGTTTATTTCTGCAATACTGTCTTTAAAAGTGAAGTAACATTAAGTTAAATTCATAGCGACACGAGCGTACATTTTCTTACAAACGGCAATTGATCGGTTGAGAAACATACAGCTTTAAAGCGTTGCGAACAAACAACATTCAATTCGGACATTTGGAAAGGCCGAAAAATAGCCGCCGGCTTGTGTTGAAACTTGTTTACTTGACCGATTTTTTCCTCCTGCTTTTAGAGTGTTGCGTTGCACATTTCAGTCCCAAATTAGGACAACGTTGTACCAACAGTATTTTCACACATTCCCATATTTTTGTCTTCAGTTTTGGGCAGTTTCAAGGTTCGGTTATGTAAGAATGTAGAATGAACTCCGATCACGTTGATTAAATTAGCAAAACGTGATGCACCACGTGTTTCTAATAAATGCAATGTTTGTAAAATTTACATTCGTTACGCTTCCAGTTCCAGGATATCTTACGTGGTGTATAAACAAGCATCGGTATTTTACTTAAGTGCTTTATGCATTCTGTTTGCGGTATCTGTGTCAATTAAATATTAAGTGTTCGTTATGATTGCGAGAATCGCAACCGCAATCCTTTGGATTATGTAAAGCGCCTCGCTCTGTAAGATTAGCTTTGAGTTGTAGCATTTGTTCAAATTATTTAACAATTTTAATTCCTCGCCAAACCGCCTTTACTTAATCTATGGTAGCGCACGTAGTTTCTTAATCCATTCCTTTTTATCTAAGAGGCCTAGCAGCTTTAGGGGTACTCTTTGACTGGCTCTAGAAGTTAAAGTTTCGTTGGATTCCACCAAGCTCTATCATCGTTGTTCCGAACGATTTAGGTTTCCCTTTAGATTTAAAAATTGTGAGAAAATAGATAAATACTAACAAAACTTATTTATGTCACGCTCCACGATCCATGCTATTCAACTTTGCCCTAAAAAGATTACATTGGTTCTTTGTCGAAAATACATCGGAGTCACAAGCTGACAAGTCGCTTATCGTGTTGGATAACATTTTTGTTTCTTTGAAAGCGCTTCAATATGTATTCATTCTCTGTCCTATTATTCCGATTCAACTATAGTACATGAATGATTCATTGGACAGAGCATAATTGTTAAGTTCATTTATATCCCCGAATAGATATCTACGTCCGCACATAAACCGATCAACACGTGATTCATCCTCCAGTATTTTCCACACCAACCGCACGTTTCCTCCTATCTTCGGGACTGTAAATGTGAATTAATACCAGTTGATTGAAAAGAAGTGCTGTGATGTGTTGATAATGTCGACTGGTGTATGGGACCTGGTGCCGGTGCGATGCAAATGGATCGAGACACTGAGGCATTGCGGCAAGAACCTGCTGCGTCGCCAACGCAGACTCCTTAGGCGGATAAAAAAGGTAAATCACAGTTGCTTATTTCGTGTCGAGAAGCATGCATAATGTACGGCCCGTGGACCATGGTTCTGGTTCATGTACGACGTAGAGACGTCTTACGACGGACTCGCTATCTCTGACAAACTGAATGATGAATTCTGACTAAACCAAGATTACTGCATAGTCTCAGTGGATTCGTAGAGTTCGTTTAGCAGCTGCGATTATGACTTATTCATATGAAAATATAGACTCAAAAATATTTGCTTTGTTCGTTTAGTCCTACGTTCGTTTGCACAACGGGCTTCTTATTTACCCCGGAAAATATTGCGGAGAACAGTGAAGAGCCTTGCGGAAAAAATAATCGGGACCAGTCAGGTCTTCCTTGACGGCACTTGTTTTATAGGAGTGACGTAAAGGAAGCATGCAGAGTAGATCTAATGCTAAAACTCTATAAAATGTGCTCATCGTAAAGAAAACATCAGCACACGTAACGCAACCAACATTACATAGGGCGCGTAACCGAGGTCAAGGTTACAGCATTTGTATCTAATTTATAGTTGTATATGATGATATAAATGTCCCATGAGATTACTATCTAAAACTGTCAGTTTAATTTATTTGCTTCGTCTTACAAGGGCTTCCATAGTAACTTACGTGCATTTTTAATAGAGATTCGAATGTTGTGGGATTGCGTAAATAGTTGCACAACTTTTTAAAGGGCATTGAAACTGTCATTTTTATAATGAAGCAATCAATTAATTAGTCAAAAAAAAACGAGTGTTGTAGTAAAACTTCAGCTCTGGGCGAACTTTACCTCGACCAACCACGCCGTCGTCGTTCCTGACTTTACGAGTATGAAAATCTATCTGTTTCTGTTTTATAATAATGGGCTGTTTTCGAGACAGTCACAAAATTCAGGTTATAAATCTGATTTTTAAGTTCGTTGACTTCGTAACTCCTATTGTAAAGACAAAAATATAGAGCTTCAAATTTTCTTTACGATCTCAAACGTCACATAATTATAGCTCTGCAGTACCACATTTTTGTTTCTATTAATATGCATGTAGATTGGGTCAATCATTTGAAGAACATGACTTTTACAATCGTTACTTTATCTACTTTATTAAAAGATATTTCCTCTTTAATTTGCAATAAGCGGAAAAAATCTAGATATATTTTAATAAATATTTTTGTGGTCTACGTCAGCATTTCCGTATAACAGCAAATTAATACTTTTGGTGTTTTTAAGACCTCGTTTTCCTTGCAAGAGCATTTTGCATAATTTCCTCTGAGTCACGTTTTGCTTCCGATTTCGACCTTATAAGAGGTCAGTACACTCGATATTTCGGAAATTCTATCTAACAGACACTGTAACAATTACCAAAAGTATATTTCCATCTAAAAACCTATTTAGAGGCTAAAAAGGTTTAGGTTTTTAAATTTGTCCTTAGCACGGGTTAGTGCATTAAAATTAAAAATAGTATATTTCCATCTGTCAACAGTGCTTTTCTGTAATTTAGCGGTGATGATTTGATCTTAATTTGAATATTATTGTTTTCCGCGAATCAGGAAATCCTGGTTTAACAGAAGCTGAAGGCTGTGAGATTGTTTGCAAATTAAGCGGTAATAAACTGAAATGCACAACGCCTTGTTAGATTGTACCTTTGACAATTGATTACGTTGCCGTCGATGATTCGAGCGCTAGTTGTAAAGTGTCGTCTATCTCGAGAACGCCATTAAAATTTCAGTGTTCGATTGCCCCACATCCAGGTACCGGCCTTCTTTAGGTGGCCTCAGAAAACGCTCCAGAACAATCGCACAGAAATAGATTTACACCGACATTGAACTTTGATTGCAGCACTAACAATGACGATTTGAATCAAATCCTCAACTTATTACTCATTGTGTTTTTATCGCGCAATTTCTCAGGAACAATACGAACTCTTATGAAATAATGGACAACTTTGTGTTGAAGCAGTGACAATGGTCAATTAGCTAAGTTTCATTTAATGTTAACTCCAACGGCGTAAGGGACAAAATCGTCCACTGCTACGTTGGAACTTGGAATGTTTGACGTGTTTTAAGGGGTCCTGCTCATTGACTACTAGCATAAGTGTGTCCTTTATATCGACACATTAGCAGTTCTCTGCTACCTACAGACGTGTGAGCGATCGTATCGCGGTCGCACGTGTATTACTGCCTTTATTGAGCTCATTGTTTGTGGAGCATTCAACGCGGTGCAGTTGTGTTGTGGATTCAGTTTCGGACACGTGGGCTGCTCTCACAGATTTGGCGCGAATTTTTATTGTTTTTGCAACAGTCAGGTATGTGTGTCTGCGGCCAATTATTTCAGTGCCGACAGATTTATGCTTGTTTCTACGAAGATTTCAAACGGCGATGGAAAGTATTTCGTCAAACGTCTTGGAAAGTATTTCGTTGTCGTAATGTTTGTTACAAAATATGTACCGCATAGTTGTGTCTATTTCTCATCGTTATGTAGGCCTTAAAGGCAGTTTATCATAAATATTTTGATGCCATTCCTATTTGATTCCTCAAAACGTATTAGATAACATACTCACGCATGTATCCGCGACCAGGGACTGCCACTTTCCATGATCCTGAGATATCACCTTCGCTTCATCAACGTTCATTGCATGCACACAGGCCGTTTTCTGGTACTTTTAATCCAAATGTAATTATGTATGAACTAATAGGACTGTAAATGGACGCTTTAGAGATAAAACAAGACTATTATAAGTACATAAATGCATGTACAGCTTGCACGTTTTTAAAACTAGGTCTAGCCTTCGGTTGATGGCGAGGCGGTCGGGAATAAATCTTTCCTTTGACCCAAATTCAACAATATTACTGATTGCAATGCACCTAGATTGGTCCCGCCTGCTTAGTAGTTAATACTTAGTAGTCGGGTGATTTTTGCCTCTTTAGTGGTTTTTTTTTTGTATGTGGTGGAGTATGGCCTAACCTTCCTTCGATCCAGGAAGAGACCCTTGCGACAGCAGTAGGGACATACAAGGCTTGATATCGATATCGATCGAATTTTTTTGTTGTGTTTATGGTAATATCATATAGCCTATGACATTTGCGAAAACAGGACGAATCTATAGAGATATAATCTGTCAGAATCGGACCATTGGTTAAGAAGTTATGAAGGAACATAGAATCGTCCATACATATGTGGGTACTGTAGCGAACTACTTCAAATAAGCGCTTTAATAAGTACAGTACCTACGTATGAACCAAACACTTACATAACCCTCCTTTTGGGTCCGCCGCCATAGAAAAAGTGGGTAGAAAAACACCTTTCATGATTTTTCGTTCCCTCTTAGGTTTGTATTATTTGGCAATTCTGTGATAATTTCCATTATTATGGAAGTCAGACCGAAGTTGTAGAAATTTTGGCCCCGTTGGTCCCTTTCGTGTACCGAATCCTAAGAACTAAACATAACACTTACAATATAGAGAGAGAGAGATATATATATATATATATATATATATATATATATATATATATATATATATATATATATATATATATATACGAGTACTGATATAGACACATACATTGCTTCTGGCCCCACACTAGGATACACCCTGTGTCGTGGGAACCAGAAACAGCGACATCACAAACATGTAAACATCGAAGACCTGGGTTTTTTTTTCATCCCCAGCCGAGATTCAAACCCTGGACCTCTTGCATGGAGGTAGACGCGCTACCGCTACGACGCAGAGGTCAATACACAACGTTATGTTGTAAAAAAACATAAAATAACGTGGTCCTTCGTTGTGTTGACCAAGTACTTATTAGAGACGGAAAAGATAAGACAAGGCTGCCACACAATAATACGGTCAAAGTTGTTTGATGTGTGTGTAGAGGCAAATATGTGGTTAGAAGTATATGGGAACGGCATATTGGAGCGAGAGGAAGTAAAATATAATACCTCTAGTACAGTCTGTTAGCTTTCAGGATATACCTCGGGTACTATCGGATAGAATCGGATATAATCCTGGAATAGAAATATCGGGACACTTAACTTTTCAAAATAGTAAAGAAAAGTTTTATCCCGAGCAGTATTACACTCGTGTGCTTTCGGCGAAAACTGAAGCCTGCTCTAGAGTCCGAGGTATATTCTAAAAGCTAACAGACAATAATACAATAGGCAGATCTAATAGTGAGTCATTAAAAAAAACAGGTCCTTCGGTACATACAATATATTATATATATTTTGAACGCAATTTATTTCGAACAAAAACTTTCGTAAGCGGCTCATTTGAAACGGGTTGGTAGGTAGCTTGAACGCAGCGTTTTTTTAGTCTTTATCACAAGTTACAGTTATTATTTTTAGGCGTATGGTTGTTGGCTCAAGCTAAAACAGTATGAGGGCTGCCCGAGTGCATCTGTGTAAAATAAAGAATATTCTATCTCTTCGAGGAAACGTCGCTAACTTAAAAAAACAGTTACACATTGGTACTCATTCAATGGGTGTACTACCATTACTGTTTAGCATAATTACAAGTGTGTACAGATTTAAAGTAGGTGGTAAAGTGTAGGTAAAGAAACCTGGTACATGTTATTAACTGAACTCCTTGAGATCAATGGAAACATTTCATATATTTTATACGAGTGATATTTAGGACCCACTACCGAGAACCTAAAATCACGGACCTGGGACTAAACAGCATGGCGGTCGTTTTTCGTTTTGGCATAAAGGGTCAGAATTATCTCTCTATCGTATTGATAATGATTTTTGAGGCCCATGGCGGTGAACCTTACCCAAAAAACTTAGGACTAATCTAGGAAAAACCACCGCCGATGACGCTGATGACGAGCCATGATAAACAAATTAGAATCCTGAGCGTTAGCGAGGGACTCAAATAGTCTGTGGAAATGAATAAATGCAACAAAAAAAATTTACGTGACAACATGACGTTAAAAAAAATGATGCGCGCGAAGCAAATTAAAAAAAATGTACACCAAGAAGGTTCCGAGTCTGAGTTTTAACAAATTAAAAAAGGTTGTATGATAAATTCGGCACCATGGAGTAAAATAGGTTAAATGATGTTTTGAATTCACAAATTTAGTGCAAACGATTTGCAATCAGATATCGAAGAGCAAAAACACACTTTCCGAGAGGGGGGGGATTTTTTTTTCAATTTCACTCATTTTCAAAAACAATACACCATTCTGCCGCATGCATGTGAAGTACTTCTAAAATTAGTCATAAAACTGATAAACAAATCAGTATTCATTATGGAGCGCACGTTCATTCCGAGCGTATTTTCCGTCGAAAACTTGTTTGAACTACTCAATAACCAGTGACTGGTGAGTGACGCGCGTAGTCCAGCCGAGATTCTAGGTAGTCGTTGACAGGGTTAACTCGACAGGTGATTTTTTTTATTTTATTATCTACTGGATGAATGAAGCGTTGAAGCGAAGGTGATCTGTCAGGATCGTGGCACGTGGCAGGCCCTGGTCTCTGCCTACCCCTCTGGGATACAGGCGTGAGGTTATGTATGTCTCTACTGGATTACAGTTGACTCCATGCCTTCCTGATCGTAAGCGAAGACGATGGTCTATATTGTAGCCATTGTTGGTTTTTGTTTGAACTTTTTTCTCTGCAAGACAAGTTTGATTGGGGAGGGCGAGGTGAGGGAGGGAGGGCGTAGTTTGGTTACCGATGAATTGATAACGTCTAAAGCGATTCATTATTTTATAAAAGAGACCTAATTTAATTAAAAAGGTTTTTAACCATTATTCGGAGCGGAAGTTAGTCATAGTCGTTGAGAGCGTTAATTTAGTAAGTTCATACACATACAGTGACATAGTCATATATAAACTCACTCCTGTATCCCGAAGAAGTAGGCAGAGACCTAATTAATATCAAATACTGAATTTGCCACTTCATCATCATCATCAACTCATTATGTCCCCACCCAGGGGCACGGGTCTCTTCCCGAATGAAAGTATAGACCATACTCCACCACGGGGGCCAAGTCCGGATTGGTGGAGGCTTGCAAGTCTAGTGGCTGATCTTACTGTCAGAAGTTTTCAAGCCGCCCTAAGGCCTCTGACTTGGCTTAACGACTACCATCTATCGCTGGCAGCCGGCATCAACTGCTTAACCTGCCTTGCGAAGCACGGAACCGCTCGTAAAAATGCCACTAGCGTTTGTCATAGACGGTCACCCATCCATGCACTGAACGCGCCCTATGTTGCTTAACCTTCGTGATCGCTTAAGATCACTCAGGCAGCCCGGGCTACTGCGAATATGTCACTTGGTGTTTGATATTAATTTCTACTTGATAGCTCTATCCGTTACTGAGGAAATGGTTCTTGATAGACGGACAAAGTGATCGGATAAGATAGATACCAAAATAAGATAAGGGTTCCGTTTATCCCTTTTGAAAACCCAAGAAAATAAATTGTGTTAATCTATTGTGTATTTAATTTTATTGGACCATTTTGATCCCGATAATTTCCATAGGATAAGTTACTTGATCGATATCAACCCTTGTATGTTCCCACTGTTGTGGCACGGGTCTCGTCCTGCGTCGCAGGAAGGTTAGGCCACTTCATAAGTTACTTCATACTAGATATAAATTTAAAAATGGCATTTGAATATATTTCAAAGTGATGACGTTCACATCATATCATCGTCTTGACTAGAATAAATTTAAAAGTGACGGCTGAATTTACTCGAAATTGATGACGTTGATATCACATCATTGTAATGACTAGTACTTATATACAGTCTATTTATTCTTACTTGTCCAATTTAGTAAACAAGATTCTAACCTTAAACTGTGACTTTTTAGTCCAAAACTGCCATATTTCCATCAATGAAGTAACCTGGAACACTCTTTTAGTTAACACACTGCCAATTTTATAAACATAGTTCATAGTTCATGAATTTGCGAGAAAATGTCTAGTTTAGGCATCTAATCTCAATTTTAAGGTTAGAATCTTGTTTACTAAATTGGACAAGTAAGAATAAATAGACTTAAGAGGCATGTAAGTTCAATGACTCGGCACGGGCCTTGTGACCCGTTTGAACTATAGAATCGTTGTTTATAATGTACAACCATAGTACCTACTAATTAATTATACTAATTTGTCAACCTTGTATTTTAAAAGACTGCTTTTTATTGCATTAATTGTCAATAACATTATTTATTTGTACAATCTACAATGTTTATCTTAAGCTAAATACATAGGTTGTTCGTACACAGTGTCATTAAACAATTCGAACTTCTGACCCCTAAACTAGGTAGAAACATGTGTCTTAGGGATGTTGGTGCGTTGATCCCTTATTATAATATTTTAAATGATTGCCCAGCGTGAGGGATAGCTTTAGGACACCCTGTATCTCCTAGAGAAAGTCGGTGATCACGAGGCATTCCATTTAGCTGATGAAAACAACGATAATAATCATAATGCTACATACCACGTTTATAGGACAAGTAATAAAACTCCACTTAATAACAGCGAGATTTAACGAGCTGCGTTTCCAAATGATGGCGTTGCTTAAATATTCGTAAGATAAGTTAAGGATATACTTTATTGTACATTAGAAAAACAACTAATACTAAATACATACGAAGGTCATAGTACAGTTGGCGGCCTTATTAATAAATGCAATTTCTGAAAGCTTACGATGGAAAATTGCTGAAGGATAGTAGAAAAACGGATAGCCAGTGCATATTTGACTGAATGGTTTAAATGGCTTGTTCTAGGATACACTGTGAGGGGCTGTACCTCACAGCACATTCAACCCTTTCATAAACCTTTTCCATCTTTTCGTAAAGACAGGGATGACCTTAATAATAATAAAAATAAATAATTTTTATTCCAAAGTCTAGAAAATAAGATAACAAATAAATAATACAGCATTATATTAAATGTTAAATTAATGAAATATTGATTAGAATAATATTAAATTAATGAAATGACATTTAAATTTTCAAATTATTTACAATATTATTATCTAGAAAACTTACATGATTAACAAACTTAATAGCAATTATGGAATGTCGCAGTAAAAAGGTGCCCTATGCCCAGCAGTGGGTTGATGTGGGCTGATTATAGTAAGATAGATAGCAACTACTACTAATTAACTCCTTCTTTTTCTTCAGGCTATATTATGTAATCCACTGCTGGACATAGCCCTCCCCTAATGAGCGCCATAGCGCCCTGTCCTCAGCTCTAATTAACTTATTTAGTATTTACACATTTTTATATTTTAAAAACCTATTTAGGGGCTAAAAATTCCACCCATGCCGGGATTCGAACCCGCGACCTCTGGCTATCCGTGCCAGCGCTCTTTCCAACTGAGCTAATGGGCGACTCACCGGCATCAGTGAAATTTCGAACCTCTTTACACTATTCTCTGTATTACGTACATTTATATTTTTACAAAATAATTTTACCTGTATAAGAAGCTCTAGACCGCTGCCGTTGGGGTGAGTTCCCAAGATGCTGGCGGCATTCGCCCTCTGAATGGGCAGGCTGAAGCGTTCGCTAACGTAGCTACCAGCTCTTGGATCGCCTGATGAGTCGATGAGGCGCGTGGATATTTCTTGATGAGAGAAAGAGAGAGAGAGAGATAGAGAATATTCTTTATTGTACACCATAGCACATATTATAAAACATGTAAAGATACAAAGAACAATTGGCGGCCTCATTGAAATACTCGTATTTAATATTTATTATGAAATACTTGTTTTAAAATATTTTTAAAAACCTATTTAGAGGCTAAAAATTCCACCCAGGCCGGGATTCGAACCCGCGACCTCCGGCTATCCATGTCAGCGCTCTTCCAAAAATTAAAAAGTGTCCTTGGCACGGGTTAGTGCATTAAAAAGAATATAATTCAAATATTTTCTAGAATTTCACCTTGAAAATGACAATGTTTTTCGTTTTTACAATAGAAAACCATTGCCATTTTCAAGGTCAGCACTGAAAAGGTAAATGAAATTCTATTATTAAAAAACCGCAGGTACTCGGGTTTCCTCAAGATGTTTTCCTTCGGAATTGATAATAAACAATGTCCCAGGCACTGCGGCGTCCGAGTGTTCCCTTCACTCATCTAGTGTGAGTCAAGGTGCCACTAATTATGGTGGCATATACTACGGGTTGTCACGGAGGGATTATGAGGGGTAAAAAAATGTATAAAATGGGTCACGTGATATGGGTAGATCCCGAAGTGAGTACCTAAATACTTCTATACTTATTATGTAACGATAGTCGGGGCTACTTATTTCTAGGGTTTCATGTCTACAAAGCGTTGAAATTAAAGAGGTGGACGACGAATGTGAGTGGAAAGGCTGGTAAGGGACGTCCCAGGCGGATGTACTTCAACCGAAGGGGGGATTTTTCAACAAATTGCTAGATAGAAAAGTTCTCAAACCCAGCAGCGTGCGTGCATGCAATAACTTATCATTATCAATGAATGAAGCCAAGAGTTTCGGGATCGTAACAAGTGGCTATCCCTGGGGTTTGAGTCTCTAAAATGCATAGTTGTTCAATAGAGTTCATATTAGTCCGGTAATGGTCGTTTCATTCACACTATCGGTAGTCTAGTAACCAATCGCATTGCGTTATAGAACACGTGCTACGCTTCACGCGATCTTCTTCGCCAGAGATGCCTATTAAATTTGCGCGGGTTATATTTATATCCCTGGAATGACATTGTACTGCTAGTGCTTATTGTACCGGGTTCGAACCCCGGCTGGGGACGAAAAAAATATCCCAGCTCTTGGATGTTTACATGTTTGTGATGTCGTTGTTTCTGGCTCCCACGACACAGGGTATCCTAGTGTGGGGCCAGAAGCAATGTGTGTGCCTGTATGTAAATGTTATGTAGATGTTGCTGTGTAGACTACCAAATTGAGGCAAATATCAACCATTGTCGTGCTTATATCATTCTATTGGAAAACTATGTAAGTATTAAACTCTAGGGCCTGGTCTGTGCCTTTTCCTCCAGGAGGCGTGAGTTTATGTTACGTGTGAATTTATTCGTCATAATTTCCTGACAGTCACGATGACCGACAACCGAGGATCGCCTCACGCACGTGCGAACCAATACCTTGAGGCCAAATTGCAAATGCACTCACTTTATCTCCTATCACCAACACTTAAAGTTCATATTGTTTCAACTCCTTGTTACTCTAATTTTTGGTCCGAGTTACAGGTGCATTTGTAAAGTCTCTTTTGAGCTAGGCAATAAGATCTATATTGCTGAAAGCGGTCGGTGTTTATCAGGTTTGCAGACGCATTACGGTTTTGCAAGCCAGTTGGGAAACAGACACATCAGGCGAGTCGGTTGCCAAATAAGACGTTGTTATTTTATATTATAACCTCAGTTTCACTTTTGTAAATCTTGATAGGATTAATGGCATGTCCGCGGCTGTTGCGGAGATGCAGAATCGCGTTCGTACGTCAGTTGAATGTTTAGGTAATGTAGGTACAAGGTCGACTTCCAATGCCTCGGTTTGAGAAAAGAAAGTTGTTCTGATCTAGCGAGATTTGCTGCGGCTACCGCCGCGGCGTCTGAACTCGAAATATGGGTGTTTTCTTTTTTTCACAATTAATTTTTTATCTGTCTGGACGGCACTTGACCGTTTGTAAGTGTTATCTTTGTCTATTATACAGTGTGAGATTTGCACATAACTCAGCCAAGGACCGGTAAGACGTTCTTGACCACAGCACTTGAATAGGCGCGCGATGGTCATGCGTGGTAATTAATCCCGTACTTTCTCTGAGATGTCTGTGCCCTTCAGAGACTGGACAGTTGGACAGTGGGAGATTAAGCCTACATAAGAAAATACGGTTATGAATTTGCTAGTGCATTAATTTGGCTGTGACTGGTCTAAAAATACATTATTAATGATGCCGGTAGCCGTTACGTACCACAGAGGAACGAAATCCAATAGCAGGGATTTAAACCAATATATTGTTTCGTAAGACTTACGGCGGGGTTATTTATAATGACACGGTTCGTCTAAAACACTCATCAAGTGATTGACCAATGTAAACTGAAAAGAAGGAGTCTTTTAAGGAGTCGTTATGAATGACACTTTTATATTTGAAATAACACTTCTGTTACTATTTTCGAGTTATTGCGAAATGATCGTATGTTCTAGTTTATAAATGACATATTCTAGTTTATAATTTCCGATTAAAATTTTGTTCTCAACTAAATCTACGTTCCGTTATTTAAGAAAATGCAACTGTGTGTCGAAACAATGACAGATAAATAGACGGGTCAAGTGGTGTTTTTATATACCATTGGCGCCTACTAAGCCTAGAAGGTGTGATACTTGTGGGGGCTTGACTTAATCCGGCAGTCAAAAGAAATCTGCATGTTCATGCAATGGTCATTGTACTACAATTCAATTAGTACAATGACAACACGAAAGTGGCGATTTTATTTCATTGCTACTTAAGTCTGAGCCCGCACACATACCAAACCTTCTAGGCGCCAATGGTATAAAAACGGCGTCACGTGTTCTGTCATTGTAGTGTACTGCACTAACAGAATTAAGGCCCACAGGGGTTAGACTCTAGACCCCAGACTGTTCTACGTAACAAACGAACCGCCTCTAACTGGTTTCCTTTCCTCTTACAGGTGTACCTGCACAGTTGGCGCTCCGCAGACGAGCTGAACATGTTGGTGGGTGCGAAGGTCGGCGGCGCGACGCCGCTTGTGATCGCCTGCAGAAACGGCCACTACGACGTGGCCGAGTACCTCATAGAGCGATGCAAGGCCGACATCGAGCTGCCCGGATCTGGTGAGGACCACAACTGTAGACCAAATGTATATTCACTGGGATAACCGCAACGATCAGTAACATTACAACCCAACAACATCGACATCGTGAGTGCTTAAGGATGACTTGCGTCTGGTCATTGGATGATGATAATCCTTTGCATGCTCCCTCTGCTGGGGCACGTGTCTTCCTGCATCGTAGGGAGGTTGGTCATATTCCACCACGGGGGCCAAGTCCTTTGGTTGGTGGAGGATTGTAAGACAGTGCCGTGGCACGTTCAGAAGCCGCCCATAAGGCCTCTGCCATGGCTGTCGGCACCAACGGATTAACGTGCCTTGCGAAGCACGGAAGCGCTCGAAAAAAATGCCACTCGTGTAGTTACGGGATGGTCAACCATCCAGCACTTTAACCCAAGTGATTGATTCCAATCACTCGGCTCCACTAGGCCATGAAAGCTCCACTGCATATTTAAGTGGATACTTAATCATCTCGCACTGGTCAAATGCTGGACTTAAGCCTTTCCTAAAGGCAGGTCAAGGCATTCTGTACTCGGCCACCACTGCCAGCAAGCTGCCTCAGATCATGGATCCAGTAAGCCGGCGGGCGCATCTTACGCTGCTTTTACCAGCACCCCATTGATTATCGGTTCTTGGGCATATGTGACTATTCTACTGCCAATTCAGCTTGGTAATCCTATCGGCTATGTCAGTCACCTTAGTTCTTTGACTGATTTTCTGTAGTCTGCTGTGATCCATTAAAGAGAGTCCTAGCATAGCCCGCTCCATAGCGCGCTGAGAGACTTTGAATCGCTGGAGTAGTCCTGTCGTTTTTCGAACGCAGCCCAACCCAGCTATAACCAGGGATTATAAACAACCGATTATGTTCCCACCGAGGGGCACGGGTTTCTTGCCTAAGGAAGGTATAGGCCATACTCCATCACTGCCAAGGGGCCGAGTCCAGATTGGTGGAGGCTTGCAAGACTAGTGGCTGGTCTTACTGTTTCCTACAGTGAGACGATCTTCACTATTAGACGCGTAAAACTTTTTAAACTGCATTGCACAAATCTCTAGAACAATGATTGCGACAAAAATAAAAATTGTGCTGCTACTAAATCGCATCTGATTGAGAGGAGCGCCTTCCATTAACCATGACGTTATAAATCAACCTAAGTCAATCATTAATTGTTTATTGCTCTATTAAGACAATTTCAATTTTTCAATTTTTCCCAGGTTCGATCACGAGTACGGGCATGTACTGACTTTGTTTAATTTCAAAGTTACGTACATTTGCGAAATTGTAGTCGCAATACCACACGCTAACGGTGAAGGAAAACATCGTGAGGAAACCCGCGGCTTGGTTGGCTCCGCACGTATTGACTAGTCTTTCCTGTGGGTAGGCCGACTAAGCTGTCAGGATGGTATAGGTGCTGGGCAAGCCTACACCATCTATAAAACCATGTCCCAGGCACTACAGCGTCGGAGGGTCCCTTCACCCATCTAGTGTGAGTGAAGATACCACTGGACTCTGTATAAATCATCTCATTAAGTAGATGCAAAAAGGCCAATATTATTATTATTAAGACAGCGTAAAATGAGTGGATCAAGTAATAATCCTTTACAATCTTAGATTGTAACAGTATCGTCTGTATCATTAAAACTATGACTTTCTTCATTGCACGCTTAGATTTCTTGATTATATTTTTTTCCTGTTACTATAAAGTTTTAGTTTCCTCATTCCATATTTAATGACTTATTCTTAAGGAAATGCCAGTAGAGAACAGGAAAATGAATAAAGATTTGTAAATGAATTGGATACAATGATAGCTTCCAGAGACTTCTGGCAATAGTCTTGGTAAAACTATGAGGCTGTTGCAGTTTCTTTGAAAATCAATATTTGTCTTAGGATAAGGAGGAAAAAGGATGGGATATCGAAAAAAGAAGCAGAAAACTTGTTTGTATCTGGGTATTAAAATAAACATTCCTAATAAACAACAGACTTTATAAAACATTCATATAATTCAATGTAGAATTCGCACAATGAATGTTTTAAAATAATCTGAGAGGCTGTGTTAAAATATAAATAAACGTGACTGCGAACAACTTTGCCCCATTCATTTTATCGCTGCAGATGCGAACGTTAGTATGGCTTATTATTATGAATTAAAAAGATGCCGAGGGGTTCGCATTAACCCCGTCCCCCTAAAAATGGCGAGATTCACTTCGACGTATTGGACAAAGGGCAATATAAAAAGTACGCAAAACCGGCTTGCAACGACTAATGAATGTTGACAAGGCGAAAGAGTTCTTCCAGGATCGTGACCAGTGGCAGACTCTGGGCCAAGTTTTATTAAACTACAATTCGTAGTTTGTTATGGGAACCCCGATGTACATTCCGTAGCCGAGTCCAAGTGTTAATTTGTGGGTTAATTGACTTTGCAATGTTTTATCGAACTGTCATAGTCAACCATGGATTGTAGTGCTATGCAACCGACCCCCTGGTCTCGAATCCAAGTATTTTAAAAACCTATTTAGAGGCTAAAAATTCCACCCATGCTAGGGACTCGAACCCGCGACCTCTGGCTAACCGTGCCAGAAGATCATGACGCAGAGGTTGCGGGTTCGACTGCAACAAAGCAAAAGAATATAATCAAAGTATTTTATTCAAAATTACACAGAAGCTGTGACTTATTGAACGTTACAATTAAAACTGGGTGTCTATTTCAAAATCTAGATCATTTTGGAGAAAACATGTACAAAATAACGCCAAACTTAGTCTTTTCAGAGTCTCTCTGCCTACCCCTCCGGGACACAGGCGTGAGTTTATTTTATGTAGTTATGTTTATTTACTGGACATCTCCCCCATTTCAGGCCGCGTATTTAATAGTCGTCCTCTCTGATAATGTTTAGCTGACTATTTTGGTGCAGATGCAGTGTAAAGTCATCGTTTACTGCGCCTTGATTATGCAACTTTTCACGTATACATATGTGTGCAGAAACGAGATACCAACTTTGTTCATCAATTGTATGGCTCAAAACCACTATCACGTATCAGATATCCACGTATATACAGTATTCACTATTTGTGATACATATGACGCCTTATATCTATCTACCTATAAGGCAGAACGAAGTAAACGCTGTATACGTTAAACGTTACATTATCAAGTCAGCGGCTTGATAATGTAACAGCAGGATTCCTCGAGGGCCTTGACTACGTCTATTGTTTCCGTGTTCCTCAAGAGCAAATTAACTCATGGACTTGCTCACGTCAAGCGCATTGGCGCACTGCCATTTAATTTTCACACACGGCAGCTATTTTCACGTGCAAAACTGTAGGTGAGCTTTTTGTTTTTCTTCAAATTTTAATGATTAACGACGGTAGACAGGTCGCTCTTACTGAAATTTGTGCATTTTTAAAGTGCGTACGCTTTGGCCGAATGGATGTTTTGATGAACTGTCTTTTATTTGAAAACGGTTCTTTTTATTATTATATTAACTGTTTTTTTTTTTTTTTTATTATATTATTATTACATAAAAGATTTTCTAATTTCATTAATTAATCATAGCAATAATATAATAAATAATCGAAAATGTCAACATATTAAAATAAAATTGATTCACAAAAAGCTTCGCTAAAAGCAACTAAAACTAGAAATTTAAAACAAAACATTGAAAGAAACACCAAGATCATATCTTTTATTTATTTGTATCACCACAACATGTATCATTACAGGAACGGGTACCTAAGGCAATAGAGTTATATAAAATTAAATTTAACTTGAAGAACAACACAAAACTAATAATACATAAGAACACTACGAAATAAGTCCTTAGCTTAAAATCTGAATTATGGCCTTCTGGAACTCGCTCAGGGTACAGTAAAATATATCTATATGATCGGCCACCATGTTGAGCAAGCATGTCATTGGACAGATTAGTGTCTGTACTAGAAAAGAAACCATATATTTTTTCTCTTTCATCTAAACATAGAAACCTCTTCGATAAATCAACAGAAACATTTAGGACACCATGGTTTTGATTGATAGTTGCCAGAAAGGAACTATTTTGTTTTCAAATGATCTAAAGTCGTAAGTGCAATAGTGTAGCCAAGAATACACTATTTCCGCGAAATGTTATTCAATGTTTTGCGTTAGTGATGATGTTCGTTCGACGATTGATTGGATGAAGAAATGTTTTATAAATAGTCGAAGTGCTCTTCAACATTTCTACGAGATTATCAATGATTTATCTCAGGATAATAGCAGAGTGTCTGTGTGGTGTCGGCACCAACCCAAATTGTTCCCGCGGGTGTCGTAAAAGGCGACTAAGGGATACAAACCGGGGGGTGGGTAGCAGCGCCCCCTGCGGTACAATTCCACTAAACGATCCCCAACCCGCATGCTCAGCGTGGGGATTATGGGCATTACCCCCTAATGATGGCACAACCTTACGCTCACTTGGGGAGGGCTATGTCCAGCAGTGGACTAATATAGCCTGAATAAGAAGAATAGTAGAGTACAGATAATATTGTCGGATGATGATGATGATGATGTCGTCCATGCCGATCCGGCTACGGCGACTGTAGTGGGACCATTAGGCTTCGTTGATGTGCCCGAGTGTGGCTGACGTAAGCAATCTTTGCAGTAAACGTACGTCCGCATGTGCCACATTTTAAAATTCCGTTAACATAATTGTAATGTATTGCCGCAGGTGGTCGGGCTTTTAAGTGATCCCGCTTAGCGGCGAGATCAGTTCGTCTCTTCTCTTCAAAAGTGAAGACACTTGTTTGCACTAGGTGTTTCCACGCTGGTCTCTCAGCAGCGCATTCGTCCCAGTTGCTTGGATCCATGTCGCAGCTCTTCATGTCGTCGCAGCTCTCAACAATTGTCGGATATGGAAGTATCCATCACACGCTGTGAAGGCAAACATCATGAGGAAACCCGTGGTTTGGTTAGCTTGTCCTTCCTGCGGGCTAGGTGACAAAGCTATTAGGATGGTATATTATGCTGAGCAAGCCTACTCTGTCTGAAGTAGGCTTGCATGTGTGCTCGCTTCACCCATCTCATGTGAGTGACCCACTGGATGGTTCGATTTATCTGTGTAATGTTTAAAAAAAACACTACTATTGGCGGTGTACAAGTAGCACCTCGTGTAACAGGTTAAACTAAAGCTCATTTCATTTCATAAGTCATACTGTTACGTGCCTAAATTACTCTGAAATGACCATCACCGGAATTAGAAACGCCAGTTCATTAGAAATCGCGCTCTTGTTGGGATTGTCTTACACCCATATTCTCCTCCTCGACTCAATACTCAACGGAGTGGAGTCGAGGAGAGGTGGAGGCATTTCCTTGAGTTAGTATAACCAGTCAGTATTTGGAGTGTACTCGAGTAAGTACAATCAATATAATCTGCGGTGTAACTCGAGTGAGAATTTGTTTTTTTATGTTGGCAATGGCGATAGCATTGCTAAGGTTTGAAGGGCTTCTACCCTTTTCTTTCTCGAGGAGACTTTAAGGTAGGTTCCGAGGAACCTTAGCTTTGACAGTTGATTCCTCGACTCGAATGAGAAACTTGCTCGATTGGAGGAAACTTAATACGTTTTAAAATACTGTTTAGCTCGTTTGAGCACGAGTTGAGTGGAAGAAAACCACGAGGAACGTCTTAGAATACGGGTGTTAGTCTCAAGTTAGTTCTTATGTCATGTTCATCTGTCAAGTGTCTACCTAGAGAGGACTCGTATCCCTTGTATGTTCCCACTGTACGGCTGTCTTCTTACATCGCACGAAGGTTCACTACCACCATTCTCCACCACGGGGGCCAACTACGGTTTGGTGGTCATATTTACATGATTTCACTTATTTGTTGTATTTTAGCATAACATTTACATACCGGCACATTTATTGCTTCTGGCCCCACACTAGGATACCCTGTGTCGTGGGAACCAGAAACAACGATATCACAAACATGTAAACATCCAAGACCTCGGGTTTTTTTTTGTTTCCAGCCCGGATTCGAACCCAGGACCTCTTGCGTGGTAGGTTAGCTACCGCTATGCCACAGAGGTCGTCGGCAATAATCTTCTTACTTTTTCATCTTATCTTTATCTATCACTCCGCTGCGCCTGTGTGACCTCCTAAGACCTGACCTTGAAAATTACAATCCAAAACCATTGTTATTTTGAGGTCAGATCTTTGGAGGGTGGTTATGTTAATAATTTTAAAGGATTATTGAAAGATAATGGCTGATAAACTATTTACCTCGCTCACACACACCATAGACGGTATGAGACTACTCGTGTGAGAGAGATAGTTTTAGTTGTTCAGTTACTTTCTTTAATTAAACAATCTATACCAGTCCATCACTGGACTAATAGTTAATCTATTAGTCCAGTCCATCCAAAGGTTGTCTGGAAGAGATCACTTTTAGTGATAAGGCCGCCGTTTGTACTCTTAGGTTAAGAAATATCTGTGTAATTTCCATTTTTATGTACAATAAACTGTTCTCTATCTCTATACCAATAATTTACAATTTTAAAAAACCTATTCAGAGGCTAAAAATTCCACCCATGCCGGGATTCGAACCCGCGACCTCTGGCTATCCGTGCCAGAAGTCGCGGGTTCGAATCCCGGCATAGATTAGTTTAGACTGTAATGCCGTAAGATTTTGTATGACATAAAAATAAATATAAATAAATAAAGTAAATATAAATATAAACAAGCCTCTAAATAGGTTTTTTAAAATTGTCCCTAGCACGGGTTAGTGCATTAAAAATAAAAATAGTATAATAATTTACAAGTATGTAGTTTTATGTAGCATACAGTAAGAACTCTTGTATATGACATCTATACAGGAGACGCCGCTCAGACGCAGTAGTAGCTGGGTCATATTTTTAGAAGAAATACTCTTGTCCCACCTGTCAAGGAAGGTGGGACAAGGTTGAAATAGTTGATGCTCACGTCCACTTTCATAATTGAGGAGCTTCTGTTAAAATGGAGATAAATCAACTGTAACAGAATTTGTCAGTAAGCGCAACATAGTAATATTGTGCAGTTATGTATGTAATATTTATTTATTCTATGATGTACTTTTCAAAAAACCTTTCTGTCATTGAAACTGTTTGGCGGTTTTTTATTGGAAATAACGCGTTAAGAATAAAATCCTCATTCCTACTCAGAGAGCAATGAAAAGAGTGGATTTATCTTTCGACCAGACGTTTCAACGAAACAAAAGTATTACGTACACATAAATACTGTCCAAAAGATAAGATAAGAATATTCTTATAACATATTTTAAACTTTCGCGACTTGTACACATAGTTAGAATGTTTAGGTAAAATAGCAATAAATTACTACGCGATTAAGCCCCGAAAATATTCTAACTAAGAATATTCTTTATTGTACACATATTATAAAACATGTAAAGATACAACATATTATAGAACCTGTGAAGATACAAAGTACAAAAGCATTTGAATTTAGTTCGCAACTAACCCTCTGCCCTCCGCCCGCAGTAACCTTCGACGGTGAGACGATAGAGGGTGCCCCGCCCCTCTGGTGCGCGGCCGCCGCCGGCCACCTGCCGCTGGTCCGGCTGCTGGTGCGTGCCGGCGCCAACGTCAACTCGACCACGCGCACCAACAGCACACCGCTGCGGGCCGCCTGCTTCGACGGACACTACGAGATTGTCAAGTTCCTAGCCGAAAACGGCGCTGGTGAGCCACTTTCAATGTTATTATCAAGTTGACGAGGGCGAAAGATGGCGTCCTTTGGCGGTGGAGGCCAGGATAGTAGTAAACTTCGCGGGCGAGACGATAGATGTCGCGCCGCCCCTCTGGTGCGTGGTCGCTTCGCCCCTCTGGTCCGCGGTGACCCCGTCCCTCTGACCCGTGGCCGCCGCTACCTCTAGTCCGCGCGGGCATCAACGTCAACTCCACCACAAGCACCAACAGCGAGATTGTTACAGTACTACTCATCATAAAAGTCCCTTCGGGAATCTACGTTCGCGCAGACTAGGAAGAAGTGTAACGAAAGTACCCGAAGCTATAAGTACATTCAACATGATCATTAACCATACGGTTAAGGTGCAGAATTGATTGCTGCAATAGCGCTACCTATTTCGCTCACGCTAATATTGTCAAACTAATAGTCACCTGCATCGATGACGTTGAATCAACCAATAGCAACAAAAGCACGCGGCCTGCCATAAAATGAAACTATCTGATTGGTCGATCAACTTGCCGCACATCCAAAATTTGTTCATCTGCGCAGGTACATTCGCGAGACTTATTTCTTGTGTAGCACTGTAATGTCCTCTAGCTGGTGAGGGAAATTCTATGTTAAACGTGAAGTTTGTTATAACATATTTTAAACTTTCGCGACTTGTACACATAGTTAGAATATTACTACGCGATTAAGCCCCGAAAATATTCTAAGTGAAGTTTGCATCTAGAAATGGCGGTTTTTGGTTGGGGAGGCCAAGATCCACTTCACTAGCGAGAATCTATGTAATTTCAACTTATTTTTTAAAATATTTATAACGGTATAAATATTTTCTATATTATTATTAAATATATACACTTCAGTAGTTAGAGCCCGACCGATTTGGCTGTTTTTTATTGTTGTGTTCGATCAAATGTTCGTTCAAATCACTTTTCTGCAAGCTTTCGGTTTTCTCTTTTTAACACCACAAACACTAACACCGACTCTCCATTTCCAGACATAGAGATAGCCAACCGTCATGGCCACACGTGTCTGATGATCGCCTGCTACAAGGGTCACATTCGGATCGCACGATATCTCCTCTCCCTGAACGCCAATGTGAACAGAAAGAGTGTCAAAGGAAACACAGCCCTGCATGACTGCGCTGAGAGCGGCTCCCTGCACATTATGAAGATGCTGCTGGGACACGGCGCGACCATGGACGTGGATTCTTATGGTGAGTGATGATTTGCTGGCTTAGGAAGAGTTTAGAGAGCGAATGACTTTCAAATCAATTGTAAAACATGTGCGAAAGTGACATATCACTGCATATTCTGCTGTAAGGCAACCTTAGAACGTTTCATACGTTTCAGACACCTCTATTCTATCAGTTTTAAGGATTCTAAAGAAGTATTTTTTGTCGTAGCGAAAGTGTGAACTACTGCATTGTCAAAATGGAAACTTCTTTATACAAAAGCATAAAGAAATTTCCATTTACCTGCTACTTTGTTCGCGAGAGAAGTTGATGAGACCTTTTTTTGTTAATCCAGAAAATGTTTCATGTAATCTCTTCTGCAATCTATAGATAGATAGATAGAATATTCTTTATTGCATGTACACCAGGGATTACATAAGAGACTTAAAAAATAACAGTACAGTACTAGTGGCGGCCTTATTACTAAAAGTAATTCTTCCAGACAACCATTGACGGAAAAGAAGAAACGGAAACTGAAATACGGGTAGTCGGGTAATCTATTCCATCGATTTGTTCCCAGCCGCCACATCAAGAGCCACTGTGGCCTCCATGACAGCCGATTTCAAAAATAAGAATCCGTTGATCCCTTTTAGCAAGAAACTTTCCTTTCAAGTATAATATTAGAGTGATGCAGATTGATTAGTCTTTAATGGTAGAGCTGTAAGCTTCAATCTGGCTAACTCTTTATCTTACATACGCTTTTCCTTCCAGGCATGACGCCCTTACTCGCGGCTTCGGTCACGGGTCACACGCACATCGTGGAGCATTTAATAAACACAGAGTATGGCCTCGTGACGCGGGAGCAGAGGATCGACGCGCTGGAGCTACTCGGAGCGACATACGTTGACAAGCGACGAGACATGGTGGGCGCACTCGCGCTGTGGAAGCGAGCGATGGATGACCGGTGAGAGAGATTTTGCCAATTTGTACTCTAACGTATGGATGTATGTACGCTAATCGCACAGAGTATAGTCGACGCCTTGTACATTGACACGATAGGCGCTGAAGCGTGCTTGGTGATGGAGGTTGTGCTACTTAGTACTTTTACGTAGATACGTGAGTACGCTAATTGCACAGAGCCAAATATCGACGCGATTGAACTCCTTGAAATGACATACCTACGTGGACATGCGGCGCTATGGATGACCGGTGAGAGGGTTTTACAATCTGTTATCTTTTAGAATATAGGTACCTTGGGCCCTATAGTAGGCTTCGGTTTTCGCCGAAAGCACACGAGTGTAACACTACTTCCTGCTCAGTATAAAACTTTTCTTCACTATTTTGAAAAGTTATGTAAAGTTTATAACAATACAAAATAAACCTTACCTTCTTCTTCTTCTTCAGGCTATATTATGTAGTAACCTTACCTTATTGCAATATAATCGGTTTATCCTATAGTAGGCGATGTATATTCTAAAGGCTAACAGACTGTAGATACTTAGTACTCGAACCTACAGAATTAGGCACACTAATTGTACAGAGTTGAGGGGCTGCTGAGAATGATCTTGGTGCTTTAACCTTGTAACGGTGCAAACTTCTTTACACCATTTTTATTTCTTTTTCTATATATCATTTTTAAATATTTAAATTTTGTCACTCATTTTTCGATTTCCCTCATTTTTCATCCACTACTACTTTACTCTTTGGCCCTATCTGACTTTTTTACCTGCTTCTCCGCTTATCCGTTTTTATCCAGTTTTTCTGTTTTATCTACATGTAATATCTACAAATAAAACCAGACCTGAAGTCGTTCCAGTTTATTATTATTTATAAAGATATACAACGTTCCAACCTAACGAGTCATAAGTCCATTAGTGAACAAACAAATTCTGCTCAAGACATAGAGCATGGATTGCTCGTGCAGCTTTTATTAAACACAGGGCAAACGGGGCCACGGTAACAACAATTTCTCAACAATTTCTGTACGTAATACAGAGAGTATTGTAAAGAGGTTCTAAATTTCACTGATGTCGGTGAGTCTCCCATTAGCTCAGTTGGGAGAGTGCTGGCACGGTTAGCCAGAGGTCGCGGGTTCGAGTCCTGGCATGGGGAATTTCTAGCCTCTAAATAGGTTTTTAAAACATATACTCATCCAATAACTCCACCTTCCAGGTTTCCAGAGGACGGCAGCGAGCCAATCCCGAAGCCGAAGGACATTCCACGCATCGAGGCCTACGAGTGCGCGGTGGAACCTAGCGACGCTAACGAATTGGACGAGCTACTGGCGGACCCTGACGCGATGAGAATGCAGGCCTTGGTCATGCGCGAAAGAATTTTAGGTGATTACTTATCCACTTACTTACATCTGATAACATCGTTATCAACCCTTGTATGTCCCCACTGCTGGGGCACGGGTCTCTTCCTGCATCGCAGGAAGGTTAGGCCATACTCTACCACGGAGGCCAAGTCCGGGTTGGTTGGCTGGCTGATAACATAAATAAATATGGACATATTACCCAGATCTCGTAAGCCCTATACTAAGTACAACTAAATGTGTTATAGGTGCTAACTTAACATAAGAATATTCTTTATTGTATACCGGAAAAATAGTCACACAAACAGTACTTACAAAAGATAAGGGACAATTGGCGGCCTTTTTGCTTATTTCTTAGCAATTTCTTCGAGGCAACCTCATGTTCGAGAGTTTGCTGAGCGAGAAATAGATACGGGTAGTCGGTGCAAATATGAATATTAATAGACACGTTTACGTAATAATTAACTTACATAAATCATACTGTAATACAATATATAAATATGTACATGATTCACTCACTTATATCCTGTCAACCCCAAAAATATATTCATTTGCAATCTTGAGCGGCGACTTCGAAGTCCTCCCATCCTAACCCTGCATGCATGTTATTTCTTATGTAATGTCCTGTTAAATGTTTCGTCATGCAATAAAGTATAATTAATTAATAACCCTATTGCTTTCGCTTCTGATCTGGCGTGACTGATCGGCGCCGCTTTGCATTTAATTGACCCAATAAAACGCGCTAAACCGCCAATTTTGTTCGCTTCGGAAGCTTAAAACCACGATTGTCTCCACAGGTCCAGCCCATCCCGACACTTCATACTATGTGCGATACCGTGGAGCGGTATATGCGGACGCAGGACGATTCTCGCGTTGCCGGCAACTGTGGCACCACGCCTTAGACATGCAGCGGGCGGTGTTGCCGCCTCTGTCTCCACTCACACAGTCCAGTCTTTACAGCTTCGCGGAACTGTTCTCCTATATGCTGACTGAGAGAGCACACCCGCCTGTTAGAGGTGAGATCGTCTGGCCCAGTCTATAATACTGGTTAGTGTAGGTTAGAAGGTGTCTAATGGCACCATGCCCTAGACATTCAATGCCGCCTCTGTCTCCGCTCACACAGTCCAGTCTCTACAGCTTCGCGGAACTGTACTTCCCTAGGCCTGGCCCAGTCTATAATACTGGTTAGTGCAGGATAGCAGGTGTTTAATAGTATCACATTAGACACGCCTTTTATATGCCGAGAGTACTCTCCGCTCAAACAGACCAGTCTCTATAGGAAATGCGGTTTCCATTATGAATGATACATATTACGCCTGTTACATGTATATACAATAGAGCTAAGTAAACATTCCACTCTCGCACACCGATGCATGCGTGAAAAGTTACATAATCAAGGCGCACGACAAGTTATTGTATTACGAGTTATTAGCTGTGCCCCGTCTCACTAACTTCTAACCTTCACCCGCAGGCCGCATCGTCCCTCCAGTGACATTCGATGACATCGAGCCGGTCTTCACGAAGGCGCTCTCCGAGATCGACCGCGGCACGGAACTCCTCGAGTCGAAGCTGAGCCTCGACCGGGAGCAGACGCTAGGGACGCTCCAGAGAGTGCTGGTCATCCTTCTGCAGCTGGCAGCGTTGTTGGCGCGACTGCTGGAGGAGCCGGAGTCTGGAGAAGAGCTCTCGACGCGCGTACACTCGGCCGTCTACTGCCTCGTCCGGCGAGACGTTAAGGTGAGCTTCAGGCCACGTCGAATATCGTTGAACTCTTTAAGAAATACTATGGGATGACCGCCTGGAGTCTAAGCTGAACCTCGAGCGGGGACAGACGCGGGGAACTATCCAGCGGGTGGTGGTGATTCTCTTCCAGCTGGCGGCGCTGCTGGAGCAATTGCTGGAGGAGTCAGGCCAGGAGTTCTTGACCGTCGACTGCCTCGTCCGTCAGGACGATAAGATCAGCTACAGTCCATTCCTGATAACATATTTAAGAACTAGGAGAGGAGGAATTCCTGGAGTCTTAAGCTGAGCCTCGGCCGGGAATCGATGCTGGGAACTTTCCACCGGGTGCAGGCGTCCTCTTTCAGCTGTCAGTGCGACTGCTGGAGGACGGGGAGTTTGGGGAAGAGCTTTCGACGCGCGTGCGATTGGCCTTCTACTGTCTTGTCCGGCGAGACGTTAAGTTCTGCTACAGTCCATCTCGGATATTTTCGGATTCTTTAAGAAATAGTTTAGGGTGCACACCTGGAATATCGGCTAAGTGTCGTGCGGGAACGATTCTGGGAACTCCCCAGCGGGTAGTGGTAATTCGAGCGAATGCTAAATAATCTGGCCAGGAGTTCTCAGCCGTCCACTGTTTTGTCCGGCGGGACGTCAAGGTCAGCTACAATCCATTCGGGATAACATCTTTACGAAATGGGATAGGACGAACTCTTGGTCCCAAAAGTGAGTCTCGACCGAAAACAGGCTGGGAACTCTCCAGTTGGTGCCGTGATCCCTCTGCAGCTGGCAGAACTGAAGAAGAAGAAGAAAGAAGAAATACATTTATTTATCGCCACACAGACATATACAAATCGTAGAATAGAGACAAAATATAAAAAAAGTAATAAAAACAAACAAATACGACAAAACACAGCAAGCGGATACGGGCCATGTCCATGCGGCGGTAAAACGGCCTCAGGCTCAGTACTTGCTGCAGGTTTTTTGCCCACAGCACTGATTTTCAGCAAGGGCCTGGTGACAGTGACTCACGCATCGAGACCCACGACGTACGATACAATACAATACGATACGATACGGTAAGATACGATACAATATAATACTACACAGCACAGCACAATACAGCATAGTAATATTATACAACACAATATAATGAAGCGATCTCGAGTTATATAATGGAAGGATAGACATAGAAGGAGTAGCATCTTATGCTGGAAAAGAAAGAAAGGTTTAGGTTTCGTGGATACATATCAAATAGCCTTTAAGTTTTACCTTAAAGGCATATTTGCTTGCAAGGTCTCTAAGAGGAGGAGGAATGTCGTTCCAGCATTTAGACGCCGCGAATCTGAAGCTTCCTCGGAAGGCTGTTGCCTTCCGGAGCTGGTGCGACTGCCGGAGGAGCAGTGTGTCCCTATGTAAATAGTGGTTATCACCTGTGAACTATCTACTATTAATCTAATTTACAACTGATTATATTCTTTTTAATGCACTAACCCGTGCTAAGGACAATTTTTAACCTCTAAATAGGTTTTTACAACTGATTGTGAAGACTTTTATTTGGTTTAGTATTTCCCAGCTTTTCTATGTCTTTTAACCTAGTGATAGCTGTTAGTTTACCTGGAATCTAAAATAAAAAAAAAACGCCGTTCTGCTCGCAGGCAGTGTTATTATTGATACGGCAATTGCCGTAATATACGGTAATTCATGGATGTTTTTTCTAATATACGGTATACGGCAGGATTTCGACTACCGTATCATATAATACGGCAATTCATGTCCAACATGCTCGTGAGCTTAAAACAAAAAAAAACTACAAACGAAACGTAATAAATGTGTCCGATTTTCGGGATTTCCCAAAGAAATTTTTCCTGCTGACATAAATTTAACGAGATGTCTCATGCAATCTCTTTTATATGTCCCACTCTTAGCTAAACAAGCTATTCAAAATCAAGGCGGTTGCACAAAATTTCAGGTGTCAGGAGATATGATTATCAAAATGAAAGAAAAAGAAAAGAAAAATATTCATTGCACAAGCAGTGTATTAGAAACATATAGGGTGAAGAAAATATAGAAAGTTGAAAATGTACTTATTATTTTTGTGTTTCAATCACTAATTATTTAATTAAAAGATAATACGGCAGATCTGCGATTTTGTTTCATAAATACGGCAATTTGAAGGTTTAGATACGGCAACCCAGATTTTGACGATAGTAACACTGCTCGCAGGTCCGCCAAGGGCGTTCTGCGCTCCACGTGGCATGCAGCGATGAAGGCACTAGGAGCCGCGGCGCGTGGCTTCCCTCGCCCGGCGACGCTCAGCCCTGCTGCCGGGCCCTCATAGCGCTCATGCTGAGACTAGGGGCGGCGCCCGACGCAAGAGACGCCGACGGGAATACGCCGCTGCATCTCGCTTGCAAGGTATTTTACACCGCTGGTGACTTAGTTTTACACTAGTGTCTAGGTAATATTGAGCCTGTCGGGCCCTCACAGCTCTCATGATGGGAATGGGGGCGGCGCCCGTCGCAAGGGATGCCTACGGGAACATGCCGCTGCATCTCGCTTGCAAGGTATTTTACACCGCTGGTGTCTAAGTTTTACACTAGTGTCTAGGTAACATTGAGCTTGCCGGGCCCTCAAAGCGCTCATGGTGGGACTGAGGGCGGCGCCCGATGCAGGACGCCGACGGACACAAACCGCTGCATTTCGCCCGCAAGTTATTTACACCACTAGTGTCTACATTTTACACTAGAGTCTAGGTAATGCTGAGCCTGCCGGGCCCTCACAGCGCTCATGATGGAACTGGGGTCTGCACCAGGCGCTCGAGACACCGACGCCGGGCCATCTCGCTTGCAAGGTAATTAATTACACCGATTGCACCGATTGCGTAGTACAAAATATGTTCCTATGACATTTTTCTAAAAAAAACATTAAATTCCTTAAATATCTAAGTTATATAGTATACAACTGGTGGCATCTTCTCTTGCTCAACAAAACTCTATCTCTCCCCGTCCACAGCTCAACCCGTGCCCCGCGGATGTGGTCCGCGAGCTCCTAAATCACGGCGCTCACATCGACACAGTCAACTACGAGGGAGAGACGCCCGAGGAACTATTGAAAGCGAACCAGCAAAGTCTCACGGCCATCGTGAATCCGCTCAAGTACACCACGCTGAAATGCCTCGCCGCCAGAACGGTTAAGAACTACAAGCTTCCCTATCGACACGTCGTACCACAGTGTCTGGTCTCGACCATTATAACGCACTGAACGGTGAGTGGTTGAATGGTCGCACAGTAGAAGGGTTATAACAAAATGGCGGTCCTGTTAGTGTTGCCGAAGTAGAATTTTGTTGGTTGTTCGAGCGGTTCAATCTCCATTTTTGTTCACTGTACAGTTAGGAAAACTACATATTTCTCCAAAGATTGAACAAGCGTTTTGCTTACAACTCCCTTTTGAAGATTCTTAATGTACCTACAGGTCTCGAGTGGCGCCCTCTGCTATTAGCGCCCCATTTGATGGTTGTATTCGCTGTTCGTGTAATTAGAGTGAGTGGGTATTGTATACCACTCTGAATATCTTAATGTAAAGTAGTGATTTAAATTGACTCAATAGTTAAGGATTCGTCTCAAAGTTGCGTGATAGTCATAACTGCCAACATTTGAAATGTGAAACGCCAATGTTTGGGAGCACGTTTCATTTTTTTTTTTTCATTCACATCCTCATGTGTTACTTATTATATCTTATTATTGTTTTCTTTTTCGAGGCTATACATAAGTTTTGTAAAAACCACCGGGTGTTAAACTTAAAAAAAAGTCATTTAGTATATTTTAGGGAAGGTGTATTATCTGTGCACTTTTGTTTTGGTGAAATGAAGCATTGCTACACAATTAATCATTATATAGTTTTTCGTCTACTTTGAATATTATACATTTCTAGTTTGCATAAAAATCAACACAAAAATGTTTATATGAAATATAAATATGTAGATATAATCTTTGGATAATATAGTAATTTTTAGAAAGATTATTATCATACTTCGCACTTAAGGGGCGGTATTATCACAATGTGTAATTAAAATATCAATATTAGTTCGTATTTATGCAAATACACTGTTAACCGTTTTAAGAATTTTTTATTACTGGTCAAAAGATATCTTACGGAATTGAAATTAGAAACAGCTACTTAAATTTTAAATGCTATAATCGATGGACACGTGAAAAATTTATGTATAGTATTATATTTTAATAGAAAAGATACACTGATGTAAAAGAAAATTTAATGATAAATTTATTTATCATAAAAAATTTTTTTCATCAATAATATTTCTTGTGCTCATAGCATATTGTACAGAGAAAAAATAATTAGGAGGAAATTGTATATAACATATTTCTGTGTCTATAAACTACCCTAAAGGAACACTGTTAGAGTGCAATCATGATTTCTATAAAGCTTAATGTAACCTGGAACGACGCAAAACGTGACTAAATGCAGGTGTTAATACACTGACGCTACTGCGAACCCTACGCACTATCTGCTTCATTACAAACATTTTTCCCAAAGAAACCATGTCTGGGAAGTCAAGGGCCTCTAAATCACACTTTGTTTTGCATTAATGCATCTCCTTTCTTATATCTCGTATCTCTTCGTGTAAATTTATGTACAAGAAAGCTTATTACCGAATTTTCCATGTTTTTAGAAAAGTAATTTGAAACCATTACTTTTAACCTAATGTTATGTCATGTGCTCCGCAGTTCAGTACAGAATATTCTCATCTTAGTCTCAATGCGCAATTTGTTCAAAACATCGGGATTACGCTCAATAGGTATTGCGCAGGATTATTCTAAAAACACTGACAAATACAGTTCTGTGATGATATTTTTTTTTTATAAACGGCTTATAAACGTTTCACTGCAGACCTTCTCCCAGAGAGAGAGTATTAGGTTAATTACGACGCATGTCTACCGCGTGATGTTAAAACGGCCCTATATAAACAAGCCTTCTCCAAAGCACTGCTCAGAGGCAGTTAACTAATCTGTGGTTTCGACTTTTCTACGACTATTTTGACTTTTTTCGACTATTTTGATGTTTTTATAAATAAGACCAAGTTTTTTTGGTGTTCGGTTTGCGTAGTTTTCGGGTCGAGCGTCAGTATTTTAACACACTACTTAATTGGATTCCAATAACAGTGGCTTAAATAAAGAAATCAGTCGTTTGATTCAAGGATTCATGGAAAGCTTGCGCAGAAATGACCCAAGTGATATTTGCTTTTAATTTCCGAGAGACGTTTATACTTTTAGTGTGGCCGCGGACTCCCCGTGTGCGTCGAGTTTTACTCAACATGTCGACCGATATGTCATTGACTAGTCCACGGGGCGATGTAAAAAGGTCCTTCTCCTGCGACTGATCTCATAATCCAAAATCCGCTTTGTGAAATCCGGCGGGAGGTCCGTAGTCTGTCAGGCATCGTGGCACTTGGCAAAGCTCTCTGCCTTACCCTCCGGGATACAGACGTCAGTTTATGTAAAGATACCAGAATTAATGGGGAAAGTTACTTATTAGTTCGCCTGCTGACCATTATTAAGAACATAACATTTATATAAAGGCACATACATTGCGTCTGGCCCCACACTAGGATACCCTGTATCGTGGGAACGAGAAACAACGACATCTAACAAAACGACAAATCAAAACTTTTATCGCAACAACACAAACTTTGTCCGCTAATGTAGCTTTGATTAGTGACTAATGCGTAGACGCACCTATGTGTGGGACCTTTTTGCAACGCCCTCTATAGTGTTTTTTAGCATAATTTTCTCGTGCATGCGTCTTGTCTGTGTATAGCCATTTTAATCGATTTATTTTCTTGATGTAAGGCCATCGCCATTGATCGGTGATCTTTGTTAGTAAAGAAAACAAATTAGTGTGTAGACAACAAACGAAGTGGAATATCTAGATTTTAAATTGGTTACTGTATATTTGCTATAGACAAGTTATAAAGAAAAATATTATGACAAATTTAATTATAGTGGAATGATTAAGGGAGTGATTAATCAAATTGGAACTGAATTTAAAATAATACAAATGAATTTAAAACGTTCATAGTTACTATTAATTTGTAATTTCGATGAGCATTGTTGCTATAACGCAAAGTAATTATAACCAGAGATTAGCTCAAGAAACCTAAGACGGAGTTTACACGTTCAGTCTGGCGTCAGTTCAGTCCGTGACCTTGATCATGCTCTGAGTGATGCCAGACTGATGAAGCATCAAAAAATTCGAATATCCTTCAGTGGACCAGCATCAGTCCGCTGAATAGACGGCGTCAGTCTAACCAGACTGATGGAATTGATTGACGCCAGACTGAACGTGAGAACTCCGTCTAAGAAGGCACTTTTTGCCACAGTCGCTTACCTCTACTCAAGACAAGATTTTGCGTCAAACTATCTTTTATTATTTTGTCCCCATTGTCTACCGCTGGTCCACACAAGAGGTGCGAGCGATCATCACCATAGTATCTATACTATGATGTTTTTGTATAGCTTCACTCTGGTTATGTTTATTATGTGCTTTTAATTCGTAACGTGTGTAATTTCTCATAGTATATTTTGAATTTAGTATAATGGAAGCGTGATTACATACTGTACTAGTTATTTTTTGAAATTAATAAAAATGCTTTAAAGTATACCAGGCTTTCATTCGAGATGATCCAAGGTGATAATAACTTCCACATCAACACAATCTGATCTGGTCTAGGCCTAGATTAAACTAGGACACCGAGACAAGGTCGTTACAAACATGAAACTACGAATAGTTCCCACTAGTTCCGTAGGTTAGTTCCCTGATGGAACAGGCGAGAAGGTCCTGAGACGCAGGCGACGCAGCACAGTTCAGTACAGGGCAGGGTAGTTGAGGCAGACATAGGCCCCCACCGCATGCTGCGACGCAACTATTCGCTCCATTCCTTGGCAGTTCTCACCCATAATAACTCTTTCAATGTCTTTTTTTCAATAGTCTGGATGATTTGTATCATACAAATAAGGTTTACAGCGAACTAATTCAATTAAATGTTCTGTCATTGCAACAAAATTGTTAGTAAAAGCGCCTCGACGTGCGCGCGACGCAAAAATCTGTGCCGGCACTACAGCGAGATGCAGAGCAGGGCAGACACATGTCTGCGTCGCACGTGCCTGCGCCCGCCGCTCACGTACGTAGCTCAGTGACGTTCCTTTACAAAATCTGCGCTGCGTCGCCTGCGTCTCAGCATGCGCCCAGCCTTATTATGGGATGATGTGGAGTGTATCTTTACGCCTCTCCATTCAGGCAGGGAAATCCTAGTGGATTTAACTTGGACAGTCCATTGGTGCTCAGTTGCCCTCTGCATTTCTCTGTAGCCACTATACACGCGATGGAGGTCTCTCTTACTTATACCAAAATTCATAATATATACCAAAGTTACTCCTAATTAAATCGTGTATTGCAACTACAACACACGCGCTATATTTGCTTGTTTTGATACGTATATGCCACTTAATTCTTTGCAACTACAACACGCGCTATATTTGCTTGTTTTGATACGTATATGCCACTTAAATCAACTCTCTGAGAAAATGGGTCACAAATCCATTAACTATTAAGATCGCCTTTGTACAAATATGCTTATTGTGCAATAAAAAAAATTCTAATCTAATCTAACTATATAAAGGACGACACACGCTACACCGTGTCGGGTCCGAGCCGAGTGTCGGCCGTAGTAGCACGGTCACCGAGCAAGTTCCGTGACTGCAATTACAAAGACGGGCCTCAACCGCGCAATTACTGTTGCACCGTGATGCAGTATATTCGTCCGAGCCAAATCAGTATTGTAACCAGTCTACAATCGTGTTGAATTTTGACCACCTGGAATTAGCAGCTATTGCAATCGCTCTGGACGACGAAGAATCTGAGGAATCTTCAACTGCTAGGAAATGGAGCGTGCATCCACTTTGGAGAGAGCGACAAGAGAAACGAGAATATATGAATCTTTGTAAAGATCTACGTAGTTATGAAGACAAATATTGGGACTACTTTAAAATGACTAAAGAATCTTTTGACATCTTAGATATGAACATTAAAGATGATTTGACTAAATGCATTACAAAGTTTCAGATTCCTATTTCATCCAAACATCGATTAGTGTAAACATCGTCAGTGCACTTCTATAGCATCACTACCTATAGAAGTGCACTGACGACGACTACTCGGGCGCAACTCGGTGGCACTGTATTCATGCGGCGGGCCGTGGCCGAGCCGAAGCGGGACCGGCAGGCTAATTACGTATTTCAAAGCAACCGCAGCGCGACAGCGGGTTGTTTCCGAGCTCTGTCCATTGTTTGATTGTTAGGTCACTCGTCACTCGGTTCCCGCTCGGTATAGCGTGACTCGTATGTTCATACAAAATATATGTAATATTAGTTAACTGTGCTACGGCCGACACTCGGCTCGGACCCGACACGGTCTAGCGTGAGTCATCCTTAACGCTACTTTTATCCAACAGGGATTTGTTGGATCTAGATAAGAATACTTATTCTTTATTGTACACCAGGAAAAACAAAAAATAATTACAAAGATACAGTACCTACAATTGGCGGCCTTATTGCTTAGAGCAATCACAGAACATGAAAAAGAGACTCTTTTTTATATTCTGTGGATCTAGTTGTATATCAGCCATTAGGGTTTGGTTGGACGTGGGTTGGACCTAGTTAATCCGATAACAATCGGCTAGTACTAGATTTGACCAAGAGGCAATGGCTACACCTAGTTCTAACCAGCTAAAAATAGGAGTAGGTAACCGCGCTTTGGGTTTGAGCCGTAACATATAATTAAACGAGGCATTACTTGGATAGATTTTATGATAAAACAACCCATCTCTAATATAATTAGGTACATGTTATGTTTGCGTCCTAGATTCATGAAATTAGGTACAGCTTGCTGGACTGACTAATTTTATTTTTTTAATTAACCGTTTAATTTGAAAGTTACGTACATTTGCGAATTTGTAGTCGCTATACCGCACGCTAACGGTAAAGGAAAACATCGTGAGGAAACCCGCGGCTTGGTTGGCTCCCCACGTATTGACTGTCTTTCCTGTGTACTATGCCCACTAAGCTGTCAGGATGGTATAGGTGCTGGGCAAGCCTGAAGCCTACACCATCTATAAAAACATGTCCCAGGTACTACAGCACCACTGCTGTAGTACCTGGGACATGGTGGTCCCTTCACCCATCTGGTGTGAGTGATGTCACTGGAAGCTGTATAAATCTCATTACGTAGATGCAAAAGGCCAATGTTTACACATTTAATAAATAATGTCGTTGACGGCGATACCACATACAGTCTATTTATCTTTACTTGTCTAATGTTAACAATATTCTTACCTCAAAATTTACATGCCAATAATAGAAATTTTATCGCAAGTTCAGGTCGGAGGGCGTCCTCACCAAACCATTCGGTACATACTTGTAATTATGATAAATATTCTCTATAGTATGCCTATTGTAGGTACTATAACTTCACAACATTGAATGAGTATCTAGGTATTGTCGATAGGTTGAGGTTTAAAGTATTTATTTCTCTTAAGAACGATTTAACATTTCATTTACTTAAAATGAGAAAAACATTAATCAGTAACATATTATTGTAAACGAAAGCAAGCATGCAACATCTCATATCTATTTACCTATTACATTTTATATCTTTAATGTGAGCGACGTTTTCTCTACGAGATGCTACGGGCTTGCAGGCCTGATAGGTACTGTTTTGGCTCGGGGCCTACAACCACATCTTCTGTTCTTTTTCAGGCTATATTAGTCTACTGCTGGACTAATCAGCCCTAAGCGCCATAGCGCCCTGTCTTCAGCTTGTCGCATCCAGCATCTGCCGGCAGTTTTTCGCAGATCATGCCCACAACCACAACATGCCCACAGATAATAACTGTACTTGTGAGAACGTCTAAGTAAAACCCTGCGTTAAAGGAGGCCTACATCGTTTTATTGACCACCCGTTTCTCGAGCACACAATTGAAACAATACTTAACTATGTAGGTATGCTTTTGCTAAAAAGTTCAAAGTGCAACTTAATTTCTTCGAACCCAGATGATAACAAAAACAAGCCGGTTTGTTTGTATTATATGTATTTCAATTAGCAACGACAAGACTTTAATGCCTAAGCGATAAGGCTTACAATGGTACGCTCAAAATAAACGCCCACGCAGTAGCAAAAACACAGAAGCGACACGATAACACTCATTTATCAATTGTCTTGACGATGCGCGCGAAATCTGCCTTAGTTGAACCCGGGAACATTGCCCACAATTTAGCGGTCAACTCCTTCTCCTTCTGCAACAACTGGACCATGCGCTCTCCGTTGTGATTCTTCACCCTAGCTATCTTCACAACCATATCGGCTGGCATCTTTTCCAGGCGCATCTTCCTGAGAGCGCAAACCAGCGGGTAGAAAGAGAACTGGTCGTAGAAGTGCTCCGTTCCCGAGACGGAGGCCAGATAGAGCCTGGCCTTTTTCGCGTTGGTGTTGTCCCAGGTGAGGCCTAGGGTGATGGCCTCGCTGATCTCCAAGTTGGGGTATTTTTCGCGATGCTCGAATGCGTAGGCGGCGACCAGGCCGGTGAGACGGTTGTAGGTGAAGTCGTGGTCTTCAACGAGTATGTTTGGACCGCCTTTCACGATTTCGATCGGTTTGCTGGGGGGAAAAGAGTGGATTTTAGGTATGTAGTATCATAATTTCAGTGAGAGAGGGTTCGAAAGGATAATTATCCGTGATAATTATCTTGATAATTTTCATGATAATTATCTTGATAAAAATAGCTCGATAACTATCAATTGATAACAACAAAAATTTAGTTTATGCAAAGCAAACAAAACCAAGCAGCAAGATCTTAGTCGGTTATTAGGATTAGGTTAACAAATAAGTTCTACTGCAGCTACAGCAGAAACACAACCAATGGAAATAGAATCATCATCGCATGAAGATATTCCTTTAGCATCTTTGGTCAATCTGATGTACACTTTTAAATTAATGAAATTTTAAATTTGAGAAATAAAGATTTTTGTATTTTCTTTTGTATATTTTTTGTAATGTTAATTTGTGTTGGATTTTAAATATAAATCATAAAGTTTTTGTTAGCATTGGCCAAATTATAATGTATTTGTTATGAAACAATATAGCAAATTAATTTCTTACACGGGTGATAATTATCCGATAATTATCAAGCAGCGTAATTATCTTGATAATTTCGAACCCTGGAGAGAGTAAGCCCTTTAAAAGTAGGTATGTTATTATTGTTATTAATAATTTTATTGCACTTAAACAAGTGTACTACTCGTATACGGCGGACTTAATCATCATCAACCCATTATGCCCCCTCGAGGGGCTCGGGTCTCTTCCCTGAACTAAACTTTCAGACTCATGCTAAAGTCTGTCTAGCCCTCAGGAAAAACAAGTCAATATGTGCGGAGCCAAAGCTGGAGTGGATTTGTGTGTGTTACGCTTTTTTATTATTATTGGTTTAAAAACAGCAGTTTTAAGCTGATGCGTGTAAATCACCGCTGTACACTTGTTAAATGTTTATCAAGTCTGCTTATAAATGAGATTACTAAAGTAGCACTGATTACTGTCTCTGGTAGTTTATTCCACCTATTCACTACAAGGCTTGGCAAGAAGTTTTTCTGGGATTGCTTGTCCATGGTTGCTAAGGCAATTTCAGCGATTTGGGCTCCATCAGTCCGCTGAATAGACAATCAGTCTGCCGTCAGTCTAACCAGGCTGATGGAATTGACTGACGCCAGACTGAACGTGTAAACTCCGTCTTAAGGCTTGCGCAAGCTAGGGACTTTTGTCCCCAAGGGACAAAAGTCCCTGAATCGTGGAAAAATGTCCTCCGAGTACTTGTCGCGGACTCAACGCCTACGGTGTGCGGCCAATTTTGTTCCCCGGAAATTGAGTGAAGCGTACGGTATGGAAGCTAATATTCTGAGATTATGTTGTGTTGTTCACATGAAGTTGAAAAAGAAACCGGACTGGACAAAAGTTCGGTGGAACTTTTGTCCAGTCCGGTCTCTTGATGTCCTCGTTAACTTGAGGGACTTTTTGTACGGGGTACTTATAGTCCTTCGTGTGCGTTATTCGATACAGACTGAGACCAGAGAGATCTATATCGACGGACATAAAGTACCCGGGGGATAGTACCTCTTCTGCACAGGCCTTACAACCGTTTTTAAATCGACCGGTTGGTGGGTAACGTTACCTACCTACTCTCTTCATCTTTCAGTTCTATCCATCCCAAGGTTGTCTGGAAGAGATCGCTTTTAGCGATAAGACCGCCAAATGTATACGGCAATACTTAGATATTGGAGACTTTTAGTCCGGAACTACTTACGGTTGTTGTTATATCGGAAGAGTTGGTCGGTTGGATCGGAAGAGAGTAGGTTTCGCTCGGATTCGCAGAGCTTAATCATGCTAAGCAGAGACGGAGCTCGCGTCGTCGGTTGCTCGTCTCACACTACGGGCAAGCGCGCGGCACGCCCGCGCCGAGATAGGTGAGGCGGGTGCCGGCACTGGCAAAATGTTGTGCTTACGAAAGTTTTAGTTCAAAAATACTTATATATATAAGCCTTTTTATGTATTTTTTTTCTGGTGTGTACAATAAAGAGTTCTAATCTAATCTAAAGTTGGGACCTACTTGCGTCTGACGTACATCCCGTCGACGACGAGCCGTCCGCCTGGCTGTAGGTCCTTGGTGCGGCGGCGGAGCTGGTGGCCCTTCGACAGGATCGTCACGATGTGGTCATCGTGGCGCAGGAAGTCAGCGTCCTTGTACACGTTATAGAAGGCAAAGCCGGTGAATGTCGGCACTGGAGCCGCTGAGAACTCGAAGCGGGGCAGCATAACGGTGGCTCTGCGAAGCAGGTGTATAGTAAGAATGATTATTTTTTACACAAAATCAATGTTATACTTGACGGCCTCGGTGGCGCAGCGGTTTGGCAAGCTGACTGTAAAACCGAAGATCTCGGGTTCGATCCCCGGCTGGGTCAAACTAGGAAACGAACTTTCCTAGTTTGTAACGGGTCTTGGATGTTATCTACTACGTATTTATTGTATTAAATCTATCGTCGAGTTAGCTTAGCACCTATAACACAAGTCATTTAGTTGTACTTAGTATAGGGCTAACGAGTTCTGTGTAATATGTCCAATATTTATTTATTTATTACTATTATTTCACTTTGATTGATGTGAACATTGAAATTTAATATAAATACGTACAGAATACATTTTTGTCCCTAAAATAAGTACCTAATGATAAAAAATTAACCAACATTGTAACTATTCAATAAACTAATATAGTTTATATTTATTATTACACAGTAGGTACCTACTTAATAATCAATATAAACTAAATTACTTTTTAATATAAAAACGAAACTAAACCTAACTATTTTTTATAAATTAAGAACCAACAAAGTATACACCAATACATTAACAATAGGCCTCAACTAAGTGTTTTTTATTATAAATTAAGAACCAACAATATATACATACACCAATACATTTACAATAGGCCTCAGCTAAGTGTTGTCTTATCTCATTTACAGCAAGTAGCCATGACAGCACAATTTAGTATTATGAATGTGCTCCGTAAGCTGATTCATCAGTTTGGCATCAATCCAAGCTTGCTCAAGGTCACGGACTGAACTGACGCAAGACTGTAAACTTCGTCTAACACAGACTACATAAAGATACTACGTGTGTGTAAAGTTGGGAATACCTAGACATATATTCAATAGGCAAAACCTATAATAACCTTCGAATAAAACAATCACCAGCTTTCAACTCTACCATGCAAGACATTATCCAGAACGTAAGACGGAGTATACACGTTCAGTTTGGCGTCAGTCAATTCCATCAGTCTGGTTAGACTGACGGCAGACTGATTGTCTATTCAGTGGACTGATGGACTAGATTGACGGATATTAGAATATTTTGATGCTTCATCAGTCTGGCATCAATCCGAGCTTGCTCAAGGTCACGGACTGAACTGACGCAAGACTGAAGATGTAAACTTCGTTAACACATACTAGGTACATAGACACTACGTATGTAAAGTTGGAAATACCCAGACATATTTAATAGGCAAAACCTATAACCTACGAATAAAACAATCACCAGGTTTCAATTTTACCATGCAAGACCTTATCCAGAACGTAACGGCACAATTTCACAGAACTTAGCTGCCCTCTTTAGTTGTTTGTTATGGTCAGCGGCTCCTTGTCCTTGTTTGGTTCGGGCGGTGCAGTGTTACGTACAGCACGGGCGACAAAGTAATACTGCTGACTGACTGACCTGACTGTTGTTGTGTGTCGTTTTGTTTCTGTGACTGTGTGATTAACTCTAGTACCTACTCTACTGTTGATAAAGCACGTAGGTACATCATAACCACAGAAGGTTAACTTTGAATAGAGTAATTCATTATCATCAACCCATTATGTCTCCACCGAGGGGCACGGGTCTCTTCCCTTAGTTAGAAAGGTATAGGCCATACTCCACCAGGGGGCCAAGTCCGGATTGGTGGAGGCTTGCATGACTAGTGGCAGGTCTTACTGTCAGAAGTTTTCAAACCGCCCTAAGGCCTCTGACTTGGCGTAACGACTGCCATCTATCGACAGCAGCCGGCACCAACTGCTTAACGTGCCTTGTGAAGCACGGAACCTCTGGGAAAAATGCCACTAGCGTTATTGATGTGATAGACGATCACTCATCCATGCACTGAACGCGCCCTATCGCTCAGGCAGCGGGGTACACACATTAACGCTAATATCTTAAAATTCAAATTCAAATCATTTTATTTCAACGTAAAGAATTTACATTCTGTTTGCTGAATGTCAATGTACAATGTAAAATGTAAGCCGCCGCCTTCGGGCCGTATTGTAGTGGAGTGGAGGAAAAGGTAGCGGAAAAAAAAACTCCACTCTGACCATCTTTTCTCAAATCATCTTAAAACCAAATACATCAGTTGCCATAATATGTAAACCTAATAAGATTTCATGATTGCCATTAACAACCCTAAATGCCAAAGCATTAGTCAAATGTCTCACAATAATAGGGGAAAACATAAGTGCTGCGGCCTGACACACGTGCCTATCTCGTAGTCATAGGCATACCACGGTTTGCCACTTGCCACGGTCCTAACAAACCTCTTTTGCTTCATCGACGCACGTCATGCTCGCCGGTGACGCTAACTTTTTAGGAATGCCAATTTTAACCGCTGAGGTATTAAAATACCTCAGACGCTCAGGTTTCCTCACAATGCTTCCTACACGCTTAGCGAGTAGTATTGCTACTACACATAACTTAGAAAATAAAGCCGCCGACAGACAGACTGTTCGACACGGCGAAACTACAAGGTTTCCTTGTTGGCTACAGAACCCTAAGAAATTACCAGCTGTCGACAGTACCTATTCCTCGTGAAAGGTATAAAGTCCTTCACAGTGGTCTGACCCTGTTTTTAACAAGCAACTTTTATACAACCACTAAGCCATGGGTGGATAATATAAAGAGCCCATAAAAATGTATGAGGTGTTGGCACGAGATGTGCAGGTAACGAGACTCTTTTACACTCTATACGCTTGTACGCTCTTCTGCTTTTACAACAGACATTGGAGGTTTGTTGGCCTGTTTGTAACGTTGTAGATAATATAAAGGCTGTTGTTTCACCTGATATGCCGTCTCACTCGAATATTGTAGGACAAATATAATAATTTTAAAAAAATGAGGATTTTTTGATGAAAATAGCAGCTACCTTAAGTAAAAGCAAGTAGACAGAAGTTTTATTCGTGTTCAATTTTATACAGCTGATTAATGTTGTTTTGCCATTTAATTGATAATTTTGCATACGACCTACACTTTTTTTTTTATAAAGCTTTTTTTCTTCTTTTTCTTCTCCAGGCTATATTAGTCCACTGCTGAACATAGCCCTCCCCTAATGAGCGTCATAGAGCAAGGTTGTGCCATCATTGGGGGGTAATGCCCATAATCCCATATTCAAATTTGCACTGGCTACCCGCCTTTCTAATTTCCTTCAGCAACTTTCCATCGTAAGGTTGTCTGGAAGAAATTGATTTTAGCAATAAGGCCGCCAATTGTACTATGTATATTTGCAATTGTTTTGTATTTTTTGTTTTTCCAGTGTACAACAAAGAATATTCTTATCATCTTATCCCCACGCTTTAATTTTTTTTTATTCTTATAAATCGGTGAAGGTTTCGGAGGATTTCGATAACAAACAATAGATTTTTTTATACATCACAGATGTGCCATTTTTTTTTTGACCTTTCATCTCTCAGAATCTGTCCGTCACTGATTGGACATTCTGTAATTAGTTTGTCTAGAACATACAACTAGTGGCACGGAGAGTCCCTGGCAATAGACGAGACAGAGTGCAAGATTACGCTGCGGCTACACTCTCTAGGAGACGGTGCAATCGGACCGTTCACATCACAATCACGGCGCTCGCTATAGCGCCTTCGTGGATCCGCTCTTCGGTCACAGAATAAATAATGCTTCGGCTGAAGTGTTGTGTTGTGTTTTTAACTGACTTCAAAAAGGTGGAGATTATCGATTCGAATCGCTCGTAGCCCCGGTTGCCTGAGTGATCTTAAACGATCACGAAGGTTAAGCAACACAGGGCGCATTCAGTCATGGATGGGTAAACCATCTATGACTAACTAAATTAAAAATAAAAATAGTAGGTATAATCATGTGGGTACAGTGATATCATTCCGATGTAAAAACCTAACTGCAAAGTAGGTAGTCGGGGCTGTAAGTGATGCAATTTACTTAAGCCAGATGTTGCTGCCTGTACGTAGTACAGAGAACAGTGTAAAGAGGTTCGAAATTTCACTGATGCTGGCGAGTCGCCCATTAGCTCAGTTGGAAAGAGCGCTGGCACGGATAGCCAGAGGTCGCGGGTTCGAATCCCGGCATGGGTGGAATTTTTAGAATCTAATTTTTTTTTTAATTGTCCTTAGCACGGGTTAATGCATTAAAAATTTAAAAAAAAGATCTATATACCTATTACAAACATTGCACGCCGTTCGATCTGGGTATCGGCAGAATATTAGCGCTAAAGTTTTCTTCTGAGTCGGAACCCATTTGCATTTGATGCACCCACGTATAGTCCTAGCAGCTATGAAAAAAGCTGCATTTTATGATGAAAGCAAGCCTCTTTTCACAGTGATAGTAGGGACAAAAATAAGCGATCGAACCCGCAGCAGCACAAGTTTCACCCCTTAGGCAGTATTAAATTTCTAATAATATGAGTCGTAAAAAACATACCCACTTCTCACAAATTTTTTGCACAATTGAGTGAAAACTGAAAATGTACAAAGAAACATTTTACAAAACGTAAAATTTCGGCAGTTGTCATGGTTTTTTATTTAATTTTATTTTGTGAAATTATATATTTAGTTATTAACTTTCGATTAAGATATTAATCATTGGAATCAGTTCATCCGTTAGCCTGTTAGAATTTTTCGAAGTATTTTTAAATAAGTGGCGCCCTTTCTGTTCCTAAGGGGTGCTGCTGCAGGTCAAATCGCTTATTTTTGTCCCTACTGTCACTATGCAAAACGGCTTGCTTTCATCATAAAATGCAGCTTTTCGGTGCCGTAGCTACTAGGACTTCATTCTGGTCTTACCATTAGATACAGGCGCATAGAATGATTAGGTAGCTTTTATATTCTTTTTATTGCACTAACCCGTGCTAAGGACTGATTTTAAAAACCTATTTAGAGGCTAAAAATTCCACCCATGCTGGGACTCGAACCCGCGACCTCGACCCTGGCACGGTCAGCCAGAGGTCGCGGGTTCGAGTCCCGGCATGGGTGGAATTTTCAACCTCTAAATAGGTTTTTAAAATATGTAGCTTTGACTATATGCTTCTGTTTTTTTCTAATTGTTTGCTCTATGCTCTACTATGTGGTGCTTTGTATAATTGTGTGTGTCTTATGGAAATAAATCATTTGGCTAACTAATTTAAACATCGGGCTCTCGAAGTTCACGGATTTATTTGTGGGTTTGGTTGGTTCAGACGTTCTTGATAGTTAGTAATTACTTAACTGTGTGTATATGCGAATGTGTATGACTATGGATTGTGTAGGAATACCCACTTCAATAATCACTTGGTTAAGCAACAACAGGCTCGGTCAGGTTGGCCGCGGAAGCGCTCGGAAAAATGCCACTACCGCTAGTGGCATTTTTCCGAGCGCTTCCGTGCTTCGCAAGGCACGTTAAGCCGTTAGTGCCGGCTGTCATACAATGGCAGTCGCTAAGCCATCTCAGAGGCCTTATGGGCGGCTTGATAACTTATAACAGTAATGCCCGCCACTGTCTTACACCAACCCGGACTTGGGCCCCGTGGTGGAGTATGGCCTAACCTTCCTGCGATGCAGGAAGAGACCCGTGCCCCAGCAGTGGGGACATACAAGGGTTGATAACGTAACCCACATGTGTGTGTGAGATGTTCACATACCGCAGCGCTTGAAATTGCCAGTCCGCGGTGGGCACGCGTGGTAGGTAATTAAGACCATTCTCTCTCTCTCTCTGAGAGAGAAGGCTTGTGGCCTTCAGTGGGAAGTATATAGCGTACATAAAGAAAACCATATCTATGGAGAGGCAAAGGTCTTCGACTGTTCCGCCTTTGGAGCGATTTTGTTTTTTTTTTTGATGGCGAAAAGAATGTACCTTTGGAATTTGACAGTTAGATCTGGAGCTCTATTTTTGAATCACTCGTCTCGCGTCGAGCGCTCGATTTCTAATGATTTTCGTTCGACATACGAAATTCCGTATTTTTGAATCACTCGACTGCAACGAATGGTCCTTACCACTCGTCTCGTATGTCGATCGATAGATTAATTGTCAAAATTTGTGTTAATTTCAAATCGAGGAGTTGGTGCTTTTGTGCCGAATTGATTTTTTGTTTCGACATTTTCGAACAAAAACAAACCAAAGTGTTATTATTTACGATCTATGACAGTGTTTTGTTTGTTTTGCAACTAGAGGTAAAGATTTTTCATCTTAACAGCCAATAAACGAAATACTTTACGTTCCGTTTCCGTTACGGTAGTTTCCGGTTTTTGTAATTTCTGCGTGGAACGGATAAAATACAATACTTCAAATTGTACTGGCAACACTTCAGGCGAACGATTCAAAAATACGAAAAAACGAGATAGAAGACGAGTGTGACTTATGTCGCATTCGACGATACAATTTCATACGAGTGATTCAAAAATAGAGCTCCTGGACGATTCCAATCTAGACAGATTAGAATCGTCCAGAATTTTTGCGCGTAATATATTATGTGTGAGGATTACTACCAAGAGAGATACGGAAGAGTTTATACATAGTTTTGATTGCACAAATAAAATACCAAAAGGTTGCGTTAAGGGTAAAGTCTGTATTCTATATTACACGAATAAAATTAGTTTACACGGGCGTATACATCTAGAATTTAGGATTAAAACTACTTCAGAACACAAGTACTGGTTCCGATATCATTAACAGTGCAACAAATAACTACACTGATCCGAAAATTGCATTTACTTTTTCTTGCTGTTTTGTGCTATGTAATTGAAATACATACAGCTGAAGCCAGGTGAAACTACTAGCGCTACGTTATTTCTCTTTTCTCCTGTCCGATTCTGTACACAAACAGGGACACTGTACAGAGGATCAACTTGCCAAATACAGCGTGTTGCAGAAACGTCCAATGATACTAGTACAGTCCATCCAGAAATTAAAGTCTTATTATGTAAACAAACCACTTACCGGAAGAAAAATACGCATTCCTTGTGTAATCAGTAATCACACACAATACCTAGTGGATAATTATTGTAGCATCTGGGTAATCACATGCAATACCATTATTTTTGTAACAATACGTCCATTTCATCGTAGAACTAAGATTTTTTGCAGAAAACTGAACTCGCTGTAACCTCAAACTTACAACTAACATTTACCATTACTCTGTCTTGTCTTTGGTGGTTAGGGCTGGGCGTTCATCAATATCGATAAAAAAATGAGGTCTAGTATGAGTCTTACTCTTAGTATTACTGGTCAAGGTACTGTGATTAACAACTATTAAGGCGAGTCCGGTGCGTCAACCTTTTGTCAAACATTGTTTCTTAAAAAAGCGTCAGCTGTGTTTGCGGTTAAATATAGTTTATCTATGGTAACTTTTGCTTTAAATCTCATTGAAAATACTTTTATTGTTTCTTTGTAATCATGTAATCAATATAAATTTCAAATACTTTTTTAAAGAAGTAGGTTCAAGATAGTATGGAGCCCCGGCTTAGGCAATGTGCACCTAATACAAATACAGTCTTATTAATAAAAACACGATTTCCTAACACGGCCTTCAAACGCGCTATAACTTGTTCCTTCCAAAATTAAAACGGTGATAAAATGTACTTTAACAGCACTTTGAGGAATCGAGTTTTTATTAAAAAGACCGTTACGGTCTTATTAATAAAACACGATACTTTAAAACGTCGTTGAAACCCACTTTAAGATGACAGCTCTGTATGGAACTGTCACTTGATAGCAGGCAGCAGGCTTTAACTAAAACGGCGTTTTATTAATAAGACCGATATACTTAAAATATTGCTTAACAACTTTTTGCCAACAATTTCCTTGTACTTTCATTAGTTTACACTATTTTTATTTTTAATGCACTAACCCGTGCTAAAGAGGTTCGAAATTTCACTGATGCCGTGAGTCGCCCATTGGCTCAATTGGTAGAGCGCTGGTACGGATAGCCAGAGGTTGCGGGTTCGAATCCCGGCATGGGTGAAATTTTTAGCCTCTAAATAGGTTTTTAAATTTCATTAGTTTTTGTAAAAAATGTTATTCTTATACATTAATTGCAACACTAACGAAATGACGATGCATGAAAAGGCAGCACAGCTGTCATAACACAAAGTAAAAATGGTCAAAACAGTAACTTAAAATACTGTAAAGTGCATTCTAAAATCGGATTTGAAACGCACTTGACAAATAAAAAAATATTACTGTGTTTCTTATTTCTTTCTTTCATTAGCCATTTTTTTCTCTATACGGAATAATAAATTCACTTTGTAATATTATCGTCAACTTCCTTAATCATTCAACACGTTAGTCGTTATCAACCCTTATATGTCCCCACTGCTGGGGCACGGGTCTCTTCCTGCATCGCAGGAAGGTTAGGCCACGGGGGCCAAGTCCGGGTTGGTGGAGGATTGTGAGACAGTGGCGGGCCTCACTGTCAGAAGTTATCAAGCCGCCCATAAGGCCTCTGACATGGCTTAACGACTGCCATTATATGACAGCCGGCACCAACGGCTTAACGTGCCTTGCGAAGCACGGAAGCGCTCGGAAAAATGCCACTAGCGGTAGTCACGGGACGCTCACCCATCCCGTACCTGACCGCGCCTGTTGTTGCTTAACCAAGTGATTGATTCCAATCACTCGGTTCGCCTTGGCCACGAGCGCTTCAAAACATTATCACAATATCATCATATCCTTTAAAACAGGGGAGGGAGTCGCTGGATGCGATCGGCAAAAGATCGTGAAGCTTGAAAAACCATGAGGGAGGCTTATGTGCTGCAGTGGGCGTCAAATGACTGATGATGATGATGATGACAGGTAGACAATTGAAGTTGTTCGGGATTTGGTGCGCGTAGTGTGGCAGCTGGTCTGTCTAGAGAAAAGTGTTAAAGAAGAGGACTAAGCTGTCATTGTTACTTAGTTCTCGGCCATCACTACATCGTTGCTAGTTAGTCTGCCGTGATCTTTAAACATAACATAAAGATCTTTGCTATATTATTATAATTATTTATTATTATTTATTCATTTGCAATAATATAGAAAATATAAATATTCTCTTTTACACCTTTGTAAGTGTACTAGAACTAGGGCGTTGATCTTCTGTTCAGATGGTACATTTGTGCCGCTCCTCGCTAGTTATTCCGCGTGGTCGGTAATTTTGACAAATGAATGTGTTTCTCTTTCTTTCTATGGTACTTACTTACAAATGGGGTGTTGTCCCCTTCTGGTTGGGCTCTCAGCGGGATTGCCGAAGCGTTTGTGTTTCGGGGTTATTTTGATTTAATGGTGGGATGGCTGGGCTTTTGGCTGCCTCGTTGGTCCAGCGGTATCACGTCTGATTACCATGCAGGAGGTCGTGGGTTCTATTCTCACTGGGGACACCGTAAACTTGTACTTGTAGATTGCCTCAGTCTGGGTGTATTTCCATGTTTGTAATGCCCTTGCCTGGTTACCATAGCACAGGGTACCCTAGTTTAGGACCAGGACAAGTGATTGTGTTATCAGGTAGTTATTTATTTCATTTATGGAACGAAGGCGAAGGCAAAGGTTTGCTGGAAGAGAATGCTTCTTGCATTAAGCACGCACTTGTACATTTACTCATGTAATTAGTGCAATAAAGAATTAAAATAAATATTAATAAAGCGTCGATTTTTAATTCAAAAGGTATTTAGAGAATTTCTGAGACAAGAGATTGTGCAGTGCGGAAGTTATTCGTGTTGTAAAGGGTGGTTAAATTTTAAGGGCCGGTGTTGAATGTGAGCCACACCTAAACGTCAAGTTTTTTTCTGCATTTCATTTGACATCTCTCAATTTCAGACTAACTCAGTTTGAACCATGGAAAGATACACAATCGAGCAACGCGTTAAAGTTATTCAGGCTTATTATGATGAACATTATGCCTAAAGACTTGCATTCACACGCTTAAAAGATGCAATTGACTCAAGAACTAAAGCAGACCCCGGTTGGCTCAAACTTTTGCATGATTTTTCCGATTGTACGTACATTTGGACGATTAAATTGACCGAAAAAAAACACTAATTCAAATTCAAATCAATTTATTTCAACGTAAAGAATTTACATTCTGTTTGCTGAATGTCAATGTATAATGTAAGCCGCCGCCTTCGGGCCGTATTGTAGTGGAGAAAAAGACAGCGAAAAAAAAACTCCACTCTGACCATCTTTTCTCAAATCATCTTAAAACCAAATACATCAGTTGCCATATGTAAACATAATAAGATTTCATGATTGTCATTAACAACCCTAAATGCCAAAGTATTAATCAAATGTCTCACAATAATAGGGGAAAACATAAGTGCTGCGGCTGGACACACGGACAGCAAAGTGCACGATATCCATTTTGATTTGAACGCCCATTTTCATAATAAGCCTGAATAGTTTTAACGCCTTGCTCGATTGTGTATCTTTCCATGGTTCAAATTGAGTTAGTCTGAAATTGAGAAATGTCAAATGAAATGCAGAAAAAACTAGACGTTTAGGTGTGGTTCACATACAACATCGGCCCTTACAATTTAACCACCCTTTAGCTGAGCGGCTGCTACCAGTCCGGTGGCCTGACGACATTGTGATACCGGCTGGAAATTATTGGCGAGACTAGCGAAGGTCCAGGGTGGCGAGTCTCTAAAATGCATAGTTGTTCAATAGAGTCATATTAGCCCGGTAATGATCGTTTCATACACACTATCGGTAGTCTCGTCACTGCAATGGTATGATCCGTGCTACTTAACTTGGCGCCTCGCGCGATTCGATCTTCTTCGCGAGAGATGCCTATTTAATTTCCGCGGGTTATACCCCTGGAATGACATTGTACGGCTATTGCTTTGAAGACTACCAAATTGAGGCAAACAACAACCATTGTCATGCTTATATCATTCTACTGGAAAACTATGTAAGTAATAGGACTCTAGAACCAGTTGGATTGGTGTGAAGGAGAAGTGCCCTATGCCCAAAAGTGGTTTTTGTTTACGGGCTCTTTAGATACACAAATAGCCGAGAGGGTGCTAAAAGTACGGGACAAGCTTCAAGGTAGAGTTCAAAAACATACTGCAGTAAATCTTAGCGAGGAAGCGGGATGTGACATAGAATTCTTTGAACTTGGGGCACATTAAAAAATTATTAAACCTTGCTTTTAGTTATTTTACCTAAACATCGCAAACTCATCCCGACTAGTGACTGAACTGATTGTTCCCTTTCTTCGTTATAAACCCTTGTATGTCCCCACTGCTGGGGCACGGGTCTCTTCTTGCATCGCAGGAAGGTTAGGCCAAGTCCGGGTTGGTTCCCTTTCTTACCAACCAATAAGCAGTGGCGTAACTACAGCACCATCTGAGCCTGTGACAAATGCATGAGATGTGTAATATGATGCAACGTTGTTATTAAACCAATGGATGCATTGTAAATTCCTTTGATTCCTTTTCTTATGAATGATTTGAAATCTTGTTAATATATTTTAATTCATGTATGGTCTTCGTGAAGCGCTCGTAGCTTAGGCGAACAGAGTGATTGGAATCAATCACTTGGTTAAGCAACAACAGGCGCGGTCAGGTACAGGATGGGTGAGCGTCCCGTGACTACCGCTAGTGGCATTTTTCCAAGCGCTTCCGTGCTTCGCAAGGCACTTAAGCCGTTAGTGCCTGTCATATAATGGCAGACGTTAAGCCATGTCAGAGGCCTTATGGGCGGCTTGATAACTTCTGACAGTAAGGCCCGCCACTGTCTTACAATCCTCCACCAACCCAGACCCGGACAGGAAGAGACCCGTGCCCCAGCAGTGGGGACATACAAGGGTTGATAACGATGGTCTTCATTTGTAGTATTATAGTCTTACTGTAGGTATCTGTATAAAATATAAGTACACTTTTTTTTTACGAAATTTCGTGAATAATGTGTGGTTTTATCGGAGCTCGGGGGCCTCTTGGACTGGGGTCCCCCAACGGGTTGGGGCCCGGGCTTTAAGCCAGCCCTGCCATCCTATAGCCATTGCCAACAAGTTTACGACTATAGTTACTTTATAACATATTTTAAACTTTCGCGACTTGTACACATAGGATCCGGTCATAAAGATGTGTCCGAGTGGAAAAAAGTCGCATGTCTTATCGTCCGACATTGTCAGTGTAGTGTGTCGCAACCCTAATAGTGCTTTGTGATAGCTGATTGAGGGTAGTCTGAAACCTCATCAGCCGAAGATGCAAACGGGTGCCAGCCATCAGTCTTCCCGTGACCACGATGACTGTAACGTCGTCGAAACGTCGAGGTAAAATATCAATAAATTTTTCGATTCGAAATTCGAAATTCGATTAAGCCCCGAAAATATTCGAACTATAGTTACTTTTTAATTCGACATAAACATCGTCACATCAATTTCATAGACCGCAGCGGTGGCAGCGGAGCGGTGGAACGTCGGCTTCTCATTCAGGAGCTCCTGGGTTCGAATCCCGGTATGAAGCAATGACTTTGTTTTCTAAGTTACGTACATTCGTGAATTATCCGTAAGGAAACATTGGCCTGTTGCATCTACGTAATGAGATGATTCATACAACGTTCAGTGGCTCACTAGATGGGTGAATGGACCACTCGGATGCTGTAGTACCTGGGACTTGGTTTTATAGATGGTGAAGCCTTGCCCAGCACCTATACCATCCAGACAGCTTAGTCGGCCTAGCCCACAGGAAAGACTAGTCAACACGTGTGGAGCCAACCAACATCGAAGTAGTGTGAAGGAAAATATCGTGAGGAAACCTGAGTGTCTGACGTGGTGGAAGCCTAACATAACTCAGAGCTTGAAACTGCCAATCGCGCGTTTCTCGCTCTGGGAGAAGGCCTGTGCCCTACAGTGGAACGTAAATAGGCTGCATTATTACATCAGCTTTGTAAAGTTCAGGACTTCTCACGAAAAACAAGAAATCATAACCCAAAACGTTGGCAAAAATAATTCAATCACCCGTAGCGCGGCGACCTGCGACCACCCCTGCCCCGACCCCCTTAGAGAGGTCGTTAAACAAACAATGTAGGACATTGTGAGGGCACTGTGCGCTCCCCAGCGGGCAGTTATTGTACAAATATGGCTGATTCGGGGAATCCCGCGGCAGACGCTTAAAAGTTGCGGAAAAAAGCGCGCGCTCCGGTGCGCGGCCCGATTGGATTGTGTGTCTGCATGATAGGGTTAGCGGTAGGGTTGGCGACTGAGATACTTTAAATCAACTGACCCTTAGCCACTGTAATAGTTCCCACCATATATTTAATCTTACTTTACCTTACCTCGAACCTTTATCGCTCGAAGCGCTCGTGGCCTAACCGAACCGAGTAATTGGAATCAATTACTTGAGTGAAGCAACAACAGGCGCGGTCAGGTGCAGGATGGGTGACCGTCCCGTGACTACCGCTAGTGGCATTTTTTCCGAGCGCTTCCGTGCTTCGCAAGGCACGCTAAGCCGGCACCGGCTGCCATGTAATCGCAGTCGTTAAGCCATGTCAGAGGCCTTGTGGGCGGCTTGATAATTTATGTCAGTAAGGCCCGCCACTGTCTTACAATCCTCCAACAACACGGACTTGGCCCCCGTGGTGGAGTATGGCGTAACCTTCCTCCGATGCAAGAAGAGACCCGTGCCCCAGCAGTGGGGACATACATGGGTTGATATCGAACCTTTAACACTTTTAAATAAAGTCCGAAACTAAAGAACTTACAGATCTTATTTATAAAAAATGATTCCTGCGCAGATACAGATTAAATAATTGGTGGTTTCCGTCTTTCCCATTACCACACACTATTATTTAAGCTGCACATGAGGAGTGTTTTTAGAGATCTTGTTTTATAAATAAGACCGTAGTGGTGTTACGATTCCCTTCAAACACTCCAAACACGCCGTATAAAAAGTCTGTGGTAGAGAATTTACAAAGGAAAGGCACAGACTAGGATTGTTGAGGAACTTGTTATGAAGAAGAGGAATTATTAAAATCGATTTTGAGGAATAGGATGAGGAACCACAAGAATATGAGGAAATTCCTCATTTTGAGGCAGAGGAATTCTCATCAATCTTAGCACAGACTCTTCATATGGCGAACATGAAGCGTTTTAAGGGAATCGTGTTTTTTGGGTATTAAGATAAGATAAGAATATACAGAGACAATAATTACAAAATACGAGGTACAATTTGTGGCCTTATTGCTGAAAGCAATTTCTTCCATGGAAATATCGCGATGCTTACCTATGCATAGTTATATATTAAACGGTTATAATCGCGATTATTTGTAAGGTCAAACCTAATTGCGCGCATGCATGTATGCTAAGTTGTTACCAACTTTTTTTCTTGCCACGGAGGCACAAGCATTTGTATGAAAGTTACTGTCTTTCTACTCTTAAATCTTCAATATGGTTTACATCTTTCCCATAATTGTGTTATTTTTTTATGTGTGTGCATTTGTGGCAATTTAAATAAATGTTTTCTTTCTCTGGCTATCCGTGCCAGCACTCCTCCAACTGAGCTAATGGGCGACTCACCGGCATCAGTGAAATTTCGAACCACTTTACAATACTCTCTGTATTACGTACAGGCAGCGACATCTGGCTGAAGTAATTTGCATCACTTGCAGCCCCGAGCAACTTACTTTGCAGTTAGGTTTTACATCGGAATGATATTCAAAACCTACACAGACCTACACAGCCTCTAAACAGGTTTTTAAAAAGGCTCCTTATTTTGTTCATGAGGTTTTGTTACACCCTGTTATACCTGTTATCTTGGCAGCATGAATTAAAAACAGTATAAGCCCCAGCGGCAGCCCTACACACTAAACCCTCACTCGTTGTTATTAATAACGATAGCATATTACAATTCAATTTGAACGGGCCGGCCTCACTCGGTGTAATCCTGCCTTTAGCTCACAAACTTGCACTCGCCTTCCCCGCCGCCCTTATCACTTGGAGTTAGGGCTGATTCTGCTTTGCTTTCTGGAAGAGTAAAGTTGGCATCCCACACGTAATCCGCGCAACAGACAAACTGTACAATTATATTAAAAGCCGACATGAAAATTTCGCGCAAATCGCTGCAAACAATCGTCGTCTAATGGCATTGTCGGATTGCGGATCGGAGGTGGAATTGTCGAATTATCCGCGATTGGATTTGTTGGTTTTGTCGCGCAAGCGTTCGTCTCGAATTGGTTGGCTCGTTTTCTTTTCAGAGTTTGATGATTTTAACATTTCCACCGTTATTGCTGCCTACGTGTGCCATTAAAGAAACGATCTAAAATCAGCAGCCAAATATCGTGGGCTCTTGCTCTAAGTGAACAGAGTGCACAGCCTCCTTCAAAACACTTATAATTATATATAACTTACCGGTAGAGCATGGTATAAATTCTTTATTTTGTAACTGGGTCACCAGTGAACAAGTACCGCCTAAAAACCAGAACGACCGTAAAAAACAGCTTAACACAACAAAGTAATCCGAAGTTTTAAAAATCTATTTAGAGGCTAAAATTTCCACCCATGCCGGGATTTGAATCCGCGACCTCTGGCTAGCGGTGCCAGCGCTCTTTCCAACTGAGCTAATGGGCGACTCACCGGCATCAGTGAAAATTCGAACCTCTTTACAATATTCACTGTATTACGTACAATCCGAAGTGTTTTAAATCCTAAACAAAATAATGTAATATATAAATTTTAGCTGATATTCCTTTAACATAACATAACATTTACATACAGGCACATACATTGCTTCTGACCCCACACTAGGATACCCTGTGTCGTGGGAACCAGGAACAACGACATCACAAACTTGTAAACATCCAAGACCTGGGGTATTATTTATTTGTCTCCAACCGGGATTCGAACCCGGGACCTCTTGCATGGTAGGCATGGCGCTACCGCTACGCCACCGAGGTCGTAGAGGTTCGGTTTTACCTAGTTTTCTCCTAAACCAACTTAACCTAACAAAAAAAACCATCGAATCGTTTTCGTATTTTTTGTCAGATTTGACTTGAAGAGAAGCATTTTGCATAAATAATTTTCGACTTAAATATTTACGAAATTTAATTTTGAGAAAATAAGAAAAGCTGGCCCTACCACCATGTGGGCTAAAGCTAGGAATAAAGCGAGATTCAGGAGTAAGTACCTAAATACTACTTTGCTCTCTTCTTCTTCTTCAGGCTATAGTATGTACCTAGTCCACTGCTGGACATAGCCCTCCCCTAATGAGCACCATAGCGCCCTGTCTTCAGCTTGCCGCATCCAGAACCCGTTTAATATATAACTATGTATGAGTATCGCGAATCGTTAAGAAATATAAGTCACCACTGTTACTAACATTGTATGGGCATTGCCTAAAACAAATAAATACAATACGTCAACGAATTCGAAGACCGTCTAGCAAGACATCCTATTTACTTACGTACTCATACTTACAAGAGAACGATGTTCACGGTACAGGGAGTCCCTGTATTGGTACTGCTCATGTAATCGGTTTATCCTAAGTAATACCATTTGACGGTCTGTCGGACTTTACGCCATGCGTTGTACGGGGAGCCACAGTTTCAGCTGACTCGCGGTGGACTTTATTTCCTGCTGGATAAGAGCGTGAATGAAAGTGAATCTTCGGTCGTTGGTGTGGTGCTCAGCAGAATTTGTTCTGGGTTTTGTTGTCATTGTTCGGCCTTTGTTTCTACTGTAGTGAGAAATGCTAGCTAGTAGAGAGCAAAGTGGAGATACTTAGGTAGGTTCTCCTGAGTAAAAGTTTTTTTTTATTCATACATAGGTATATGTTAAACGATTATTTATTAGGTAAAACTATCCGTACGTAGGGAATTAAAGTAATTACTTTTTATCTAATAAATAATTGCGATAAAACCTGTTTAATACATAACTATGTATGAGCGAGTCTTTAAGTAATTCTAACATAGTTTATCCAATGTATAAAAACAATTATAAATAAATATAAATATAAATAAATATTCACGGACAAATTGCTGTATTCTTGCAACAAAAACGACCGTTTAATATACAACTATGGTGACTATGGTGATATGGTGACTTATTCTACTAGTATATTAGTGAATATTTATATGTACACAATAAAAATATATTTACATTACTCAGTCCCTGGTTCCCGGGTTGGAGAGTCGCTGGATGCGGACGGTACAGTACTACACATCATAAAAGTCCCTTCGGGAATCTTCGTTCGCGCAGACTAGGAAGAAGTTTAACGAAAGTACCCGAAGCCAGAAGTACATTCAACATGATCTTTAACCGATACGGTTAAGGTGCAGAATTGATTGCCGCAGTAGCGCTACCTATTTCGCTCACGCTAATATTGCCAAACTAATAGTCACCTGCGTCGATGACGTTGAATCAACCAATAGCAACAAAGGCGCGCGGCCTGCCATAAAATGAAACTATCTTATTAGTCGATCAACTTGCCGCACATCCAAAATTTGGTCATCTGCGCAGGTACATCCGCGAGACTTCTTTCCTGTTTAGCACTGTACAAAACTGTGAAGCATGGAAAACCATGAGGGAGGCCTATGTCCTGCAGTGGGCTTCAAATAGCTGATGATAATGATTTCGCAGTATCAGCCAGCTTCATTACTTGTCGGCATTACGTGCATCGACACCCAGTGGCGCTGTGCCGCTGTATTGTTGTCCGTGGGTTCAATAAGAAAGCGATGAAATGTCATTAAAGAATTGGACAATTCCTTTCTCTTTTTGCGTGCCCCAGCTCACTGCTGGGGTCTCGTTAGCTAGGCCATATTCCACCATCGGGGCCAAGTCCGAGTTGATGGAGGTTTGTAAGACAGTGTTGGGTCTTACTGTCTGAAGTTATCGAGCCGCCCATAAGGCCTCTGACATAGCTTAACGACTGCCATTATATTGACAGCTGGAGCCAACGGCCACCCATCCTGCACCTGACCGCGCCTGTTGTTGCTTAACTCAAGTGATTGATTCCAATCATTCGGTTCGACTAGGGCACGAGCGCTTCCACATTATCCCACAGGATTCTATTTCTATGTGCAAGAGTTACCGCACGTTCAACAGTACATCAACCCATGCACGCACGCACTCTTATTGGGCACGTTACGGGTGACTCTGCAACGAGAATGTAAAGGTTGATTTGCCGACGACTGTACTCACAGCAACCACGTAACTAACCAGGTACATCATAATCAAGACAATTATGTCCCCACCGAGAGGCACGGGTCTCTTTCCTGAGGAAGGTATAGGCCACACTCCACCATGGGGGCTAAGTCCGGATTGGTGGAGGCTTGGAAGACTAGTGGCTGGTCTTACTGTCAGAAGTTTTCAAGCCACCCTAAGGACCCTGACTTGGCTTAACGACTGCCATTTATCGACGGCATCCGGCCCCAACTGTTTAACGTGCCTTGCGAAACATGAAACCGCTCGGAAAAATGCCATTATCGTTAGTCATAGACTGTTTACCCATCCATGCACTGAACGCGCCCCATGTTGCTTTTATTTCTAATTATTTTCTGGTGTGTACAATAAAGAATATTCTTATCTTATCTTAAACTTCGTGATAGTTTTTTTTATCACTTAGGCAGCCGGGGCTACGAGCGATTCAGAGTACATATAACAATAACAATTACCAAGTACTTGCACCCTCGCGGTAAATCCTCGGCGCTATTTTAATTGAAAGTGGCGCGGCGGCGGCCGGGCGGTCGGGCGGTCGGGCGGAAAGTTAAAACTACCCCCCACTCGTGTTTTAGAGGATAGTGGTAGTGGTTTATGTGTTTATTACTACTTTTGTGTAAAGGCCACTTGGTGCCAAAAAGGCTACTATAACATTACAGATTATTTGAATGACAATGATGTCTGGAATTAAAACCAGTACAATGCACGAGTTCTATGTTTTATAATAATTATGTAAACTCTGTTAATAAGGAAGTAAGGACTTTAATAAGACTAAGTTTGGAGATTTTTTTGTCTATTTTTTCTCCAAAACGATCTAGATTTTGAAATGGACACCTAGTTTGTACGTTTTTACGCTACTTTCAATAAAACCTTTTAATTTCCTTTTATTTCACAATGATGTCTGGAATTAATGCCAGTTCAATGCAAAATTGTACTGTTTTAGTATAACAAATAAACTTTGTTGATTAAGCATCAAAAGACTCTGGAAAGGCTTATGTTTGGAGTTTTTTTTTATCCATTTTTCAGATGTTTTATACCATAACATTAAACTTGTCTGAAAAGAATATAGAAAAAAAACATGTTATAATATCAAAAGTGTTTTTCTTGAAATTTACTTATTGTGGGTTTAAATGTTTTGAATTGAACTGGACAGTGTTATGCTCAACAGTACCTATCCAATTTTATTCATGCGAGTATTAAAATGTAACGGCCTTATTTACGAAAACACAATTCCTTAAAAACCTCCCTTCAATAGTCTGTGGTGATGATTTTACAGGAAAGACGTACGGAACTACAGATTAAATAATACGCCTCTGCAAATGCCCAGAGGAGTAATTTAGTTGAATCGTGTTTTTATAAAGCCAGCAGTGTATAAGTACTTAATAATCGTCAAAGTTACATTTTTCAGATGTAATACATTATGCGGAGGAAATATCAACAAAGAAACACTATAATTATCCCCCTACTTCGTCAATCATTGAAGAAACATCCACCATTACTTTACCTTTCTTGACTTCCACCTTGTCAAAGTGATTATCAACCTTTAACAACATCGATACTCGATGTTATTCTGAACCAACAACCTGGTCGCGGTTTTAATTACTTCGTCCATTACGATCGAGTGGAAGCGGACACCGCAGGCGGGCCTACTTCATTAACTAATCGAGTCAACGTTGCTCACTGGGAGGTACTCAGGACTGGGCCCAGGGGGCACTGCGAGAGCTTTTTTCTATTACTGTGTAGTTATCCAAATTTTGGTCACGGTATGCAAGTATTATCGGAAGCGCTCGTTGCCTAGTCGAATCGAGTGATTGGAATCAATTACTTGAGTTAAGCGACAACAGGCGCGGTCAGGTTCAGGATGGGTGACCGTCCCGTGACTATCGCTAGTAGTATTTTTCCGAGCGCTTCCGTGCTTCGCAGGGCACGCTAAGCCGTTGGCGCCGGCTGTAATGTAATAGCAAAAGTTTAGACATGTCAGAAGCCTTATGAGCGGCTTGACAACTTCTGTCAGTAAGGTCCGCCACTGTCTTACAATTCTTCACCAACCCGGACTTGGCCCCCGTGCTGGAGTATGGCCTAGCCATCGAAAAGACCAGTGCCCCAGCAGGGGGACATACAAGGGCGAATATCGTATAAACGTATTAACTATTGTACAGGTAAGCAAAGGTTTTGATAAAGTCCAGTTAACGTACGAAGGAACTATATTCTAGACACGACTTACATGTAATTTACATGCGTCTAATAAATACGGATTAAACGGCTGGAGCTGGAGAACACTTTTAGGATACTTCAGCTCCAGGGTCGACTAACTACGGGCGCTTAGAATCTGCTAACTAAGTGCAACACATTACACTAGAGAGATAAGTGAAAGAAGAAAACCCCAAGCCTATCAGAGTCTGGCCTACGCATTTTAAATTTGTTTTTGTGTGAATTATTGTCATTCTTTATAATTATTACTCACTATCCACGAGGTTTAACAGCAACACCTATGGAAAAAAACATACCATAAAAGCAAAATAATCTTATTTGTGCTTGAGCAAAATTGAGTATCATTAATTTGATATTGGTATTATTAGCGTTTTTAGAACCTACTGACTAGAACCTAGTGCCAGTAAGCATTTAGCTAAACCAGTTCTTTTATTTACTACAAATTATTATAAAGCACGATTCCACCTCATGAGATAAGATAACGTTTAGCAGTGGGATAGATCAGCGCGCGTGTTAGCGCGGAAAAATGGAAAGCCCGAATTATATATATTAGTTATATTTACTACAAATTAGATAATAAAAAGGACAATAAAATAGAAAATCCCGGCTGGGAACAAAATAGGGTATCCTAGTGTGGGGCCAGAAGCAATGTATGTGCTTGTATGTAAATGTTATGTTATATTATAAATCGATCCAGGTCGCTACTCCGTTGCTATGCCAGTCTTATAATATTTTCACAGCAACGGGGTTGCCAGATCTGTCGCTAAAAGCCCGATCTTACCTAAATGCGGCCCTGTTTGGTCCTACCCACTTTACCGGTCACGTTGCTACTTTTAATAGTCACCATTACATCACCGTCGCGATTGAGTTACATACTCTACGGCTTAATCGAATTACGATAGCTATATTTAACGGTAACGCTTGACGTATGGTTAACGTGTACAAAGATATCGACCCGAGTTGGTTCTGTGTTTATGACTGAGGAACAGTTTCTGAATTGAGAATTTCGCTAAGTAAATACTTAACTGTAGTTCTGTCTCTTCAAATTTCTCAGCAAAGAGCGTGACAGAACGTCACTTAAGTATTTACTTAGTGGAATTCTCAATTCAGAAACCGGCCCATAAAGCCAGAAGCGCGGTTCAAAAAGTGTGTAAAAAGTTAAAAAGCACTTTGTTTTAAGAACCTATTTAGAGGCTAAAAGTTCCATTCCACGCGACCTCCGGCTATCCGTGCCAGCGCTCTTCCAATGAGCTAATGGGCGACTCACCGGCATTAGTGAAATTTCGAACTTTCTTTACAATACTCTCTGTATTACGTACACCTCTAAATAGGGTTTTAAAATTGTCCTTAGAACGGGTTAGTGCATTAAAATTAATAATATAAAGCATTTTGTGCCAAAATGGTTACTATAACATCATAGATTATTTAGACGACAAAGTGTCTGTAGTTAAAGATATTTTCAAAGCATTAGTTCTAGGTTCTGAAATAATAGTATTTTAAAAGACTTAAAAATTTTGTTTTTCCATAGATGGTTTATGCAGCGTCGTATTCACGTTAGGCCGTTGGCCTTATGAGCGGCTTGATAACTTCTGACGGTAAGGCCCGCCACTGCCTTACAATCTCCACAAACCCGGACTTCGTCCCCGTGGTGGAGTATGGCCTAACCTTCCTGCGATGCAGGAAGAGACACGTGCCCCAACAGTGGGGACATGCAAGGGTTGATATCGATGCAGCGTCCAGTGGCACCTTCACGGGACAACTGCGACGACGCATTGCCTGGGACATTGTTTTTAGATGGAGTAGACTGGCCCAGCACCGTGCTAACCATACTACCATACTAACAGGTAAGTCGGCCTAGCTCAAAGGAAAGCAAATGAGACCAGTTAAACAAGTTAGTTAAGAAAGATTATTATACTAATTTTATTTTTAATGCACTAACCCATGCTAAGGACAAATTTAAAAACCTATTTAGAGGTTAAAAATTTCACCCATGCCGGGATTCGAACCCGCAACCTCTGGCTAAACATCTGGCTCTGGTTAAGCCAGATGTCGCTGCCTGTACGTAATACAGAGAATAGTGTAAAGAGGTTCGAAATTTCACTGATGCCGGTGAGTCGCCCATTGGCTCAATTGGTAGAGCCCTGGCACGGATAGCCAGAGGTTGCGGGTTCGAATCCCGGCATAGGTGAAATTTTTAGCCTCTAAATAGGGTTTTAAGAAAGATTAGAATAGAACTTCTTCTTCTTCAGGCTATATTAGTCCACTGCTGGACATAGCCCTCCCCTAATGAGCGCCATAGCGCAAGGTTGTGCCATCATTGGGGGTTAATGCCCATAATCCCCACGCTGGGCATGCGGGATAGAATATAACACTATTTGGTAAAAGTTCCTCCGGATGGCATCCAAAATCCCTTTAAACTATCTAAAACACTAGGAGATGTCGATGATCTACCATCTTTTAAACGTGATTTGCTTAATTTACTCCTATTAAAATGCTATTACGAAATTACTGAATTTCTGGATGATCGTGTATTCTAGGTCAGATGAAATGTATAACTGTGAAACTTAATGTTGACTTAGAGCCACTTGCACAAACCCGCAAATCCTGATTTAATACCATTTAAACCGGATCCTCAGTACAAAAACTATCAAAATGGTACTAAACCTAGATTTAAGTGAACTGCGCAAGTGGCCCTTATAATCCCAATTTAACTTACTAAATAATACACGTCGCCGGAGCCGCTGGAGTGAAGATGTGGTGCACGTGGTGGGTCCACTCTGGACCAGACTAACCGCAGATCGCCATGAATAGCATAAGATGGTGGCTTTCACCCAAAGTTGGGTACCCAAATTTGAGACCTAACATATTATGTAATTTTATATGATAATTGACATGTTATTAATGTCTAAATAATTTCTTTTCATTTAAATAGTTAAAATATGTCAATTTGGAAATAAAGGCTTTTAATTTACTATTTAATAAAATGCATGTTTTTTGTTTGAAACTTTCGATATTACACCAGATTGGTAAAATTACTTTAAAATATAATGTATTTAGAAACAACCCGGTACATGTAATGAATGACAGTAAATATATGATTGATTGAAAAAAGACAAACGGCCTCATGAATAAAAACACGATTCTACTACAACACTCCTAGAGTCGTCTTATTTAATCCGTGGTTGCGTCTTTTTCCTTGTAAAATCTCCTCCAAAGACGATGTAGGTATATCTTTATTCATATTTTCACCAACTACCCGTCTCACTTTTCCTTTAGCAACTCTCTAATGTATTAGTCCAGTTCATCCGAAGGTTGTCTGGAAGAGATCACTTTTAGTGATAAGGCCGCCGTCTGTACTCTTAGGTTAAGAAATATCTGTGTAATTTCCATTTTTATGTACAATAAAGTGTATCTCTCTCTCTCCATCGTAGGTCGTCTCATCATCGTCTTTACGAAATTGCTCTAAGCAATAAGGCCGCCAATTGTACTGTATATTTGTAATTATTATGTTTGTTTTTTCCTGGTGTACAATAAAGAATATTCTTATCTTATCTTATAAATAGCCACATAACAATATTGGGGCCGTAATGCTAAAAGCAATTTATTCCAGACAACCTTACCATGGAAAGTTGTTGAAATAAATTAGAAAGACAGGTAGCCATTGCAAATTTGAATGACTACATATAAGATGTTCCGGTGAGAAGTTATTTTTTTCAAAAATAATTTCAACAAAATCGTTTTTTTACTACGATGTACCAAGCTATTTTGCTAATAAAATGTTTAAGAAAAGCTCAAATCGGCTGATTGGGGCCGCGAGCTAAACTATGAATATGATATTTTGAATAGCACTGCAAAGTCAAAAGAAAAAAAAATATCCACTATAAAAACAAAACGTTTAATTAATGAACGACAAACCTGTTGGTTTCACAATTATAATATATTATGAGGAGAAGAAACTAACAACGAAACTCCACATTTAATCTTTTCAAAAGAGATTTTACTGAGACATTGCACTAGACATAATCGTCTCCGTTGACATTATTTTAATATCAGACTCTTTGTCTTCCAAACAATCGAATAATAAGCTTATTTGCACAGAGTAATTTAATTAACATATATTTTTGACCGCGTTGGTGGTAAGTCTAATATATCTTGGGGAATATTATTGTAGAACCGTAAACAATGCCACGTAAAAGATGTGAAGTCGAATCGAGCAAATGGGGCAAGTGACAATTTATGTTTATTCCTAGTATCAATCAATATTACGATGGCTTTTGGGGAAGCCCTTGCCCAGCAGTGGGACACAAACATAGAGGGTACGTAAGAGAAAGCACTAAAATAACAGTCAATAAGGAGGCAGAAAATAATCCGCCACAAACGAATAAATAACATAATGCCGAACACGTTTATGTTATTTATGGACGCCATCATTAATAGCAGCGGATGTTTCCCTACGAAATCCTCTGTTAATTGGCAAAAAAATGTAAAGAGAGGATTACAATATTATCAATTGCCCATTTTGATAAAAATCAACAGGAAATACCGTTTGCCAAAGTAATATCTGCTGTAATACTCCCGTATAAAGTCGATCTAACGTTATTATTTTTATAAATCAAATCTTCAGATTTTAAACAAGGTGAAACACGTCTTATTCGGTCGAGATAAAAGTGAATATCGACTGTTAATGCCAAGTTCACATGGGAAAGCCTCGTGCGCAATTAATCCTTTCATTGTATTTTTCTCCCTTTCATTGAGGAAGGTACCTGTCAATGAAAGCTACCGAATATACCACTAAGAAGTATTCGTTATTTTTCGAGTTGCTTGATTATATATTTTCTTGAATATCGAAGCTTCTACAGTATTGATGGTGTTACTTTTTTATATCAGTAAGCTTTTTTATTATGTAACTCAGCCAATGGTCGGCTATTTCGCATAATAAACAGCTATAATATCTAATTCATAACAGTCGATTAAAGAGCCTAAGCCGTTTACTCTACCATAAAGCCACGTGGCAGCACCACAACTGAGCATTAGGGGGCTCATTAACAGCGCACTATGCCTATAGGTACTTAGATTTTTATTCCGTAGAATTCTGATTATCTATCATTTCTTGACTTGACTTTTCTTATTGCTCTCAAGTGGGTCAAATATTTCCCTTTTCGGTGGAGAGCTTTTTTAATAATAATAATAATTTACATACAAGTTCACAAAACACAATCGTTTAGTAGCAACACTTATGAAATACTACAACAGAATACTACGGAATAAAAAATCTGAGTTAAGTACCTACGTTGGTTTGATGATGTAATTGTTTGGCAGGCTACTTCAGGGGCATTCAAAGTATATTATAATAATTTATGGCACAGAGAAACATGACACTAGAGCGGAAACCTAATAAAATAAATGTGCGTACAAAAGCAAGCTTTAGATGTGAGAGATGACTTCCAGCAAAGTCGAAGTGAAGCAAGGCCAAAGGACAAAAAATTAAGGACATTTTTCATGTAATATTGTATAGTTATGACGATACAATTGTGGATTTTATACTATTTTTATTTTTAATGCACTAACCCGTGCTAAGGACAAATTTAAAAACCTATTTAGAGGCTAAAAATTTCACCTATGCCGAGATTCGAACCCGCAACCTCTGGCTATCCGTGGCTATCCGTGGCACGGATAGCCAGAGGTTGCGGGTTCGAATCCCGGCATGGGTAAAATTTTTAGCCTCTAAATAGGTTTTTAAATTGTGGATTTGTTTAGTTTAAGTTAACTTTATAATTATTGTGCATGTGACATTTTTCTTTATTTAACTAATAAATCTTATGCTCAATAAAATGATTTTTTTAAGGCCAAAGTGAAGTAAAGTTTACTTTCTGATCCTCCAAAGTTTGGGAGACAAGTAGACAAGTCACAACTATAATGGGTGTGCATGACAAATAAAGTCGCTCCTTGTTATGCTTCAGTCACAAGAAGCCGTATTTAGACTTACCGTGTGTGGTTGGTATGTCTAAATAGAATAGAATACAAATTATTTATTTATTACACACAATCCAATTCTAACACAAAAATAACAAAAAAAAAAAAAATTAAAACTAAAATTTATCTGGATAATTGAACCCGCATGCCCAGCGTGGGGATTATGGGCATTATCCCCCAATGATGGCATAAACTTGCGCTATGGCGCTCATTAGGGGAGGGGCTATGTCCAGCAGTGGACTAATATAGCCTGAAGAAGAAGAAGAAGAATTAGCAGTCTTATAGACAGTTTCTCAAACACTGTTAATCTGTTTGTTTGGTTTATTGGTTTTTTTTGTTTGCACCTCGTCCAACTGACAGCTGCTAACTTGCTTGCTGCTTGTTAGACTGTTAGTGTACGAGAAACCGGGGGTAAAACAGAATGATTACCTAGTTAGATTAGAACTCTTTATTGTACACACCAGAAAATGAAATACTTTAAAAGGCTTACATAAGTTATGCCTACGTTAAGAATGCCTACTATCATCATCTTTAGATGATAACTTTCCAATTGTTTTGAAAACTTTGGTGCCTAATCGATATAACAAGTTACCGACAACTCAAAAGTTATAGCAAACAGCGGCGCGTGCGTGAAAACACTTCATTATGATGCTCGCAACGATAACGATAGTGCGGGATACAATGTAGAGATGGGTTACATTTGGTTTGCTGTAGTCGATAAAATACGTGTAGTCGATAGGTAAATAAGTTTAGTTTATCGACATCAAACACTGACAGCGGGAATGATTGAAACTTAAATGTTGTAATCTAGATCTTAAGCCAGCCAAGCCAGCCAGTTAAGTATCCTAATTTAGGAACAATACAATAATGTATAATTGTTGATATGTAAAAAAATATAATAAGTAAATTTTCGATTAAATTATTTATTATCAGTACAATTTGTTATGTAAATATAAATAATTAAATTAAACGAAGTATTAACAAAAAAATCTTTATCAAAAAAAATAAATAAGTAAGATTGTCTTGATGTGTATGTTAAATGTTTCGTGTGCAATAAAGTTTAATAGATTGAATTGATTGAAGATTTATGAAACCACTTACTTTACGTCTGCCTCGATAGCGCAGCGGTTTAGCACGCTGACTGTAAAACGGGAGGTCTCGGGTTCGATCCCCGGCCAGGTCAAACTAGGAAACGAACTTTTCTAGTTTTTCTCGGGTCTTGGATGTCATCTATGTATTTGTTGTATTAAATCTATCGTCGAGTTAGCACCTATAACACAAGTCATTTAGTTGTACTTAGTATAGGGCTATCGGGATCCGTGTAATATGTCCTAAAACATCGTTAACACAGTTAGCATACCTATATAAACATACACAATTGACAAAACCAGTGCCAAATAAATTGTTTAACCCATCCCTAGTTAACCCTTAAATCGTTCAATTGACGCGAGGGGCCAACCCTTTCCAGGCTAATGCCATAATTGAGGGTAAAATCTCTCAGCAGATGTTTATGACACGTTACGTTATTTTCGCAGATAATATTCAATTATTCAGTGTTATGGTTGTTTTTTTTGTTTGGGGAGTATCAAGCTGGGATTTGAAGTGTCGAGATGATAATCTTAGGAAGGGTTGAAAGGTCGTTTTAATGAAGTTATTGTATGAAACGATTTTTAATTGATGAACTATCGTTTCATTTTATAACATTTTGTTAAACAATTAATCGATATCAACCATTGAATGTCCCCACTACCGGTGCACGGGTCTCTTCCTGCATCGCAGGAAGGTTAGGCCATACTCCACCACCGGGACCAAGTCCGGATTAATGGAGGATTGTAAGACAGTGGCGGGACTTACTGTCAGAAGTTATCAAGCCGCCCATAATGCCTCTGACATGGCTTAACGACTGCCATTACATGACAGCCGGCACCAACGGCATAACGTGCATTGCAAAGCCAGGTGCAGGATGAGTGACCGTCATGGGACGGTCACTCCCATTGTTGCTTCACACAAGTGATTGATTCCAATCACTCGGTTCGACTAGGCCACGAACGCTTCGTTACAATAAGCGCTATAAAAGTGATAAAAACCAAAGCTAATTTTAAAAATACTACGGTTAATATGGCTTAACCTCACTCCTATTTTAGACTAACCAGTAAATCAATTTTTGTTTAAATGCAAATTCATGAGCAAAACATATGTAATAATAAAATTAATAAAATAAATTATCCACCGTAAAATATACGCAAACAAAATTATAGGTAACTAGACGTACATCACCGCAACAATAAACAATCCGTCCTAACCGAATTAACCGAACCGAGAACTGGCGCTCGCGCAATTAAAATTAACCGCCACCGTCAACATCATATTTGTAATTTCAATCACAAAATTAATTCAAGCGTCGGCCGCTTAAATAAATGTAGGAGCCTTCGTCCAATCGATAAGACTAGGGACGTTCCAGGCCAGCGGTAAATAAATTTTTAGATAGCCTCTGATTGGTGCGTTCGCCGGCCGGTGGGCGGGGCTTCGCTCAAGGGCGGAGCCTCCATTGGTTGCTGCAGTGAAGGCTGCAGGATGGCAGTATGAGGAGAATTGCAGGGTGGAACAGTTCACCCTTAAGTAAAGCGGTTTTTGTATTGCTTAAATGTTGGTACGCGCTTAGTTAACTATGTTCTGAGTTTTTGGTGATTTCTTTCACGGCTGCTCCTATTCGTGGTTCGGTGCAGAGCGGTTTTTGTGAAGGTGAGTGTGGTTACTTTTTGTGTGTGATTTTATATTCTTTACTATAAAAAAATACTTTTTCATGAAGGTGATTTAAATTTGTGTATATTTACAGAAAAAAAAAATTTTTTGCGTTATAAAAAATTCAACTAAAAAAATATATTAAGGACGCTGATCAAAATAACCAGATCTGTGTTTTTGTTTGTGTGGTAGGAAAATTATAGGTATATTTATGATCAATGAAATATGTGACGAGCGGATAATATTATATCCGCTCGTCACATATTTCTTTCATCAAATAAGCATGCACAATTAAATGATAAATGTTATAAAAATAATCTTATTAATAATATTTTGTTTCTAAATTGAGTCTTTGTATGATTCTTATTTAGTTTATATCAGTTTTGTAGCAAACTGGCAACGGCAAAAAACGAACTAATAATATATTTTTTTCTTAAAACAAAACGCGATAGTACGTATTAATAATTATTTCATTGTATGGTTATTTGAATAAATACTTTTATTTTACTTTATATTAGCTGTTTATTAACTCACCTAATGTCCTACGTAAGAGTAAACGCTACGCGCCGCGTAGCCGTGACTACGCTTCGCCGTAGAGCCTCTACGGCAAAGCTCGTCTTGTAGTGCTGCTACGAATTTCATACTTTCACTGATTTGAAGAAAAATTGTTTATTAATTGTTTAACTTTATTTTATAGGATGATATTGTTCAAATTAGGTTTTTCAAAAGTTAATTTGCAATTTTTAAACTTTTTTGACGAACGAAGGAGGTCACTTATATTATGGTGTTTTGCCACCCGTGCTTCTCTGTCTCGATGAGAGGAGGCATGTTCCTTACTATAAGACGTATTTAGTATGCATTGTTTAATTAAGATAAGACCGGCAATATTCACACATCTGAACATCTGAAAGTAATCTTTCAGATGTATTTAGTATTTAGGCTGCGTATTTTGGTTCTAAATCATAATTGATTTAGAACCAAAATACGCAGCCTAAATACTGTAAGGAACAGTTACTATAAGACGAATTTAGGCTGCATTGTTTAATTAAGATAAGTCCGGCAATATTAACACATCTGAATGTCTGAAAGATATATGATTTACAACCATACTAAAAAATAGCAATTAATCTGTGTAACGGAGGAGAATCGCAAAGAAAACAAAATTGCTACGCAGGAAAATTACTGGTCACAATTGAACACTATAGGGACAAAGACACTTAGAGATGTAATTTCCTGGGACATAACGGGAGATGTAATTTCCACGCCCGTTCTAGGTTAGGGTTCCGTAGTCGACAGTAGTTTCACCATGACAGTCCGTCAGTATGTCTGTCTGTCCGCGGCCTGGCTCAGAGACGTATAGTAATAGAATTGTAGAAAGCTGAAATTTGGAATAGACATACATATTAATCACTATGACATACAGAAGGTAGATTTAAATCATAAAACATATATTTATGTATGTACCCCACACATAAATATATCTTTATATAAGTGTAAAAAAAATTTGCAATCATGTACCTCCGTACCTCTTTTGTTATGTGAACTATATTTGTTAACTTTATTTTGTGCATGCAACCTGATATTAAAGGATTTCTTTACATTTCCACTTTTCCTCCTAGATTTTTCTCCTCCTCGTCCCTAGCGAACTTTTCCCACGCTGGAACGTGATATAGTAAATTATGTTATTCTAGACTTTTAGTCCGGATTTACTTACGGGTGTTGTTATATCGGAAAAGTCCGACCAGGTTTCGCTCCGATTCGTAGAGCTTAATCATGGTGAGCAGAGACGGAGCTCGCGTCGTCGGTTGCTTGTCTCACACTACGGGCAAGCGCGCGGCGCGCCCGCGCCGAAATAGGTGGGGCGGGTGCCGAAACTGGCTGCGGGGGATTCCCGCTGGCTTGCGCCGTAGCGCCTACTGCTTTCCCATCGTCAATGCCACTAGGCATGATGGTACAGACACAGCTCACGACATCTTCGTTCTTGCGGTGTCGATTTCGATATTCACTATCGCTGCACTTTCGTAGAACCGGTTTCCAGGCCGGCGGAAAATCCGGACTAAAAGTCTACAATGTGTTGTGCTTACGAAAGTTTTAGTTCAAAAATATGTTATTCTACTCAATACTCGACGTTGTCATACAAGTGAAAACTTTATAAATATATTTAGATGACGTCTGGGGCTCAGTTTATGCGATGCACAGTCATCGGCCTGAGCGCATCAGTTTATTACTTAAAAAAAGTACTCGTCAGATAGATAGATAGATAGTTAGATAGAGCCAGAGATGGGTAGTGGATCGAAAAAAAATCGATGGAAAAGTCCGAAAAATAAAGGATACTTTAAAAATTTTTAAAGCACAATATCTCCATAATGGTTAGACTTGGGATACCACATTACAGAATGAAATGTATCAGAAATGACCTGAATAATAACATCCTTTAATATTCAGTACGACTTTTCCTGTAGCCCTGTATATTTGTTTTACTATGTACAAGTACATACACAATACATTAAAAAAAACATGTGCAAGTAGGTGTTTTTGACACCACATTAATCAGATTCACTGTCGATACTAGGTTCAAAACCTCGTTCGCAATCGAAAAATTCAAAATTTTGTAAGCCTGAAGTTGATGGTTCTGGGCTAACAGTTCTATAAAAAAACACGAAACAATAAATATTATACCAAAAAAACGCTCGTGCGCACTCTAAGCAACAAAGTACTGGAGTGAGTGCTATGCCGTACGTTTTGTGCACGGCTGTGCAAGTGCGAGCGAGATCGACGATCGCTCACGCCCGGGGATTTCCGGCGCAAAGGATCATAAAAATGTTTAAATGTGCTTAGGTACTTAGGGCCACTTGCAGATCTCGCAAACTAGAGTTTAAGTCGAGCATTTGACACAATAGTGCATGGACGAACTGTCATAATCTCAACTTAAACTCCATTTAGGATACTGGCCCTTAGTACTGTGCGAGCGCAAGAGATAAAAACTAAACATCGAAGTGAAATCCCAAAGTAATATTGTATTGTATGGAGAATTTACTGTATATTTTTGCGTGCATAATTTCATAACGATACATGCAGCTTACAACTACAACGCCTTGCACATTATTCGTCGTATTCCGTATTACCTACTATTGAACGAAATCATTATGAACCGCGATAATGGGTTATAACGGGTGCATAACTGGGTCAAAACTGGATTATAACTCACCAGTGGTTTATAACCTGGGCCATTACCCATCTCTAGATAGAGTACACTTTATTGTACTTAAATAAGGAAATTACACAGATATTTCTTAAAAACCTATTTAGAAGCTAAAAATTCCACCCAGGCCGGACTCGTACCCGCGACCTCTGGCTAACCGTGCCAGCGCTCTCGCAACTGAGCTACGGCGACTACTGGCATCAGTGAAATTTCGAACCTCTTTCAAATACTCTCTGTATTACGTACAAATCTCTCAATAGGTTTTTAGCCTATAAATAGGTTTTTAAAATTGTCCTTAGCACGGGTTAGTGCATTAATAAGATTATAGATATTTCTTAAGCTAAGAGTATATACGGCGGCAATATCACTTTTGGTGACAATATCTCTTCCAAAATATCTTTGGATGGACTGGAGCAATACATTGGAGAAGAAAAAAGGTGTACAAACAAGTCCAATTATTTCAGGTGTATATGAATTATAGATGCTTAAGAAAGAAAGTTATTAATTCAAGGAAGAGGGTGGGTGCTCATGACCACACGGTTTACTTATAAGTAAACCGTGAAAATAAATAAAGGAAGAGGGTGGGTGCTCATGACCACACGGTTTACTTATTTTGTCACAACAATTTGATACAATATTAGTAGTTAATTAAACATGCGTCAGTCACGGCGCTACTTTACAAGTATATTCGTATAACTATGAACGATTATGAATGTGAACTTTGAGTAGATCTTCTGGTGTCACGCTGCTTGTTAGACTGGAGGCCCGCCCCCAGGGGCCTTCGCCCCGTAATTGAAAGACAAACAGGGGTGGCCGATTCGCAGCGAATTCATTATTTCTACATTAACTTGGCGCCGCGCTGATGTTCTGGCTTGCTGGCTCTGTTTGGATTACATTCTTGGGGGCTTTACAGGTACAGTTTTATGCTAGAATATGTTTTAGGTCTCTTCTACTAGTAACTAGAGTAACATTTTTCAATTCTTTACGTAATTATGTTTTTAGTTAGGTGTATTCGTGTCCTATTAGTGGATAAGAGCCTTTCATCTCTCTGTCGTAGGTAATCTAGGCAAAAAGGTTGAAAGGGTGTCCCATCGTACCCTCTTTGGTCGGCCGTCTTCGTAACGATCATTCAGTGACCATTTTCGCACATCTGTATGGGCCCATACGACTAGCTTGGTCTTTACAATGTTACCACAGCTTAGCGTCTTAAGTAGCTAGAACATAGGCGATTTTGGTGACAGTACGTATGACTTACTGAAGAAATGCTTGCGTTTCACCTGTGAAAAACGAGGCTAAGAAAAGTTTTGCCTTTGTGGAACAAACGAAATCATAGTCTGATTTCAACTTGATACTTAAAGTGGGCTTTTGACTATGGGGTGTCGTCGTCGTCGTCATCGTCGTCAGGCTATGCTAGTCCACTGCTGGACATAGCCCTCCCCTAAAGAGCGCCATGTTGTGCTATCATAGGGGGTAATGCCCATAATCCCCACGCTGGGCATGCGGATGGGATGGGATGTAATATAATATACAGGGCGTCCCAAAGTTATGGGCCATGAAGGGAAAGTACCTTAAATATTGCACATAGGGTATTTTGCTGAAAGAAGACCTTATGTTATTTTTAAAAGATAGTAATTCTGCATTCAAAGATTTTCTAAAAACTACTTGCCTTGTCTGGGAATCGAACCGACATAAATAAAAAAAAAAACCCCTACTTTTATGATGCCAATCGAAAAAATGGCCAAAAACTAATAACTCTTCTTAAGTAACATAGTATTTTAAAAGAAAGGAACAGCGTGAAATTAATCATTTTAATCAAATTAAAAACATACATGAAACTGCCGTAGTCAATTAAGTTGAAAATTAAAAATAACTTTGGGACGCCCTGTATTTGAGATATAATAAGTTATCGCTCGTCATACATTTTGTACGAGACCGGTTCACAATGTGCTATAATAATATTATAGCTATAAGTATGATGAGCGATAAATTATTGTATCTCAAGATGTAATATTCTATCTACTTACGAATGTTTTAGTTCAAATTTTGACACTATGGTGGGTCTATCATTACCTATCTACTTGATTGGCATTTGCCTGCAGCGGGCAAACAGCATTTTTTTTAGTATTGTTGCTTTATAGCGCTTTAGGATGTACCTGATACCACTTTCGCCGTGTCTCTTTTCTGTAGGTTTGATTTTAAAAAGCTATAAAACCATTCTGTTTTAAACTTCGCGATGCCGTTTTACAATATTTTCTTAGGCACAATAGTACATACAGGTAGAGGAAGATCGGGTAATGGGAGTCAGCGGGTAATGGTAGTCACCACCATATCTCCAAAAGTACTACTAATGCAACGGTCGTCTTAATTACCCGCACTTCAGTGCAATGGGAATCAAAACCTTTTTTTTTACTTCTCTATTTTCCAAAGATGATTATTATCAAATGATAGATTAATAAGTAAATTTTTTTATGAGGCGGTTACAATAAAGATTTGGTTGATTATAACTTTTTTATTTTAATTGTTGCTTTAGTGACTCCCATTAGCCCTTTCTACCCTCGTCGAACAACGCAATAAAGAAAATACAAAAAGAATTGCCAATCAGTGTTTCTGCAAATCCTTCGGCTTCTAATCAGTCCGAAGTTACAAAATTTCACGCGCCCACCAAATTCAACTTGGAAAATTGTTGTGACTTTTTCTTGCGAACAAAAAAAGCACATCGCCAAATTACGAACGCAAAAAAAAATGAAATTCAAAAAGATGACAAAGTATTTGCTTCAACTTACTTATAACAAAGTCAAGAATTCTCTCGACAAAGTTAATAAAAACAGACGCCCAAAGTAATTTTCATCGAATCAACCGTCGGAGATGACATCGCTGTAGAGATGGCGTATTCAATTACTTTTATGCCGCGTTTATATTGCTTTGTCTGCAACAGAAGTTAGCGTGGAAGCGTGAAAACTACGTTGCGTGAAAATATTTCTAGATTTGACAGATCAAATAGCGACTCTTTATAGTTAAAGAATAGTTTTTGCTGACAGATTCTTGTTGGATTGTACTTACTTCATTAAAAGGACTCTATACTAGAGCCGAGTTTCATAAATCTACAATTTGTAGTTTATTATAATAATTCGATGTGCATGACTTCCTACTTACTTACGAACAACAATAAACAACTGCGGTTTTAAAATCGACTTTGCCATTTACACGGAATTGTCATAGAAAAACCGTGAATTGTAGTTCTATGAAACAGGCCCCAGCTCATAACTCTAACGGAATGTTGCATGTTAACTGTTATATTTTTAAGTCTAAACTCATGATCGAAACTACGAAAACCATGAAACGATCGTAACCATGCCCCAGGCACTACAGCGTCGGAGTGGTCCCTTCACCCATCTAGTGTGATTGAGGATACCACTGGACGCTGAATAAATCATCTCATTACGTAGATACAAAAAGGCCAATCATCATCATCATGACCGAAACTAGACATTTTTTATCACCTCCGTCTCCTTACCTCAGAGCACCGCTTAAGAAGATTTTAAGCAGCATATTGCTGAAATGAGTTAAAATGATGAAATTCGCTGCAGCTGCAGTGCAAGCAGCAGGACAAAGCGGGACGAAATTAATGTAAACGGGTCGTTGCAAGTAAAACCGGGACAATTTGCATGTTTATAGCAACAGTGCTGTTGTGAAACTGGGGGAGTTAATAGGCGAAAAGTTAATGCCGTTGCAAGTTTAATGCTGGCTAGCATTATTATCTGAAATGTTTTTTTAACAAGTGCAGCTTTTAAGTAGTAACCTGTCTTTTTCGTTTAAAAAGACCGATTTGGCGGTGTTAGTGTTTTATAAATAAAATATTTCTTGAAAGCACTCCTCAGATACACTTGAAATAATCTGTGGTAAAGGGAGAAACGTAAAGTAATCAGAGATTCAAATAAATCTGAGGAGTGTTTCGGAGGAACGATATTACGATATCAACCCTTTAATGTCCCCACTGCTCGGGTCACAGGTCTCTTCCTGCATCGCAGGAATGTTAGGCCATATTCCACTACGGGGGCCAAGTCCGGATTTGTGGAGAATTGTAAGACAGTGGCGGACTTTACTGTCAGAAGTTATCAAGCCGCCCATAAGGCCTCTGACATGGCTTAACGACTGCCATTACATGACAGCCGGCACTGACGCCTTAACGTGCCTTGCGAAGCACAGAAACGCTCGGAAAAAATGCCACTAGCGATAGTCACGGGACGGTCGCCCGCCCTGCACCTGACCGCGCCTGTAGTTGCTTAACTCAACGATTGATTCCAATCACTCGGTTCAGCTAGGCCACGAGCGCTTCGGAGGAGGATCGAACTACCAGGGTATCAAGTATCCTATGTCTCAATTCAGATTTTTGTTTATATGCTAAGTTTCATGTGACGCCGTTCAGTCGTTATTGCGTGGTTGAGTAACAAACAACTTCACAAGCGTTCATAATTATAATATCAGTAGGATTACCTATAAACCAATCGCGATAAGAGTCGTTTACATAATTAAATGACCAACTGTCTGTCTAGCCGCTAAGGCTTTTTGCCACCAAGATAGAGTCGTGGGTTCGAGTCCTACAGGGGGCCGCTGAACAGCTTTTAGAATATACCTCGGGCTCTAGAGTAGGCTTCTGTTTTCGCCGAAAGCACACGAGTGTAATACTACTTCCTGCTCTGTATAAAACTTTTCTTCACTATTTTGAAAAGTTATGTAAAATTATAAATAACAATACGAAATAAACCTTAACGTATTGCAATATAATCGGTTTTGTGGTTGCTCAGTTGAGGTATATTCTAAAAGCTAACAGACTGTAAATTTGTACAAGTGGTCTAAGTCTGGGTATTTTTTCATTTTTGTGACGTCATTGCCTGGTGAACATAGTACAGTTTAGGGCTAAGCCCTAGATTTTGTTAATGCATTGTAGTAAAATTACAACTACCACGGCGATTAATTTCATTGCTGCATTAAGTCTAAGCCGCAACAAGTATCACACCTTCTAGGCACCATTGGTCAAAAACCTGTCACGTGACCCGTCAATTATTGTATTATTTGGAAGTTATTACTTAGTTAGTTGGTTAGACCTGAGATTTCCGCACTTAGCCTCATTGTTGGGCCATTGTACGTGGCAAGCGCTGAGGTACGTTAACACTTCAGACACTAGGGTTTCCTTACGATGTTTTACTTCGCCGTCAGCGAATAGTATTTGCTACTATAATTTCACAAATGTACATAACTTAGAAAACAAAGTCATTGGTACATGCCGGGGTTCGAACCCACGACCTCCCGATTGAGAAGCCGGCGTTCTACACCGCTCCGCTCCCACCGCAAGTTATTACTTATATGAATATCGAAACACACAAACTATTACACTCATGAGTACAATAAATCAATCTCAGCGTCGAAAATCTTTCAAATATCCAAACAACGAAGGTTTCACGTTAATCGCGTTGTTAGTTTCAATGAAGATAATTACTTAATTAATCCTAAAATCATACTGATCCCACTTTGTCCATAAGCCCGCCCCCGCACAGATTATTAAATCCTCGAGCCAAACAATGGGTACACTGGTGCTTAGTTACCAATTCAATTGTACGAAAAACTCCGCCAGCATTCCGACTTATGTCAACACTGAATCCGCTATTGTCAAAGGAGACAATGGGTATCTTTTGGCGAGAAGTGAACTGGGGCTGCGTTCGCTATCGGCGGTTTTCCATCCGACAATGACGATGATTGCACGATATATTTTTTTCATACAAGAACGCCACTATGATGTCATCGTGTGATGATGATATAGATGTCGCTGCCTGTACGTAATACAGAGAATATTGTAGAGGTTCGAAATTTCACTGATGCCTGTGAGTCGCCCTATAGCTCAGTTGGAAAGAGCGCTGGCACGGATAGCCAGAGGTCGCGGGCTCGAATCCCGGTAGGTGGAATTTTTAGCCTCTAAATAGGTTTTTAAATTGTCCTTAGCACGGGTTAGTGCTTATACTATTTTTATTTTTAATGCACTAACCCGTGCTAAGGACAAATTCATGTGGGTACAGTGATATCGTTCCGATGTGAAACCTAACTGCAAAGTAGGTGGTCGGGGCTGTAAGTGATGCAATTTGCTTAAGCCAGATGTCGCTGCCTGTACGTAATACAGAGAATAGTGTAAAGAGGTTCGAAATTTTACTGATGCCGTGAGTCGCCCATTGGCTCAATTGGTAGAGCGCTGGCACGGATAGCCAGAGGTTGCGGGTTCGAATCCCGGCATGGGTGAAATTTTTAGCCTCTAATTAGGTGTTTAAACGGGTTAGTGCATTAAAAAATGTAGTTATATATAACGCCACTATGTACCAATGGTTTCTTCTTCTTCTTCAGACTATATTATGTAGCCCACTTCTGGAAATAGCCCTCCCCTAATGAGCGCCATAGCGCCCTGTCCTCAGCTTGCCGCATCCAGCATCTGCCGGCAGTTTTTCGCAGATCGTCATCCCACCTGGTCGGAGGGAATGAACATCGAATTGTCATAAAAAAACTACGAATAGTACCTTTCAAACTTAAAAAAAAATTAAGTACCTATAGTACATTCGTCGGAGGTCGAATGTACTATACGGTCGGGGGGCGTCCTTCACTACGTTTGCCGATGCACCAATAGTTTAAATAAGCTTATATAAATATTCGAGATCGGCGGTAGCCCAGTTGGTAGAATAATGGACTTGGAAGCGAGAGACCCAGGTTCGATTCCCAGTGCGGGCATGTGCCAATGACTTTGTTTTCTAAGTTATGGACATTTGTGAAGTCATAGTAGCAATACCACTCGCTAAAGGTGAAGGAGAACATCATGAGGAAACCTGAGTGTTGAGGAGTTCAAATACCTCAGCGCTTGAAATTGCCAATCCGTGTGGGCACGCGCGGTAATTAAGCCCGTGCTCTTTTTCTCTGAGCGAAGACCTGTGCAATGCATGTGAAGGTCATGTTAAAAATGTGTTAAGCACACTTTGTGCCAAAAGGGCTACTATAACATAAAAGATTGTTTAGTTGACAATGATGTCTGGAATTAAAGCCAGTACAATGCATGAGTTCTATGTTTTATAATAATTATGTAAACTCTGTTAATTAACGACTTTGAAAAGACTAAGTTTGAAATTTATTTGGCTATTTTTTCTCCAAAATGATCTAGATTTTGAAATGAACACCTAGTTTCACTTTTCACGTTCATTAAGCCGCAGTTTCTACGCTACTTGAAATAAAACCTTTTCATTTAATTTTATGGGCTGTAGGGCATAAAAAAGCACTTGGCCTTCCCTTTGTATTAGAGTATTGCAACCTAACCCACACAAATGTAAGGTTCATTTCTCGTTAAAATTCCACATAAAAGACAATGGGTACAGGGGATCCGTCCTAGATTTTAATTTTTGAAACACTAGAATGGCGCTCGACAAATACAATGTTGGACGTAGCAGATGGTGGGTTGCAGGTTAAAAGTTTTTTTTGTTTATTTTGGGACTGTGTAGGTCAGCCTGGTTATGTAACATGCTGCTATGCCGTCTCCTATCGGAGATACCGCATTTCAATGGATATCTGACAAGTGACAGTGATATTCAGCCACATAACTGTACGAAAAAGTCAAGTAGATAATATTTCGTTTTTGCACCCAGATGTATACGTGAAAAAATGCATAACCAGGCGCTGTAATGGGCGTTTTTCCTCACAGATCAATTCTGTAGCAATAACTCTCAAATTCGGTCTATTATCTGTGGTTTCCTTATAAACCGTAGAGCAGTGCACGGAGTTTGACAGTGGTTCCAACTATATTTGACATGAGAAAAAATACCCATTAGCTTGCTTGCTTAGCTACAGTTGCATAGCTTTTAACGCTGTATGATTAAAATTCAACTTTCCATCGTAAGGTTGTCTGGAAGAAATTGCTTTCAGCAATAAGGCCGCCAATTTTACTATGTGTATTTGCAATTGTTTTGTATTTGTTGTTTTTCCAGTGTACAATAAAGAATATTCTTATCTTATCTTATTCAATGATACAACTACCTGACATTACTAATTTCCCATCCATGACGTTGACAATCGCCGTAACCCTTTCTGGCCAACAAAGTCACCGAGGACGTCTAAAAATAATGCCGATCACCCTTAACCCGTCCTCCGGCGACGATTAAATATTAACCATCGAATTAAGCCCTGTCTTGGCGCGCCGCTCCAATTAAGCGCACAAAGTCCCGGAGTAAATAACGCGAATTAATTTTGTACACCTCTCGGGCAGGGTTAAGTGGTAGAACGCTACTGTACAGAAGTCTCAACTGGGCTCAACGTAAGCATGTACACGTAAGTAGGCAGCAGAAATCTACCACTCTTATAATTAAAAATACACGAGTCCTTAAAACATTCCTCACATTCAGTCTAATATGGCTGTGTTAATAAAATCTAAAGATAATTTTATTAAGAGCATAGAAAGAGGTGCATTATTAAAATTCGCAGAAAGCTTTGTCATAAAAAGTGGCACAATTAACAATATTAAACTAAACTAAATTAATCAAAAATACCGCCCGGGACACACCCATATTCCCATGACGCTAGCAGCATTACCTCGTTGCACCGCTAGGGAGATCCTTTGCATCAGGTATGCCCCGGAACGAACGTCATACCCCCGACTCCTCAGATGCCGACCGAAACCATAAACATTTTAGATGTCTTCTAATTTGGATATACTAAGTTTTTGCGTTTAAAAGATTTATTTAAATTATTTAAATAGTAATTAGCAACTACGAATAATTTTTATGCAATCTATGTGAGATCGATCCTTTTCTGTCGAAAGTATACTCATTGCTTTACAGTCATTAAATTTGTGGCATCAATGAATGAAATCTGTCAATGGTTGACTGAAAAAAATAGTAGTAAGGCACCAATGTACTGTATTTTATTATTTTTAAGTTTGAAAGGTACTATAATATAATATTAATATTATTATTATATATATTACATATTGTTTTGTAATATGTGTTCTGGTGTACAATAAAGAATATTCTTATCTTATCTTATGCGTAGTTGTTTATGACTATGCGATGTTCATTGCGGGGCAGATATTACGGCTGAAATGTAATTTAAAAAATATATATTCAGCGTAAATATATATTCATATAATGCGTCATTGCGTAGCCGGATTTTTCTATTACTTTGACTCTGGAGTACAATAACGTATATTGTATCTATATATGTTAGAATGCACGAGCGAGACAGATACAAGACGCAAGAGCAGCCTCAAGATAATGTTATGCTATGAATAGAGACTTCTGTGACGTCTATCCCTGTCTCTCATTCAGCGAGGCCGTTTGCTTAAAGGCAGCTCCCGGGCTATTGTCTGTGAGAGTGCGTTGTGAGGGAGCGTTTTAGTTATTTATTATGTCGTCGCTCCTATTTGGATTATGTTTCCAGTTTGTTCAGTTAATGAAGCGAGAATTACTGCACCTTTTAGGTAGAAATGTTTCCCGTTTATATATTAGTTTTGAACAATTAAAATTGGCTTTGTTCTTTCACAAACAGTTGTGGCTGCACTTTTATATTGTCACTGTGAGTCACAATTCTGACGATGTTTTTGACACCTATTGTTCAAAAAAAGAAAAATGGTTACTATTCAAATATTATTAAACAAGATTGTTGCAATGAACTACTTATATTAGATAAGATAAGAATATTCTTTATTGTACACACCAGAAAATAATTACAGAGACAACATTTACACAAGAAGAGGTACAATTGGCGGCCTTATTGCTGATAGCAATATCTTCCAGGCAACCTCGAATCGAAAAGATTGCAGAAGGAGAAATGTCAGTTGTCAGTTATAGGATTAATAAAGCGAAACGTCAAAAAGAAATACAATAATATTATTACCTCACGTAATATTATTCTTTGACAGTTTTACAAAAAAAATTTGTTAACCTTATATATGTTGACAGACTTGTTCTATATAATTATTTAATAAAGGTAAAATGGACTCTTAAAATACTTAGGTAATCAATAGGTAATACTTAGGTATTAATGTTGCAGTTAATTTATTAACATCGGAAAGCCCTTAAATAAACTTAACGTGGAAGAAAATAATTTGAAAATAATTAAAACAAAGTGTTCTCTATCTACCTATCTCTCTAAAATAAGAAAATTGACGGATGATAATAATTATCAGAATAATTACCTATTGAAGTTCAGAATTCTTTTGTCGCAATCTGGCTTAAAAAATAATGATTTGGTTTAGATTCCTTCTGTTATTGAAAGTTATTTAAGAAGACTGTTGTTATACCCATTCTAGTTAATCTCTTTCCGGCATAGTTTCCCTTACATTCACGTTTACGCAGAGTTATAAGAAAGTAATTACCAACTGCTCAGGGCCCAATCCCGGTCGACTTTGTTCCCCATTCGATTTGTCCTCCTTAAGTACATTACTCGGGAGAAAATCTGGCACAATCTGGCTTTGGAAGTAGCCAGGAACAGAACGTTGACCTCCACACGCAATTCATTTATATACAAATGCTATGCTTACCTATTAAGTGGTTATATTCTTTTTAATGCACTAACCCGTGCTAAGGAAAATTTTAAAAAACCTGTTTCGAGGCTAAAAATTCCACCCATGCCGGGATTCGAACCCGCGACCTCTGGCTATCCGTGCCAGCGCTCTTTCCAACTGAGCTAATGGGCGACTCACCGGCACCAGTGAAATTTCGAACCTCTTTACAATATTCTCTGTATTAAGTGGTGTTCATCACATAACTTCGTCTTCTTGTAACACTTGCTGTGCCCCGCGGTGTAACCAGCGGTTTATCGATTTTCCCGTGGGAACGAGATATTTTCCCGCAGTAAAGCGTAGCCCATGTGTTAATCCACGGTATCAGCCAACTCCATACCAAATTTGATTAAAATCGCTCCAGCCGTTTATACGTGAAGAAGTAGGTAACAAATATACACATTCACAAAATGTCGCCTTTATAATATTTTGTGTGATGTGATGTGACGTGTGATTTGATGTATGCTGTTGGTGTGCTAATAAAATAAAATACAGAATGCGGCTGGCATGTATGGCTGGGTTAACGTGAAAGAGAGGAGGCCTGTGCCAAATAGTGGGTTCTGATTATGGGCTGGTAAGATGCTGGAGAAGTAGACGGAATATCTTCCATACAAAGTGTAAAATGCTACGTACAGGCACTGAGCTATATTAAAACCTATTTAGAGGCTAAAAATTCCACCCATGCCGGGATTCGAACCCGCGACCTCTGGCTATCCGTGCCAGAACTATATTTCTTCAATGCAATACACATTGCACGGCATCCTATTTCACGAAGTATATCCATGAAGCGCTTGTGGCCTACTGGAACCGAGTGATTGGACTCAATCACTTGGGTTAAGCAACAACAGATCCCGTGCTGGATGGTTGACCGTCCTGTGAGTATCGCTAGTGGCATTTTTCCGACCGATTCCGTTTGCAAGTCACGTTAAGCGATGCCGGCTGTCATGTAATGGCAGTCGTTAAGCTATGTCAGAGGCCTTGGGCGGCTTGATAACTTCTGACAGTAAGGCCCGCCACTGTCTTACAATCCTCCACCAAGCCTGTTCGACCCCGTGGTGGAGTACGGCCTAACCTTCCTGTGGTGCAGGAAAAGATCCGTGCCCAAGTAATGTGGACAGTGGATTGATATCACGGTGTACCTACTGACTACAGCCAGTTAATAATAATAAAATGCGAAAATCCTGTGACATTCCAACTAGATTCTGACTCGATTATTTCAAGTTAGTGAATACTTACGGAATTTAGTTAATTATCTGTATAGTTTCGTTTTTTATGTACAATAAAGTTTACTCTACTTCTCCCTATCTATCTACACCTACTTTGCTGCTACTACTTATTTCGCGACCCCGATGGGCCGAATCCGACCCAATTCGACAGCAGGTTGCGCACTTCGTCGGATAATCCGTAACTAAAGGGACACTTAAGTTGCCTGTCCGTGTGTTTTGTACGCACAAGGGGCGAGTAGGGTGCCTATGACTTAGCCGCTTTGGCGGGACTTTGCTACATTAACTCACGGCCGTATCCCGGACGGGCTGGCAGAGACTAGGGTTTCGCGACAAACATCTTTTGCTTCATCAACATTCATTAGTCGCTGTATGCACGCGCGCCTTGCACAGCACGGGCAATTGTTTACCTGGCCCTTCGATAATACACCCCATTTGGTTGAAATGTGTCCGCCAGGGATGTTTTTTACCGGCATTTCCATCTATTTTCACTCGTTATGTTTATTTCGTTTATTTATAACAAAAAGTGAAAAAGGTCAGAAAAGAAAAAGAAAAGTTAAGTATTAGGTTAACGAGAATCCAGGACATAGCCACAAAATATTATGAACGTAATTAATAAAACCATTCTTTAACTAAATTAAACTACGTTTTAGTTTATTTATTTTGTTTGCCGTTACCTGGATATACGATGGATATAAGGAAATAAGCTGCTTTTACAGTTAATAAGTTATTTAAGTTTTTTTATTATTTTAAGGACACAAAACATTACCCTGTTATCTAAGTTTTATTTTTGTTAATGTTTTACAAAAACACAGGAAATATTGCGACTTGTGTCGGAAGTCAACACCCAATTCGGGTCGCTGAGCCAGCGAAGTAGGAGTAGATAAGAAGTAAGTAATGTTTTATTGTCAATTAAAGTGTAACAAACAAACAAAGATACAAACCAACATAATTATCAGGATGCGTACAAAATCGTGGGAACCTGAAGTAATATTGTAGAGGGATGGACACCCTACTAACAATAAAGGGCGTATTCACAGGCGTTCCTTGTGTCAAGTGTTCCTTTGAGAGGACACACTGATCGCGCAATCGGCAATAGCTTTGGAGTGGAGCGTCTAGAAACATTCTATTTTTTAAGAGAATTGTGTATTTGTTGTTTTTCAACGGTCATTGCTTCATCGGTTTGTTAGTTAGTTAGACCTGAGATTTCCGCACTTAGCCTCATAGTTGGGCCATTGTACGTAGCAAGCGCTGAGGTACGCTAACACCTCAGACACTAGGGTTTCCTTACGATGTTTTCCTTCACCGTTAGCGAGTAGTATTGCTACTATAATTTCACAAATGTACATAACTTAGAAAACAAAGTCATTGGTACATGCCGGGGTTCGAACCACGACCTCCCGATTGAGAAGCCGGCATTCTACACCGCTCCGCTACCAACGCTCTAACCACCAACCAACCACCCTATGGCCAATCCTACCAAACGATTTGAATAAAGAGCCACCGATCCCAGCCACCATGTCGGATCGCGCGCAATCGCAAGGACCCGTGAACCCGATTAGTTCCAGCAGGAACGCTGCACATGTGCCCTTATTGCGAGGACCTGCCCAAAGACGGGTCCTATCTCTTGAAGAAGAATATTCATGTGGGTACAGTGATATATCATTCCGATGTAAAAACCTAACTGCAAAGTAGGTAGTCGGGGCTGTAAGTGATGCAATTTACTTAAGCCAGATGTCGCTGCCTGTACGTAATACAGAGAAAAGTGTAGAGGTTCGAAATTTCATTGATGCCGGTGAGTCGCCCATTAGCTCAGTTGGAAAGAGCGCTGGCACGGATAGCCAGAGGTCGCGGTTTCGAATCCCGATGGGTGGAATTTTTAGCCTCGAAATAGGTTTTTAAAGAATATTTATATTATTTTTAAAGCAGTAACCCGTGCTAAGGACAATTTTAAAAACCTATTAAGAGGCAAAAAATTCCACCCATGCCGGGATTCGAACCCGCGACCACTGGCACGGATAGCCAGAAGTCGCGGGTTCGAATCCCGGCATGGGTGGAATTTTTAGCCTCTAAATAGGTTTTTAAGAAGAGAATTTAGTAAAAAAAATGCGTAAGTCTCCACTACACTCCACGAAATTGATTGGAGTGGAGCTTAATTGGCGTTTTAGATTAATTTTTGGATATTAATAATAGTTTTCCATTATTCATCGACCGATTGATATCAACCCATGTATGTCCCCACTGCTGGGGCACGGGTCTCTTCCTGTATCGCAGGAAGGTTAGGCCATACTCCACCACGGGGGCCAATTCATATAAAAAAAACAATAAGGGTGCAATATCAAGGTTTTGCCACTTGCTAAACCTGCTTAGTTTTATTTTCTTGTAATTGTCGGAAACAGATTTACATGCATGCATATGCTGCATATAAAAAAAATACAAATACAAAAATACAAAATGTTTTATTTAAAAGAAAAAGATTACAATCTGTCCCGGTGAACTTCGTAAAGCCTCAGAATCCGTTTATATGATTGTGACCATGGTAACACTATAAACAAAACACCTAAAGTTTGAGTTCAAAAAATTTTACGGTAACAATAAATATTATCATTTCATTGGGGAAAATGATATTAAGTTATAATTAGAGTTTTGTTTTAGTTGTTGTATAGTAGTATTAAGCGTGTATTTAGTTTTAAAAAATATGTATTATTTCAGTTTAATGTACTCATTATTAAAAATATATTGTTTTAGAGTTGCTGTAGATACATAGGCTGCTACTTTTGTATGCGGAATCTGGGATTCCAATAATTTTAAACGCAATGTCTGACCTCCATGGTCAAATTCGTTCTTTATTTAAATACTGGCCGCTAATATTTTTCTCTTATATATGTTAGTGTTTTGTTTTTGTTGGGTTTAAAATGTCATATCGCTGAAAAAATGGAACTCACTCGTGAAAATATTCGTGCTATGATTTATTACGATTTTCGACGTGGTTTAATGCAACAACAGTGCGTAGATCAATTAACTTCGACTTTTGGTGGTGAAGCTCCATCAAAAACGACTGTGTATCACTGGTTTAGTGAGTTTAATCGCGGGCGCAGTAATCTCACGGACGAAGTTAAAGAAGGTCGCCCGAAATCGGTGGTTGTGCCACAAAATATTGAAGCTGTGCGGAAACTAATAATGCAAGACCGCCATGTTACGTATCGCGAGATAGAGGCTATTCTGGGCATATGTATGACGAGCATTCATAGGATATTACATGAACATTTGTCTGTAAAAAAAATTTGTTCGCGTTGGATCCCGCACAACTTAACTCAGGATCAAAAAGATGCTCGCGTCGAATGGTGCAAGAAAACCTTAAAAAAATTCAACGGAGGCGACTCAAAATCTGTTTATAATATCTACACAGGTGACGAATCCTGGATCTACGCGTACGATCCCGAAACTAAACAACAATCAACAGTTTGGGTGTTTCAAAATGAGCCGAACCCTACGAAAGTGGCTCGTGCAAAAAGCACTCTAAAGCAAATGGTGGCCTGCTTTTTGGTATTAATGGCCATGTGGCTACAATACCACTGGAGAATAGCAGAACGGTTAATTCGGAGTGGTGCACGACCATTTGTTTGCCGGAAGTATTTGAAGAAATACGCCAAAACAACCAGCGACGCAGAATCATACTTCACCATGACAATGCCAGCTGTCATACATCTCAGGAAACAACTACAAAACTCGCTTTGAGTTTTTATGTGATACGCACAGTCGGACTTTGCGATCCGGTCACAATCGATTGCTGAAGACACTAAGGGCGAGATAAATAGTCGTTGCTTAGCCCAAGTCCGTGCTCAAGCTTCCCTAAGCATTACTTCAGGCTAACTTAGCTAAGTATCAAAGTAGACGTTTGCTTAGCTAAGCATGTTCTTAGGCCAATGCTAAGAATTAGTCCGGGTTTCGCGACTAAAAGAGTGCTAAAGTACTGTCTATGATAGACAAATCGATTCTTAAGCAAGTGCTTTCGCTAAGACTCGTTCTTAGAAGCGACTATTTATCTCGCCCTATGTCATTCGACAAGGTTCTTCAGCCAATCCTTTACTATTACAGCTGTCCGCCTGTGGAATGATCTTCCCCTGGACGTAAGATTCTCACCGTCCCTGCCAATATTTAAAAAATGAGTGCATAACCATTATTTTTCCTTATTGTAAGTTTTTTATTTGTATTTGTGAAATCCCTTTCTAGTATTATGTAGGTATATTTTTCGTTCATGTCCTATGTTTTTTTTTTCCTTGTGTATGTTTATTTTTATTTATTTCATATTTATGTACCGTTTATGTATGTGTATCAATTTCATATTTATGTATCGTTTATGTATGTGTATCAACTATAAAATAATATGTTATCTAATATTGTTTAGTTGCGCCGACTACCCGTATTTCAGTTTCCGTTTCTTCTTTTCCGTCAATGGTTGTCTGGAAGAAATTACTTTTAGTAATAAGGCCGCCACTTGTACTGTACTGTTATTTTATAAGTCTCTTATGTAATCCTTGGTGTACATGCAATAAAGAATATTCTATTCTATTCTATTCTACATTTTTGGATGGTCAAAAAATAGAATTGATGGGTCATCCACCGTACAGCCCTGATTTAGCTTCCAATGATTTCTATTTATTCCCAAATGTAAAGAATAAATTACGTGGTCAACGATTTTCGACCCGTGAAGATGCCGGAGATGCGTTCAAACAGCACGTTTTGGAGATTCCTCAATCAGAGTGGAAAAAGTGTATTACAAATTGGTTTCATCGAATGCAAAAGTGCATCGATCATAGTGGAGAATACTTTGAAAAACAATAAAAGCATATTTAGCCATATACATTCGTTTATTTTTTCTATTCCGCATACATAAGTAGCAGCCCTCGTAGAACATTAATTTAGTTCACACTTAGTTCAAAGTCTTCACAAAGGAATCAAAATTAGTAAACATAAAAAAAATTGCTCATTTCGTGTCAAGACTTGATTTTGGCAGAATTGGTCGACATCGGCTGGTTGCCATATCAATAAGAAATATAATAATAAATATTATCACACGGGAACACATTACCGAGATACCAAATATTCTATGCCTCAATCCAGATCTTTGCCTATCATGTCAAGTTTCATGTAATACCGTTCAGCCGTTACTGTGTGATTGAGTAACCTAAACGTTTTCACAAATTTTCATGATAATATTAGCAGGATTAGAAAAGCGTTTGTTTTAAAATATTCATATTTCCATAAACCTCAACAGACGACTTGCCAAATAACGAGTCCTTAACGCTGATTGGCAAATCCTTTCACTTCAATATCTTGCCGTAAACACGCTAAAAATAAGAACAGGAAATTTCATTTATGAGCCCAGTAGACAATTTGTCAATGTGAAAAAAATTCAGCCTTATTCCAAAACGCGGTCTAAATTTAGTACTGGGATTGTTACCAGGTTTAAACCATAGACCAAGTAAAATGTTATTACAAAACGAAGTTTATCGCTACGTCATGGACTATCTATGGTACTAAAGTTAAACTTCTGATACCCCTAGTTTATCTATGGACTAACCTCCAAATTGACGTTTGAATTTGTTTGGTTTCGTGTGTTTGATAGATAGCAATAAATAATTTATATTATGGACGCCATTGATATGATATGATGGATTTCGATGATTTGGACGATTTGGACATGCTGGAGACGTCTCGGCGATCCAGCAGACTTCGTCATCGTGTGAATCCCTTCGAATTAAGTGACGAAGATTTTCGATATACAAATATAGGTTCACAAAACGTTTTGGCGAAAAAATTGTTGACTTGTATTTATTGTATTAAATTTCATACCTACGTATTCCCAGTATGAAACTATCAGAAATTTTTTGACGTCTCGGATTGGCGCGCGCGCTTGAATATTTCACTCCATTTCACACGAGAGTAGTTACTTGATTATAAAAACGCTTCAATAACAATATAATAATTAATAGTGCTCATTTTAGTTAGATTGGAACCTAAAAAAAGAACAATAATTTACGATGCATAGGTATTTTAAACGCAATGATGAATATTTTTGCGTTTAAAATGTGAAGATAATATCCATTTAGTGAAACGGAACGCAGCATTGAATGAACGAATCAGTGAATATATTATTTGAACCATGGCTGATCTCTGGTTTAACTGATCCTCGAATAGTCTTCTATTTGTAATAACGACACACATTTGATCTAGGTCTAACTTTGATACCGCAACAATCCTAGATCTTTTAGTCTTGGTTTAAACCAGGACTTATTCAGGTTTTTATAATAAGGCTGGTTTATCACTTTCTGAGCACGTATCGAACGCCAACGATAAATCTGAGTTGGTTTTCAGAAACCTGTGACATAACCTCCTTGAAGCGGTCACGTTAACCCTAAATTTACCCATCTATCGTACTCGCCCACTCTTTATATCACAGTATCATCGCCATATGTCCACTTTTTACAACACATCCCGGTAATTATGAGCAAGTGAATGTATCCGTTGCGTGCATTGTAAGCTCCTCTTCACAAAGAACGAACATTTGAAGCGTGGTAATTGAAATTAATATTAATAATGTGTTGCAACAATTGCTGGGGATTAACTGACAAGTGTTGTGGGGTGCAGAGATGGGTTAGACTAGATACAGTATTTAAGTAAGAAGGAATATGAAGTTAGGAGAAAATGTTACAAAATGCTGGCTAAGGCCGCAAACGTGGTTTTGCAATATTAATATGATATTTTTTTAATTTGACAAGTTATTTATTTTGTAAATATGTAATTATACAACTATGATAACGTTTGGTATTTCCTACATTTGTTTTAAAATAAATTAATATAAACTAATACTAAATTAAGGATTAAATTAATAAGTAAACTAAAATTTAATTAACATAAACTAATAAAAATAAAAAACCCGTATTATTTATACTATTTTTAATGCACTAACCCGTGCTAAGGAACAAATTTAAAAACCTATGTAGAGGCTAAAAATTTCACCCATGCCATGCTAACTGCAAAGTAGGTAGTCGGGGCTGTAAGTAATGCAATTTGCTTAAGTCAGATGTCGCTGCCTGTACGTAATACAGAGAATATTGTAAAGAGGTTCGAAATTTCACTGATGCCGTGAGTCGCCCATTGGCTTAATTGGTAGAGCGCTGGCACGGATAGCCAGAGGTTGCGGGTTCGAATCCCGGCATGGGTGAAATTTTTAGCCTCTACATAGGTTTTTAAATTTGTTCCGTATTATTTAGCCTACAAACTTTTTCTCATATATTCTTTGACCTACCAAATATCACATCACACTAATATTATAGAGTTTTGTAACTTCTTCACGTCTAAATGGCTGGAGCGATTTTAATGAAATTTGGTACGGAGTTAGCACACACTCTAAATTAACACATAAGCTACGTTTTACTGCGGGCAAATATCTTGTTCCCATGGGGAAATCGGTAAACCGCGTGTAACACTGCGAGGCACCGCTAGTACACAAAAGAAAAACATGAAAATCGGTGAAGCCGTTTTGAAGGGTTTGATAACAAACACTGTGAGAAGACAGTTTTATAATTAGAAGGTTTGAGAGAGAGAGAGAGATAGAGAGAGAGAAGAAGAAATAATTTTGGTTTGTCGTCGGAAAGCACTAAACAACATTAGTATTTAACCGAGAGGGTTGGCGTGGTAGAAAAGTCCGCAATGACCAGCAGGGGGATTTACTAATGGGCTGGTAAAATAGGTACCTAGATTAAGTGAGAACTATTACGAAAAAGTAAAAGTAAAACTAGCGCTGGCTTTTTGCGCGCCTTTAAGAAACAATATTTTTTGTATTTATTGCAGAAACAAATCTTTCTAAAGAATGTACAGTACTACACATCATAAAAGTCCCTTCGGGAATCTACGTCCGCGCAGACTAGGAAGAAGTGTAACGAAAGTACCCGAAGCTATAAGTACATTCAACATGATCTTTAACCGATACGGTTAAGGTGCAGAATTGATTGCCTCAGTAGCGCTACCTATTTCGCTCACGCTAATATTTCCAAACTAATAGTCAACTGCATCGATGACGTTGAATCAACCAACAAAGTCGCGCGGCCTGCCATAAAATGAAACTATCTGATTGGTCTATCAACTTGCCGCACATCCAAAATTTGGTCATCTGCACAGGTACATCCGCGAGACTTATTTATTGTGTAGCACTGTACAAATCAGTAAAAGTGTCAATTTGTGTTTGAAAGCATGACATATGAAAATGGACTCCCTGCTTCACGTGATTACAATATGACATACTTGTGGTTAAATACATATTAACCAATCGAAAAACGCTTCGATACTTTGTATTCCTCCTCAGTCCTGTAGGTCCATCTGGAAGAAATTGCTTATGTAATTAAGCCGCCAATTGTACTGTATCTTTATAATTATCTAATATACATTTGGCTTGCCAACTGAAGTGTTCAGGCATTTACTGTAATCTAAACAATATCCGTCTTACTACAAAAAAATTAGACAGGTCTTGAGCAAGTGTTTCAAAATATGTTTACCGCAATACTGTTTTTTATGATGGGTAAGACCTAGACTTGGCTTTGACATGGTCTATATTTAGACACTCGAAAACAGTTGTTTAGCAAATATAGCTCAAATATGCGTGTATTGTGGTAAACATATTTATAAACATGATTATATTCTTTTTTTGTTGCACTAACCCGTGCTGAGGACAATCCGCTATTTGACTCGTATCAAATTTGACGCGATAAATGAATATTTCCTATCGTATTTAACGTTATAAACCGAAACATATTGATTTTGCTAAGTAAGTATGCAGGATGGCTGCAAAATTTGCAAAAGTAAAAAAATTGTTTGCGCTTTTATTTCGGAACGGTGAAAATGCTATCCGCCATGTTGAAAGCATCTTCCGTTTGTAAACAAATATCTTTCAGCCAGAGCTAGTGGACATTGATTATTATAGGACTTACATCAAAGTGATCTTCACATAAATACACCCGAGTTTCAATCGATAAAGAATCGGGGTCTCTTTTGGCAAGTTTGAGCCCAGTTTTTCGAATGTTAATTTCACTGGGTACACGAATCCACAACTTCCCGGGGGTCTTTATTGACGTGTTTTTGCATTCTCGAACAATGGAATAATGATAATTGCTATATTTTGGATGTAAACTCGATGAAATCATGGTTGCGTTGTTGTTATTTCACTATGCTCTCAGATCACTACAGAAAATTGAATGTATAACTTTGTTTACAAGTTTTTGGGGACTTCAAACCATAGACAAAATGGCTGACCACGTTTTTGGCTGTTTAGCAAAATAAAGTTTTAGAATATATTTTTATGTTACTTTTAGGTCCTCAAAAAATTTACTAAAGTATTTTTTGATCTAATGGAAGAGTTATTTACCGTTTAAGACTTACTTGAAAAGAGAGTCAAAAAGCGGATTTTAAAAACGTATTTAGAATTTAAAAATTCCGACCATGCCGCTCCTCGAACCCTCGACCTCTGGCTAACCGTACCAGCACTCTCTCAACTGAGCTAATGGGCAAGCGCCGACATCGGCAAAATTCGAACCTCTTTACAATATTATTTCTGTATTTACAGGCAGCGACATCTGGCTTAAGCAATTTGCATCACTTGCAGCCCCGAGTACCTACTTTGCAGTTAGGTTTTACATCGGAATGATATCGCTGTACCCACATGATTATATTAAATAGTTTTTTTAATATTTATAAACACTTGCTCAACTCCTGGATTTTTTTGTAGTAAGACGGTATATTATAAAATAAATAATAAATAAATATAACATAACATAACAGGGACTTTAAAAACCTATTTAGAGGCTAAAAATTTTCACCCATGCCGGGATTCGAACCCGCAACCTCTGGCTATCCGTGCCAGCGCTCTACCAATTGAGCAAATGGGCGACTCACGGCATCAGTGAAATTTCGAACCTCTTTACACTATTCTCTGTATTACGTACAGGCAGCGACATCTGACTTAAGCAAATTGCATTACTTACAGCCCCGACTACCTACTTTGCAGTTAGGTTTAACATCGGAACGATATCACTGTACCCACATGATTATACTATTTTTTTTTTACGGATAGCCAGAGGTTGCGGGTTCGAATCCCGGCATGCGTGAAATTTTTAGCCTCTAAATAGGTTTTTAAATTTGTTCCTTAGCACGGGTTAGTGCATTAAAAAAAAAATAGTATAATAACAGGGACTGCCATTTGTAATAATAAATAAAATCTTCCCAAAAGAAAATCTCTGTACGCACCAGCATAATGATGAAACAGCAACATATGCATTCATTAACTCTAATGCCGTTTAACGCAATCAATTATTTCGCCACCGTCTCTATGGGCCAGGGGTGCAGTAGGGGTGCTTCGGTACACGAATTGACTGATCACACCCCATAATGACTTGTTGGCCGTGTCACCGCGCGAGCCAACCCTGTTTTTGTGAGCTTTAGGGTCCAAGGGTCACCACTTGTGTGTTTTAAGCTCGATTTTTGAACCTGTTTTTGTCAGGTTTTTTCGTACCGTGACATTTAAGTTTAGAGTAACAGAAGGGTCGTCGTAGTCGTCAGGCTATACTAGTCCACTGCTGGACATAGCCCTCCTCTAAAGAGCGCCAGGTTGTGCTATCATAGGGGGTAATGCCCATAATTCCCACGCTGGGCATGCGGGTTGGGGATCGCAGTTCAGTGGAATTGTACTGCAGGGAGCGCTGCTGCCCACCCCCCGGTTTGTGTCCTTTAGCTTAATAGAAGAGTAATGCTTTGAAATTATTGACGTTAATAGGGAAAACTTGTTATGTTTTTCACGTTCACAAGTGCCACTCCAATAAGACTTATTAGGTAACTATGATCGATTATACATTGAGAACACGAAGAAAATACGACAAAGGTGCTTTGTGAGGTTTACTGTGTAATTCGATCTTTATTAAAATAGTTCTTGTATTTTGTGAATTTTTTATACCTTTTCCTTAGTTGTACCTATAAGTGGCATACATTTTCTATCCTGTGAGTTATTAATTTACTCCGATGTCTCTCTATCTTCTTTTTTTCTTTCTTCTTTCTTTAGTAAGACGTATTATCTTTTAAACTTACTAAAGACCTAATACACACGCGTGTATCACGAGGCCAGTGACAAATCTTTGTCAATGTTATCAAGCTTGATCTACAATTTATTTATGTAGGCTAATCACGTCTCTCTGCAGGGCACGGGCCTTTCCTCAGAGATAAAGAGAGTATGGGCTTAATTACCACGAAGGCCCACCGCAGTTTGACAAATTCAAGCGCTGAGGTAGTCTATAAGTTTACAAAACTATCTACATTTAAAAACCTATTTAGAGTGAAATTTCTAACCTCTTTACAATATTCTCTGTATTACGTACATCAGGCAGCGACATCTGACTGAAGTAATTTGCATCACTTGCAGCCCCGAGCACCTACTTTGCAGTTAGGTTTTACATCGGAATGATATCGCTGTACCCACATGATTATATTATTTTTAATGCACTAACCCGTGCTAAGGACAATTCTAAAAAACCTATTTAGAGGCTAAAAATGCCACCCATGCCGGGATTCGAGCCCGCGACCTCTGGTTATAGTTTTTTTAAATTGTTCTTAGCACGGGTTAGTGCACTAAAAATAATATAAGATTTATATTGTTTATAGTATTTATACTAAAAGGAAAAAGTCGCTAACCCTACTGCCAGAATCGCGTTCACACTCACACCCCCACCAATGGCACCCAATTGATATTCGATACCGAGTCCACCAGTCAAACAGCCCATTTGTATACGAAATGTGCAATTTTGTGCACAATAGAAAGAATAGGAGGTGGAGTTTCCCTTACATTTCCGTTTTATGACCGGCTGGGGTCATTGAAGATATTTTTGTTCTTTTCGTCGAGTTAATGGCTCATTATTTGTGGCCAATTATTTTTATGGCCTAAAGGTTTGGTTGGTTGGCTCGAAATGTATGTTATAGGCCACATAATTAAACCATTACTAACATAATTATATTTTTAGGGATTGATGTACGATGGTTAGACAAGCAAATTATTGTAAGTTGACCTAATTCAAATATCAAAAAACTTTTAAAAATCAAATATCAAATCAAGTACATCGGCCCATATACGACCATAACTGGACACAGATTTCTCACTAGGCTCTTTCTGTTGACCTAATATTTGACGAAAGTTGTATAACACGACTTTATTTATTAATACTTTTTCTGCACTTCAGTTTTTACTGACAACGGACCGGCGGCCACGAGTTGGCGACACGATTACATTCCAAAATAATTTATACATAATTTATGCCTATACATGGAGACTACAGCACGAGTGTAAAAAACATAAATTATGAATAATCCGACTGCTGAGCGCAGTGTAGCGGCGTAGTAGCGTAGCGTAGTGTAGGACGCCCTCCGTCCAGATGGACCGACGACCTGAAAAAGGTGGCTGGTGGTGACTGGATGGCGAAAACGGGAGATCGGGTCTTGTGGCGCACCCTGGGGGAGGCTTATGTCCAGTAGTGGACTGCAATAGGCTGAAATGGATGGACCTAGTTACCTCGCAAGGAGTTACATTGTTGAATTTCCCAAAATTGGCTGAAATTCAATCCGTAGGCACACGTGGTAACAAAGCCCACACTCTCTGAGAAAAGGGCTGTACTACAGTGGGACGTAAATATAAAAAAAAGTGTCATAATACGTTTAAGTCCGGAAGTCCGCTGTCACTGTTCAAAAGTAATCGGTCGTTAAGTTGGCATCACTGCGACAAATTATGGCGGGGTAAATCAATTAGTCGGGAAGCGGGAGGCATAGTATAAAGAGAGGGGAGGGAATACTTTCACTATATTCTTGGTAAAAAATACATATCTTCACAATAGTGCCTTCCAAATACTTCACGTTTATTTCAGTTCATTGTCAGGTGCATAGTCTTATGTCAATGACCTTATTTACCTACATACTACCTAGTAAGGCAAAAAATAGTTTTTTAACAACCTATGGATTTTTGAACTAAAACTTTCGTAAGCTTTAGTTCAAATGATTAATGATCACCATGATTAAGCTCTGCGATTCGGAGCGAAACCTGGTCGGACTTTTCCGATATAACAACACCCGTAAGTAAATCCGGACTAAAAGTCTACAGCCTATGGATTGTTATTTATCCAATATATAGCAATACAATACACTATTTAGAGGCTAAAAATTCCAACCATGCCGGGATTCGAACCCGCGACCTGTGGCTATCCGTGCCTGCGCTCTTTCCAACTGAGCTACTGGGCGACTTACCAGCATCAGTGAAATTTCGAACCTCTTTACAATATTCTTCGGGTTTGAATCCCGGCATGCATTGGGTGGAATTTTTAGCCTCTAAATAGGTTTTTAAAATTGCCCTAAGCACGGATTAGTGCATTAAAAAGAATATAATCAACACAATACAAAAAATTGCTTATTTTACATTCCCAATTCCTAAAACTTTGACTCTACTAACTTGTTTATTTGATGCGTATGTACAGGTGCGATGGAGGCGACAAACCTGTCCATCTCTCCGCGGGAGACGCTGAAACCCCGAGTGGATCACAAAGCCTTGCAGTTGAACAACAAGCCTAACCATGTAAGCATTACAACTACTTTATGCTTTCTCGATAGGTTTTTTATATACTTACGAAATTGAACAGACTATTTGGACCAACACATTGGCATTTGCATCTACGTAATGAGATTATTTATGCAGCGTACAGCGGGCATCTTCACTCACACTCGATAGGTAAAGGGGCCACTGGGATGCTGGAGTGCCTGGGGCATTGTTTTTTAGATGTAGGCTTGCCTAGCACCCACTTGTTTTTTTTTCTGCGATGTGTCTTGTTGGTATAATAAATGTCTTTCTTTCTCTTTCTGTCTTATGATGGTATTTGAACTAAGACTTTAATTTTCAGATAAGTTTAACAAAAACGTACGCAGTGTTCGCATATACTCACATACACCAAAATAAGAAAAGATAAGATGAGAAAGTTCTTTATACAAAAATTACTTTTGTTTCCGTTCTTATTTGACATCATTTTTAGTAGGTACACGAACAAAAAAGAAGGAAATTTGACAGCAGAGTAGAGACAACAACTCATTTACCTTGACATTTGAATTGCAAAGTCGCCCGTAACGTAACGAAGTACAGTCTATTTATTCTTACTTGTCCAATTTAGTAAACAAGATTCTACCCGTAAACTGTAACTTTTTAGTCCAAAACTGCCATATTTCCATAAATGAAGTAACTTGGAACACTCTTTTAGATAACACGCTGCCAATTTTATAAACATAGTTCAAGATACAGGATACAAGATAGTTCATGAATTTGCGAGAAAATGTCTAGTTTAGGCATCTAATCTCAATTTTAAGGTTAGAATCTTGTTTACTAAATTGGACAAGTAAGAATAAATAGACTGTAGACTTAGAGTGCGTGGGTGTGAACGTAAACGTGCTGTTGACTGTACGAAGTTGTCCCCAACTTCGTACAGTCAACATACTACTTCGTACAGTTGGGGATGTCGTCAAATACCGTATTAGTATTTCTTACTGACTCGCGATGCTCATACATAGTTATATAATAAACAGGTCTAATTACGATCGGGAATTAAGGTTGTTATGTTTTATTTATTTTAATAAATAATAAAACTGGAACGACTTCAACTTTGTGCTTTATTTATAGTATGTTTGATTTAAAAACCTATTTAGAGGCTAAAAATTTCACACATGCCGGGATTCGAACCCGCAACCTCTGGCTATCCATGCCAGCGCTCTACCAATTGAGCCAATGGGCGACTCACGGCATCAGTGAAATTTCGAACCTCTTTACACTATTCTCTGTATTACGTGTTTTTAGCCTCTAAATAGGTTTTTAAATTTGTTCCTTAGCACGGGTTAGTGCATTAAAAATAAAAATAGTATAAGTATGTTTGATTGTTTTATTTATAATAATAATAATTAAATATACACGGACATATTACACAGATCTCGTTAGCTCTATACTAAGTGCAACTAAATGACTTGTGTTATAGGTGCTAACTCGACGATAGATTTAATACAATAAATACATAGGTAACATCCAAGACCCGAGGCAAACAAGAAAAGTTCCTTTCCTAGTTTGTCCCGGCCGGGGATCGAACCCGAGACCTTCGGTTTTACAGTTAGCGTGCCAAACCGCTGCGCCACTGAGGCCGTAAATGAAAACAGAAAACTGGATAAAAACGGAATAAGCAGGTAAAAATAGTCAGGTCTAGTCAAGATATGAAATAGTAATGCCATAATTTTAAATTTTCGAAAATGATAGATAGAATTAAATAAATATAAAAAATGCTGTAGAGGTTTGCACCGTTACGTTACGTTTTAACCGTTTTATTTACGTTTACTTAATAAATAATCGCGATTGCAGCCGTTAAACATTAACTAAATACCGTAATATGCTGCGTTGTTGTATGCTACGCGCTACGCTGCCGGCGCTACGCCGTAGCCGGTCTACGCTTTTGCCGTCGGGTTGTGAAAAGCTGGTGGTACTCTGAAATTAAAACATCCTAGAGAGCGCTGCTATAATTTCATACACTAACGATTTTATATTGTAAAATAATTAATAAAAACACTAATCCTCTCAAGTTTTATTTCCTTGTAAAATCTCTACTACCTACATACCTACTATTTTAGTCAGCGTTTTTGGAGTGCTTCGAGGAACTGTGTTGTTATAAATAAGGTGTGGCTGTAGCTGGAAATCAGTAGAATATCTACTTATTTAAAGTAGGTACCATTATACTGAGATACGGCCTTTTTGAGCTTATGTGGCACACCCACATACGGCCTAAAATGCCGTAGAACTCGATGCATGTGAGTTAGTATTTAAGATAAAGCTGTATTTGTACTTAAACTATTTTATGTAATTATTTTTTATGTGATGCTTTATGTGTGTGTGTCTTTAAGCAAAAATAAATGATTTATCTATCTATCTATAAATAAGGGCGTTTTTATTTTTAAACGCGTTTGGGATACAGATTATATTTATAATAACTGACCCAGCGAACTTCGTACCGCCTAACAGTCGATTCTTTATTTTTATTTTTTTCCCTCTGTAAAAACCATCCTCGTACTTCAAGGAATATTCCAAAAAAAAATATTTTTTTGGAATATTCCTTGAAGTATTCAATAATTCGATGGTGATGAAATCAATTCAGCTGCTCTCGAGATTTGCGCTTACCAACACATTCAGCGATTCATTTTTGTATTATAGAAGACTAGCTGACCCAGCGAAGTTCGAACCGCCTAACCGTTTTTTTTTTCTCTCCCTAAGAACCATCCTCGCACTTCAAGGAATATTCTAAAAAAAGAATTAGTGAATTCGGTTCAGCTACTCTCAAAATTTGCGCTTACATTCAGCGATTAATTTTTATATCATACATATAGTAAAACCTCAGAAATGTTGTTTTTACCAACCTATTTAAGCTGTCTAAGTGTCTATGCTGTTATGTAATAATTATTATTATTCTTATAATCTACAATGTTCCGTTATTGGGCATAGGTATTCTCTCAAAGAAATAGAAGAGCCTTCATTACACCTAACTGTGTATTACGACCTGTGTTAGCTCAGTTGGGAGAGCGCTGGCACGGTTAGCCAGAGGTCGCGGGTTCGAGTCCCGGCATGGGCGGAATTTTTAGTCTTTAAATAGGTTTTTTAAAATTGTCCTTAGAACGGGTTAGTGCATTAAAAAGAATATAATACCTCGGTAACTAACTCAAATTCTTCCCGCTGGTGTCGTAAAAGGCGACTAAGGGACACAAACCGGGGGGTGGGCAGCAGCGCCCCCTGAATTACAATTCCACCAAACTGCGATCCCCAACTCGCATACCCAACGTGGGGATTATGGGCATTACCCCCCAATGGTGGCACAACCCTGCGCTATGGCGCTCATTAGGGGAGGGCTATGTCCAGTAGTGGACTAATATAGCCTGAAGAAGAAGAACTAACCCAACCTCTCTCCGCAGGTGAGCACGGTCCTCCTATACGGCGTCCCCATCGTCTCGCTCATCATCGAGGGCAACGAGCGCCTCTGTCTCGCTCAGATCTCCAACACGCTGCTCAAGCAGTTCTCGTACAATGAGATCCACAACCGGCGTGTCGCACTGGGCATCACCTGTGTGCAGTGCACGCCAGTGCAGCTGGAAATACTGCGGCGGGCCGGCGCGATGCCCGTCTCCTCTAGGCGATGTGGTACGTAGCTAAGTTTTTCTCTGCGGACTCGGGGTCGCCCTAAAATGTTCCCTTGGGGGATTAATTAGGTATTTAATCACTCTTGATTCACACTTGACCGTGGGATGCGATGTGGTATGTATTTGGTACCGTAATTTATTTAGTCTTAGCTTTAGGAATCACAGTTGAGGTGGCGAAAGGTGCCCAAGTATCCACATAAACATGACGGCAAACATAATTTTCCTAGGATTAAGAAAAGCAGTTTTTTTATGTCATTGCGGTTGAGCACAAAGGCAGGGTAATGAGTTTGGCTCGTACGTATGTTTGTAAGTATGCCCAATTCTATATGTTATGTATAAATTTGCTTCAAGAGGCTTGAGAACATAATGGGTCGCTTTTTGGGAAAATGAGGTTATTCAATCCCATCCAGTGGCTTAACAGAGTTGATGAACTTCTGGAGAGAATCATAAATTAATAGGCTTAAAGAATTGAGATAAATTAAATTATGAACATTGTGCATCTAGATTTAAAAAGATATGCAAAGTTAAGACACGGCATGATAAAATACATAATTCTAGACGGTATAACTTACATTGGTTTCTTCAGCTTGTTTCAGAGCTTCCCCGTACTACGTACTCACTGAGCCCGCACGTCTGGTGCACCCTTTAACAATTAGCACAATTGGCGAGTCTCTAACGCTGATTGGTAGATCCTTTCACTACGATGGCTTGCCGAAGGCTTGAAGAAGTTTTTTTGGGAAGTTAACCATAACGGCTTCCTGCAGGTATGATAACCCGTCGCGAGGCGGAGCGTCTTTGCAAGTCATTCCTGGGTGACAATGCACCACCGCGCTTGCCTGATGACTTCGCCTTCGCTGTGCATCATGAGTGCGCGTGGGGATGCCGCGGAGCTTTCCTACCGGCTCGGTGAGTCCTATGATCATCATCACCGCCTTCCAATTCCGTGGTTGTGTGGAGCGCCGTAGGAGTGCTGCCAACCAAATCAAATCAAATCATTATATTTCAACGTAAAGAATTTACATTTTGTTTGCTGAATGTCAATGTACAATGTAAACTTTAAGCCGCTGCCTTCGGGCCGTATTGTAGTGGAGAAAATGGCAGCGGAAAAAAAACTCCTAGCTCTGCCAAATAGCCTGAATTATTAGCTAATAAGAAAGTCGTTGTGCCTGCAAGGTCCAGTTCACGGTCACTGAGCACTGCATGTCACTGTCACGAAGACTAACTATAGATGAAACAGCTTCCTTGCACGAGCGAGTAATCTATTTAATTCCGTGTGTGATAGTTTAGACATCAATCTATTTAATTCAAATATAACCACACTAAGCCCCAGTTTCTCCTGCACTAACAATCTGTTAATCTACTGTTAACAGCTGTCAAATGTTTTTCTGTATGCTTTGTATTATTGCAGTGCTGAATTTTCTTTTTCAATTTATGAGGACTCAATAGAATTGACTTATTTTATATTAACTTGGACATGTCTGTTACTTAGCTATCACTATGTGGGCAATAATTTTTACTTTAATAAGTTTGACTAAAATCTATCCATTTCTAACCAAGCTGAAAGTATCCCAATAGATAAATAAATAGTCCCAACGTGCGCAACAGGCCTTCTACCCTTTTTTATTTTAACAAAAACATCCACTATATTAAATCTGGGGGGGGAGGTTTGGGCTCGTAACAACCGCCCTGATCAATATATATTCGGTGCATGAAAGGAGCCTCCCCGGACGACGTACTCACTGCACCTGTACTTCTGGCGCACCCTGAGCAACAATCACGATAACTTGCATCACGCTAAGTTCCAACAATTACTATACCCACCTGTTTCAACCCACAGGTACAACTCTTCACGAGCAAAATGCATCAAGTGCGCGTACTGTGGTCTCTTCTTCTCCCCCAACAAGTTCATCTTCCACTCCCACCGGGTCGGGCCTGGCGACAAGTACATACAGGTTGGCACACTTTGGATAGCGGCTGTTTGTAAATTAGTTTCTTCTCCATGGGATAAGGGATGGGATGGGAGCGACGGGCAAGGTGAATGTAATCTGCATGCATTGAATAATGAGTGATGATGAAGAGACATAAGTTTCTCAGGGTTGTGGAAAGTGGAAAAGCCTAAGTAAGTATCTGTCTCAGCTTGAAGATTGAGGGAAGGAGGAGTGTTGGGAGAAGAAGAAAGGCGTGACTCAGAAACATCAGGGAATGGATGGATGTAGCCAGCGTCGAAGACCTGTTTCGCTTGGCAAGAAACAAAGAAGAATATGCGGAGCTGACGGTCAATCTCCATTAGTGGAGAGGCACAAAAGAAGAAGAAGCTTCCTGAGATACAGGCATGCGTTTCTTCTTCTTTTTCTTCTTCTTCAGGCTGCTGCTAGACATAGCCCTTCCCTAATGAGCGCCATAGCGTCCTGTCTTCAGCTTGCCGCATCCAACATCTGCCGGCAGTTTTTCGCAGATCGTCATTCCACCTGGTCGGAGGGCTTCTACGTTTGCTAAATCGCGGTCTCCACGGCATGCGTTTACGTATCTTTATTCTTTCGCAGTGTCTAAGTTTTTCCAGTTTTTTAGCATGATAATAATGGTGATGACTCTTTCCGACGGGGTTCGGTTACGGCTGTGGAGAACGTCGATCATGTATTCTAAAGTAAAGTAAAGTAAAGTAAAATAAGATTTATTGAAATAACACAGTTACATTAACACAGTTCTGACGACCCGTGTGGCGTAGCGGCAGCGCATCTGCCTACCATGCAAGAGGTCCCGGGTTGAACCCCGGCTGGGGACAAAAAAGCATCAGAACTTGGCCGTTTTATATGTTTGTGATGTCGTTGTTTCTAGTTCCCACGACACAGCTATTGTGGGGCCAGAAGCAATGTATGTGCTTGTATGTAAATATTACATGTTACATTCTCATATGACTGATGTATCCTAAGTTCACCTTAAAGGTAATAATAAACATAATATAAACACACACCGGTATTCCAGAGGGTGGTAGCTCAGTGGGTAGAACCATAGACTGGCAAGCGAGAGCCCCAGGTTCGATCCCGAGTGCGGGCATGTACCAATGACTTTGTTTAATTTCAAAGTTACGTACATTTGCGAATTTGTAGTCGCAATACCACACGCTAACGGTGAAGGAAAAATCGTGAGGAAACCCGCAGCTTCGTTGGCTCTGCACGTATTGACTAGTCTTTCCTGTCAGGATGGTATAGGTGCTGGGCAAGCCTACACCATCTATAAAACCATGACCCAGGCACTACAGCGTCGGAGTGGTCCCTTCACCCATCTGGTGTGGGTGAGGATGCCACTGGACGCTGTATAAATCATCTCATTAAGTAGATGCAAAAAGGCCAATATTATTCTAGAGGGGTAGGCACAGACCAGGGACTGCCACTTGCCACGATATGATTATAAAAAACGATGTAATACGTAATTCACCTCATTAAGGCCGATAACTAGTATATAGTGTAAAATCAGTTAATTTTTCTATAGTACGAGTATATTTACTTAGTAGGTGCTAAGTTTTGGTATAAGGCAAAGAAAAAAATGGTGTTCTTGATGATATTTCTTTAAGCTTTTTAGTTAATGTTTATCCCACCTGTTTACCTGTTTAATTTCATGTAACCGTTGTCTCTCTTCGCATTTTTTTTTCCACACCGACAGTGAAGACTAAATCAAGACTCTAACTATCGTGCGTAGCCATAAAATCCTGTATTAAACTGAAGAATATTTTAAAAACCTATTTAGAGGCTAAAAATTCCACCCATGCTGGGACTCGAACCCGCGACCTCTGGCTAACCGTGCCAGCGCTCTCCCAACTGAGCTAATAGGTGACTTACCGGCATCAGTGAAATTTTGAACCTCTTTACAATACTCTCAGTATTACGTACAGGCAGCAACATCTGGAAGAATATTCCTATTAAAAAATATCAAACGTTATATTTTTTTATACTCAATGTCTGCCGACTTACAGATATCGTCGTCGTCGTCAGGCTATACTAGTCCACTGCTGGACATAGTCCTCCCCTAAAGAGCTCCATGTTGTGCTATCATAGGGGGTAACGCCGAAAATCCCCACGTTGGGCATGCGGGTTGGGGTTCGCAGTTCGGTGGAATTGTACTGCAGGGGGCGCTGCTGCCCACCCCCCAGTTTGTGTCCCTTAGTCGCCTTTTACGACACCCGCGGGAAGATTGGGTTGGTGCTATTCTCTAGGCCGACACCACACAGCATATGAAACTGAACAATTTCCCAATTATAAAGTAGCAGGATGTGTTGCAGCCGGACGCGGCTAACTTCAACTCGTGGCGGCGGCACATGAAGCTTAGCGGGACGCCGCCGGACGAGGTCGTGCACGCCTGGGAGGACGTCAAGGCCATGTTCAATGGAGGCACCAGGAAGAGGATGCTCTCCGCAGCCAGGTTAAAATTTTTAATTAATACCAAATTACGTCAATAACCCTAGTATGTCCCCACTGCTGGGGCACGGGTCTCTTCCTGCATCGCAGGAAGGTTAGGCCATACTCCACCACGGAGGCCAAGTCCGGGTTGGTGGAGGATCGTAAGACAGTGGCGGGCCTTACTGTCAGAAGTTATCAAGCCGACCATAAGTCCTCTGACATGGCTTAATGGCTGCCATTATATGACAGCCGGCACCAACTGCTTAACGTGCCTTGCGAAGCACGGAAGCGCTCGGAAAAATGCCACTAGGTATTCACGGGACGCTCACCCATCCTGTACCTAACCGCGCCTGTTGTTGCTTAACCATTGATTGATTCCAATCACTCGGTTCGCCTAGGCCACGAGCACAAATTACAGTTCACATAAAAATCGAAGTGGACAATAGGAACCTCAAGCGATATTTGAGTTTTTAAATTGTGTGTTAGCGTTCTTTCATATTGGCTACCTAAGGTGCTGACACATAATTTATTCCTACACTGTATGGTGTTGTCTGATTTAACCTGCTCGGAACTGTCAAATACATACATATTTCGACACTTTTTGGTCTTTTACATGCTTAACCCCGATAGAGTGGAAGGTTACCATTGCACTGTATCTTCATACATTGCAATGGTAACCTTCCACTCTATCGGGCAACATGGTGGCTAGACGTCAAGGAAACAGCTCACATGAAGATGAGTGAGACCCCACCAGACGTAATGGTGCTTCCGTTAAAGCCATAGTTTAAATAATAACTAAAATAAAAGTACAATAGATATCTTGAGCGTTAGAGTTATTGAATCGTTAAGACCATATTTTGTTTCGAGAGCCACGACCACGTAACCGCGACCGATTCCTGTTGCGCCACCATATGTTAAAAATGGTCCACTTACATTAGAAGGTTTTGCATAAAAATTCCCACATAGCAGTAATCGAAGTCAAAATATCGAAGTTGACGTGTTAAATGCAACAAACGTTTTTTTCTGTAGAGATAACGTAAAGGGGAGTCTAAGCGAGTCTGACTCTTTGCTTAGCATTGGTTAGGGAATCCCTCAAGCTCCTTGGTAGCTGGCATTAGATGAATAAATCATCAAAGATACCTACAATAGGTATCTTTAGGCAGATCTCACAGTATCGGAGGTCCGGTAGATTTGAATGGAAGAAATGTATGACCGTTTAACGACAATTTTTTTATTTCATTCATTAAGCAGGAGCTGCGTGTATTCGCAGTGGTCTTAGGTGGCCCAGAACAGAAATATCAGGTCGAAGTTGGAGAAGATCTTTGGCCAGCAGTAGAACAAAAAAAAGGCTGCGTAAAAAAAACTGCATGCGTGAACTAAACGTTTAAAAAGTAGAATTAAATACAACCATAACAGAACTCCCTATAAACCGATCAACCACACCGAATGCAGCTTTAAAACGCGTCACAGAAGGTTGCCTGTCCGCAGGCCGGGCGAATCCGACGTGGTGGAGGTGGAGCCCAAACGCCCAGCGCCCAGTCCGCCCAATGCCCACGCCCCAGTGCCCAGACTGGCCGACTATGTGTGGGGGACGCGGCTGCCGCTGCCCTATGCCATACCCTGGCTCAAGCCTTCGCTTTGGACTCCTGGTAAGTCTACTTTGTATTCGAGGGCGCCTCAATATTATGAGCGTTGAGGCGAAACCTGGTAAACAACCAGTTTTGAATAAAAACAGCTACGGTGAAATTACTGCTTTACGTAGGAGTATTGTGAAAAAAAAATATTTGAGACTATCTACTTTTGCCCAAGGTAAAGAAAGTTATCTAAGTCTCTTAGGTATAGAACCTAGTGTCAACAATCTAGGACTTTAATCGATTTCCGACAAAACCGGCTTATTTTAGGGGAAATCGATTAAAATCCTAGAATATTTATACTACAATCTAGGCTGTTCTAAAAATAGTTGACACAGACATTAAGATTTTTCACGTTTCTTCTTCTTCTTCTCCAGGCTATATTAGTCCACTAGTGGACATAGCCTTCCCCTAATGAGCGCCATGGCGCCCTGTCTTCGGCTTTTTGAAAATAAACGTATTATTAAACTAGTTATGACTTTTATTTCAATGGTGGCGCTTGTTAGCGGTCCTAACCAACTTAGGGCATTTTTATTGTGCAATGACTTTCTAAACATAATAATCATGGTGTACGGTGATGTAAGAGAGAGAGAGAGAGAAAAAGAGAATAAATACTTATTGTCATACAAGGTATACACTGGTTATGTTACCTATAGACAAATAAACAGAACTTGCCTGTAAAGAAAAAAAATAGTGGTTTTCACGTCCTGTCAGTAGGAATGCATGCCAATCGGCCATACGATAATCTACTAATGTCTCTTTAATAGGAGCCCTAACCGCCCTGAGCGGAGTCCCGGCCATCGAGGAGCCCCGAGCCTTCCGCCCAGTCCGCTCTCGCACCCCACCCCTCTCCCCGCTCTCCCTTCCCCGCTCTCCACTCTCCTCCCCGCGCTCCCCTACTCAGACCCACTCCCAAGGCCACTCGCCGGCGATCCAAGGCAACTCGCCGGTCACCCAAGGCCACTCTCCCGTGACACAAGGCCGCTCGTCGCCAAGGTCGCCGGCCAGGTCGAGCAAGAGTGGCGACAGCGATGAGAGCGTCGACGTGGAGACGACTGAGGAGGAGCAGGTCACGAGGGCGACTGTGGTGAGTACCCTTGGTGGCTTTGTGATTTGTGGAATTTTATGGTCGTCAAATGGCTGGGTAATTGTGTAAATAAAACTGAAAACACGCGATTGTCGGTAACGCGGTAAAAGGTATAAAATGGCTGGACAAAGTGGCCTAAACTCAAATGCAAAAGGCACTTTGTGACTATTAAAAGTACATGAAATGGACGGACATACGCCTTCTAGATTTGCAAAAAGAGAAAGCATCAATAGGTTGTCGATTAACATAGATACACTAACTATAGTGATAAAACGGAATTCCTAAATACGTATTTACGACACTGATTTAGTTTGTCACTTACTTGAAGCTAATAATGCGTATTAAAAACCAGGCTCTTAAGCCCCTTCAAAGAGTTCAGTCAGCCCCTAGCTTTGCGCCTTGAGGCTACATTCATAAAACCCGTATCGTTGGATGCATCGAGCTATGAATTTCGCGGTGCACGGCAAATTCATTGTTGTAAAAAACTTAAAATCTTTTACGTTTGCACATAAGGATACTTTTTTGTGCTTTCATGACGTATTTCCGTTTATGCTGTACTTAGTTTCTGATTTCGTAGGTTCAACTATTTTTTTTTTTGTTTTTAAAGTTAATCAAAGCAGCTATTCTCTGAAAATTATATATTTTGTAAAAGATATAATAAATTCCATTATGATTTTTTTAGGACAATGCCCGCTATTTTGATTAGAATTAAACCCATATTGTGGTCCACATAGTTATGTAACTGGCTACTAGGTATATTGCGTGCTTTCAGAAAAATAAAATCTACTCAGTGCTCAGTTCGAATTTGGAATTCCATTTTCAAACTTCACCTCTGAATGGTCAATTTTATTCGCAACGGCGCTCTCTTCTCAAAGATGCAATTTATTACTCTGCTATTCGAGTTAAAGGAATCTTAAAATCTCGCTCGAGCTTAAGTGGTGCCTTCAAATCGCATTATACAACTCTAACGAGGACGCGGCATTCGAGCCAAACGGAGCACCGGCGTTGATCCAATTTAAAAATTTGGAAAGCGGACGGAGTTTTTCCAATCACCTCGCTCCTATAGTCGAGTAATCGTGCTGGATTTTGTGCAGACAAACTGGGGATTATCTTTTGAACGACATTTGCCACACGGTACAGACAGTGACAGCTTTAGTCACGCTAAAATAGGCCATATGGCTCGCGGCATTGAAGCTAAAATTTTACAAATTAGATAGGAAATCGTAGGTTTATGGTGAAGAAGTAACCAACAAAGACACTCACAAACTTTCGCCTTTATAATAAGTGTGATGTGATGTGATTAGAGTGATGTGATGTTTATGCTTTCCACACGTACATAAAAGTCTTGCGGACCCTGTCGCGCAGGCAAAAAGTACCGAAATCTGAGATATTTATTAAATCAACATGCAATAAATGAACTAAAACCTAATATCCTCCTATAAAATATAAAAAAGTAAGATCTCCATAACATTGCTATTTTAATTTTTAATGCACTAACCCGTGCTAAGGACAATTTTAAAAACCTATTTAGAGGCTAAAAATTCCACCCATGCCGGGATTCGAACCCGCGAACTCTGGCTATCCGTGCCAGCGCTCTTTCCAACTGAGCTAATGGGCGACTCCCCGGCATCAGTGAAATTTCGAACCTCTTTACACTATTCTCTGTATTACGTGAGTAATGTAAAGTGATGCAATTTACTTCAGCCAGATGTTGCTGCCTGTACGTAATACAGAGAATAGTGTAAATAGGTTCGAAATTTCACTGATGCCGGTGAGTCGCCCATTAGCTCAGTTGGAAAGAGCGCTGGCACGGATAGCCAGAAGTCGCGGGTTCGAATCCCGGCATGGGTGGAATTTTTAGCCTCTAAATAGGTTTTTAAAACATTATTATTGTTAATAAATATTTTTATTATTAACATACAATGTAATTTGCCCGTCGAACGTTGCTACGAAACCGGTACGTATACCTAAATACATGGATTATGAAGGCTTAGCAAGTCCATGATTATACGCAGATAATGGTGTCAGTATGACAGAATGTTTAAAATATGCAACGACAAAAAAAAGGTGGGAAATATTGTTCGTACTGGAAAATATAGTACTTAATTATGTACACCATATTAATTTTAATATTAATAACAAAGTAGTATATCTACAAGGGTTGATAACGATATCTACTATACTCTTCTTCGCGTGTCGATGGCAAGCTATCTTAGAGAAAAGTTTTACCAACAATTAAAAAACACACTTGTTTGAGATGACAACGTCGCACATTTGGCTAATAATAGTTAAAAAAACATAAAATTTAACTTTCACCCTACATAAAATACATGTCTAGTTTCACTTTGGCATTTCATTGGAAATTTTTATTGGATTTTTGTAACAGACTAGTATTCTTAACGAAGACTAAAAGACTAAACCTTAGCTGTCACGTTGACGTTAAAAATCACAGTTACACTATTACAATTTAGTTTAAACCTGGTTCTTTTACGATACCTCGGTAGGAAAGAGGGAGGTGCTATTCTACAGCCGGACACCCCACGGCACAGTCCTTAAACGTCTTACTATATAGGGTACAGGCAGCCCTTAAACAATGCAGCCCTTAAACGTCCTACTATATAGGGTACAGGCCTTCTCTCAGAGAGAGTATGAGCTTTATCACTATGCGTGCCCATCGTGGATTGGCAAATTCAAGCTATGTGGTATGTGAAACCTAAGACACCTAGCGTCAGCATCTGGTATTGCTACTACTTATAACTTTACAAATCATATCTGATCATGTATCTTAGAAAACAAAGTCAATGGTACATGCCGGTATTTGAACCCACGACCTCCCGAATGAGAACCCGGTGTTTTACCGCTCCGCTACAACCGCTCGAAGCAATAACAACCTCAACAACGACTATTATGCGAACTAATTCAAAATAAGGTTTTGAAGGAAGTATCAACAAGCTTTCCAGTTGTTGATACTTCTGTCAAAACCTTATTTTGGGTCAAAATGGTGCCCGGACCGTTGCCACGTCGTTTAAACTCTGTAATTACTGCCGGCGACTTCAAATGAACTTCATTCCGATTTTATTTAAGGAGAATATGTTTAATTTAGTGCCAGCACCGATGGGCTTGCGTCTACCAATTAACTGGGGATTTTCCGTCGGACACGGACCAGTATAAAGGAGAGCCGTTTGTACCGAGTTTGTTGAACAGTGCAACGTGAATCAGTTTCTGTTCAATCAATTTTAAATCGAATATATTGTATAAAACCGTTTACACTAGGAGACTGGTAGATAAAACTCCAACTAAGTACAGATGAGTAATACTATTTTTATTTTTAATGCACTAACCCGTGCTAAGGACTATTTTAAAAACCTATTTAGAGGCTAAAAATTCCACCCATGCCGGAATTCGAACCCGCGACCTCTGGCTATCCGTGCCAGCGCTCTTTCCAACTGAGCTGATGGGCGACTCACCAGCATCAGTGAAATTTCGAACCTCTTTACACTATTCTCTGTATTACGTGAGTAATGTAAAGTTTGTGTCGAAATTAAATACTTATTACAAAAGGAGACTTAGGTTATCTACCTATTTTGCTCCAATTTAGCGGTCATATAATTTATAATAAAAAATGACACCTACTCGTATTTAGACTTACTTTTAAATATAGACATAATAAAATTAAAATGATTCGAGAAATTTTGTCTCTAGTTGAGAAATCTTGTTTAATTTTCTACAGTTACTAGTACCGCCAATGGTTCCTACTTGCACCATATTAACTACTAATACCAATGGTTCTAATAGATTCGAGTTTGTGTCGATAATAATCAAATCAAATTATTGCAACTTTCTATCGTAAGGTTGTCCGGAAGAAATTGCTTTTAGCAATAAGGCCGCCAATTTTACTATGTATATTTGCAATTGTTTTGTATTTGTTGTTTTTCCAGTGTACAATAAAGAATATTCTTATGTTATCTTATTTTAACGTAAAAAAATACATTCTATTTGCTGAATGTCAATGTCAAATGTAAGCCGCTGCCTTCGGGCCGTATTGTAGTGAAGAAAAAGGCAGCGGGAAAAAAACTCCAGTCTGACCATCTCATGTCGATATAGTTTTGGTAAGCGTCCTTTTAAAAAATAGCTATTGCTCACGTTCATTTTGTATAGCTTTCAAACCGAGCAGAATTCATGGGGTCTAAGCGTGCTTAAATGGTTTGAGGCTCAACATCGACGTTTTAATTTGTACGCAGGAGATTGTAGTTGCTGCAATGTTTTCTATCTAGTTAGTTAGACCTGAGATTTCCGCACTTAGCCTCATAGTTGGGCCATTGTTCGTACGTAGCAAGCGCTGAGGTGCGCTAGCACCTCAGACACTAGGGTTTCCTTAAGATGTTTTCCTTCACCGTCAGCGAGTAGTATTGCTACTATAATTTCACAATTGTACATAACTTAGAAACAAAGTCATTGGTACATGCCGGGGTTCGAACCCACGACCTCCCGATTGAGAAGCCGGCGTTCTACACCACTGCGCTACCACCGCTCGTGTTTTCTATCTATAGAATAAGGTTGTCTGGAAGAGATTATTTTTAGCGATAAAACCGTCAATTGTATACGGCCAAACTTTTGATGTATTTCATTTCTTGAAGAGTTCTAATCGAATTTGATCTGCCTTCTTCTTCTTCTTCAGGCTTCATTAGTCCACTGCTGGACATAGCCCTCCCCTAATGAGCGCAAGGTTGTGCCATCATTGGGGGGTAGTGCCCATAATCCCCACGCTGGGCATGCGGGTTGGGGATCGCAGTTTGGTGGAATTGTACTGCAGGGAGCGCTGCTGCCCACCCCCCGGTTTGTATCCCTTAGTCGCCTTTTACGACACCCGCGGGAAGAATTTGGGTTGGTGCTATTCTCTAGGCCGACACCACACAGCCTAGATCTGCCTAGTTATAACAAAAATCTAATGTTTTGTTTTCGTGCGTATTCTTATTTCATATAGACGAAAGAAGTTTGATTTGAGGACTTTCTGTGTATAGACATTACGTTCATAGAATAATTTAACTTTTAAGCAGTTCCTTCAAATATTCAATAAATCACTCCGCTCGGAACTATCTATGTACCTACTACCAATTGGCTTACTACACTCTAATTAGTAAGCTAATAGAAAATTATGAAAAGGGTTTATTAATTAACGAGCAGATACTGTGGAAGGGCGTGTAAATAAAAGAGGCGACGGAGCCTCTATAATGATCGGGCATTAACGGCACAAAATATTTAAGACAGAAGTGCAGCATCTGATGCTCGGTAGAGGCCAACAGATCAAATGCTTGCAGCATTATGGCCATGCGGGTTGGCTTATATGAAACATATTATGCATGCATTATCCAGAAACGTTCGTGGCGTAGTGCAACCGAGCGAATGGAATCAATCACTTAAAAAAAAAATGCTTTATTTAAAAATCCAGGAATACAGTGATAATCAATTGCAACTCCCACACTAGGCACAGCCTGTGTCGTGGATATCGGGTAAGTTACGAAAAATCATAATTAGCACCGGTTGACGATGCGAAACAATATCGAGTATCGAGTCATAGGTCATCCTGTGATATACCTACTTACCTAATAATACATTTAGAAAAAATAAGGGTGTGTTTGTGTGTGTCTGTGTATGTGAGGGTGTGTATGTATGTGTGTGTGTGTGTGTGCGTGTATTTTTATGCGCATATCTTGAGTATATTTTATGTTTCCGCATAATCTAGGGAGGTCAACCACTCTAACACTTTTATCTTTGCTTCGTGTTTGGACGACAGTTTAATATTACATATGTTGGCAGCTTTATTGTAGATAAACGGTTGTAGAAACCTTGAAAACTTTTGTGCAAATGCTGTTTTTGTGGGGAGTTGGGGTATTTTGAAGACTCCTCGCTTCACCATGTCTACGTAGTTAGGAGAGCTAATAGTTCTTAGGTAGTTCAAGGTAGTTATTTGGGTTAAGCAACAGCATGCGCGGTTAATGGATGACCATCACGTGGCTACCGCTAGTGGCATTTTTTCCGAGCGCTACCGTGTTTCGCAAGGCACGTTATGGCTTTGGTGCCGGCTGTCATGCAATGGCACTCGCTAAGCCAAGTCGAAGGCCATATGGCCGGCTTGATAATTTCTGACAGTAAAGCCTGCCACTGTTTTACAATTCTCCACCAACCCGGATTTGGCCTCCGTGGTGGAGTACAGCCTAACCTTCCTGCGATGCAGAAAGAGACCGATGCCCCAGCTGTGGGGACTTACAGAGGGTTGCGATCATTCATCCACTGGCGGGGTTTCTGGCAAATCTTTAGCACAGATTGAGTCGCCAACATAAGTTGCGTTCATTTATTTATTTGTACTAACGCCACTCGCTGACGGTTCTAGGAAACTCTGACGGCTGAAGGAAAACTTGGTGTTCACATATCACAACGCTTGCAATGGCCCAACTTTGAGGTTCTTAAGTGGTGTTAGCTACGGGTGGACTGTGTAAGAAAACTGAAGAGAAAGTAAGGAAAACGCTAATAATAGATTTAATAGAAAATGTAGGCAAGAAAATGGTATGAGACAGAGTGGTTGACAAATGTGACAGTAAAAATATAGAATAATGAAAAGGAGGTGAAACTGTCAACAGGTGGTACCTACTAAGTTTTTTTTTACGTAGCGGTATGTAACTTGTATGTTTTTAATTTTTATACGTCTCCCTGCAGAGCACAGGTCTTCTCTCGGAGAAAAGCTTAAGGGTGTTCTTTCGTTGACCATGCTCGCTCGCGTGATAAAATGACCACCGCAGACGACATTTACACTTTTGGTAAATGTCGTCTGTGGTTTTGATAGATAAAACGGTTGTGGATATTCAATAGACACATTCCTTATTCTGTACCTAGTTTTATATTGAGAAAATTTTTGATTCCATTATTCATAATTATGGGAATAACGTTTTTTAGAACAACTTTTAAGAAAACAAAAATACATTCGAAATGACCTTGATTTAATTATGCAAGTAATCACATTTATCAAAAAATTTGTCATTTAATTACAATTATGAAAAATTTTAAATTATGCTACCGGAACAGGATACTCTACGTGAGGACAGGACTTAATAGCACAAGGTATCCTTCTTTGGGATCAAGACAAGTGATTGTGTAGTGTGGAAGTTACTTATTAATTACAACGCGTACAGACCGCGGATTAGCAATTTCAAGCGTCGAGGTTTGTAAAAACCTCAGAAACTCAGGTTTCCTTACAATGTTTTCTTTCACAGTTGAAAACAAAATCATTGGTGTTTACAGGACATCCCGAATGTGAGCGCGGCATTCAACCACCGCGCTACTAACGCACTATCTATCACTTAGTAAATAAAAGTCTGATAATGTAAATAATTTGTAGGTAAGGTCTTAGTGATTATTAAGCATCATTTGGGTGACATGGTCTCGTTGTGCACCGAACCCTTAAATAGAAATTAAAAAAAAAACACTTAGTACCTAAATAAAAACAATCATGTAGTCTGTTAGCTTTAAGAATATAGCTCGGCTACAACCGGATAGAATCGGATATATTCGGTAAGGTAAGGTTTATTTTGTATTGATTGTTATTTATAACTTTACATAATTTTTCAAAATAGTGAAGATCAGTTTTATACAGAGCAGGAAGTAGTAGTACACTCGTGTGCTTTCGGCGAAAATCAAAGCCCTCTCTTAAGCGAGGTATATAGCATAACATAACATTTACATACAGGCACATACATTGCTTCTGGCCCCACAATAGGATACCCTGTGTCGTGGGAACTAGAAACAACAACATCACAAACATGTAAACATCCAAGACCTGGGGTTTTATTATCCCCAGCCGGGGTTCGAACCCGGGACCTCTTACATGGTAGGCAGATGCGCTACCGCTGCGCTACAGAGATATTCTAAAAGATAGATATTCTAAAAGTCATATTCTAAAAGGTAACAGACTGTAACCTATTCGACAAAATCGTTGCGCAATCCATCTGTGCTATTAACTCTACATAAAGAGGTAGTAATTAACACGCCCTCAGGCCTCTTCGCTTAGGTACAAATCCCTTCAAAGGGCTTCGTAGAGGCTTTCCTTCATTATTATTTAGTGGCAAATACTTAATGCTTTGATTTAAGCGAGTTTGAAGTGTGAGCTGTTTTAGAAGACACGTTTTGCTAGTAGCACCTACATTATTGAAATTCGGAATATTGTAAGTAATAATTTAAATACTGGTGTATTTAGATCTGATTATTGCCTAGCAAGGCAGGATGACATTCATTACGTATTTAAAGGCTAAAGAGTTTTGAGTCCCGGCATGGGTGGATTTTTAAGCCTCTAAAATAGGTTTTTAATTTTTTTCTTAGCATGGGTCAGTGCATAAAAAGAATATAATCCATTAAATGTTTCTGTGAAACCATTAATAGCCTATGATTTTACTAAAACTTGGTGTAATAATTTCAAAATCTCCTCTACTCCCTCTCTCTTTCTCTCTCTGAGAGAAGGCCTGTGCTCTGCAGTGGGACGTTTATAGGCTACATATTTTTTTTGTCAATTTCATTACGTTTTAAAAACCTATTTAGAGGCTAAAAATTCCACCCATGCCGGGATTCGAACCCGCGACCTCTGGCTATCCGTGCCATCGCTCTATCCAACTGAGCTAATGGGCGACTCACCGGCATCAGTGAAATTTCGAACCTCTTTACACTATTCTCTGTATTACGTACAGGCAACGACATCTGGCTTAAGCAAATTGCATCACTTACAGCCCCGACTGATATCGCTGTACCCACATGATTATACTATTTTTATTTTTAATGCACTATCCCGTGCTAAGGACAATTTTAAAAAAAACCTATTTAGAGGCTTAAAATTCCCTATTTAGAGGAAATCTTTAATGGATGTCAAAAAAACCTATTTAGAGGAAATCTTTAATGGATGTCAAAGCCTACGTCTACATTGGCACTAATTTGCCAGGCCGGCTAGTGACAAACGCTTATTCGGATATTTATACATTAGTTTATTTTTCAAAATCTAAATAGTTACAGTAGGTATCCTTCATCCTGTAACCTCACAGTCGATCGACATATAACAAAACTTAAGCTGTCATTTCGTATCAAAGCAATAAGACCTTAATTTTCTAGATGACCTAACCGGCCTTAGGGCACGTCGAGGATCAAATAAATTAACGACTTAGCAATCAACAATGATGACAAGTACTATAAGGGGTTGTTGTTTTAAGGACCAACATTTCATGCAAACGTTGAAAAGGTGAACAAAAAAAACATTCGTCATTAAATTGCTATTAGCAATAAGGCCGCCAATTGTATCTTATCTTCTGCATCTGCTGTTTCTGTATCAATTTTCCGGTATATAATAAGGAATATTCTTATCTTATCGTATGTTATCTCAAATGGCCTACAATTTGAAGGGTTTTAAAATCCGTCTAAAATAATGCACTTCCGGCTTCATAACAGAACCCAGTGCATGATTTCTACTGGATTCATTGCGCAGCCCGAGTGAGTAAGTTAGGAGAAAAGTAGATAGATGATAGAGAGAACTTCATTGCATTGCAGAGCACTTTTTCAACCAGAAAAAATAATTACATCCACGAGTTCTTAAATCTGAGTAATGTTATACAATTATCGCTTAGAGCGATCTCTTCCAGACGACGTATGGTTGGAGGGTTGTATGAAGAATGTAGTTGGCACGTAAGTGCATGTACACAAATAATAAAATCGAAAACATAAATGGAAATACCAAGTATAGTCTGTTAGGTTTTAGAATATAGGTACCTCGGGCTCTAGAGTAGGCTTCGGTTTTCGCCGAAAGCACACGAGTGTAATACTACTTCCTGCTCTGTATAAAACTTTTCTTAGCTATTTTGAAAAGTTATGGCAGATCAAGTGTCGTATTTGTTCCGATATTTCTATTACACGAATATGTCCGATTCTTAGTTAAATATGAAACGGGTCAAATCGCGATTATTTATTAGGTAAAATTGCGATTACTTATTAGGTAAAACCTACGTTTTTATATATATCTTTTTATGAGTATCGCGAATCATTAAGAAATACTATGTCCGATTTTATTCGATAGTAGCCGAGGTATATTCTAAAAGCTAACAGAAAAGGTTGCATGAAAATAAAAACATTGGCCTCTGCATCTACGTAATGATATGATTTATACAGCGTCCAGTAGTTCTTCACTCACACATGATGGGTGAAGTGACCACTCGGATGTTGCTGTGCTTGGTGCAGTGGCTTGCCCAGCACCTATGCCATCCTGACAGCTTAGTCGGCCTAGAGGAAAGACTAGTCAATATGTGCGGAGCTAACCAAGCCGCGGGTTTCCTCACTTCGTTTTCCTGCACCGTTAGCTTGTAGTATTGCGACTACAAATAGTAAATACATTCACTAGACATTTTTGAACGCACCGAAATGCACATCTTATTAAGGTAGTCTAGAAAAGATATTTTATCGCGTTTAGCGATAAGACTGCCAGTTGCATACTAAAAATATTTAAGTTTTTCATGTACTTTTAAAATGTATGGTTTGCAGTAAAGAGTATTACTCTAATCTAAACCGCTGACGACCGACGTCATTAACACATTCAGGGCTGATTTTTCAATAGTCAGATAACTTTTATCTGAGGAATAAAAATGGCGGTTTGACAGTTTATGTATGAAAATTATGTCAAACCGCCATTTTTATTCCTCAGATAACAGTTATCTGACTATTGAAAAATGAGCCCTCAGTGATAATCATTTTGGTATAATTTTTGCTATGGAAAACTTAGTATTCGAAAGCTGAAATAAAATCATCTTTAGCCACTAAACAATATTTATTTTCTATAAACTTTTTTTTTTTTTAGATACATGTAGCATTTAACAGTAATTTAGCCATAATTTAGACTTGTGCTCAAGGATGTTGACAACGTTCTTGCTCGTGCTCGCATTTTTTTATGCAGAAAATTTGAAAAATCCTATAAATAATTACCTATGGCCTTAGACACTGGAAAGAGCGGGTGATCGTGCTCTTCCACTATAAAGGGAAATATCCCGGTCTGCAGATAGGTACTATATGCCGGGCGAAAAATTTCCCTTCGATTTAAAATGATTTTTGTATAGCTGCGGTCACATGAAAAATCATTGCGACTCCAATTTAAATTTGAGGCTAGTTGAGTATTAAATTCTGCACAAATCCTCATGTACTCAATCAGAATCCTCATAAGAGGCTGCCAGAACACAATTTCATTCAGCCAATGTAAGAAGTTTACCTATTTATATATTATATTAAACATGGCATAACTAGTGCCATTATATGACAGCTGGCACCAATGGCTTCGCATGCCTTGCGAAGCACGGAAGCGCTCAGAAAAAATGCCACTAGCGGTAGTCATGGTACGGTCACCCATCCTGCACCTGACCGCACCTGTTGTTGCTTAACTCAAATGATTGATTCCAATCACTCGGTTCGGCCAGACCATGAGAGCTTCGAGTCATGTCAGAAGCCTTATGGGCGGCTTGATAACTTCTGACCGTGACGCTCGCCAGTGTCTTACAATCCTCCACCAACCCGGACTTGGCCACCGTGGTGGAGTATGCTAACCTAACCTTTCTACGACGCAAGAAGAGACCTTTGCCCGAGCAATGGGGACGTGCAAAGGTTGGTATCGATATATTAAACGGGTCTCATTGCGATTATTTATTGTACTCGCCACTTCAGTCTACCCGTGACCACAGCAACTGCAACGCTGCTGTATCGTCGGGAATGAGGTTATTACTTTTTACTCAATATATAATCGCGATTAGACCCGTTCAATATAATCTATGTATGAACATCGCGAATCATTAAGAAATACTAGTCTACTTAGAGTCATATACCTATTTTCGAATTACCACCTGATTTTTCTCTGACCACTGTACCTACGAAGGGTAGCTATTAACGTATTTTGCGTCCAGTCTAGATTACAATAAGCTTAGTGTTATCGCCCGTGGGCGTGCAATGTTATTAAATTGCTCTATTGTTTGGACGTACCAACCATGCTACGGTAGTATTTTCATAGGGTTGCCACTAGTAAAAACTTACCTAAAAAACGTACCTGACCGCACCTGACCGCATAGGCTACATAAAAAGTCAAAATCTGCTAAATTTTTTCTTTGTGCTAGCCGTGGTCGGAGAGAAGAGCGGTTCCATAAAAGTTCCTTGTTGACTGTGGAACCCTAAAAACGTCGTGTGCTAGGGCCTTAAATAAGTTTTAATTCAGTCTATTTCGATCTGAGTGCTTAGTGCGAGTTTTTTAACTACTCGATCGCGTTAACGTAAACTCATATTTCTATGGCATCGAGGAAGCGCCACCTAGCGACAAGTATGGAAATTAAAATAGTTGAGTGCGAGTTGTAATGGTTTACGTTGAGAAGTGAACACGTTTACCAGCCAAAACACGAATAAACGCGAGTGCGAGTTGTACTGTGACAGCGTTTTGCCAGTTCGAACGGTTAACTTACTCATACTCACTACTCAATGCTCGATTCACGCGGTAGTAAAGTCATTCGATTGGATCTGTCAAACTCGCACTAAGCACTCTGGAGAGTAAGTGGCAACCCTACAGTGAACAGGGGCGAGTGAAACAGGGGCGCGTACACAAATATTTTGACACAACACTCGCCCGATCGGGGAGAGGATTTGAGCAATCTTCCAAATTAATGCCATAGTCCCGTATCGGATGGCGCTTAGAAAGAGTATTTAACTTTATTGTTCGTGTTTTATTTAGTGCTTTCTTAATATTTGTTGCACATTTATGAGTAACTGGCTTAACCCGCGGCTATAAATTATCCCACTAGACGCATTATCTACCGGGACATCAAGCATCCTTTCAATTCAGATCTTTGTCTATCTGCTGGCTAAGTTTCATGTATATCCGTCCAGCTGTTAATGCGTGATTGAGCAAACTTCACAAACTTTCACGTTCATAATAGTTATTGTTAGGATTAACTACTTTTTCCCGTTGTTGTATGATGCGAAGGTTGTGTTTTCAGTATTGTGCCGTTAAATAAATGATGAATTAGCTATCTTATGGTGTTTACGATTTGACTGTAATAGCTGGGAGTGTTTTTTTTTTTGTTTTTGGACTCTATTTATAATCTAGGATTTTTTAAATAGCTTATATATACGTCCCATTACATGGCACAGACTTTCAGTCAAAGAGAAAGTTCGACTACCACCGCGTGCCCACCGGGGGCTTGCAATTTCTAGCGCTTTAAATAAAAAAGATACAATACATACGTGAGAGACGTGTGCTTACGAAAACTCGCTTCTGTTCTGCGATAAAGTAAGCAGCGACCAAAACATAAATATCACAACCTCACGCCTGTTTCCCAGAGAGATAAGCAGAGACTACTTGCCTCGATCCTGATTCTTCCACAACCTCTATCACATCAACAATCGTTAGTGGCTGCATGCATACATTGCCTACAATCTTCTATTGCACTACCGTCTTACCGTTAGGCCGTAAGATTAGATATTTTATTTACCTTTTTAGGATTCCGTCCCAAAGGGTAAAATTGGGATCCTATATTACTAAAACTAAGGCAATCTGTACCACTGTGCCACTGTATGTCATATACCGTGATAGCTAAACGTTTGAAATTTTTCACCTCTAATTTTTATGTTTTTTTTATTTATTTATTTCAACAATTTTACAGGGAGTCCCTAATTCAACAATGAAGAAAACAGGAACAATACTGAATAATAAAAAAAAAACAATAACAATACAACCAGCAACACACTTTTACCAACTATGTTTAATAAGAACTAAATACTAAAGTAAATTTAATAAGATTTTTTACAAAGTTAACATTTGAGTAGCGGCTTTTATGAACTCGTTCAGCGTACAAGTAAATAGATCCACCCGATCGGCTACCCGGTTGAGAGCTCGCGATGTTCTTCGGAAACATACTCTTGCTGGTGCAGAATCTTCTTCGTACTTGGGTTACATGGCCAATACTTGATGACAAAAAGGGCAAAGAGGGGCTTCATGGCAAAGCAGAGTCTTATGTCAAAACTCGAAACTCGTACAGCCCTGCTAGATAAAGCATTAAACACGGTTCCCGCCTCTGCGTTATTTTCACAAAACACGTCTTAACTCCGCGAGTGATTTATAAAGGGCCATCACGGGCCACAATTGAATCGCCCCGCAATCCCAGCCAAAGTATCTATTACCTACGTGCTCCGGGTACGTAACCTACACCAAATATGTTATATCAGAAACGAAGCTAAGTTGAAAATAGTTTGAGTCCTCTCGTGGTCTGAGCTTGGGTGTGTAGTGGTGATTAGCCGTTACAATAATATTCTGTGTTAACGACCTGAAAATTCTGAAATGTATTCTGAAACTCAACACTAAAATAAATAATTAGTGATGTACGCATGGAAATATTGGCACTGCTGGAAAATTTATATTTCCATTAGACACATATGTTTAACGTGCAGGTTATATGCGCCCAAAATTCCCAGTAGACTTTTGGTAATTTTAAATGAAGGTTTAGTATAATCTTAGAGACTGTTCATCTATTACCCATATACCAAGACAATTTGATAGGGAGAAGGTCCAAACAAGTCTTATATTTGTTATTCAAACAACTCATATGTTTTCCAGTAATCTTTCATTGAGCAATAGCAAAAGGTATGTTCATATGAATAAATATGTTTCTTATTACAATTTTTAACTAAATTGTAAGCTACCAACTGCTAATTTTTCTCTCCGTAAGAACCATCCTCGTACTTCAAGGAATATTCTAAAAAAAGAATCAGCGAAATCGGTTCAGCTGCTCTCGAGATTTGCGCTTACCAACACATTCAGCGATTCATTTTTATAGTATAGAAGATATAGATTTAATGAAGCAAGGTTATTCCATAAAGTTAAAAGAGCAAGATAATCTAGTTGCTTCTCAATCTCAGATAGGAGAAGAGGAAAACCACTGGAGTTCGTAGATAAGCTTCTGCAATAGTAATTTTCCTATAACAGCGTCAGATAAAGCGCAAAACTTTGTAAAAGTGTATTTACGTTCTGTCGTTTGTGTAACGCGTGTCTGTTACCATTAATGTTCCTTTGGAGGATACAAGCTCGTGATTTGTCTCTTGCAGGGATTTGCTCGAGATTATTGTTGTTCTTTTCTTGAAACTTCGGTTTGTTTATGCGGAGCGGGAGAGAAAGCATTTATTTTGCAATGCGTCGTGTTCTATTTATAGGTATGACGTGTGGTGTTGTAACTAACTAAAACAACGGAACATTTATAGAATCACTTTGGGTCTGACTTTTGTCCATCCATCCATCTGTCTGTCAAGACCCGAATACGCGTGGATACTTAGCTCTACAGTCCGTTGAAGTTGTGAAAATCAAACTTAGGGCCGTCTAGGGTGCGAATTGTATATGTGTAACATGCAGTTCTAAACTCCTCTAGGTATTCGCTTGCAATGAAGGGGACACAAACCGGGGGGTGGGCAGCAGCGCCCCCTGTAGTACAATTCCACCAAACTGCGATCCCCAACCCGCATGCCCAGGGTGGGGATTATGGGCATTACCCCCAAATGATGGCACAACCAGCAGTGAAATAATATAGCCTGAAGAAAAAAGAAGAAGGGTGGCGCAAGGAACGGGGAATTACTGAAAACTATGGACTCGTGCGAGTAGAGATGTCGTCGCAGACAAACAAAAACATGCACCGTTTATCTGAGACTGGAGCTGCAGCAAGAAATGATCAACCAATCAATTATTCAGCCTGTACTTGTCCAATGCTGGCATAGGCCTCCCCCAAGGCACGCCACTTCACTCTGTCCTCGGCCATCCTCATCCGAGGAAGAAGTAATCTGTCTCAGATCGTCAATTCAACTAGCCGGTGGGCGTCCTGCGCTACTTTTACCAGTTCGTGGTTCCACTCGAGAACCATTGAACCTCACTGACTATCGGTTCTTCGGCTTATAATTATGACCAGCTTGCTAATCACATAGGCTATGTCAGCGATCTTAGTTCTCTGGCGGATTGTTTAATTTCCGATGTGGTCAATCCACCTGTGGGTCAATCAAAGTAACTTCGAGCATCGCCCATAGCAATAAGGGGATTTAGAGTAGTACTAATTGTTACTTTCATTAATAGAACTCAAAGTATTTAACAGTTGGTATAAAATAAATAATAATAAAATACATGTAGCTTAAACTTTGCAGCGTCAATGACAAAAGTCAATCTCGCAAACTGATCGTAAATGGACAGGGTTAAGTATCAGAGTTCTTCTAAAAATTACATAAAATATGAATAAATAAAAATAAAATATCAGAGTTCTTGAAGCATGTCAATTAAAACTACCTATTTTCTACGACTTTTCTTTTCAATATCAGTTTTTTTCGATAGGTAATTTACTATAGATACTATAGGTAGATAGGTAACTTAAACGTCTTACTAATTTGTGTGTTTCAGACAAAAAACGCATTTTTAAGTACCTGGAGCTGCAGACGAAGAAAAAAATACCGTCACGTCTTTGCTTCGAATAGGTAAATTAACTGTCTCAATATAAATGTCAAATACTTAACTCCGAACCAGAATTTACAGGAATTTAAGTAGTATTATAATACAAATAGACGGATAAGCGAAAGGCCTAGTGATTCTAGGCAACAAGTTACAACGTCGTCAAAAGGCAAATAGATTAGCAACCATAACACAGAATGACATTTACATAATTACGAACACCCCCGGCGTAATCTCGGTGCAGTCTGATAGCTGGGTGATGTACTAAGCACACAGGCCAAACCACGAGATGTAGCGTCAACTCAATTTAAATGTGGTTTAGAATTGAGGTTCCTTAACGGTAAATTACGATTTTTAAAACAAATGGTTTCGATATCAAACCTTGTATGTCCCCACTGCTGGGGCACGGGTATTTTCCTACATCGCAGGAAGGTTAGGCCATACTCCACCACGGGGGCCAAGTCCGGGTTGGTGAGGGATTGTAAGACAGTGGCGGGCTTTACTGTCAGAAGTTATCAACCCGCCCATATGGCCTCTGACAAGGCTTAACGACTGCCATTTCATGACAGCCGGCACCAACGGCTTGACGTGCCTTGCGAAGCACGGAAGCGCTCGTAAAAAATGCCACTAGCGGTAGTCACGGGTCGGTCACACATCCTGCACCTTACCACGCCTGTTGTTGCTTAACTCAAGTAGTTGATTCCAATTACACGGTTCGTCTAGGCCACGAGCGCGGCAAATGGTTTCCTCTATATAAATTGCTACTTTTAACTAAAAATGTTCTTCTATTAATTTTAAAATCAATATTCAATGGTATTGTGTGCCCCTGTCAGCCACTTCAAGGTGTTTATTCTCCTTAGCTACATATTTATTATATTATTTATTAGGTTAAACGTAATTACCTTCATCCCCGACGTTTCAGCATTTTTGCAGTTGCCGTGGTCACGGGAACGTCAGGAATTAAGTTTTACCTAGTAAATATTCGCGATTAAACTCGTTTAATATATAACTATGTATGAGTATCGTGGATCATTAAGAAATACTATTTATTCTACTGTTTTTTTTATTTAATTGGTGGACTTAGCTAAGCCCCTGAGGAATAGGAAGAAAAAGAAGAAGAAAACATATTTTTAACGCCACATAGACATACCAAATTTTACAAGAAAGGAAAATACAGAAAAGAAAGCAGGAATAAAACAAAAGCGAAACTATAAATGAATGAAATAAAAACAAATTCCAACGCTACACAGTATGTCGATGCAGCGGAAAGTATGTCCCTGTATGACCTAGCTTTCCACTATATCGGATTAGGCATTAAGACGACACCGACGTATCAAAGTATGTATGTATTTGACGTAATTAAAACTGTTTTTACACGGATTTATGCTCGTTTATTACATTTTTACAATTTTCCAACGTTTCGGCACTTTTTCACCTGCCTTTCGTGAGAGGAGTGACTGACAAAATTGGGAGTATTTTGAAACGCGCCTCAATCAGAACCATCTACCAGCCGCCAAGAAAGATACACCAATTCATGCGAAGTGTCAAGCACAGGATTCCCTTACAAGAGGCAGGAGTATACAAGCTTGACTGTGAATGTGGTTCCTCGTACATTGGTCAAACGAAGCGTACCATAGCTGAGCGGGTGAAGGAACATATCGCTGATGTGAAACATAAGCGCTCTGGTAGATCTGCAGTCAGCGAGCATACACTTAGCGGTACCAACCACTTTATACATTTCGATAAAGTTAAAGTTCTAGCCCGAGAAGACCGTTTCTTCCCTAGAATGATACGTGAGGCAATAGAGATCCGCCGGCATCCAAATTTTAATAGAGATCGTGGTTGGAACATACCGGTAGCATGGGAACCAGTGCTTAAGTGCATGAAACCCCCTTGCTAGAAGTGTGACTGTAGAATAAATATTAAAAAATCAATTTAATTTCAATTAATAATCGGTATTTTTAAGTTCATATAAAGTAATTAGTTTATAAATTTAATTTTAACTTCAATTACTAATAATCAATATTGTTGACTTTATATAAAAAATAATTGGTTTGTCTATTTTGGAACGTAACTTCATAATTAACTTTTGTAATTTTTGCCGAGGGTAGTAAACTAACCGTTAATGATTTCTAAAAGACACCTGTCACCTCAGTCATCCGGGACCACGGCACCTGAAAAAGTGCCGAAACGTTGGAAAATTGTAAAAATGTAATAAACGAGCATAAATCCGTGTAAAAACAGTTTTAATTATGTCTACTGCTCGTGTTAACCTTAGAAAATACTATGTATTTGACGCTTTAGACGAGCCTAAGCCCCTGTTCCACAATGTTCAAATAAAGTTCCAGATAAGCTATCCACACAGGGCTGCCGTTTGTTCTAAATTTAAATAAATTTTCCTATAATGCGTGTGTTCGTTTATGGCTTCAAATTTAGAGCAAACGGCAGCCCTGGTTGCGGATAGCTTAACCGGAACTTTATCTGCAGATTGTGAAACAGACCCTAAATCAAATAACTCCATACATTGGAGGACTTTCGTGATTGCAACACAGGTATACTCAATATAGAGTAAAGAAACTGACCAAATCGACTCGGTTTCCCGAAGCTTCTAGACATTCTCATGGTCACCCCAGCACCGCCACAATGCCGGGACTGTCCCGTTCCCCGGGGACCGTCCGCTGCACAGCAGTTAATTACACGCCCTACACACAGGCGGGATCTGCAGATTCTTTATTAATAATTTAACATAAGGCGACGACAATGCGGGGATTCAATTTTGGCTTAATACAGTTTTATGTTGATTCAATTTTGTCTTGGAAGCTGGACTGTTTTGCTCTCGAGACGCAAAAATACTTTTCCCCTTGTTTTTTCAATTATTTTTGCATCATATCTAGCAGTTTTGTGGACATGGTCAAGTCAACAACAACAACAACATTTGTCTTACGGTATTTTTTATTTTGTTGACGCGTTTTTTGCCATGATTTACCGGAGGCTACCACAAAGGTAGAGATCGTCATTCGACAATTTTTATTTAAAGTAAAATTAAATGCTGAACCGGAATGTCTGAGGTGTTCAAATACCTCAGCTCTTGCCAGAACTTGCCAATCTGCTGTGGGCACGCGTGGTAATTAAACCCATATCTTCTGTCTCTGAGAGAAAGCCTGTGCCCTCCAGTGCGATGTTTATTGGCTACATGCTGTAAATGCTGATATTAAGGAAAATAGAAATCTGAGAAGAAAATCATAGAACAACATTTTTCTAGAGGTGAGTGGAGAATGAAACCAAAGACATCCGCTAGGATCTGGATATACCGCTAGGCTCGTCTACAGTTTATCTATTAAATAAGTGATATCAATGGCGATGTAGTCACTCTAGTTCGTATGAGTTTGAGCTCTGCTGCTTGCTTCTGCGGTTATAAACTTCCAAAAGCCCCTAAATAAAATGTCCATAAAAAAACATCGTAGACGAACGAATCACGAAGAATCACACAGGTTTGTTCGTTTATTTCCCTGACAAAATTGATTAGCATATCAATTTTGATTAACTGTGAATGTACACTTGACTCAGTTCCTTCATATTGTTTTTGCTACAATATCGTGTCATTTTCAGCATACCAATTTTGATTAATTTCACAATGTACACTTGACTCTGTTCCACCATACTGTTCGTGCTACAAAATCGTGTCATTTTCAGCATACCAATTTTGACTAACTTCACAATGTACCTACACTTGACTCAGTTCCTCCATACTGTTCGTGCTACAAAATCGTGTCATTTTCAGCATACCAATTTTGATTAACTTCACAATGTACTCTTGACTCATTTCCCCCATACTGTTCATGCTACAAAATCGTTTCAATTTCAGCATACCAATTTTGATTAATTTCACAATGTACACTTGACTCAGTTCCACCATACTGTTGGTGCTACAAAATCGTGTCATTTTCAGCATACCAATTTTGATTAACTTCACAATGTACCTACACTTAACTCAGTTCCTCCACACTGTTCGTGCTACAAAATCGTGTCATTTTCAGCATACCAATTTTGATTAACTTCACAATGTACTCTTGACTCAGTTCCCCCATACTGTTCATGCTACAAAATCGTGTCAATTTCAGCATACCAATTTTGATTAATTTATCAATGTACACTTGACTCAGTTCAACCATACTGTTCGTGCTACAAAATCGTGTCATTTTCAGCATACTAATTTTGATTAACTTCACAATGTACCTACACTTGACTCAGTTCCTCCATACTGTTCGTGCTACAAAAATCGTGTCATTTTCAGCATACCAATTTTGATTTACTTCACAATGTACACTTGACTCAGTTCCTCTATACTGTTCGTGCTACAAAATCGTGTCATTTTCAGCATACCAATTTTGATTAACTTCACAATGTACTCTTGACTCATTTCCCCCATACTGTTCATGCTACAAAATCGTGTCAATTTCAGCATACCAATTTTGATTAATTTCACAATGTACACTTGACTCAGTTCCACCATACTGTTGGTGCTACAAAATCGTGTCATTTTCAGCATACCAATTTTGATTAACTTCACAATATACCTACACTTAACTCAGTTCCTCCACACTGTTCGTGCTACAAAATCGTGTCATTTTCAGCATACCAATTTTGATTAACTTCACAATGTACTCTTGACTCAGTTCCCCCATACTGTTCATGCTACAAAATCGTGTCAATTTCAGCATACCAATTTTGATTAATTTCACAATGTACACTTGACTCAGTTCCACCATACTGTTCGTGCTACAAAATCGTGTCATTTTCAGCATACCAATTTTGATTAACTTCACAATGTACCTACACTTGACTCAGTTCCTCCATACTGTTCGTGCTACAAAATCGTGTCATTTTCAGCATACCAATTTTGATTAACTTCACAATGTACTCTTGACTCATTTCCCCCATACTGTTCATGCTACAAAATCGTGTCAATTTCAGCATACCAATTTTGATTAATTTCACAATGTACACTTGACTCAGTTCCACCATACTGTTGGTGCTACAAAATCGTGCCATTTTCAGCATACCAATTTTGATTAACTTCACAATGTACCTACACTTGACTCAGTTCCTCCACACTGTTCGTGCTACAAAATCGTGTCATTTTCAGCATACCAATTTTGATTAACTTCACAATGTACTCTTGACTCAGTTCCCCCATACTGTTCATGCTACAAAATTGTGTCAATTTCAGCATACCAATTTTGATTAATTTATCAATGTACACTTGACTCAGTTCAACCATACTGTTCGTGCTACAAAATCGTGTCATTTTCAGCATACCAATTTTGATTAACTTCACAATGTACCTACACTTGACTCAGTTCCTCCATACTGTTCGTGCTACAAAAATCGTGTCATTTTCCGCATACCAATTTTGATTTACTTCACAATGTACACTTGACTCAGTTCCTCTATACTGTTCGTGCTACAAAATCGTGTCATTTTCAGCATACCAATTTTGATTAACTTCACAATGTAGGTACACTTAACTCAGTTCCACCATACTGTTCGTGCTACAAAAATCGTGTCATTTTCATATTAGCTCCATACAATCGTCGGTGTATGTTATCTGGGGCAGTACGTTACATCAGATAGGGGTTTTAGACTGAAATATCATACAATACTCGTTCCGTTTGATCCATTATCGCCCCTATGTAGCCCTGGGTAAAGTCACCCCAAATCTGACTACCCGGTACATTAGTGGCACTGTTCCTGCGTGCAGACAATTACTTAAATACTGTCACTCGAAACTCTATCACTTAAGTAATAATAACGTGTATTACCGTGACACACTTGCGTTGTGTGGCTGGGATTTTCAACCTGTGGCTTTTTATTCTGCTTTTCAGACTTGTTTTGCTGCTGATGATGATTTCGAATTCGTTCATTTTTGACTGTTTCTTCTACGTTCGTCATTCCTTTCCATATTTGTGATATCCGTGCCCAGTTCTCATATCACAGGGTCTCCCAGTTTAAGACCAGAATAACTGATTGTGTTTTGTTGAATGATATAAACTTCACCGTGTATTCTTCTTTTTAAAGAAGGAAGCTCGTAATAAAGGTTGTTAGTTACCATTCCCTCGTTCTCAGCTTCATCATCATTATATCCCCATCGAGGAACACGGGTCTCTTCCCTGAGAAAAGTACAGGCCATACTCCACTACGGGGGTGAAGTCCAGATTGGTGGAGGCTTACAAGACGAGTGGCTGGTCTTACTGTCAGAAGTTTTCAGGCCGTCCTAAGGCCTCTGACTTGGCTTAAGGACTGCCATTTATCGACGGCTGCCGGCACCAACTACTTATCGTGCCTCTTCGAAAAATGCCACTAGCCTAAGTCATAGACGGTCACCCATACATGCACGGAACGCGCCCTATGTTGCTTAACCTTCGTGATCGTTTAAGATCACTCAGGCAGCCGGCGCAGTTCTGAGCTTAGTATAGAGTAAAGCACCTTTGGAGTACTCGATATTACTTAGCCAGAACCTCGACTATTATGATAATACTATTGTTCTTATTTATTACTATTAATTATTATTATTATATTAATTATGATTATTACTATTGATAATACGTGTTCCGGCGAACTTCTTATCGCACAGAATCCGTTTCCACGATTCCTGTTACCATGGCAGCGCAATACGCGTTTGTCTTAAAAAAAGGTTACTACGTTAACAATAAAAGATTATCCCACGGGAACGCATTACCGGGACATGAAGTATCCCATGTCTTAATTCAGATCTTAGTCTATCTTTATGACAATATTCTTAGAACTCCTTTGAATGAGTAACGAACATCTTCACAAACCTTCACTTTTATATTATTAAGGCGATTTGGGGTGCTACCTATCGCCACCAATGAAAAAGAAATTATAACTTGTTTTATCAGTTTTTAGAACCTACAGTCTAGAACCTAGAATCAATAGACTAGGATCAATAAACTTTAATCGATATCCGCTAAAAATGGCGGAATGTGGTTAAGACCTTGGTTTTTGATTCTAGGTTCTAGACTGTAGGTCCTAAAAGTAGTTGTCACAGTTGTTAAGATTTCTCGTGTTTACTTTTAGATAAAAACATATCATAAAACAGGTTATGATTTTTTTCTATGGTGGCACTAGTTAGCACCTTGAAGCGCCTTAAATAGGAGGTAGTGGGTAAATGACCTTATTGATATAATATCAGATAATAATGCTTAACACTGCTTTTTCCGCTAAAGGCAATTGAAAATTCAAGTGACTGTCCACTGAAATGTTTAATGAACAGCCGACAAATTTATTTGAAAGCCAGTGGTTTAATTATTGCTTTACCAATCGGTAAAGACCAGTGACACTAGTGGAAAAGCTTTGGCAATTATTTATTGTTTGGTTTTGAAAACACTTCATGCAACAGCGTAGACTTAGAAAGCTTAGAATAGGCGCTAACTTCGTTTTATTACACACTAGCTGACACAGCGAACTTCGTACCGCCTAACAGTCATTTCTTTAATTTATTTTTTATTTTTCTCTCCGTAGAAACCATCCTCGCACTTCAAGAAATATTCTAAAAAAAGAATTAGCGAAATCGGTTCAGCTACTCTCGAGATTTCCGCTTACCAACACATACAGCGATTATTTTTTATATTACTAGCTGACCCAACGAACTACGTACCGCCTAACAGGCGATTCTTTTTTTTTCTCTCCGTAACAACCATCCTCGTACTTCAAGGAATATTCTAAAAAAAGAATTAGCGAAATCGGTTCAGCTGCTCTCGAGATTTGCGCTTACCAACACATTCAGCGATTCATTTTTATATTATAGATTGACTAGCTGACCCAGCGAACTTCGTACCGCGTAACAGTCGATTCTTTATTATTGCTCTCCGTAATAACAATAACCATCCTCGTACTTCAAGAAATATTCTAAAAAAGGAATTAGCGAAATCGGTTGAGCTACTCTCGAGATTTGCGCTTACCAACACATTCATCGATTCATTTTTATATTATAGATTAAATTTTCGGCATTTAGGTAAAGCCGCTACTCGAAACTAAAAATATGACAAGTATGTCACCATAAATATGACAAATAGACGAAACTGTAGGTGAAAACCTCAGCAACTTCAGGGCGAGTTATATGTAAATAAAAAAAAATAAAGTTTAACTTACACTATGTCATTTCTAGTCATTCGCCACCACATTGCCTCATAAAATATGAATAATCAGTACTCTACAATTATTCACGTAACCCGACCGAGACTCGTGCCACGTAATCGTTCAGTTATTAAATACAACACCCTGTGCAATGGCCGAGTTTCTTTTTAGAACAATGAATGATAGATTGTCGCCGTAAGCACTTATTTAGAAAAATATATTTATACTTTGAAGTGGTACACATTTCTCTTTTAAGGTGTTAAGTAGGTGCCTATACATAAAAGCTGTGCACAAAACTTTAATGCAGGAAGCATTTGCCTATTTGCAATTTGAGCTGAAACTGTCCGAGTATCAGGGAAAAAAAACTATTTAAGCCATAATATATTATAGCATTTTTTAAGGTTAACACGAGCAGTAGACATAATTAAAACTGTTTTTATACGGATTTATGCTCGTTTATTACATTTTTTTACAATTTTCCAACGTTTCGGCACTTTTTCAGGTGCCGTGGTCCCGGATGACAGTCATCCGGGACCACGGCACCTGAAAAAGTGCCGAAACTTTGGAAAATTGTAAAAAAATGTGATAAACGAGCATAAATCCGTATAAAAACAGTTTCCATAATATATTACTAGCTGAATCCGCAAACGTTGTTTGCGATATTAATTAGTTGGCCTATTCGCAGACCTACCTATTCACAAAAAAATTGATGAAGCAGTTTTGGAGGAGTTCGATAACAAATACTTAGGTACTGTGATTTTTATATATAGACATATATGTTTTATAGATATATATTGATATATAGCATGAACTTTATTAATTATTTCGTCATACTAACGACTATATAATATATATAATATAGAAGCGCTCGTGGCCTAGGCGAACCGAGTGATTGGTTTCAATCACTTGAGTGAAGCAACAACAGGCGCGGTCAGGTGCAGGATGGGTGACCGTCCTGTGACTACCGCTAGTGGCATTTTTTCCGAGCGCTTCCGTGCTTCGCAAGGCACGTTAAGCTGTTGGTGCCGGCTGCCATATAATGGCAGTAGTTACGCCATGTCAGAGGCCTTATGGGCGGCTTGATAACTTCTGGGAGTAAGGCCCGCCACCACTGTCTTACAATTCCTCCACCAACCCGAACTCCGCCCCCGTGGTGGAGTATGGCCTAACCTTCCTCTGATGCTTGAAGAGAACCGTACCCCAGCAGTTGGGACATACAAGGGTTGCTATGGATATATACATATATAATTTCAATTTGCACCAGAAGAAAAACAATAACTTCTGTGTTACGAGCTCATTACAAATTATATTAAAAATTGTTTCTTTTCTAAAGAGATTGAGAAGATAATATAAATCATAATAAAACTTTCAATAAATTGTAGAGCCTCAAAGGCTTATAACCAAATAAGCTAAAGCTTATTATTATTATTACTTCTGTTTTCTGTTATTTTGTAGGTAGGCACTTACAATTGATATATATTTGTGGAGTACAACCCCTTATCAAACTGTCACTATCATAAAAAAATCATCGTATTTCGATTCAAGCAATAATACAACAGTAATCAAATTACTTTTCGGAGTGTTTGAACGTCGACTGTAATAACAAAACGAAGATCTTTATCGGACAAAATTAAATGCGGCTACAATATTGTCGACAATAGAAATATAAATTAAGTTGCTATTGATTCGTCCTTGGTTTTCTCTATTGCGTGGTTCAATACTATTCAATACAAAAAACACAAAGTATAAGGATGAATGATGAATCTAGACACAGGCACTAATAGATAGCACTTTATTGCACAACCAGAAAAATATTACAAACCATGATTCTTAAATCTAAGTAATGTTATACAATTGGCGGTCTCATTGCTAAGTGCGGTCTCTTCCAGACAACCTTTGGATGAAGTGGATTGCATGATGAATATAGCCGGTACGTGGTGCATGTAAATAAATAATTAAATCGAAAATGTATTGATAACAAACAGCAAAAGAGTGCGAGAATATAATTATAATTACCTACGATATAATGTACATATCGACCTCTGTGGCGTAGCGGTAGCGCAATTGCCTACCATGTAAGAGGTCCCGGATTCGAATCCCGGCTGGGAACAAAAAAAAAATCCCAGGTCTTGGATGTTTACATGTTTGTGATGTCGTTGTTTCTGGTTCCTACGATACAGGGTATCCTAGTGTAGGGCCAGAAGCAATATATGTGCCTGTATGTAAATGTTATGTTATGTATTTAAATAATAATATACATAGATACCTAAAAATAAATACTTATTCAATTAATTAAATACATGTAAGCAACAGTTTTCCAGTTTATCCAGTGAGATAGTGGGATTTCACCAATGCTATTCACAAAAGTTTTTTTCAATGCTAGGCACTAAATTTCCGTATGGCGCAATGCTACACGCTCGATATTTATCACGATATTTGGTTCGTAATCCTGAATTACTGAATTTATTGAGTGTCTAGTAGGTGTAGCGTAGGTATCACGAATCTTGATACGTATCGCTGTATTTCTAAAAATCCATAAATCCCACGATTTATATCAAGTATTGTTGATAAAATTCGAGTATCTAATCTCTACTCGATATTAGTGTTCTTATTTACGAGTAGAATATCTATAATATAAAAATGAATCGCTGAATGCATTGGTGAGCGCAAATCTCGAGAGCAGCTGAACCGATTTCGCTGATTCTTTTTTTAGAATATTCCTTGAAGTATGTACAACGAGGATGGTTGTTACGGAGAGAAAAATAAAAAAAGTTCAAGAATCGACTGTTACACGGTACGAAGTTCGCTAGGTCAGATAGTGATTTAATAAATTTAAGTGCGTATTATTGACTCTGTCTTCAATACTTCATCCATTTTTTTCACTCGACATGTTTTTTAATGCTATCGCTAATTAATAGCAACGCAAGCTTTTATAATTTTTAGTCACGCCTTACGATACTGGCCTCGGAGTGTGTAACGTACACTTCTTCAGTAATTGTAGTATGTAGATTCGAACCAAACTATTGCAAGATAAATATCATGTTAAATACCGTGATAAAATATTAATTTTCAATGACTAGGTACTCACTTTTTTATTCTTAAATCCAACAGAATAAATAGCCTTCATCACCGAAACAAAGTGATTCTTTCGTAGTTTTAGTAGGTACATTAATTTACGACTTTTTAGATTTTTTCTTGAAGAATCCAAGGCGCGCTCCTCTCCTCCATCTTATAAAAAAATATCAACGTGCTCCTGTTAACTTTTTTTTCAGTGACGTCATGCCATGAAGGTTTGATACTTCGTTTACAGTCTTGACTTCCAAATCGGTTTCAATAATTTTTAACTTAGACAAATTAAATAGACTTTAATAAAAGTGTTTTTATGTCTTATTTTGGGACTTCTGTAATTAACTCTTATTAAAGTTAACTGCTTAATATACTAGTATTACACAGGGCTAGAACCAAGAGTATTTAAAAAAATTATTAAATTAGCAACCTAAATATTACCTAGATAATATTCTAAGTCGAACTGATTTAAGTACTAGGTAAGTGAAGGTAAAATTGTCTTTATTGCAGACTTAATGTAAAAAAGTGCAGCAACTCAAAGAGTCTTAAAAATTGAATTTGACAAAAGGCCTCATGCTCAGGCTCAAGTTGTCAGAGAACATGCTCCTCTCGTGCGCTGTTTTTCAGCAAAAGCCTTAGACGTGTCTTCTACATGTCTCACAACTTTTTAACTGTCAATGTCTTTCTTTTAAGGAGTACCTAAGTATCACGTCCTTTTATGTAGCCTGTAAACGTCCCGCTGCACTGGGCTGAGATACCTCGCGTGCCCACCGCGGATTAGCAGTTTAAGCCCTCAGCGCTTCATCAACCCATTATGTCCCCACCGAGGGGCACTGGGATCTTCCCTGAGGAAGCTATAGGCCATACTCCACCACGGGGGCCAAGTCCGGATTGGTGGCAGCGCTTAAATTGTCTATTTTAGTACTATTCATTAGTCTATTAGTGCTATTTGAACACCTCAGAGAATAAATTTAACACACTAGCTCTTTTTCAGGCCATAACAATCTAGGGCAATAAATAACAACATATCTACTTATAAGTACTTAAGTGTAGTAAAATCCGCGTGCGTGTCCCATAAAAATCGCTAGTCAAAGGTCGGCGTGACATTTAAGAAATGCTATTTTTTATTTACCTCATTTGGGAGATGGCATTTCGGCTGGGGGCTCGACTATCGGGTTTTTTATTGTGCTAATGTTCGTATGTCCGGAACGGTAATTCTTTTGGGGTGCGTTTTCTATTGTGTTAGTTATAGGAGCGATGTTTTGTGCTGATTAGATGCCTCGGTTAAGCTCTGGAACAAATGTTAGGTACGCGATGTGGAGTTTTATCGATTTGGATTACACCAATTAAAATGAGCTATTGTCTGGTAGGGTTTTCTCAAGAGATGTAGGGTTTTAACCGGAACCGGCGTGCGTGCATGCAACGACTTATGAACGTTGATGAAGCGAAGGTGATCTGTCAGGATCGTGGCAAGTGGCAGTCCCTGGTCTCTGCCTACCCCTCTGAGATACAGGCGTGAGTTTATGTATGTATGTAGGGTTTTATCGATTTTGATTATATACAATACCTATATCTACTAATTAACATTTGTTATGTCTGGCTAACATTTTTTTTGTCTTAATAATTATATTGTTTTTTTTCTTTATACGCACACGAAAATCACAAGACAATAACTTTATTCTTTGTTTAAATATTTCTCACTTTTTATTTTGTCTTAGAATATATAATTTAGATAATTTATAAATACATAAAAAAAGAAATAACACAAATATTTCTTAATCTAAGTGTACAAACGGCGGCCTTATCATTAAAAGTCATCTTTTACAAACAAAATTAAAAATTACATTTCTAGATTCCGCCAAAAATCCCACAAGCTCCATGCGGTAAGTTAATGCACCGCCCTACCTCCCACTTTTTCAAGCAGAAGCAAGACACGAACACACCACCACCACCAGACAACCTCTCTCAAACTTATTTCAAGATTAAAAACTTTAAAGTAAAATTTGGTAAGCCGCTGCCTTTTCACTTCCAGGCGTGCCCCTGGCCATGTCGCAGCTTGGCAGCCCGTGAGGACTGCTGGGGCTCGCTGGTGCCGAAGGTGGAGCGTGAGGAAGAAGACCGCCTATCACCTTGGCGCCTTCCCACTTTGCGCCCACCACCCCCCTATCTGCACGACCCTGGTAGGTATGCAATCGAACAGGACCCTTATTCCTCAAGGCTTGCTTTTAGGTACATCTTGAATCCCACAGATTTGCACATTCTTTAAATTAATGTAGAATAGTGAGGTACACTTTTGACAAATGTGGTCTGGGGTAGTGCTAGAAAGTTGGTACATACAATCAAGGATTTTCAAAGGTAAAAGTCTTACGGTCTTATTAGTAAAAATACGATTCATCTAAGTAGATCGTTTCACGACAGCGGACTCGAACAGAGTGGTCACTCTCTCTCTCTATTTTAGCTAAAAAGATAGACCTGAAGAAAGACCCACCATCTTAGTAAAAAATTACTCTGATGAAAACGGCCATGTTTTTTGCACTCGGGTCGCGCTCTACTCGTCTTCGCTACTACCTAAGATGAAATCACAGAAATAAAATGGCGCCAATATTAGGAACTCCTGCGTATCGTACATAAAAAGTGAAGATCGAGGCCGTGACATATTGATGTTTGTGGAGTTTTCTGAAGTTGCGGAAGTGTTGTGAAGTCTATGTTAAGCTAAACTATTATTTCTCTGTTCTTTTTATACTTTTATCGTCGAAGTTTGATGATAAATATATTTCATTCTGCTTATAATTGTCATTGTAGCAGTAAATTTTTGGTAATTTTTTGAACGATGCCCGTTTGCAGCAAAACGCCTATAACTGAAGCGCCTAAAATCTGAATTCAGATTCACTAAGATGTGTGTAGATACATGACCATGCGAGCAGCCATTAGTTTTTTCCCTAAGATTGCGTCACTTTGACCAAGCCTTAAAAACGCGGCTTTATAGTCAAATGATTGAATCTGTGGTGGGTGACGTTTTGTCCTTATAACATCTCCACAACAGACTATTTTAATCAGCGTTTTCGATTGTGTTAGTAAAATCGTGTTTTTGTTGGTATGTACCTAAATAAGCCAAAAATGATTTTATTTGAAGTAGCTGTGACTTAATGAACAAAGGCGATGAAGGCTATAGGTATATCCAGCTTTTGCGCCTTCCAACGACCACTCTTTGGTATCCTGACAATCACGTCCATTATTTTGCGATGATGATCATTTATTATCAAAGTTAGAGCGGAATCAAACCCGACGTATTTTTTTAATCGTCATTTTACACACTCATCAATTACTATCTATTCGTACTGTACGTCTACATTTACTCATCGAAGCTCCTCTGTGCGTTATTTGCAAGTTCAGAGACTAATTAAGCCTGCCTGCCCCTCCGAGTCACACCGCAATTATGCGGGGATTAGAATGCCGACTCCAGGTAACGGGGATCGATATGGCCGTAGGTAGAGGTTACTGTTTGTGTAACGTTTGTGTACTATTAGATATATTTCCGGCTCGAAGGACCAGACCCCGAGGGTTTGAAGCACGGAAACACTAGATTTCATATACTAAAGAATTTAATATAAATTAGAACGTCATTACAGCTCTACGGTGACACAGAGAAGGAAAAAAGTTACAATGCTGCCACAGCTTCTTTATTGGACAATCCTTCGTTTATATGATTTCTTACTTTAAAAAAGAAACAATATTGTGAAATGTGGATAATGGAGTTGGATCCATCAACTATTATATTTATTTAACGTTTAAGTTATGTATCTGTTCAAGACACAATATTGTACTTCTGTGTGTTGTCCGTAATAAAGAAAATAAAATAAAGCTACAAAACATCTGTTTTGTTGGATTGCCAACAAGTACATCGTGTGATATGCCCATGATATGTAAATAGTGATATAAAATAGTCAACAATAGGAGATGTTTATACTATATTTTTTTTTATTTTTAATGCACTAACCCGTGCTAAGGACAAATTAAAAAACTTATTTAGAGGCTAAAAATTTCACCCATGCCGGGATTCGAACCCGCAACCTCTGCATTAAAAATAAAAAAAAATAAAATAGTATAAACATGTGGGTACAGTGATATCGTTCCGACGTAAAACCTAACTGCAATGTAGGTAGTCGGGGCTGTAAGTGATGCAATTTGCTTAAGCCAGATGTCGCTGCCTGTACGTAATACAGAGAATAGTGTAAAGAGCTTCGAAATTTCACTGATGCCGGTGGGTCGCCCATTGGCTCAATTGGTAGAGCGCTGGCACGGATAGCCAGAGGTTGCGGGTTCGAATCCCGGCATGGGTGAAATTTTTAGCCTCTAAATAGGTTTTTAAAAAATAGGAGATGTTTTAACGAAGGGCAGTATTAATGAAGGTGATGACTAGAAAGAGATTTGTTAGAAACATGGCGACTTTGAGAATGGGAGCCCTGCCTAGAAAACAAGGGCCTATAAAGAGTCTATGTTCAAGAGAAGATAAGGATATTACCTACGTGTGGTAGTCTACAAATCAATAGGTAGCATTACAATATCATTCGAACGTGCGAGTAGGAACCTTCAGCCATACGGCGGATCATCTTAAAATCCCCGCAACGCCCATACTTTTTGTTTTTAAACAAACTAGGTACTTATTGTTCATGCCCAGTAAAACCCGTGCAGATTAAATAAACATATATTTCTTTCTTTTTCTTCTTCCCACTTAAAGTATTTATATTATACCTAAACGTAAACTGTAAATTACCTACCTAATATAAATTTCGAAGAAGATCTAATCGCGCGAGGCGCCGAGTTAAGTTGCTTGGGTTTATTTATATACCTTAACATTGGATTGCGATTGCTTGGGAGACTACCAATTATAGTATCAATAAAATAACCATTATTGTTATTTCATTGATACATAAATCTATGAACGACTTTCTTAATTTAAGCATTTTCTTCAATTGACCATTGCCAAATTATTTCGTTTCTTTGTTTTCAGATCGCGATGCCTGTTCAGCCTGCGTGGCTCCCCTCCCTCTGCTGCCGCCGCCGCCAGCGCCTCACTAGTTGCGCCTTTCTTGACTCCATCTAGATTTTCTCATTACTAGAAGAAGGCTTTCGGCTTACTTTTTACTCTGTATAATAACTAGGTAGGTATATATATTTGTACATAATCACATAAAAATCTATCTACCAAGCTAACTAGTTACTAAACAGGTACCTATTTGTAAGTTGTAGGTACAAGTAGACGTGACCGACCATCAATGGTATAATAACATCCACATGTAAATAAACACAATATTACTTTCAAACAACACAATCACTTGTCCTGGGCTCAAACTGCGATAGCCTGTGCTGTGGTAACCAGGATAGGACATAATAAATATGGAGATACACCCAGACTGAGGCCATTTGTACAAATGTACGGCGGCCCCGAGTATAGGAGTCGATTCAACGACTTTCGGGAATCAGACGTGATATCCGACCAACGAAGCAGGCTATAATAAAATAAGAGTCCTGGCTTTAGATCAATCCCCGCTATTTCAATACAGTCTACTCATGCTATTTATACTACGAAAAATATAACGAACGTTTTTTACAGAAGATAGATAAGTAGGTACCGGTACCTATTTACAATGGGCATTGTCCTAAAAATAAAGTTCTCTTTTTCCTTGTTCCAGTTTTTCGAGAAAATAATGTAAACTTGCTTGACTGAATATTTTGATATGGACCGTAGACCGTAGAATATATTAAATTATTGTGATGTGAAAGCTAAATTTGAAAGAAAAAATAGGAAGGTTTTTAATTTTACGCGCTGCACCTTTTTTATCACCAAACTTTTTTTATCTTGTGTTGTCTATGGATTTCATAGACAATCAAGTCTTTTAGCCTTGTTCACACTACAAACTCTTATCAATGCGTCAACGTGGTATGCATGATCTTCTCGGTCCATTGACAACAATGTACGGTTTTTGTAATAGCAAGTATCTCATGAATTTAGCCGTACAAACTGTAAAATTAATTGTAAATATATTTAAAAATACTTTAGTCAGTACCTACATTCATATCTTGTTTAATTTTGTTAAAGTTCAGAAAAGCAATCTGAAAGCAATTATTAATATTGTTGTATGTACGTATTTCTAAGTAGCTTCATAGTAGCTGAAACAAATAAGTAGGTATTAGTTATAGTCAATCAGAAATAAACTTTAATTTGTAAATTAAAGCTACCTATACCCAAAATCTAAGGCCAGCCAGTTACCAGTTTATAGGCTAATTAAATTGAATTTAGGAAGTTACGGAACCTAGAGTGTTGCAGAAAGTTCCGGTAGAACCTATACCAGCTAAAATACTTACCAATTTTCCATCAATAGGTATATCAAATCATACATAGAAATAAAAATAGTGTTTCTCTTTGCCACAAAATATTTGTCTGCCTCTGTTTGTGTAGCCTCGATTGTGTCCCACTGCAAAGGCCTCCCCTTTTGCCTTCCACTCCTCCCTGATCATGGCCACCTCCTGCCAACAAGGCAATAAATTTAAAAATATGACTCGTGTTATTTTCACAAACACGATTTCTTAAAACTCCCTATTAAAGCATGTAAATAGACTGTCTCGAGATCTTACCATAGAATTACATTACCACAAGCTATTTATACTGCTTTTGTGGAATTTTCTAAGGGAATCATGTTTTTACACGTAGCAGCATAAGAATTTGCTTTGACTTAAAAATGAGGTACAAAAATAACATCTATTTTCTTTAATTTAATGAAAAGTAATAAAAATAGGCGTGACAACAGTATCAAATAATCAAACACTGATTAAGTTTTATTAAAAACAGAGATAACCCATATTATTAATAAAAATAAATATTAAAGCCATTTTCACTGAAACACCCATCACACCGCGTGACATCACTCTTAAGTTAAAGTGATTACGGTATTTGTTTACTTGGGAGAGACGTCAGATTCGACGCCATGACACTGCGAGCTGTTTTTCCACAGATTTAAAATAATTTTAGAAAAATGATCCTTCTTTGAACTTTAGAATACTGAAATATAGGTTTTTTTGTAAATAATAAATTTGTCCCCATATTATGGAACAGGATTTATAAATCGTTCGTCATGCCTGTTATTGAATATAACTAATCTTCTGTAAAAAAAATTATTTCACTTTCGCTTTCCACTCTGTTTTGTCAATGTCTTGAGACTAATTCTAAAATAGCGAAAGAAAATGTACTTAAAATTGTTGTATGGTACAGATAATATTTTTATTTTCGTTAATTCTGTAATGAAAGAGTTGTATGTGTTGATGTTTCTGCAACAGCCTATTTGTTATAGTAAATCAGTATTATATACAGAGAGTAATAGCTTCTGATACCTACAATTTGAGTCAGTTTATAGTCAATTACTTTAGTTTAATAATGAATATTTTTATTTTAACTACAAAACACAAACGACTCTATTAGTGTAACTACTTGACTGGATGTTAGTGCACCAATAACATAATAATAAATATTTGATTATGAAGTTTTTTTAATGTGTACCCCGAATATAAATAGTTGTCTGGAAGTATAAAAAGATGCAGCTTCTTGTAATAAAGAAGTTTTATGTTTTAATCACATTTAGAATATTCAAAATCGTTCACATATATTCTACATTGATATTCAACAAACAGAATGTAAATTATTCTCTTCATTTAGAATAGAATGTCAATGTACAGTTCTATTGTTATTGCTGTCGAAGTAAGGCAGCGAGAAAAAACACCATTATGATCGTCATTTCTTAAATCTAATAGAATACAGAAGTTGCTACCCAGAGGAAATCCTATGAATTAAATCAACTTGGAATTCTACAACATTAGTTACTCTCTTAGAAAAGTAGGAAAGCAAAGCACCAATGCTGCGGCCAGGCATTCTTATAGCACCCGAAAATCAAATCAAGTTTAACCCCGCCTGAAGCAAATCTACTTCAGTAAGTACCTATCTACTATTACCTCTAACTAAAACATTTTTTTTTATTTTGTAAGTAAAAACAATGTATTTAACAGATATTTTTTCATGTCATATGCTCTGGTGTACAATAACAAATAGTCTTCTTTTATCTTAAAGATATACTTTCTATTATATTATTTTTAATGCACTAACCCGTGCTAAGGACAATTTTAAGTTGAGCCTCTAAATAGGTTGTTAAAATATTTACTTTTGACCAAAGATAATTTTCACACCTTCGTTGTTTAGTTTTTTGTAATATTCTGAGTTGTAATAATTATTTGTATTTTTATAGGTACTTACCTTTGTCTGAAATAAATAACTTATTGTAATTATTATGAGGAGAGGACTGGTACCTACTGTAACTAAGGAAAACTAATGGATAACTGGTACAAAAAGTAAAATCGGGAAAATAGAATAAATGCATAATTTGTGAACACAATGAGTGACACGAGCAAGAAAAAACAATGACTGAAAAATATAAAAAATATAAAAAGTTTTATATTTTCGAAACCAAGTACAACCAGTCGCACGGTTACTGGTGCCTTAATAACTATATTACTGGCCAAACATGAATAAGATGGAGGTGACTAGAATTATAGAGCATATTTTTTAACGAAATTACGTTTCGTTACAGATGATACTAAGATGCGCCGTGCGTCCGCTCTACCGCAAATGACTTCTGAGTTGCGTTTGGTATATTTTTATCATTAGCTAACAAAGGATACATTTAATATGGGATATTGGGCGCGATAATATATTCAAATGGCAAAGGAAATAGTGTTCACCCGACCCAAGATGCGAGGCGTCCGCGACATTCTCTTTTCCACACGCGATGGTAATGCGAACGCGCGACACTTTGAGTAAATTTATTTATGTCTGACTGAACCACCGAAAACTTTTTGACTGAAATTGGTTCTGTTTTTTTTCTGTATGCTATCAGGTGTTAACAGTAGATAGGTAACTATGTTTTATTCAGAGAGTTAGTGTACGAGAAATTAGAGTCAACTCTATATTATCTTGCGGTGGATGGAGGTGCAGAAAAGACGCGCATTATTTGTAGTCTGAACGGACCTCATCAAAAGAAATCCACAGAAAAAAAAAATATCTCAGGTAGTATTTTCGTATTTTGTTGTGGCAACACTGATTTGACAAACGTCAATGTCCAAATAAATTGTCTATGCCTTTTCCTGTTAAAAATTCTCTAGAGAGGTTGGTTTCTTGCTAACTAAAATCCTATTTTATCTCGTAAAATATTGTGTATTGAATGGAATCCTTCGATGTTATGCTCTACAATGTCACTATCTTCTGGTTTATGTGTATATTTTGTTATCCCAGCGTAAGATCACCACTCAAAACTTCATAACCTATGTGCGTTCTGTTTGTAACATCAAGCCGCTGTTTCAGAAAATAAAAATGGGTCGTTATTCTCGGGAACCGGATAACCCAGCAAAGTCATGCAAAGCGCGGGGCTCAAACTTGCGTGTTCATTTCAAGGTACGTAAACAAATTGTTTTTCTGCCAGTGAACTTTACAATCCACATGTACATTTATGGAAGTTGTTTTTGCCACTTTCCTGTCGAGTCATACGCGTTAAAACTCTTATTTATGCCTTCTCAGAACACATATGAGACCGCTATGGCTATCAAGAAGCTGCCGCTTCGCCGAGCCGTCAGATACCTGAAGAATGTGACTGAAATGAAAGAGTGCATTCCTTTCCGCCGCTTCAACGGTGGTGTGGGCCGCTGCGCGCAAGCCAAGCAGTTTGGAACTACACAGGGTCGCTGGCCCAAGAAATCCGCGGAGTTCCTTCTCCAGCTCTTGAGGAATGCTGAGTCGAACGCTGACTACAAAGGTCTGGACGTTGACAGGCTCGTCATTGACCACATTCAGGTACGTTCTTTGTGTTATTTATGGAAGTTTTATCTTAGTGGCATTATAGGTTAGGTTTTTGTTTGTTGTGATACTTTTAAGGTTATGTTGAGTGAACAGAACCATATCAAGGTGTATTGGAGTGTTTGACGTGCATTTTTGGTGTTAGACAATAGGTCATGCTGGAATAAACCTCTTCTCAATCTCAGTAAAAAATTATACATCATAATATAGTTGACTCATGGAATAGGTTATGTTGACATGGTCAAAATTACTACTCGGAATAGATTTATTGTATTTATTGCCTGTGTGCAGAGGGAGTGTGTGTGGAGAACGTTATCAACCCTTGTATGTCCCTATTGCTGGGGCACGGGTCTCTTCCTGCATTGCAGGAAGGTAAATAAATAAATAAATATTCATGGACATATTACACAGATCTCGTTAGCCCTATACTAAGTACAACTAAATGACTTGTGTTATAGGACGATATATTTAATACAATAAATACATAGATAACATCCAAGACCCGAGACAAACTGGAAAAGTTCGTTTCCTAGTTTGACCCGGCCGGGGATCGAACCCGAGACCTTCGGTTGCACAGTCAGCGTGCCAAACCGCTGCGCCACCGAGGCCGTCATAGTATAGGTCAGGCCATACTCTACCATGGGGGCCTAAGTTTGGGTGAAAATTAAACTTACTTTATTCCAATCAAGTACTCTGATGCCTCAGTTATCAGTCCTTACGATTCTGTTAATGACTGACCGAACTATGGCCTAAAATGGACCTTGGCCTCTAATCCAAGATGTTGCCACTTATTCACTCCCTTTTTTAAGTCTTTTTTAACCAATTTCAAAAAGGGAAGGAAGGTTTTGAATTCGTTAAAATCTTTTTTTTATATTCCTTATAATGCACTAACCCGTGCTAAGGACAATTTTAAAAACCTATTTAGAGGCTAAAAATTCCACCCATGCCGGGATTCTAACCCGCGACCGCAGGCACGGATAGCCAGAGGTCTTACCTGGTTTCATGGAATTTGCCTTGAGTTAATGCTGTCTCTTGCCTACTAAAGTATCAAATTGCATAATTTTTGTCAAATGTACATGTAATGGTCTAACCAAGTTTGATTTTTTTTTTGGACAAAAAAGCAGTGGTAGCGATGCGGTAAAACGCCGGCTTCTCAATCGGGAGGTTGTAGGTTCGAATCCTAGCAGGTACCAATGACATTGTCTTTTAAGTTACTTGCATTTGTGAAGTTTTAATAGCAATACTACTTACTAACCTTGAAGAAATCCCTGGTGTCTGAAGTGTTAACATCCCTCGGCGCTTATTATGTAAAATGGCTCAACTATGAGTCTTAAGTACGGAGATTTCAGGTCTCACTAACTGGACATTGTATAAGCACAGGAAGTATGCTTATCATCATCATCAACCCATTGTGTCCCCACCAAGGGACATGGGTGTCTTGCCTAGGGAAGTTATAGGCCATACTCCACCACGGGCCCAAGTTCGGTTTGGTGGAGGCTTGCAAGACTAGTTAGTTAGACCTGAGATTTCCGCACTTAGCCTCATAGTTGGGCCATTGTACGTAGCAAGCGCTGAGGTACGCTAACACGTCAGACACTAGGGTTTCCTTACGATGTTTTCCTTCACCGTCAGCGAGTAGCATTGCTACTATAATTTCACAAATGTACATAACTTAGAAAACAAAGTCATTGGTACATGCCGTGGTTCGAACCCACGACCTCCCGATTGAGAAGCCGGCGTTCTACACCGCTCCGCTACCACCGCTTTTTGCTTGCTTGCAAGACTAGTGGTTGGCCTTACAGTTCGATGTTTTCAAGCCGCTCTATGGCCTCTGACTTGGCTTAATAAGTGCCATCTATCGACGGCAGCCAGCACAGACTGCTTAATATGGCTTGCGAAGCACGGAATGGCTCGGAAAAATGCCAGTAGTGTGAATCATGGATGGTCACCCATCCATGCACTGAATGCTCCCTATGTTGCTGAACCTTCGTGATTGTTTAAGATCACTCAGGCAGCCGGGACTACAAGCAAGTATGCTTATGGCTTAGCGTGAATGACTGAAGACCTTTTGCTTAACCTTTTTTTTATCTTATTTAAGGGTTTTGTTACAAAGTGATCATGTCACCCTAAATATAAAAATGCTTAACTTGTGAAGTTTACACTATTTTTATTTTTAATGCACTAACCCGTGCTAAGGAACAAATTTAAAAACCTATTTAGAGGCTAAAAATTTCACCCATGCCTCTTTTACAATATTCTCTGTATTACGTACAGGCAGCGACATCTGACTTAAGCAAATTGCATTACTTACAGCCCCGACCACCTACTTTGCAGTTAGGTTTAACATCGGAACGATATCACTGTACCCACATGATTACACTATTTTTATTTTTAATGCACTAACCCGTGCTAAGGAACAAATTTAAAAAACCTATTTAGAGGCTAAAAATTTCACCCATGCCGGGATTTTAAATTTGTTCCTTAGCACGGGTTAGTGCATTAAAAATAAAAATAGTGTAATCATGTGGGTACAGTGATATCGTTCCGATGTTAAACCTAACTGCAAAGTAGGTGGTCGGGGCTGTAAGTAATGCAATTTGCTTAAGTCAGATGTCGCTGCCTGTACGTAATACAGAGAATATTGTAAAAGAGGTTCGAAATTTTACTGATGCCGTGAGTCGCCCATTGGCTCAATTGGTAGAGCGCTGGTACGGATAGCCAGAGGTTGCGGGTTCGAATCCCGGCATGGGTGAAATTTTTAGCCTCTAAATAGGTTTTTAAAATTGTGAAGTTTAATTGGTAGCTATTGGACAAAAGTATTGATTTTTAAAGTCAAAACGCAGGGAAACTGCAACAATACTGAACAAGCCTTTACAAGAGTAAAATAATATTTTGTAACATGCCTTTTAGCTTGACATTTTGTTATTACATTAGCAATCTGTTTTCAAAAGGCAAAAACTAAAAGTGATGACATGAATCTAAGGGAGAATAATTTTATTCTTCTTTCTATTTGTTACTGACAGTCCCAGATCAATATCAACCTTTGTATGTCCCCACTGCTGGGGCACGGGTCTCTACCTGGATTCTCAGGCAGTGGCAGGCCTTACTGTCAGAAGTTATCGAACAGCCTCTGACATGGATTAACGACTGCCATTACAATACAGCCGGCACCAACGGCTTAAGTGCCTTGCGAAGCAAGGAAGCGCTCGGAAAAATGCCACTAGCGGTAGTCACGGGACGGTCACCCCTCCCTTATTATAAAAATATAAAAGCCTTTTATTTGTCCATTTAAAAGAGTATGTTTACATGTCAATTGTTTACTGAAATAAAATTATTCAATAATTTAGTTCTACTAAGTCATTAAAGTAGTTTTTATCATATTTAGTTATTATTTAGTCATGTGGTTTTTTTTTTAAAGGACCCCGTCGCGGGTACACGCCTCCTCCAACCTATTCCATGTATCCCTGTCCATAGACTTTTCTTCCACCCCCTTGCCGCCCTCTCGAGCTCATCTGCCCATTTTGTTTTTGGCCTGCCTCTTGCCCTAGTGCCTGCAAACGATATTAATAACAATAAAAAAAAAGCTAACCCTTTCCCTGCTCAATTCCAGGTGAACCGTGACGACATAACAATAAAAACAAACTAACCCCTTTCCCCGCTCAATTCCAGGTGAACCGTGCCCCCTGCCTCCGCAGGAGAACGTACCGCGCCCACGGTCGCATCAACCCCTACATGTCGTCGCCCTGCCACATCGAGGTTTGCCTCAGCGAGCGCGAGGACGCCGTGGCCCGTGCAGCGCCTGCCGACACCGCGCCCGCCAAGAAGAAGCTCTCCAAGAAGAAATTGGCCCGCCAGAAGGAGAAGATGATGAGGGAGTAGGCGGCTAAGGGTTAATAAAGTACTTGCTAAAGTATTGGCGGGTTTTATTGAAGGACTCCTGCTTGATGGCCGTTTTAGGGTTTTCTCTATAAAGTGTAGGTTTTTGTTCGGTAAGCGACTTTCTGCAGCAACGTTCGAAAGGATAATTATCCGTGATAATTATTTTGATAAAAATAGCTCGATAATTATCAATTAATAATAACAAAAATTTCGTTTATGCGAAGCAAACAAAACCAAGCAGCAAGGTCTTAGTTGGCTATTAGGATTAGGTCAACAAATAAGTTCTACTGCAGCAGCAACACTGCCAATGGAAATACAATCATCATCGGATGAAGATATTCCTTTGGCATCTTTGGTCAATCCAATATAATATAATATATATTTAGAATGTCGAGTCTGATGGACACTTAAATTTGTGTTGGATTTTAAATAAAAATCATAAAATTTGTTTTTGTAGAATTGACCATGGGTACGTTGCCAGTGGTGATGACTGGGAACAAGGGTGCAAATTAATTTCTTACACGGGTGATAATTATCCGATAATTATCACCCGTGCAGCATAATTATCTTGATAATTTCGAACCCTGTTCTGCAGCGATTCCGTTGGTGCGTTTAGTGATATCTGGTCTTGTGACATTCAATCCATGGTCGGTTACGTAAGATACAGTGCATGCATAAACTTGAAGTAGCATTAAATGACGTAGGTAGTGTTTATGTTATGATCATCGTACTGCCGATAGCACATAAATTTTTACATGTAGAGTACACATAATTATGTAAAAATTTATGTGCTCAGTTTATTATTTGTTTAGTTTATTACTAAATTTAAATCACCAGTTTCATTAAGGACAAATTTGCAACCAAAATGTAAAGGTTGACCTGCTGCTGCCTTGAAAACCACCTTGTACGCCCAAAGGCATAGCATAGTGAACTTTATCTAATACCGAAGATCTGTACATACCTACACTGATTGAAATCAATGGAATTGAAATTAAAGAAGACCCATAGTTTAGTAATTACTATTCAAATGTCTTGAAATGCAATGCATAGGTTTTGTAATTACCTACTTTAGTAAACTTTTAATACACTTTGTTACATTACTAACTTAAAACTTACATATTTTTACATTGAGATAGGTAACCACCACGGATTTTAAAACACTGTACCTACGTATTAGTTTTCTCCAACTAAAAATAAGTTGTAGGTGTTAGTTCCACAGATTCCACTTGGTTAGCCCTTCTTTGTACGCGATGTATCAATTTCTCGTTCTCTTCCTTAATTCTATGTATCTCTGTACAGATTTCGCAGTAGCAGTTCTCCAAGTGAAAGTTTGCTTCGGCTAGTTTTTTGGCTACACAACTGGCTTCAAGTCGTCTGTTTATGGAGTAGTTTATTTTGTCTTTCAAAGCCTCGTTCTCTGTTATTAGGTGCGTCTTGCGACAAACGCAGCAGGGAAGCATCATCGTGAGCGGCTCTAGAACTTCAAACTTTTTAGTCTGTGGTTAAGATCGCGTAGCCTGGATATCTCGACTTTGGCACTAGCAATTTGGTTGTGTAGTTTCTTGTTCTTCTCCTTGAGGCCGATAGCTCTGGACATTTCCTGGTGCTGTTTCTCTGTGGCCTCTAGCAGGTCGCGTTTCAGCTGAGTATTTTCGCAACGTATTTTGTCCAATTTCGATTCCAAGTTTGAAGGCACAGTTTTCTTATAGTCTGAAAGAGATGATTGTTTTTTCATGTTACGGTGAATACTTGATACACGGGATGATTTTGTGATTTCGCCAGGAAATTTTGTGACGCCCGAAAAATTACATTTCTGTCAAATGTTCTGTTGTGGTTCTGTCAGAGGGAAATAAAAAAGCGATTGGTTTGTCTTTGCTCCTTTTAAAGAGTTTGGTTTCGACGGGTGCGTTCGTGGCGTTTAAACCCTAATGCAAGTCGAACCCACGGCCTTCAGCATAATAATCAGACGTGAACCCGCTTACCAACATCAAATGCAGTCTTCTGTGTCTGCACTCTTTATAATTTTATAGTTATTCCCTCCTAACAGTCATTCTTCAGCTTCACTTATGTTACAGTGTGCAAATAAAACATGATGGGGTGGTAGAGCGGTAGGAGAACGCTTGTATTCGATAGGTCTTGGCCTCCAATCTCGGCGTGCAAATATAACAATGTGGTCTAAGTAAATAAGTGAATTTGTAGCATACAGAAGTAAAGCATCGTGAGGAAACCTGAGCCCGGGATGCTTCAGCGCTTAAATATTGCCAATTCGCGGTTGGCAGGCGTGGCGACTCCCTGTCAATTATGAAACAGTTTTTATGTAGCCTTCATAATATGGGGGTCCCTGATATTTCCCTTTAAAACAGAATAATTAAACTGCCTATGAGGTGTGTTGTGTATCTGTGGTTGTAATCGTGTTTTTATAAATAACTCTCCGTACCTAGCTTTAACTACCAGAGTGCTTAGTGCGAGTTTTTTAACTACTCGATCGCGTTAACGTAAAGTCATATTTCTATGGCATCGAGGAAGCGCCACCTAGCGACAAGTATGGAAATTAAAATTGCTGAGTGCGACTTGTAATGGTTTACGTTGAGAAGTGAACACGTTTACCAGCCAAAACACGAATAAACGCGAGTGCGAGTTGTACTGTGACAGCGTTTTGCCAGTTCGAACGGTGAACTTAATCATACTCACTACACAATGCTCGATTAACGCGGTAGTAAAGTTATTCGATTTATAGTTTACTATGACAATTCGATGGACATCAAAAGTCGATTAACCCACAAATTACCAAGTATACGTAGATTTGCTACACATTGTACGTAGAATTATCCCAATTAACTACGTTATCGTTATCAACCCTTGTATGTCCCCACTGCTGGGGCACGGGTCTCTTCCTGCATCGCAGGAAGGTTAGGCCGTACTCCACCACGGGGGCCAATTCCGGATTGGTGGAGGAGTGTAAGACAGTGGCGGGCCTTACTGTCAGAAGTTATCAAGCCGCCCATAAGGCCACTGACATGGCTTAACGACTGCCATTATATGACAGCCGGCACCAACGGCTTAGCGTGCCTTGCGAAGCACGGAAGCGCTCGGAAAAATGCCAATAGGGGACGCTCACCCATCCCGTACCTGACCGAGCCTGTTGTTGCTTAACCAAGTGATTGATTCCAATCATTCGGTTCGCCTAGGTCACGAGCGCTTCTACGAATTGTAGTTAAATGAAACTCGGCCCAGCCCTCCTAGCCCAGCCTTACTAACATTCCACTCTATCGAGTGAAGCATTTAGACAACTCCTAAGTGTCAGAAAATGTATGCATTTGACAGCCGGAGTAGCTTAAAAAAAGTAAAAATCAACGTCACTCAACTCGGTAGATACTTACATAACAATGCCCCAGGAAATAGGTGCGTCGACATCTCTGCATACAGTGTTGTCTTGCTCATTCATTGAGGCAATTGGTCCATAGATACGCGCGTCGGGCCTCCAGCCGCGTCGATTCCTCGTTGCATCCAACGTGATCAGCCATCGCATGTTGACTTGTGTGTGGCGCAGCGGTAGCACATCTGCCTGCCATGCGAGAGGTCCAGGGTTCAAACCCCGGCTGGGGACAAAAAAAAACTGTTAGAGGTTTCATTACCAACTGGCTGAACCTTATTTTAATCCTGGCCGATCGCATCTCGACGTTTGGATTGACATGATGTTTTTATATGGCTCTCTGTTTTTCTTCTTGTGCTGAATAAATTCTATTGTATATAGTTTCCACTGAATACGTGTTTAAATCACTCTATAAAAAAACTCCCAGGTCTTGGTTGTTTACATGTTTGTGATGTCGCTGTTTCTGGTTGCCACGACAGTGTCCTAGTGGGGCCAGAAGCAATGTAATGCATGTAACTATGTAACTGTTATTATTGTTATGATATTTCTTAATGAATCACGATGCTCATATATTAAACGGGTCTTATTGCGGTTATTAATTAAACGTATTACCTATTAAATAATCGCGATTAGACCCGTTAATGTCTTACGTTTTCGGAGCGTTGCAGTTGACTTGTATGGTAAGACGTTTGCACGTAAACGTACGTGCAAAATACACGTTTTAGTTACCGGTCATAGCGCAGCGGTAGAACGCTAGCCTCGCCGTTCGGGAGGTCGTAGTTTTGATCCAGGGAGCGAGTCTGTAAAACGCATAGTTCAAGAGTCATATTAGTCCGGTAATGGTTGTTTCACACTATCGGTAGTCTACTAACCAATCGCATAATAATGGTATAAACCCTGCCACTTAACTCGGCGTCTCGCGCGATTCTATCTTCTTCGCGAGAGATGTATATTTAATTTGCGCGGGTTATCCCCTGGCATGATATTGCTTTGTAGGCTACCGAATTCAGTCAAATAACTATCATTGTCGTGCTTATATCATTCTATTGACAAACTATGTAAGTATTAGTCTCTAAGGCCTGAATCAATGACATTGTTTTCTGAGTTACGTAGGTACATTTGGGAAGTTGGTAGTGGTCGTAGTTTTGATCCAGGGGGGCGAGTCTGTAAAACGCATAGTTCAAGAGTCATATTAGTCCGGTAATGGTTGTTTCACACTATCGGTAGTCTACTAACCAATCGCATAATAATGGTATAAACCCTGCCACTTAACTCGGCGTCTCGCGCGATTCTATCTTCTTCGCGAGAGATGTATATTTAATTTGCGCGGGTTATCCCCTGGCATGATATTGCTTTGTAGGCTACCGAATTCAGGCAAATAACTATCATTGTCGTGCTTATATAATTCTATTGACAAACTATGTAAGTATTAGTCTCTAAGGCCTGAATCAATGACATTGTTTTCTGAGTTACGTAGGTACATTTGGGAAGTTGGTAGTGGTCGTAGTTTTGATCCAGGGGGGCGAGTCTGTAAAACGCATAGTTCAAGAGTCATATTAGTCCGGTAATGGTTGTTTCACACTATCGGTAGTCTACTAACCAATCGCATAATAATGGTATAAACCCTGCCACTTAACTCGGCGTCTCGCGCGATTCTATCTTCTTCGCGAGAGATGTATATTTAATTTGCGCGGGTTATCCCCTGGCATGATATTGCTTTGTAGGCTACCGAATTCAGGCAAATAACTATCATTGTCGTGCTTATATCATTCTATTGACAAACTATGTAAGTATTAGTCTCTAAGGCCTGAATCAATGACATTGTTTTCTGAGTTACGTAGGTACATTTGGGAAGTTGGTAGTAGCAATACCACACGTTAATGTGAAGGAAAACCTCGCGAGGAAAGCCGAGTGTCCGAGGAGTTGGCATACTTCTCAGCGATGAGCACGCTTGGTTATTAAGCCCGTATGGGCGTGTCGGAGCCTTTTCTCAGACAGTATTCCCTCGCTGAGAAAAGTCGTGTGCCCTGCAGTCGGACGTTTATAGGCTAAACGAACGATCTAAAAAGAACGATTAATTTGGTCCAGGGAGCCAATTCTCACTTCATTAGCAAATAAGTCTTATACAACTCAAATGCTTATGTATGACTTGGAATTCTACGTAATAAGTCGAGCGGCAGCCAAAATCTGTAGGTATATTCTGAACACCATGCTAGATTTAATTCGAATGAGAAAATGAATGTCTAATGACTATAGAGTTGTCTATCTTATTTTTATGCGACAAATATCTAGGTAAGCCTTTGAATATTTTGCGTCTACGCTTTCAATTCGCATGGGCGAGAATCGGCCTCCTTATTCTTCTTCAGGCTATATTATGTAGTCCACTGCTGGACATAGCCCTCCCCTAATGAGCGCCATAGCGCCCTGTCTTTAGCTTGCCGCTCCCATTGGCCTCCTAGTCCCCACTGTAATACCCTGTGATATGCTAAGAAAGCAAGGACATCACAAAGATGAAAATACACTCTGACTGAGGCCATTTATACAAATCAAGTACGGCCGCTAGGTGCCTGTATCTTAAAACTACCATTCATGGTTTACCATGGCAATTCAATGTAGGTATATCTATTGCAAAGTCTGATAACCCACAGATTAACAAGTGGAATATGAAGACTGCTACGCAATGTACAACGAATTGTGTTAATAAATTATGAATAATTGTACTCCTATGAAACTGGCCCCTTGTCTCTGCCTACGCTACCGCCATAAATGCGTAAGTTTATTAAAGGTGTGTGTTATCACTAGTAATTATATCAAAAATATATGACATTCCTTATCCAATAGCACAGACATTTGTCTATGGTAATAGTACCTAAATATTATTGAAAATATTTAATAGTTATTTTTCTGGTACGTAAGCTACTTACGTCACTATTTATGTTAAGTCCTATTTTGTTCCACATGAAGCAATAAACGAACTTGAACTTGATAAACATAACCTCACGCATGTATCCCAGAGGGGTAGGCAGAGACCAGGGACTGCCACTTGCCATGATCTTGACAGATCACTTTCGCTTCAACGGCGTTCATAAGTCGGCATGCACGCACGCCGGTTCGGGGTACTTTTTATCCTCCCCTTTGCTAATACATCCCCTATTTGGTCGATGTATGTCCGCCTGGGATGTCCCTTACCAGCCCTTCCACTCACATAACTCGAAAAAGTTTTGGTTAAATTTATTTTAGCCTTACCCGGTTGCAAAGATAAAGCGATTATTCTCGCCCCCTGTATATCACAGCTAGGCCCACTAAGCTCGCAGACTCGCTGCAGTAGTCGTGAAATCATCCCGCATGTCGCACGTCCGCGCTTACGCTGTACTCTGCGCGTGCGCACTTCTGGCCGGGGCTGCGTGCGCGCCGCCTCGACGCGCGCAGAAGACCCAGAAAGGTTGGTGGCAGATTTAAACGCCCTGTATCATTGTCAGTATTATTTACAAAAAAAATATACAAATTTTGTAAAACCCCTCTCAAATGCAGTTTAAACAGGCCGTGGTAAATACTTGACGTCCTCCAGCGCATCTGCCATGCGAGAGGTCCCGGGTTCGAACCCCGGCGGGGACAAAAAAAAGGCCGAGGATGGTTACATGTTTGTGATGTCGCTGTTTCTGGTTCCCACGACACAGGGTATAGAGAGTGGGGCCAGAAGCAATGTATGTGCCTGTAGGTAAATGTTATGTTATGATCAGTCTTGTACTATATTAATTAGGTAATTTGTATTTTTGTTCTATAATCGGACTTACTGGGTGGTCATTTGATCAAATTTTACCTAGATTTTAGTTGCATTCGTCGTAATACAATGGAATTGACTCCATGCATGTAAAGCTTGACGAGCTGAATACGTAATTAGTATTTCTTAATGATGCGCGATGCTCTTACATACCTATAGACGTCATTTATACTATCACGTAGTATAAAGTATTTAAGTATCTTTTTCATTCTGTATTTATAATACATTTTCTATTCATATGGGTATTATTAAGTATTCTACTCTATACGGTATTATTAATTCTTTAGTATTGTTATTGCCCATGATTATATCGCATCGCACCGCAGCGCAGTCTGTGACGCTCGTGGGGTAGCACATGGCACTGACTGAAAATCAGCGCTGTAGGCTTGTCCATCAGCATATTGCTAAGTCAGTTGCCATTTATAGCAGCAGTGACACGCCGTGACCTTTCGTTTTTCTTCGTTCTTTTTGTTTTTTTGTGAATGTTATATTTAGTACCTAATATGTACCTAACCTAATTTGTTACTGTGGCGTGTGCACTGTTTCTATAATAAATGTTTTTTTTTCTTCTTTCTTCTTTCTTTCTAATCAATTCAAATGATATATTATTGATCAATAATAACGGGTTCGATTCTCACTGGAGGCCCCGTATTTGTACCAATAGCCTCAGTCTGGGTGTATTTGTGATGTCTGTATCAAAGTTTGTGATTGGTGTATCCAAGTTTGGGATGACAAGTGATTATGGGTGGAAGATATTCATAAAACTGTTGTTAAAACTGCGTTATTAACATGCTATCTACCTATTGACTAAGGACATCTTTATAGTTTTTTGTCCACTTCTCCAAAATTATCTAGGTACATTTTGAAATAATAATAATAATAATTTATTGTACATATAGCAAAAACACAAATACCTACAATCAAATGACAGAGACAGTGACTAAAGTATAGGTACGCACACACTTAAAATAGGCAGAGGCTGTACAACATGAGTTCAAACATAGTGTCGGTCTTCTATCCCCTAAACTAGGCAAAACCTGTATCTTAGGGAATATACACCTTTTTTTTTTTTTTTTTTTTTTTTTTTTTTTTTTTTTTTTTTTTTTTTTCACCCAGGAGAAACCCCAATTACGGGTACCACCGGCTCGGGGGAGCACAGTGGTTATGTCGGACTCCCCGCCCTGAGAAGGGCGGTATACCGACTAAAACTCCTGGGGTGTTCCTCCGCACCGCAAAGGACGGGGCCACGGGAACGCTTGCGCACACTTCCGCGACCCCGTCTGCGGGCGCCCTTTCGGGCACTCCTTCGGCGGCGCTTCTGCCCCGTCGGTGCTCGACGACGGGGCTAGAAAACGCCGCATCTCTTCGTTGGAGCGCATAGGGGCCAAGTGCGTATGATCTCGGCCCCCATACGCCCCAACGCGCCGCCCCCTCCATCCCATCGCAAGCCGGTCGATGAGACGGGGAGGGCGGCGCACCTCCTCGTTGAGGCGCGTGGGGGCCCAAGCGTCCCGGTCCCCACACGCCCCACACGTGAGGCCCGTCACGTCGCCCACCAGCACTTCTCTGAAAGCAGAGAAGGCGGTGAGCGACCGCGCGGGCCCCCTCCGTGCCAGAAGGCACCCTCGGAACACGCAAGGGCGCCTTCCGGCCCGCCGTGATGGACGCGGAGAGTCCCCCGACCCTCCGCGTCCCGGCGGCCACTCTGGTCCGACTGGTACGAGGCGCGCGCGCTTCCGCGCAGCGGCGCCCCCCCCAGTCGGTCCTTCTATCGGTTGGTCGCCTGGGTCCCGCTCCACAAAGTGAAACAGGGCCCACGCGACCCCTCCCGCCAGATTTTTCGCCGCTGGCCAGCAAGATCCCATAAAGAGAAGTTACTGACCAGCGCCCAGGGTGCACCGGCCCTTGCCACTTACCCTTCCTACTGGTTCAAGATGAATCAGTAGGAACGGAAGCGGAAGGGCACACGGGAAGGTAATCTGGCATCGCACCCCAGGGAATATATACCTAGTTTAACCTGTAACGTTCATTACGTCGCAGTTTCTGTGCGACTTTGAATACATCATTTAATTTTTTGAATTTGAATTATCTCTGAGCTCAGTCGCGGACATGGTACCGATGAACGGACATAGCGAAAGTATCAGGGCTCCTTGTTGATAACGGAACTCTACAAACGGTGGATAGAAGCAAGAAAGTAGAATTAATGCTTAATTCTAATTAAGGTCCTTGAGAAGTATGTGTAGTGTTTTTTTGAATGACAGGATACACAATAGTATGATTAGAGAACGTTGTGGACTGAAGAAGGATGTAGTGACTAGAATTGAGAAAGGAATGTTGCGTCGGTTTGGAAATGTGGACAGGAAGAAAGATTGACGAAACATACATAATATATATTGCGAATGTGAGTGGAAGGGCTGGTAAGGGACGTCCCAGGCGGACATTCATCGACCAAATAAGGGACGTATTAGCAAAGGGGAAGATTAAGAAGTACCCGGAACCGGCGTGCGTGCATGCAACGACTTATGAACGTTGATGAAACGAAGGTGATCTGTCGGGATCGTGGCAAGTGGCCGTCCCTGGTCTCTGCCTACCCCTCTGGGATACAGGCGTGAGGCTATGTATGTACGGTGGATCTGTTTACCCTAACAACGACACACCTAAATAGGTACGCGTGGGGTGTGTTACCTACATTTGTTATATCATTACATACAATTGGGGACATCGGCGCTTTCAGCCTCGCTCCCAAACTACTGATTATTCATTGGCCCACTCTTGACATTCAATTCGGTATCTCCCACACGGAGAAATTCGGGTCAGGAGGGTGATTTGCTTTCCTGAATCGGACCTGATTTGCTTTTTACGAGCGGGGCTCTTGTAAAACGAATTTGGACATCCTGAATGACAGCTGGGTGAATTGGGCGGGCGGGTGCTTCATTTGTTACGTAACATGTGTGACAACCATAGCTTTTAGAATATGCCTTGGCTTAGGTTTTCGACGAATGCACATGAGTGTACCTAATACTACTTCCTGCTCTGTATAAAACTTTTCTTCACTATTCTGAAAAGTTATGTAGGTACCTACAGTTTTGTGACATATTAGTTCCGATTTTTCCTTAGAACATATAATTATTCTGAGGATATTTCTGTTACACGAATAATTATATCCGTTTCTTTCCGATAGTAGCCGAGGTATATTCTAAAAGCTAACAGACTGGACAGTGTAAACACGTTAGGTCCTTGTCACCTTAACCTCTTCTAGTCTGATGTATGAGAAATTTACTATTTAGACGTTGACAAGGTACTGAAGTGCACACATATTAGTGCTCGAGATCGTACATACATAGGTACGTAAATTCAAGCCTGTATCCCATAGAATTAGCTACATAGCCAGAGAAAATACAAATTTTGGCCACTTGCGTAATACGACGGGGCGAGTCACGTATCTTCTGTCATTAAAATATCACAATTTGACAAGTTACTGGAAATTATCGCACCTATGCAGAGCCTCACAAACTTTTATCGTTTCATCTACATTAATCAGGCCCTGCATGCGCGCACGGCAGTTTCGGGTACCTACCTACCTAGGTGCATTACATTTTGTCATGTCCATTGCCAGAACATCCCCTATTTACCCGAAGTCCGGCTGTGGTATCCATTAATTGATAGATAGATAAATCATTTATTCACATAATAACTTACTTACTAAATTACTTACACACATACACGTAACCATTGCGTAACCGCAGAGGAAATACTAAGGTTTGCCACTTGCCACGATCCTCGCCAGTTAATGCCCTTTCTAAGACCACCTGTAGGTACATTCATAACCTAAGTCTGATCTAGGGCCGGGTTCTGAATTGAGAATTTCATTAAGTAAATACTTAAGTAACGTTCTGTCACGCTCTTTTTTAAGAAAATCGAAGAGACAGCACTACAGTTAACAAACATAACATAACATAACATTCACATACAGCCACATACATTGCTTCTGGCCCCACACAAGAATACCCTGTGTCGTGGGAACCAGAAACAACGACATTACAAACATGTAAACGTCCAAGACCTGGAACCTTTTTTTTTGTCCCCAGCCGGGGATCGGACCCGGGACTTCATGCATGGTAGGCAGATGCGCTACCGCTGCGCCACAGAGGCCACCTATTTATATAGCGAAATTCTCAGTTCAGAAATTGGCCCTTAACTAAGTAATACCTGTGTGGTGTCGGCCTAGAGAATAGCATCAACCCAAAATCTTCCCGCGGGCGACTAAGGGACACAAACCGGGGGTGGGCAGCAGCGCCCCCAGCAATACAATTCCACCAAACTGCGATCCCCAACCCACATGCCCAGCACGGGGATTATGGGCATTATCCCCCAATGATGGCACAACTTTGCCCTATGGCGCTCATTAGGGGAGGGGCTATGTCCAGCAGTGGACTAATATAGCCTGTCGAAGAAGTAATACCTAGGTTTCATCTAAGGCCTAGGTCTACTTGACACCTCTAAGAACTCCTTATCGGCTCAGTGACCACTCTCGACGGAACTGCACGTCATTACGCGGTTATGCAATTGACACGCCGTTGAGCCCAATCCGATCGGGTCCACTCGTGCGCAAGTCAACGTTCCCGCGGCGTCTTTGATCCGTTGCGTGACCCAGTTTGACTCCGAACCACATGGCAGATATTGCAGTGTAGGAGACAACTATCTCAGAGTCTCAGACTTAAATGTAGATACTTTATGATGGTATGACATAAACCTATGTGTGTTTAATCAAATGTACATATGGGCTATATGTTGAGCGGTAATACGATAAAAGTATATTCTTTATTCTACATTAGACATCATGACATAAAAAAAACTAGTAAAACCCAGAGTATAATTAGCAGCCATATTGCTAAAAGCGGTTTTTCCAGACAACCCTATGATGGTAACGGAATGGATGGATGGTAATAAATTCAAATACACTTGTCTTCCTCCTCTGTTCCTACAAGAAAAATACAAAGCTGTAGAAGACGACCGTAGAAGAAAACTCTGGCTAAAAAATATGGCTGAAAGTGGCTTCGGAAAGGAACCATTTACTTTTTCTGAGTTGCCGCATCTCAGATCACAGTGGCCAAAATGATAGCTGACCTTCGATAGGAGATTACTCCATAAGAAGAAGTTTGATGGCCAATTATAGGACTCTCCAAACTGCGAAGCCGATGACCGAACGGGGGATTTCTTCTTGTATATCCGTACCAATATTATCACTAGGTGATTTCATGGCTTGTATCTATTCCGTACTATTTACTATGTGCTATTTCGTACTATTTAGGTATCATTTACTATGTTCCTAACATAGTAAATGATTTAAAAAATCCGTGCCAGCGCTCTTCCAATTGAGCGCTGGCACGGATAGCTAGAGGTTGCGGGTTCGAATCCCGGCATGGGTGAATTTTTTAGCCTCTAAATAGGTTTTTAAATTTGTCCTTAGCACGGGTTAGTGCATTAAAAATAAAACTAGTATAATAGTAAATGATACCTAGGCTTTTATTTTGGTGCTCAGCAAAATGGCTTGGTGATACTTCGACCCAATGTCTTGATCTGCTTTTTCTGGTTCTTGCTAGACCCGAGCGAAGCTATGCTCGGTGAGACGAGTCATGTACTTCCTGGCCCTATCAGACATTACCAATCATACCAAAAAAACTGGCAGTTTTTCAGCAAGGGCATCACTAAATCACAGTGGTATACCTAAACTATCGAAGTCACCTCCGTTGTATTGAAAACCGGAATGTTTGATTCAAACTAGCCACTAGTTTACTGCAGCTGCAATTTTGAATTGAACTTCCTAGGTATTCTCCTTCCAGAAAACTTCGCGCTGTCATAGCACCGGCCAAAGTGTTTGTCTCGGGTCTTGGATGTTAATGCAATAATGCGTGTGCCATAAAGTATATATGCTAGGAATCTACTTAGTATAAATCTAAAGCAATAACTCGATCATCAGGCCAACACAGTTTAACACCCTGGGGTGCTCGTTCCAAATGACGACCGGTGACAGGATGTTGTCAAGTGATTATTTATAGACGCTTTTTGTTTCGCCATCTTGTTCGGACCCTCTGGCCCTTAGGTTGAGATGATTGAGTGATTGTAGGCGATTTTCTTCTTAGGGCTCAGTGATGTGCTCCCCAAGTGGTTGGATTGTAGGGCAGTGATCCGAAGCAGTGTTATTATGTTAATCGTAGTTGGAAGTTACGTAAGCAGCTTCATAGCGGGCTTGATGGGAGATGATTTTTGTTGATGATGCGAAATACGTTTGCCACAATTGTGGAGATTGACAAACTTTCGCAGGTCAATTTGTAAATGAATGAAAATATAATTTCTTTCTGGTCTGGTTCTGATGTAAAATTAGGAGCCCCTACATACATACATACATAGATAAGCTCACGCCTGTATCGCAGGGGGGTAGGTAGAGACCAGGGACTGCCACTTGCCACGATACTGGAAGATCACCTTCGCTTCATCAACGTTCATAAGTCGTGGCATGCACTCACGCCGGTACCAGGTACTTTTTATCTTCCCCTTTGCTAATACATCCCCTATTTAGCCAATGTATGTCCGCCTGGGACGTCCCTTACAAGCCCTTCCACTCACATTCGCAATATATATTTGTTAATTTTTCTTCCTTCATCCTCTCCACATGTCCAAACCAACGCAGGAGTGCCTTAAAGTTCTATACTATGACCGTTCCTTTTGTTATTTTTGGTAATTGATTTGCCTTACCTAGTAAAAAAATATTGCAGTTAGTATTGTTTGCGGATGATACTCGCTTAATTTTTAAGGTAACGAGATGTTTGAGTAATATCGACGATGTAAATAGTGCTCCGACTACAATTCTAAACTGGTTCACTGTAAACAATCTGAACCTTGAATGCTGTGCGAGCCTTTAATTAGCAACCTTATAAGTTTGAAAATGTTATGCCCTAATTTAGTAAAAGTATTTTAAAGGGGGCCGTTGGCTAACATGTTACATAAAAAATAAAAGTGTCCAATTTTTTTTTATTTGTGATGTCTGTACCTGTGCATTATTTTTAAACCACAATCAATCATCTCGCTATGAATAAGTACAAGACTCACATTAAATAAATTGGTCTATGATTATGTACATTTAGTGTCAGCATAAAACAACGTAAAGCCTTTTGATAAGTCTTCATAGTCATAATGTCTGACGCACACTGTTTATCCATTTCTGCCAAGTAACCTTGACCAGAAGCGCCTCCGGTGTGCATCACCTTGGACCCTACGCGAATAAACGAAACAAATTCACCATCTTGACATTGGCTAGACTCAATAAACAGGTTGACATTGAAACCTATCTAGGTACGGAACTTATTGCGCGCAAATTATCGTAGGTCAGGCATAAGGAGGGAGCAGATAAAACATTCGCGACACTTGATTAGGTCACTGTCATGGCGAGTTTACGAGCAGTCGGGCCCGGAACGGTGTGTGCGAACCCTAAGTGGTAAATTGGTAGGTACCCTTTTGTGGAGGGCTTAGCAAAGTCAGACCTGTAGGCCTGGCTTTGCTAAGCTGAGTTTTGCATAGCAAGTATTCGTGCTTTTTGCAACAATAACCGTCTTACTACACAAAACTTAGACAGGTGTCCAGCTAGTGCTTCAAAATATGTTTACAGTACGATTAAAATCAGTTAACGATTCGGCCAACCTCGGTAATTGTCGTGAATCTCTCATCTCTCACATAGAGTTATCAATTTGCAGATATCACCTTTAATTATATTACTCGTTGTCTTATTGAATACAATACAAGAACGATAAAAAATCTCCTTTGTAGCTCAAAACTAAGAGGCTTGAATCGTTAGCTAATTTTAATCGTATTGTGCCACAATACTGTGTTTTATGATGGGTAAGACCTAGACACGGCTAAGACATGGTCTACATTAAGACACTCGAAAACTCTTGTTTAGCAAATATAGCTTAAGTTTGCGTGTATGCGTGGAGACCGCGACTCGGCAAACGTAAAGTAGGACGCCCTCCGACCAGGTGGGATGACGATCTGCTAAAAACTGCCGGCAGATGCTGGATGAGGCAAGCTGAAGACAGAGCGCTATGGCGCTCATTAGGGGAGGGCTACGTCCAGCAGTGGACTACATAATATAGCCTGAAGAAGAAGAAGAAAAAGATGAGTGTATTGTGGTAAACATAATTTTGAAACTCTTAAGTCAACGTCGTTGCCTATTTTTCAAATTTCTCATTTCAATTTCTACACGACGTTACGGGCAATGATAGTCATCATCATTAATTTTTAATTTTATCGTAAACTAAGAAGATCGATGAGTATTGTACAATACATTAAAATATATGTTGTCAACTTATAACTTAACTTCCACTCGCATTTTCGCTAAGAACGGCCTAGTTTGGTGTAATTTTTATCTAGTGCCGGGTCCTTGATCCTAGAAGCGATCCAAAATGATCCAAAAAGCCAGCGTGATCGGGCGGTTGTGGGTCATAAATATTTTTATTTCTATTTACCTACATGAGTGAGAGAATCAAAAGATACGTTTTGCTGAAGACACCTAGTCATTTGACGAAGTTCTTCAGTAACTCCTTCTCAGCCACAGCCGTCCGAGTGTGGAATGCGCTGCCACTACTAATAAGACAGAACCCTCCTTCATCTGCGATATTTAAGTGTAGAGTGAAGGAATACTACCTTTCAATAAATTAAATAATGCAGTTAATTAAATATTATGTAGGTATATTATATTATTTCCTCTTCCCATATATATTTTATTTATTAGTATGAATGTATATCTTAATTATTTATTCATTTAATTATTTATGTATGTGGTTTAAGTAAGTTTAGATAAATTTAGTTGAATTACTAATTTCAATATTTCTGTATTGCACCGACTACCCGTCTCTAATTTCTATCTTGTATCCGTCTATGGTTGCCTGGAAGAAATTGCTTTTAGTAATAAGGCCGCCATTTTTACTGTATCTTTTATATAAATAAATAATAAATAAATAATTTAACATAATTTCTCTTACTGTAATTTCTGTGTACAGTAAATAATATTCTATCTATCTATCTCTAAAACTGCCTTTAAATTATTAAAAAAATTGTCGAGTTTCTTAGTTCATTTCTTCTCTATGTGTAGCTGTCTAGATGTTGAAATTGGCACCTTTGTTTAATTTGTAGCTCTCCTCTGCTCAGGCTTATTAAGACTTCGGTAAATCACGAATAGATGATTGCCTGGTGCATTGGGGCCGTAGCACGACGAATATTGAATGCAAAATAATGCGTAGCTGGTGAATGGCAGGGACGCTGTGACAGTGAAAACAGTAAAAATAGTAGATATATAAACACGCACACACCCACACACACATACACACGTACACACACGCGTAAGCTTACGCCTTAAGCCAGTAAACATATTATGTATACTATTAGTCGGTAGTAAAAGGCTTACCATTTTTCCTACCAGGGACCCAATTCTCGATTCATTAGCAAATAAGTCGTATACGACTCTAAGGCTTGGAATTCTACATAAAAAGTCAAGCGACAACAAAAATCAGTAGGTATTCTGAACGCCATTCCAGATTGAATCCGAATGAGAAAATAAATGTCTAATGACTCTGTCGAGTTGTCTTATCTTATTTTTATACAGCAAATGTCTAGTCAATTAATTTCATAGAAGGCCACCACAACACAGGTTTGACCTAGAGTGGTGACCACTGTTAACTCTTTATCCGTGTAATGATTTTTATTTAATAAAGAACTGTTTACTTTACTTAAGGTACTTATTTTTACTACTAACATCTGTGCAATTTAAGTAATTGTATGGTTGGCTTTTGATAGGCCAGACATGCCCCTATACTACACGCTCAAAATCCTGAGTGATTCCTTTCATATTTCAAATCCATACTATTATATTCTTTTTTTATGCACTAACCCGTGCTAAGGACAATTTAAAAAAAAAACCTATTTAGAGGCTAAAAATTCCACCCATGCCGGGACTCGAACCAAACAAATATATTAAATGAATACAAACAAATCTCTTAGAGGGCACTCGCTGCTGAACCGTGTAGTGAATACGTGTCTGGAAGAAATCAATTTTAGTGATAAGGCCGCCGTCTGTCTAATTGATCCGTCAAATTTCCATTTTTATGTACAATAAAGTGTTCTCTATCTATCTATCTATCTACGTGGAATAACCTGCCAGAGACAGTAATCAGTGCTCTTTCGGTGAACTCATTTAAAAACAGACTTTATAAACATTTGACAAGCCGACGGAAGTGATATACACGCATCAAAGCTGCTTGTGTATTAACTAATAATAATAATTACTGTTATTAAATTTATAAAAAAATTGCACACAGGCGAGCTTAATGCTACATATCATTATATACCAGCTAATGTAAGTTTTGGAGATAAGATTAGCAGGTAGTGCAATTTGCATATTAAATTTACTCGTTAATCATTTAGGTGCATCTAGATTATATATGTGAAATTTTGTTAAGTGGGGGAATATTTGACGACCTCTGTGGCGTAGCGGTACCCCATCTACCTACCATGCAAGAGGTCCCGGGTTCGAATCTCGGCGGGGAACAAAAAAAACCCCAGGTCTTGGATGTAAACATCCAAGACCTGGGGTTTTTTTAACATGTAAACATGTTAGTGATGTCGTTGTTTCTGGTTCCCACGACACAGGGTATCCTAGTGTGGGGTCAGAAGCAATGTATGTGCCTCTATGTAAATGTTATGTTACGTTAATATTATATAATTATAACATAACAATAAACAAATACGAAATACAATATAATAGTTAATATTGGCAAGTTGTCCCATCCAATCAGGAAATGATCTCAACTGGGACACTCCAGGCCTCGATTCTCTCAACCCACTATCTTCCTGGTTCCCTATTAGATCGAGTGTGTTACGTTGGATTATTGGTTAGTTACCTACGTTGCGGTCTGAATTTCCTCATTCGTCAATTGTTCACTGATTGTTGTCAGCTGTTTGATTGGATGATACTACGGAATTACCTTATTTCCCGACGTTTCGGTAGCGTTACAGTTGCCGTGGTCGTGGGTAGACTAAAGTGGCGAGTACAGTCAATTATTGTGCGGAGCCGTCGTGCGGAGCCAACCAATATGCGGGTTGTCTGACGATATTCTCCTTCACTTAACGTTACTTGTGTAGAAAAAGAACTAGCTGCCAATTAACCAGTTGCATTTGAAACAGTGTAACGACAGTTATTCGTTCGCAATTTCCATAATAATAACTCACGAGCTGACAGTATGATAGGTCTTCCTGGTCGTCGAGGAAACCTCTATTTTTCACTCAACACAATCACATAACTCATCTGTGACGCGTATTCAGATGAGCCAGACTCTTCCATTATAAATAACATGTGACAACAAATTTAAAAACCTATTTAGAGGCTAAAAATTTCACCCATGCCGGGATTCGAACCCGCAACCTCTGGCTATCCGTACCAGCGCTCTACCAATTGAGCCAATGGGCGACTCACGGCATCAGTGAAATTTCGAACCTCTTTACAATATTCTCTGTATTACGTACAGGCAGCGACATCTGACTTAAGCAAATTGCATTACTTACAGCCCCGACTACCTACTTTGCAGTTAGGTTTAACATCGGAACGATATCACTGTACCCACATGATTACACTATTTTTATTTTTAATGCACTAACCCGTGCTAAGGAACAAATTTAAAAACCTATTTAGGTATTTAGGGTTAGTGCATTAAAAATAAAAATAGTGTAATCATGTGACAACAAACACAACACGCTTTCCACGGACCTGAATTAAACTTTGTAGTGATTTAGACTGGCAAAGGTTAATAGAGCATCTTCTCCACGTCACCTGTTGGTTGGCTAGAATAAAATACTATTTAGTATTAAGCCCGCCAATTGTACAATCTTTACAGGTACAATAAAGAATTTAATAATAATAATAATAGAGCATTGCATAAGTTTGAAATTAAATGAAATAAAAAGGTTTTATTCAAAGTAGCGCAGAAACTGCGGCTTTATGGACGTTACAAGTCAAACTAGGTGTCCATTTCTAAATCTACATCATTTTGTAGAAAAAACGGACAAAAAACTCCAAACTTAGTATTTCTTTATTTAGTTAGTAGTTTCTACAATAAGATCAATGAAAATATATTATATTAATTATCGTTTATAAGCTTGCCAGAAACACGGTTGAAAAAATGTGTTAAGTACAATTTGGGGCCGGAAGAGCTACTATAACTCAAAAGATTATTTTGATGACCACGATGTCTGGAAACACACTACAATGCATGAGTTCTAAGTTTTATAGTAAGTTTGTTTATTGTATTTATTGCTTTAAATGTATTTTCGAGTTAGCACCGGTAACTAAGTCATTTACCTTATTTAAGCCGAATACGGTACTGTAAAAACTCAATTATTATCTTTAAATAGTCATACATTAGCATGTAAGTGATTTGGAGAAATCTGTTAGCTTGCATGAGTAATTGAATAAATAAAATAAAAAATAAATAAATTTAGTTGTACTTAGTATTCGACTAACAAGATCTGTGTAATATGTCCACGACTAAGTATTTATTATTATTGGAAATTTATTATTTATTCTGTTACTTAGGAACGGTAAAAAGACTAAGTTTGGACTTTTTTGTCCATTTTTTCTGCAAAATGTTCTAAATTTTGAAATAGACACCTAGTTTAAGTCCGCTACTTGACTCGTATCAAATTTGACGAGATAAATTAATATTTCCTGTAGTATTTAATGTAGTAAACTGAAATATACTGACTTTGCTAAGTAAGTATGTAGGATGGCTGCAAAATTTGCAAATAAAAAAAATATTTTCTGCTTTTAACTCGGAACGGTGAAAACGCTACCCGCCATATTGAAAGCATCTTTAGTTTGTGAACAAACCTCTGTCAGCCAGAGCCAGTGGACATTAAAGTGATCTTCACATAAATACACCCGAGTTTCAGTCGATCAAGTATCGGGGTCTGTCTTGGCGAGTTTGAGCCAAGTTTTCCGTATGTTTATTTCACTGGGTGCACGAATCCACAACTTCCCGGGGGTCTTTATTGACATGTTTTTGCATTATTGAACACTGCAATAATGATAATTGCTATACATATTTTGCATGTAAACACGATGAAATCATGGTTGCGTCACTCATCGCTCACAGATATTGAATGTCAAACTTTGTTTACAAGCTTTCAGGTCTTCAAAGCATAAACCATTATTAAAAATATATTTTGGTCTAATGGAAGAGATATTAACCATTTAAGACTTACTTGAAAAGAAAGTCAAGTAGTGGATTGTAACGTTCATTAATTCGCAGTTGCTGTGCTACTTTGAATAAAACCTTTTAGATCAATTAATTGACTTTATGCCCTTGCGATACGGTAGCTCAAAGCTCGCTGCGTAAAGCTTGGACTGCTGTAGTGAACCGTCAGCCTACGGTTTCTGACAAAACCTATAGATACATAGATAGATAGAATATTCTTTATTTTACACAAGCGGTGCATGTAGCTCAGTAGATAGCACAAAAGACTCGCAACCGGGAGACCTAGGTTAGACCCCCAGTGCGGGCATGTACAATTTCAAAGTTACGTACATTTGCGATTTTGCAGTCACAATAGAACGCGCTAACGCGCTGTGGACAGGGCCCATTAAGCTGTCAGGATGGTATAGGTTCTGGGCAAAATTACACCGTTTAAAAGCATGTCCCAGGTACTACTGCATCCGAGTTGTCCCTTCACCCATCTAGTTTAATTGAAGATGCCACTGGACGCTGTATAAAACATCTCATTACGCAACAATTACAGAAACAGTAATAAAAATGCAGTACAATTGGCGGCCTTATTACTAAAGGCAATTTCTTCTGAACTATCCTCATTAGATTACACTCTTGTTTTGCAATTTGGATTACGTTTTCGACTTTTTTTATAAAAATACCAATTGGGCACGCGTAGTGATAAGCCCATACCCTCTGAGAGTAGACCTGTCCTACCTTACATTATAAGATTACTCATCTGCACATTTTATAGAAATTGTCGTCGTTCTAATGTTAAAATGTTTGTTCTTTTCAGAACCCAAGATGATACTGAAGGAATCAATACAAGTCAGACGATTACCGATGACATTTACCTACCCGTTCAGTTTGTGGCCGGTACCCAAATATCCTGGGAGAGCAAGAATCGGTACGTAAAGTAAAAGGAAGATCAAAATTAATAAACAAAGATAAGATAATAATATTCTTTATTGTACACTGGAAAAACAAAAAAATACAAAATTATTGCAAAAATAGGTACACAGTATAATTGGCGGCCTTATTGCTAAAAGCATGAACAACAGAATGAAAAAAACTTTTACCACAAAAAATTAAATCACCACTCGTGATGATTTATTTTTTTATTTACATACTTGCCCACTTCACTCACTCACTCACCCACTCACTCACTCACTGACTCACTCACTTACTTAATTTATTGGCTGTCGTCGTTCGACTTTTAATGTAGATTGAAGTCATACGCTTTAGAGCCGTATACGAATTATTTGCTAATGAAATGAGAATTAGCTCCCAGCTCATAGATGTTTACATGTTTGTGATGTCGTTGTTTCTGGTTCGCACGACACAGAGTATCCTAGTGTCGGGCCAGAAGCAATGTATGTGCCTGTATGTAACTTACTGTTATATTACGTTAATATAGAAGCTAATGGGACAACTGTGGCCGCTGACTAACCCTCCCAGTTACAAGCGTAAGCTTATGTAATGAAATGTATAATGTGAACCTTAGAAAATACTATAATGAAATGTATCTTATTGATTGATTGTAACACATTTATTGCGGCAACGGTTACACAAAACAATAGACATACTGACTATTTAATACATTGAGACACCACAAAACAAAGTAAAGCAGTTAACAAAGTATTTACAAACAACGGTCGGTGCTGCTGCTGCTGCAATAGGCAGCTGACTCAGCATACTGCCGAGGGTATTATTTCTCAGCACTGATTTTCAGTCAGCGGCTGTCTCATCATGAGGGTTCCACGCGCGGCACGTCATTATATTGTAATATTATTTTATACTTAATATAAGTAAAAAAATGAACACATACACCGATAAGAAAAAAATATTTTTAGCTAAACATGTTAGAACAAAATTAATATGACGATAATCTTATATTTAAGACCTTGATTAATGCATTTTGCTGTAATATTATTGACAAATGTTTATGCAAATAAATGTATATTTATTCTTAATGTAAAATACATTTAGTTAATTTTGTGTGGATTTTTATTCTAATGTAAAATATATAAATTTTTGACAATGGTTTAAAAGTCTCCTTGTTTTACAGATTCCGGAGAGTCACACGAGACATTCCATCTGAGAAGACGCTTAGAAAATATGAAATACAACAATTTGAGTAAAAGATAGTGATTGCTTCCTATTTATAATATGAGGTTTTAAGTTAGGTTATTTGTTTTATTCTAATTTGTAAGTACTTTAAATTTTTTTAAGATAAATTAATTTACATATCATATTCTGTTTTAATTATGTTTATCCATACTCGTACATAAACAGCAAGCCGTTGGTGACGGCTGTCATGTAATGGCAGTCGTTAAGCCATGTCAGAGGCCTTATGGGCGGCTTGATAACTTCTGACACTAAGACCCGCTACTGTTTTACAATCCTCCACCAACCCGGACTTGGCCCTAGTGGTGAAGTATGGCCTAACTAAATACTAAAAATGTTGCCAAATATTTCATAGTCTAGCCGTAAATGATGGCTGATGCTACCGGCCACACATTTGCAGCTACACATTTTCGTAAAAATATGGCCCGTCTAGAGGCCCCATGAGAAAAGGCCTGTGCCCTGCAGTCGGACGTTGGCAGTCGGAGGCTACAACAAAATGGGGATCCATCTTAGGCAGTTATTTATTTTTTTCTTCTTCTTTATCTTTGCCTCGTCCCATTATTTGCTATCGGCTCTGCTCGTTCTTTTGAGGCAGCTATTTATAAAACTATATCACTTACATTTTAAGACACCTAGCGCCATCTATCCTAGCAAGAAGGAACTACTACGCTAATATCGCAGCGACCGCTACGAAATGTGTACTAATGGAAGTTCCGCGTAGCACCACTCTGTAGCCGCCAATCTTATTTATTTATATCCTTTATTTCCAAGGACGTAAGGCTCAAAGAATCTATAGAAACGTTTTTAGTAAAGTGGCTCTTATATCACAAGTTTTTAGGTCCAAATTCACAGTTATAGGCTAAAAGTGCAATTGTATTGATTTCGCATGCGCCAATCTCGCCCACATCTCAGAGGCGTGCAGCATCTGTGTTGTCAACATGGTTTTTGGCCGAATTAACTAGAAAATACAGTGAAAATGAAGTTCAAAATACTGTTGGTATTTTTGGCCTATGCCAGGATTTGTCTGGGTATGTCATTTCAAGTTTCCTATTAAGTGATTTGTTACTACTTACCTACCTATAGTAAAGTAGAATCAGTTTTATGTACTTAAGTTTGACTTATAAATACAAATAATCTTAACTTATTGCAGAAAAGGCAATTTGATCTGGATCGCAAATTAGTATTACCTGTTCTTTGGGTAGGCTACTTTCGTATGCTAATGTAATTTTCTTACAACATTAAAAACACATTTTTTTTAAATAAAAACCATGTAATGTGTGTTTACATTAATTTACAGAGATAAGATAAAATAAGATAAGAATATTTGATTGCATTAGAGTGTGCAAATATCGTGAGAACTAGAAAATAGCAAAACAATATCAGGTATTCCATACTGAACTCAATCCACGGAATTAAAATCCTTTGGAACAGCTGATAGCTTTTATCATAGTCAATGTAAATATCACCCAGTAAAGCCTGGTCAGCCAGGGTGCTTAGACCACACTCCACAATGCTTGTGGGAGGCCAAGCAAGTAGAGGGATGTATTGATTGTAATCTATTGATTGTTTTATATTTATTATTTATTTATTTATTTATTTATTTATTTATTTATTTATTTATTTATTTATTTATTTATTTATTTATTTATTTATTTATTTATTTATTTATTTATTTATTTATTTATTTATTTATTTATTTATTTATTTATTTATTTATTTATTTATTTATTTATTTATTTATTTATTTATTTATTTATTTATTTATTTATTTATTTATTTATTTATTTATTTATTTATTTATTTATTTATTTATTTATTTATTTATTTATTTATTTATTTATTTATTTATTTATTTATTTATTTATTTATTTATTTATTTATTTATTTATTTATTTATTTATTTATTTATTTATTTATTTATTTATTTATTTATTTATTTATTTATTTATTTATTTATTTATTTATTTATTTATTTATTTATTTATTTATTTATTTATTTATTTATTTATTTATTTATTTATTTATTTATTTATTTATTTATTTATTTATTTATTTATTTATTTATTTATTTATTTATTTATTTATTTATTTATTTATTTATTTATTTATTTATTTATTTATTTATTTATTTATTTATTTATTTATTTATTTATTTATTTATTTATTTATTTATTTATTTATTTATTTATTTATTTATTTATTTATTTATTTATTTATTTATTTATTTATTTATTTATTTATTTATTTATTTATTTATTTATTTATTTATTTATTTATTTATTTATTTATTTATTTATTTATTTATTTATTTATTTATTTATTTATTTATTTATTTATTTATTTATTTATTTATTTATTTATTTATTTATTTATTTATTTATTTATTTATTTATTTATTTATTTATTTATTTATTTATTTATTTATTTATTTATTTATTTATTTATTTATTTATTTATTTATTTATTATTTTATTAATATTAGATTGATATATATTGATTGTAATCTAAAAAAAATTAGTAAAGGCTCATATTATTATAATGTAAATATATAATTGGGTTTTAATACAATCATTGTCACTCTTGTCAAAGGCAAAATGTGTTGGTCATATATTAAACGGGTCAAATCGCGATTCTTTATTAGGGAAAACGTAATTACCTTATTTCCCGACGTTTCGGCAGCGTTACAGTTGCCGTGGTCTTGGGAAAATGTGCTATTTAAAATAGCAGAGAAACTGCGATTAAATGAACATTAGGGATCCATCTCACACAAAATTATTTCTCACACAAGTCTTCTCTCAGAAAGAGAGAGTCTGGGCCTAATTACTACGAGTGTCTACGTCGGATTGGCAATTGAGCGATGGAACAGAACATCGGCTTCTTAATCCGGAGGTTGTAGGTTCGAATCCCAGCATGTAGCAATGTTTTAATCACCATTTTTACATGACTGGTGGAATGAAGTAATTTTAATAAATATTTTTTTTAGGTTTGGAGGCGTTTCGGGGCGCAATCTAGCGTCACCAATGGAAATAAATCATAACTTGTTTTATAATACGTATTTATTTAAAAGTGAACATTATGAGAAATCTTAACAACTGTGACAACTATTTTTAGAACTTACGGTGTAGAACCTGTGATTAATAGACTGTGATTAATCGATTTCCGCTAAAAACGCCGTTTTTGGCGAAAAATGTTAAAGACTTGGTCGTTGATTCTAGGTTCTAGTGAGTAAGTTCTAAAAATAGTTGTCACAGATTTTCGGATTTCTTATTTTTAACTTTAATTATGGGCATTACCCCCCAATGATGGCACAACCTTGGGCTATGGCGCTCATTAGGGGAGGGCTATGTGCAGCAGTGGACTAATATAGCCTGAAGAAGAAGAAGAAGAACTTTAATTCAAAACGTACCTACCTATTATAACACAAGTTATGATTTTTTTCCTTTGTTGGCGCTAGTTAGCACCCCGAAGCACCTTAAGTATGAATACCTTGACATTGTAGCTAAAATACGTGAACACGACACAATTATTTCTGTTCTTGTCTATTATCCGCCACTTTGCTAGTATCCTGTGACAGTAGCTAAGATCAGCATTATCAAAAGACCCTATGACATAATGTACGTTCAGCGTCGAACTGGCGCCCCACCGTTTTTTTGCCGTACCGGAAAATTGAACGTAATGTCGTTCAATAGGATGTTATTAGTTTACTTCTCAATCTGCTATTGCAGCAAACCACAAAAAACCCTATTAAAACCTCTATAATTCCTTTGAGCTGGGGAATTAAATGATCACGAAGTTAAACAACATAGGGCGCGTTCAATGCATGGATGGGTGACCGTCTATGACTAACGCTAGTGGCATTTTTCTGAGCGTTTCGGTGCTTCGCAAGGCACGTTAAGCAGTTGGTGCCGGCTACGTCGATAGATCGCAGTCGTTAAGCCAAGTCAGAGGCCTTAGGGCGGCTTGAAAACTTTTGACTTGGAAGCCTCCACCAATCCGGACTTGGCCCCCGTGGTAGAGTATAGCCTATACCTTGCTCAGGGAAGAGACACGTGCCCCTCGGTGGGGATATAATGGGTTGATGATAAAAGCCTATTGTTATTCCAATATTCCAGGTGTAAAACTGCTAGAAGCGAATCCAGATGTGAAACGACTCTATGACGATCTTCTGTCAAACTACAACCGGCTGATTCGACCTGTGACTAACGTCAGTGACATTTTAACGGTCCGTCTGGGCCTTAAGCTCTCCCAGCTAATGGAAGTAAATCTGAAGAATCAGGTCATGACCACCAACTTGTGGGTGGAACAGGTGAGGCTTTGGACGTCTGTGGTGAGGCTATGATTTGATAGATAGAGCGATTATTTGTTCATTCTTCCGCGCCCGCATAAAGTTAAGGACACAAAGGCATAAGCAGAGAGATAGATAGATAGAGATAGAGAACACTTTATTGTACATAAAAATGGAAATTACACAGATATTTTTTGACCTAAGAGTACAGACGGCGGCTTTGTCACCAATTAAATTAGAGTGATCTACATTAGAGAACGAAGCACATGGAGAGAGAAAAAATAAATATAAAGAAAATGCACTTATTGCCTCTATATTCACCACGTTCAATGCCCGATTTGATAAATTCTAAATACTTTTATAGTGTACTAGCTGTGCCTCGCGGTGTTACCTGCGGTTTGTTAGGGAATATTTCCCCCCAGTAAAACGTAGCCTATGTGTTAATTCAGGGTGTCAGCTAACTCCAAACCAAATTTTATTATAATCGCTCCACCCGTTTAAACGTGCCGAAGTAACAAACTTACACACTCACAAATTTTCGCCTTTATAATATTAGTCTGAAGTGTGATGTGATTTTTATAAATATCTTCAATTACAGAAATGGACGGACTATAAACTCCAGTGGACCCCTGAAGATTATGGCGGTTTGGAAATGCTCTATGTACCCTCTGAACACATCTGGTTGCCTGACATAGTCCTCTATAACAACTGGGATGGAAATTACGAGGTAAGCATTTATTTTATTTATATTCTTGGCTCGAGCGACTCCGTTCTTCGCAAGGCAAGACAAGCTATTGGTGCCGGCTGCCGTCGACAGATGGCTGTCGTTAAGCCAAGTCAGAAGCCTTAGGGCGGCTTGAAAACTTCTGAGTGTAAGTCCAGCCAAGTCCTGCAAGTCTCCACCAATCCGGACTTGGCCACCGGGTTTCCTCGCCCGCGGCTTGGACGTGGCGAGAGAAGTCGGCGAGGCTGGCGGGGTGGGCGTCGGGCGGCCTTCTGGAGTGGTGGTGGCGTGCGCTAGGCGGATGCGGCGGTCTTCGGCAGCGTTACGTTGATATGGCGCCGGTGTTCTAATCGCGATAAGACGTGCGGTGGTCGCGGCCTTGGTCGCGGTGGCACGAGGCGTGGGGGTAGCCGTGGCATGCCCTGTTGCGGTGGGTGCAGTGGGCCCACGGGGCGACCTAGGTGGAGCGCCTGTCACGCCAGGGCGTGGATCTCCACGCCTGGGGCCCGGGTCGGCAGGGCGTGACGCAGTGGGAGAGGCGCTGGCCGCGCAGAGGCGCGGATCTTGGCGGCCCTCCGGTTTGCTTTGAGGCGCTGGCGGCTGTAGAATTAATTTTACCGAAAGCAAGTACTTGGTGCCGTCAAGAACATTCTTTTGTGTAGCCTATTAACGTCCAGGGGCACAGGCCTTCTCTCAGAAACAAAGTATGGCCTTGTGTGCCCACCGCGGATTGGCAATTTCAAGCGTTAAGTTATTTGAAGCTAACCCAGAACATCATTATCAACCCATTACGTCCCCACCGAGGGGCACCGGTCTCTTCCTGCATGAAGGTTAGGCAATACTCCACGGGGACTGAGTCCGGGTTCGTGGAGGGTGACGTGGCAGGCCTTACTGTCAGAAGTTATCAAGCCCAGATAGCTTAAAACTTTTTTTAAACCTCGTCGGAGGTAACTGCAGGCAGGCGGGCTTTACTGTCAGAAGTTATCAAGCCCAGATAGCTTAAAACTTTTTTTAAACCGCTTCGGAGGTAACTGTAATATATCTTGAGAAATGTTATACGTAGGAATATGGCTTGATGCATTGATATTAGTAAATTGAATATAATATTAAAAATCTGCTTCAAAATCAGAATCAGCAATAATGGAAAATATATGCTAATCTATCACGTTGTTTCCGTACTACTTTTTTTTCCGAATTCCTATTAACGAGTTGTGTCATAAGTTCGATTTTTTTTATAAGAACAATTTAATTTTTTTTAAGCTCCGCTTTTTCCTCACGCACATTTTTAATTCAATCAAAACCGTTAAAAATGGTCTGGGCGCGTAATTTTTCGTTCAGTCGTTTGCCTTATTTAATTTAATTGCCGCTACTGTTTCACTATTTACACGCTAGGATCCCCAATTCACACAAGCACCAGCCCCGTAATCAGCGCCTCTTAAAGAGTCAGTCTTCACCTCTTTTAGGTGACTTTGATGACGAAGGCAACCTTGAAATACACCGGCGAAGTGAACTGGAAGCCGCCGGCGATCTACAAGTCTTCGTGCGAGATCAACGTGGAGTACTTCCCTTTTGACGAGCAGACATGCTTCATGAAGTTCGGCTCTTGGACCTATAACGGGGCTCAGGTAAATTAGAACTTTTAATTTCTGTACGGGGATAAGCTATGATGTATGATACGAACTGCCTTTGAGAACTTGTGAAATTGCTGCCAAACATTCGTGTATGTGAAGCGCTCGTGATGGCCTAGCGAAACCGAGTGATTGGAATCAATCACTTGAGTTAAGCAACAACAGGCGCGGTCAGGTCCAAGATGGGTGACCGTCCCGTGACTAGTGGTATTTTTCCAAGCGCTTCCGTGCTTCGCAAGGCACGTTAGGCCTGATTTACATTTGCTTTATTTTCATGCTTTTTAAGCATCTTTACATAGATCTAGAATGGAATAGAGACGTCAAGAGTACACCCGTAAGAGACAGCAAATTTTTAGGAAAAAATTGTAGGGGTACAATAAAAATAAAATAAAGGCACAGGCATTTTAAAAACCTATTTAGAGGCTAAAATTTGCTATGATTTACGGGCGTTCGCTTTTAGCGCCTCTATTCAATTCTAGATCTATGAAAAGCATGCTAAAAAAGCATGGAAATAAAGCAAGTGTAAATCAGGCCTTAAGCAGTTGGTGCCGGCTGTAATGTAATGGCAGTCATTAAGCCATGTCAGAGGCCTTATGGGCGGCTTGATAACTTCTGACACTACGGCTCGCCACTGTCTTATCATCCTCCACCAACCCGGATTTGGCCCCCGTGGTGGAGTATGCCCTATACCTTCCTCAAAGAAGAGACCCCTCGGTGGGGACATAAGGGGTTGATGATGATGATATTATATTGAACATGTTTCGTACTTAGCTACCAAGGGCCAAGTCCGGATTGGTGGAGGCTTGCAAGACTAGTGGCTGATCTTACTGTTAGAAGTTTTCAAGCCGCCCTAAGGCCTCTGACTTGGCTTAACAACTGCCATCTATCGAGTTAATATAAAATGAGTTCAAACGCTCACAACGTGGCGCTCTTTAGAGGAGGGCTATGTCCAGCAGTGGACTAGTATAGCCTGATGACGACGACACCTGAAATAATTTGCTTGCGCGAAGCAGGAATGTTGGAGATTATAGTGCGCACGCAGATCCACAATTAGCAATCAGAACACCAATTTTGGATCATGTATCTTTAGCATATTTTGTATCATATGCTCTGGTATGCAATAAAAGTCATTCTTTTCTTATCCTCCCCAGGTGGACCTAAAACACATGGACCAGTCATCCGGTAGCAGTCTGGTACACGTCGGCATAGACCTCAGCGAGTTTTATCTCTCGGTGGAGTGGGACATACTGGAGGTACCCGCGACCAGGAATGAGGAGTACTATCCTTGCTGTCCAGAGCCTTTCTCTGGTAAATATATGTCATAAGCTATAATCAGCCTTTAGAATAACTAGTAATGAAATTTAATTAAAAGTGAATGAAAAATGAAGTAAATGTAGTTATAAGAAAGTGCAATAATTTTATAAAATCGTGCCATTAGTGCCATAAGCATTTTCTACAAGTCAACTGCAGGATATAGAAGTAAGAGTAGTCGTGCAATAAAGAACAAAATATTAAAAGGAAATTTAAAAACCTATTGAAATAAGGTGAATACAAATATACAATAAACTTAGACATCATGTAGACTTACACTTGTAATACAATATACCAGGCCACTCAGAAAGTTTTGCGATAAAAAGTTTTTATGTATATGACACTGGCCACTTACAATTGTTTCGAAAACGTCGATGATTTAAAAGTAAAAATACTACTGTTCGATTTTTAAATTTCCCTCCGCATTTTTTGAGAGCCAATTCAAATTTACTTGTCTCTTTAAAAAATGGATCTGCTTCGAGAACATTTTCGTGCTATGATTTTTTACGATTTCAAATGTGGCTTAAAACCTGATGAGTCATTTGATCGACTTCGAATTGCTTTTATGGATAAAAGACCTTCAAAAGCAACCATCTACCGCTGGTATAGCGAGTTCAAACGCGGTCGTCTTACTTTGGGGGATGAACAAAGGAGTGGTCGTCCTACGACGGCTGTCACCGAAGAAAGTGTGCTGGCAGTAAAAAAAATAATTCAAGAAAACAGACGAATAACATACGAAGAGATTCAGCATTCACTGCAGATTGGTTTAGGAAGTGTTCACAAGATTTTGCACGAGCACCTTCGCGCAAGGAGAATAGTTTCCCGCTGGGTGCCGCACAACCTCACCGAAGCTCAGAAGCAGGCCCGTGTGGATTGGTGCCGTGATATGTTACAAAAATTTGATGCTGGCTCGTCGCGTTTACGACATTGTGACAGGTGACGAATCCTGGATTTATCAATATGGTCTAGAAACAAAGCGTCAGTTGACAGTTTAGCTGTTTCAAAATGAACCAATGCCTACGAAAGTGAAGCGATCAAGAAACGCAGGAAAAATTTTGATCGCTAGTTTCTTCACTTTGACGGGGTACCTAATTTCAATTCCACTTCGAGACCAAAGCAGCATCAACGCTTAATGGCATAGCACAAAATTCCTGCCAGAAGTTTTTTCTGAATTACGCACAAGCGACCGAACACCGGGCTCCGCGGGGTCCTTCTTCACCACGACAACGCGCCTGCGCACTCTGCGATCAAAACGAGGGACGTCCTGGACTCTACACCGGTCAGAGTCTTGGGACACCCTCCTTACAGTCCTGATTTGGCTCCGTGTGACTTCTTTTTATTCCCTAAAACTAAAAATCAGCTCAAATGGATACAGTTTTCATCGCCCGAAGACGCGCTAGCAGTGTTTGAGAAGGCCGTAGAAGAGGTCTGCGGAGTGTAACACCCCACCCCGCCTAAAAAAAAGACTTTAACCGATTTAAAAGAAAGAAGAAAATACGTGCAATAATAATTAACCTGCTAAAAGAAGCTATGATGCAAAACACTCTAATGGCCAACTGTGATCGTCTAGTCTAATGAGAACCCTTCGTTGTGAACGTATTAGTAACCTAAGCTCTTTTAGGATATGAGATTGAGTAACGAGAGTGTGTTAGAGATCCGTTTAAATACATAAGCAGAATTTAAAGGAATGAACAGAAACCAAAGGTTAGCTTCAAGCAAATAAATATAAATGAAAACAGCAATCAAGCGAATGAAATAAGCGAAAGCAAGATATGATTTAGAATAAAATAAATAGATAACAAGTTAAGCTGACATTAAGTTAAAAGAAATAAAACTAAGATGAAATATGTAACTCTTACAAAACTACTTCTAAATAAATAAAATATAAAAGTACCATATACCAAATGTCATACAGCAAACACGTGAATGTTATAGTATAACGTCCCCTACCAAAAAGGCCGGTTAAGACAGACATTATTAGCCGACTATGTAGATAAGAATGGATTAATATGAGATGAGTACAATACTCGGTTATCTACTAGTCGATAGTGCTAATTATATCCGCCCTGGATGGGGTATGGCCACCACTACGTTATACTGTTAATATATACTTATAAATAATAAACTATGACAGACTAGAAATAAGAATAGGTACAGTGATTCATTATCCCGAGTCTATTCCTCAAGTAGACATACATAATTACGCGAGAATTGGCAAAGCGACGTTCAGCAGTACAATGCATTGGCAGTCGACGAAAGTGAGAGAGGTAGGTAGGTAACCAAATGCACAAAGTACGTTGGAAAAGACTTCACCGAAGCTTACCAACACTGAAACAATCTGGCCAAACTTACGCAACCATGAAATGCCACTATAGGAAAAATCAATCAACTAAAGAAAATACTAACGATAAAATCTGTACATATTCCCAAAATAAATATAATAACCTAACTACGTATACATGCCTTAAGTATCACACACAATTAACGCAGGAATTGGCAAAGAGACGTCCAGCAGTACAATGCATTGGCAGAAGAGTGAGAGAGAGGTAGGTAACCAAATGCACAAAGTACGTTGGGAAAGACTTCATCGAAGCCTACCAACACTGAAACAATCTGGCCAAACCAAAGCAACTATGAATGATACTAAAGCACAAGTCATCAGAAGGAAATAAATATAATAAACGCACAATAAGCATAATTAGGTATAAAAGTCTTAAGACCCAGGTCATTACACACAATTAACGTAAGAAACGGCAAAGGGATGTTCAGTAGTACAATGCATTGACAGAAGAGTGTGAGAGAGGTAGGTAGACCAATGCACCAAGTACTTTGGAACAACTTCATCGAAGCTGACCAAACTGAAACATCTCAGCCGAACCCACGCAACCATGAAATAATGCCAAGAATTAAGCCAATATACCTACTACAAAAATAAGCCTTACTATTAAAAAGCCTATATTGGCTTCTAACTACTCACTAACGTCCCATAACGTCCTTTCATTGCCTATCATAATCCGTAATTTGATAACCCTATATATTGGACACCCTATATCGCGACTATATTCAGACTATGCATTCCTATATAGTATAATTATAATCTACTAACAAACGTAACATAATATAAACCGTAATTGGCCACCCTATATACTGGACACCCTATATTGCATATATTCCGCCTATGTGTACCCATTCAGTACTAAGTATATGATCTATTACAAACGTAACATACCTACATAACTTCGGTCGAGAAAAGTACGCACCTACCTACATAAACGCAAGAGTTGAATGACCCGAAGGTCACGAGTTAGACAGCTATTATAAAGGTACCGCATCGCTCTAAACCTATTCCTTAGTTCGATGGAAATGTCACTGTTAAAAGTTAATATGCACAGAACCTCACACCTAGTGTTATCTAACCATCTTTGATATTAAATATTGACAGAAGTTGTAAACAATACGTTTAGTAGGTACCAAATCAGAATTAACATGCTATAATTTTCTAACGGGTCTAGACAGATTTACCTACCTTACCCTAATTGAATCGAGACATTAAACGTAACGCTTTTATCTACTTGATTTAAAAGCTTCAATAGGAAACATTGAGGAGACACCAATTCACTTATTTGTCAATTTAAAATGATCCTAACAGACGAATAATGACCGCATATGTGGGGAGCTGGGGAAATACTTACTCTCATCATTCAACTCTGGATACCCTGGAAGAAAAAGGGGAGCCTACCTAACATTCCCAGCCCAGTAAGCTAATGAATTTACCCACCAAACAAATTGTTTCAGCAAAGCAAACCCCATTTATATTTAATCGTGTGTATGTGTGAGTGCCTATGGTGTTTCCCTAGTCACAGCTATCACCTATCGCTTTCCTCCCTAACTCCGGAAAACCTAACTGTTTCAAGTCATTAAATTCTTTTTAATGCACTAACTCTTGCTAAGGACTGACTTGACTTGACGCAGTTAGCTTTCAGACTTTCTGGCCGGCCAGAGTGTGTAGCCTAGGGTGTGTATGCGTAAGTGGTTTATGGGATCGGTACCACTTACAGGATAAGAATATACGGAATATAATACATAGATATGTTATGGGTGCAAAGTGCCAGAGGGCTGGAATCGTCTGTCACGCAGGGAAATAGCAGGGGGAAAATTGCTATACCACAAATGCTAGTGGAAGGAGATCTAACACCACATTCACAAGAAGCATTTTAACCCAATTTTCAAGCTAGATAATTAATATGAAATTATATCAATTAAGTAATTAATTAGTTATAAGAAAATTGTTTTACAAATAAATTAAATTGGGCACACCTCCGGTGAAGGGATTCTTTAAACCTTTCAACCAAAGCAGACTCAGATTCAGCCGTAGCATAGTAAGCAGAGCTAGGTATTGGAATTCCTCATTTAGTCTGTCAAATCAACTGTATAAGGCTACCAAGTGAATTCGCTCTAAATTCACACGTTTGTATGCGGAATTAAATATGATGCAAACCTCTGAAAGCTATGGCGCAGACATGTCATTGATAACCTCGTGTGCCTACATCGAGTCGAGTAGGTATTCGACAAAGGCTAGCCACACGGCCTATCCCTAACATGCCCTTGCCACCGAGAGTTTTGTTTTGCACACATTTATCTCCCCAAAAACGCTGTACTGTGGAGAAAAAGGGTTAGTTCACAATTTATTTCGCGGAAGCTACACTAATCACAAATGCTGAAAACCATATTTTACGCGGAAACCTTCTAGCTAATTGTACGGAATACTCACCAAAACCGTTCCTAACATTTACACTTTTTACTTTCAAATCTAATTCCCTAGCTCCGAAAGTAGCTCTAAACCTGAGACTTCACACCAGGGCTGATACACTAGAACGCAATGCCCACAGATGATGCTAGGTCACAAATCCAAAGCCACTTTCCTATTACCGAATTTAAATGCAATCGAAACTCCCCAGTTCTAATAAATTCCCACAAAATGGCGAATTTTCCTACGAGCGGAATAGGTGTACGTACTATTGAATTTCCTGGTCCAGAATGCGTGCGCGCCGCTGGCGCCTCGGCCTTTTTATAGCCTCCCGAAACAACCCCGCGCGTCCAAAATGGCTCCGCTACCAATTCCGCTTTGTCTAACCCATCATGAAACCTAATGACACCCGATTGGCCAGCCGAAATCCACCTCCATCTCGTTTCAGAACTTTAATGTTTTGATATTTTGTAAATTAATTTCCTGTGTCTTAATGTAATACATTATTTATTTTCTATTTATTTATCTCGATATTTCCTGTTTAATTGATTTGTCTACAATAATTTCTTCTTAACAATTTATTCCAACACACCACTGACCTGCGGCACAATGCTTACGGACAACTAACTAACTTCTGATAATATAAAGGTTTAGCGTAATGTTTGTGTTAAAACATCCTTTCAATTTAGTACAGATTTACCTAGAAATACTCTACTTAGGCTACAATTGCGAATTGAAACGTTATAATCATTTTAGTAGGCGCCGCGGCAACCAGTGGCGCCCAAACCGGAATCGGCTAATCGGAGAACTACAATCCACCAATACAGCAATACTCTTAACTGACACACGCAACCCTGTATGAATACGAGAAGAAGCTGCGTTCAACAATATTTAATTATTAGGGATGCCCTAAATGCTACATTTCAAAAGTGATGAATGATTCAATTCCTTTCCCGAACATTGAATAAATAGCTCTTAGCAGTTCGTGACTAAATATATTACGTGTCATGTTTCATTCCTATTTACGAGTAACAACTTTAGCTATCCCTCTAGCAACAATTATAAATAATTACACCATTCGCAAATATAATGGTATTAAGTTAATATACTTTGATTTTTGATTTTATTGAAATAAATAACGTGACAAGACTATCGAAGGCATAGAGCCATGAAAGAAAACCAATAAACAATCAAAATAGAAATTACTACCTTGGACAAATTATGTTAAGAATAATAACTGTTATACAACAGAAACATACATTACAACATTAGTCCCAAGCGACGTGCATGGTTGTTTTAAAAAAGTTGAACGGAATCGAACCCGCGTACCGTCCGATCTCCGCACTACACCTACCAAATACGTGCGTCACTCGCCTAACTGTAGGTACGTGTCTCGGCAGACGGCGCCGCCGGTTACTAACTCGGAACGGAATGAGACCATGTGGTACACCTACTCTCACGTTCTTTTATAGACATTAAGTTTATGATTGATTATTATACGAGATTACGTTTAGGTGATCTAGATATTAAAAGGGATATGAAGGGAATCATTCGAGTTCCTTTTCTTTTGTTTAAATCATTCAACCCCAACACTAGCCTAGATAGGTTAATATGCATTCTCAAAAGAAAGTAGATGTTCTTTGATTGATTAATTATGAGCTTTATTTATTTTGTTTTTGTGAATAGACCATTTTTACAGAGATTTGTAATATTACATCAATATGTTCTAAATTAGTTTCCTTTCACGACAAGACACTCCTCTCAATGTAGCCGTAAAGAACATTTAGTGATCTCAGTCTCGGCTAGATGGAGCTAGTAGTTATTTTGATTTATTGAGTTTTATTAAATTGTTTAAGTGAATATATTACTTTTACAAAGTCTCTAATATTACATCGGTGCGTTATACATTAGTTTTCTTTCATGACAAGACATATTAAAAGCTTTTTAAAGAAATTGAAAGTAGGATTGAAGAAAGTTTAGTGAACCCATTCTCACCTAGATGGAGTTAGTAGTTATTTGATTGATTATAAGTTTTAGTAATTTTTATTGTTTAAGTGAATATAACCTTTTACCAAGTCTCTGATGTTACATCGGTGTGTTATAAATTTGTTTCCCTTCATAACAATATGTATTATCGACATACTACAGAGTTTAAACGTAACAATAATTATCGTTTAGTGATTCTATTCTCTCCTAGGTAGGGGCAAAATTAAATGTTTTAGAGATTATTCTTATTTATATCTTTAGTGTATGGTTTTCTGTCTTCAAATCACTAACATAAAATCGCTGTGAATAACTCAGTATACTTTGATAACCATAACATTACCTCAACACGGAATTTTACCTACTTAACTACAAGGTAAATAAATGCTTTTAAAATCTACAAGCGCGTGCAAAAAGAATAAAGATATTGAAATTTGTACTAATAATCTACTATTTTAATAGTGATAGCAATTAACATTTGATTTGAAAGCCGTTGAAGGGAATCTACTTCACAGCCGCCGATAGCGCCATCTATCTGTTAGGATGAAATGCCGTGCCACAGGTGATAGGTAGCGGACGAGTTTTTTCCAATCGATAGTCTATTAGTTGTGCGTTCGTCCACTGCAGATGTCGTTGTAACTTATTATTTTATTCCACTATTTATTCAGTCATCCCTAAATTCTTGTTGCACAATTTAATCTAGGTATAACAAACCCTGTTAGAAAACAAAATAATGTCTAGCTGTATTTCAGTCTTCGAATAGACTACTACATAAAGAATCCTATTGCATAATTTTGTTTTAAATGCAAATTGGCCCAGCGGCGACAGACGCCGATCTCCACCGGAAGGCCGCGCGGGTTCGAACCCAGCCTCACACAATACTAGAAATGTTTTTCTTTTTTTTGACTAACTGTCGATTACACAAACAACCCTCAACAAAATCCCCAGAAGCGTCCCCGCTTTGAATCCCATTTGTCGCATTTATTAGATTTATTGTGATGCCTAACTTGAATGATAAGGACCTTCTAACGACTAAAGTGCCTACCTACCTAATCAATCTCGTTAAATAGTGTTTCCGCGATTTTACTACGTAACCTATCTCGATCCAAACTCGCACAGAACACAATTCAAATTTATATTAACGATCGTGAGCACTTGTATGGACCTTGGTCCGTTACAGGAGGACTGGAAAAAATGTTTTAAAAATTGGTTCAGACGCATGAAACTTTGTATAGAGGCTGGTGGAGAATTTTTTGAAAAGATTTAATAAAAATATTTTTATAAAAGTTAGTTTTTTAGTTTCTAAAACTTTCTGAGTGTCCCACGTACATATGTATATGAAAAAAAGAATATAAAATATCACTATAGTATAAATGATTATGTACACACTATAGGAAGCAAGGAAATACCTACATATAATTTACCATACACACAAAAAAGAAATATCATTAATTATATAGGACATACAAATGAAGTACTCTAATCATAAGGGGCTAAGGGAGTTTGATGTAACACTTCTCGAGGAAAGTTCTTGTCCGGGAACACCCAGACAAGGAGTGTAAGTACTTAGCTTATTAGGATCCCTGTGAACTCACGTAGCACCATATTAATTACTGTTATATGCTTCTGTAGAAACCAATTTGGTCAGTGATAAGTAACCTTGCGTCGAAAAAGGAAAAAAATATTAGAATATCTTGTCGGGTGAGGTCCAAGTGAAAGAATAAGTTTTCAGGAAATTTAAAATTTCGATACGGTAGTTTACAAACATAAACTCGGCCCCCGTTTGGCAAACGCGTTCCCGAAGTTTGCGCGTAGGTTAAGGTTGCGTCGATCGTGACCACATGGTCACGATCGACTGTTCTCGGAAGATACAACCAATTGCCCAGTATCAATTAATTGACCGAGTTAGTTTAAATGAAGTACAGCCGGATACCATAACCACACCGCGATGCAGAGACGTGCAAGCGCCATCTAGTGGTGATCTCTAGAACTGGAGTTTCCTGTTAAGTCCGCGGTGACGCTAGATGCAATGCTGTGTTACAGATAGAAAATTGGGCCTGGCACATAAAAAGCAGCAATATTCAAACTCTATACCTACAATGATACCTTATTCCTGCGTTGCATTTTTGTAGAGAATAACCTCTTTGGTGCAATCTGTAATGGAAAATGGAAATACGAGATTGGGAAACTTTTTTTAAATTTATAACTAGTTATTACCTGCACCAATTTATAGTTTTTATTTATTTGAGGCTTTCATTCAGCGTCCCTTTATTCTGTAGTTCCTTTTTATTTTATTTTCTTGTTAGCGCCCTACGTCTAACACAGCTAGTCTCTATATATCTATCTCCCAGAACAGGCGTGAGTCTGTACACCAGATACTTATAACGGTCCAAGCCTCAAAAAATGGTGTGAACACAATTTTTTATATTTCTTTAATTATGTGTATCATTTACAAAATTTCAAATTCTTCTTCGTCGTATCCTCATGGCTAAGGGACGTGATGATGGGGCAGCTTCTGCCACCAGCTCTCTCCATTCGTTTCGATTATGGCTGCTTATAGGGTCCCTCCCGAAGCTTTTGTTTTGTTTTGGTGCTCGTCCTCTGCTTTGTTTTCCGTTCGCACGACCGGTGATAATAACATATTCCAGGTTATCTGGCCCGCGTCGGACGGAATGTCCGAAGAACTTCAAGATGTACGTCTGTACCCAACGGTACAGATTGTGAAGCCTCGTCTTTATCTAAAGTTCTTCTAGAATAGATCCGTTTGTGCGGCGTTCGGTCCAAGACGCATTCTCGGCCAGCACAACATTTAAAATTACGTCACCCATTTTTGAGATTTCCTTGAGTTTTTGGCACTTTACGTTAAACTAAACTGGACTTCATAATATATCCTTTACCTGCTTATTTTCTTGTTCTATATATTTTTTCTGTTTATCGTTATAAATAAAACATAGAGTTGAAGTAAAAAAAAAGAGAGGTTTGCACCGTTACATATTTATGGCTTTTTAACCGATTTCAACAAACGAGGAGGTTATCAATTCGACGGTACATTACTTTTTTTGTTACAGACATCACATTCAAGCTCACGATGAGGAGGAAGACCCTGTTCTATACCGTGAACCTTATCATACCGTGCGTGGGATTAACGTTCCTGACTGTCCTCGTGTTTTACCTGCCCTCGGATTCTGGGGAAAAGGTTCGTTTACCTTTCCGCTCAATCTAACAAAGAATAAAAAAATTATGTAAAAAAGATGCACATTTATTTTAATAGTTACTATACTTTGTAGGAATTAAAGACTAAGGTTTTGCTCAGACTTTTTGTCTGTGTTAGTTAATTTCTTGCACTTAAGAGCATCTTTTATTATTATAAAAATACTAATAAGTACTTGTCCATTTTTGTAAACAAAATTCCACCGGTATAATAAGACTTTTTAGTCGAAAACTGCCATATTTATAAATGAAGTAACCTGGGACACTATTGTAGATAGCACGCTGTCAATTTTACAAACGAAGTTCATGAAGTTGCGAGAAAAAATCTAATTTTGGCATTAATTGTAAATTTTGAGGTTAGAATCTTGTTCACTAAATTGGACAAGTAAGAATAAATTTTCTGTTTACGTATACATCTGATGTATACGATAAAAGGTACTTGAGATAGGTGATTTTAGATTATATTTACCTTGTTTCTCCCACTGCCTTTTGTACTGTTCAGAATCTTTCTAAAGCTGTCTGGAAGAAATTTCTTTTGAAATAAGTCCGACTTTCTACATCAACACTTATTATTAAACTGTTATTTAAGTTTTTTTTTCTGTTTCTTAATTTTTGTTTATTAAAGCGTAACAAACAAACAATGAACATAATCAAGACCTTAGATCCTCAGCGACCTTTTGCACTCAACAGATATCGCTCTGCATCTCAATCCTGGTGTCGCTGACGGTGTTCTTCCTGGGTCTGGCCGAGATAATCCCCCCCACGTCGCTGGCCATCCCCCTGCTGGGGAAATATCTCCTCTTCACCATGATACTAGTCTCGCTGTCCGTCTGGATGACCGTCTGCATCCTGAACGTGCATTTCAGGTCAGTGTGATTTTTGAAAATTTTTGACGAGTTCTAGAAAATGCTTGGAGCCTACCTAGACATTGTTTATTTATTTTCGATACGATATCAAGCCCTGTAATTCCCCACTGCTGGGGCACGGTTCTCCGCGGTGTGGCCGCTGAAGTATGGCCTAACCTTCCTGCGATGCAGGACCACCGGGTCGGTGGAGGATTGTAAGGCAGTGACGACCTTATGGTTAGAAGTTTTCAAGCCGCTTTAAGTCCTCTGTCTTGACTTAATGACTGCCATATATCCACAGACCAACTGCTAAACATGCCTTGCAAAGCACGGAACGGCTCGGAAAAATGCCACTACCGTTAGTCATAGGCTGTCACCCATAAATGCATAGAACGCACCCTATGTTGCTTAACCTTCGTGATCGTTCAGCGATTCTTTACCTACTCCTTTTTTGCCGCTGTTGGAGAGTCTCTCGCCTGGACATAAATTGCCCGGGGCAATATGGAAATAAATATGAACCGGCTGCGGACCCGTACCGGCCGAAGTAAGGATAACATGTCCAGGTGGGGGTTCGCGGATCCCATCAGTGGTACTTCCCAGGCGGTGGACATATCTCATCTTCTACAATATAAAAATGAATTGCCGAATGTGTTGGTAAGCGCAAATCTCGAGAGCAGCTGAACCGATTTCGCTAATTCTTTTTTCAGAATATTCCTTGAAGTACGAGGATGGTTTTACGGAGAGAAAAAAAATCATGAATCGACTGTTAGGCGGTACGAAGTTCAGTGGGTCAGCTAGTGTAATATAAAATTGTATCAGAATTGTTACGAAGCATGCGAGATATTAAATAGTACATTACACAACTAGGGTGGTAATACAAAGAAAGGCCGAGATCGCAGAAGTTTGCGGCCCGAGCTGCAAGCGAGGGACGTAAATATGCGATCGAGAGCTTTCTTTATTACCTCCTGTGTTGTGTACATCTTTTTATGTCTACACTTGGCCAGAAAGCGTTCCAAAAGGATTTATTGCATTCCATAAGGAACACTTGTGGAATGCAATAAATTATTGCATATTGAGTATTGGACCATCTCTGATCATGCCCTGTGTGCCCTAATACCTGCACTGAGGAGGACGTAATGATTGTAACTGATAAAGCAGTCGGCGTTCTGGGCCGCAACTGTCTTGTAAGACTTTGACGAAAATTGTTTTAAAAACTTATTTAGAGGCTAAAAATTCCACCCATGCTGGGATTCGAACCCGAGACCTCTGGCTATCCGTGCCTGATTGTTTTGTTTGCCATCGACACGCCGAGAAGTAGAAGAAGGAACGTTGCAAGGGTAGCAGAAAAACATGCTTTCTCCTGCTCTTGTACCCTTTGGGGTTGCAAGGATAAGTTTTTATCTATCTAATTTCGGATATTGTATAGAATCAGGCGTTACTTTGCTTGAATCCATGAATTGCACTTGTGAGCCTGAGGATGCCGTGTTAGAGGCGAAACGCGTCGCGTGTTTTCTCACACAAGTATTGTTGTCGGTGGTGGAGTGTGCGTATCTTGCTTCTGCTTGAAAAAGTGGGAAGGAGGGCGGTGCATTAACTAGCCGCATGGTGGTTGTGGGATTTTTGTCGGAAATTAGCAAAGTAATTATCACTTTCAGCCCACATCAACCCACTGTTGGGCATAGGCCTCCTTTTTACTGCGCCATTCCCCACGGTCCTGTGCTAATCTGATCCATTTCTGACCGCTACCCTCACGATGTCGCCTGACTATCGTGTCGGAGTTTTTATGTGAAAGAAAGAAAGATATTTATTATAACAACAAGATACATCACAGAGACAAAATAAACAGATAATTGATGTAATATGTGCAACGACAGAAATAAAAGACAGAATAAATATACAAGTAACAACAGTAGCAATGAGACTTTAAAGAATTATGATGAATAGTAATAGTAATAATGGTTTTCCATCATTCCGATGTAAAACCTAACTGCAAAGTAAGGTACTCGGGGCTGCTGTGCAAGTGATGCAAATTACTTCAGCCAGATGTTGCTGCCTCTACGTAATACAGAGTATTGTAAAGAGGTTCGAAATTTTACTGATGCCGGTAAGGCGCCCATTAGCTCAGTTGGGAGAGCACTGGCACGGTTAGCCAGCGGTCGCGGGTTCGAGTCCCGGCATGGGTGGAATTTTTAGCCTCTAAATAGGGTTTTAAAATTGTTCTTAGCACGGGCATTAAAAAAAAGAATATAACTTCATGAAAGAAATTTTTGTTATAATTTGTACGATTTTTTCTTATATAAGTTGTTTTTGTCGCCTACTTGGCCATAATAGTTATCTTTTAAAGTTCATTATATGTACCTCTGTATTGATTTTTTTACGTTTTTACAATTTCCTTTTCCCCTCAAACTCTTGCCCTGCTCTAACCAAAAATCGCGCTTAAAAGCTGAATATTTAACAAACGGATCTACTTTCAAATGCAAATGGTCTTCTTACACTCACAATATTTTGAAACAGTCCACTTGACGTCGAGAAACCGTAAGGGATTCTCGTTGACTGGGGAACTCTAAAAGGCCAAGAGCTCTGAAACGAAGCGTAGACCTAGGCGGGTAGGCAGTACAGGCTGACCGAATAAAAGCATCCATCTGCGGCATAAATCTCCCTGTTTTCATTGTTATATTGTCGTCGCGATAACAGCACAATGGGCGCGCCGTAAAATACGGTCCGATCGCGACATAGAAGCGTGCAGAAGAACCTCTTTAAATTAAAGTAAAAAAAAGATAACGTTTCGTTAGCTTTACTAGAATTTTATGAAAAAACACATAGGACAAAATTAGTTGTAAAACAAAATCTCTTATTGGAGAATTAAAAAAAAAATACGTATTTAAAAATAATCATTTAGAAGCCTGTCACGGTTAGCCAAAGGTCGCGAGTCCCGGCATGGGTAGAATTCTTAGCCACTAAATAGATTTTTAAAATATAGAAGCCTATTTTTTACAAAACACGCTAGTGTCAACCTCCTTTGTATTCATACCAGACTAAATATTAGAATTTTACCTAAAAGAACTGATTCTGAACAAATAAAACATGGTGGTCACAAGGAGAAAATTGCTTTGAGTACACGAGGACATCAGTATCTTCAAATTGACTTCAAATAAAAAAAATAAAAATTCAAAACTGCATGTTTCTACAAAAAGAAGATAACTTAACAACTTAAAAGTTCCAGTTACGATAACTGACAGATAAACTCTAGACATTATTTTTTCTGTATCGTTGTTACTAATGGCACTAATGAATTGAAAGGCAATGAGAGTGATGAAAAATATACTTGTTTTAATGAGTGGTTTGGGAAGAGATTTGTACCTACTCGAATTTGTACCTATCGAATTATCATTCGATTTCATTCAAATTGGACCTTCTGTAAATTATAAATAAAGTTCGATGTTAAAGCACTCTAAGCTAAAAATGTTTTTTATTGAAACATTATGCGCTGTAAAATATGGGGTTGCGGATAAAATATGACTTCATTACTGCTTTGGCTTAGCATGGATATGAAATGTGGCATTAATGTACTCGTATTTTACAATAATAAAATGTATGCTAATTAACTAACTTACTGAGTCTGAGGACTGAGTGGCCCACCATACCCTCAGACCTCGTTTATCCAAAGTATACTCATATAACATAACAAAACCCCCCGCCTGTCCCGAATCCCGGAGAGGTATGCAGAGACCAGGATCTACCACTAGCAACGATCATGACAGATATTTTTCGATTCATCAACAATCCATAAAGCGTTGTATGCACGAAACCAGTTTTTTGCGTACAATTTTATTAAAATCAATAAAAATATTAATTTATGCGAACTGTACAGCATGCCAGAAATAACAACAGTCGGAGCCAAGTCCGGAGGATTGACAGTGGCGGGCCTCACTGTCAGAAGTTAATATCAAGCCGCCCATAAGGCCTCTGACATGGCTTGACGACTGCCATATTATTATGACAGCCGGCACCAACGGCTTAAAGACTCCTTTTCACTGTCTTAGTAGACTTGAACGGAGTATCCTATTTTACATTTTAGGATGCAACTTGTATCGTGCTCCGGCCATCTTAGTAAAAAATGCTACTCTGATAAAAACGGCTATATTTTGTTCAATTGGAGCGCATTCTTCTCGTCTTAGCTGCTAAGATGAAATCGTAAAAAGAAAATGGCGCCAACGGTAGAAACTCTTCGTTTCGTAAAGAAAAAGTGAAGTGGCGGTGACATTATTTCATGAAGATGTAGAAGTTTTGTGAAGTATAAATGGTTCCTATTACCGTGATCAAACTATTCTATCTCTTCATTTTAAAATGTTATTGTTGAAGTTCGACGATAAACATATTTGATTCTGCTTCTAATGACCCTTGCAGAAATTTTTTGATCATTATAGGTGGATGGGCAACGTAGTTAACAACAAAAAGCATATAAACTAAATAAAATCTGAATTCAGTAAAATGTGTGTGCAGCGCCACCTGAGTAGCCTACCGTTTTTTGTCACTAAGATGGGTCACTGTCCGAGCCTACTAACTTAGTAAACACGCGGCTTAAATGTCTCCCTCAAGAAGCTATTCTCTTAAAAATTTTCAAACTATTATTTTCGGATGGCATTGGGTATCAGAATAAAACATTTAGAGGACACAAATAGAGGTATCGTGCTTGCATCTGAATAGCAGAAAAAAGTAATTACAGCCTTTTATGACTATTCAAAGATATTATTCTCAAGGGTATCACTTCTTTTTGGTAAGTCTATTTTAAATCCTAAGCACAATCAAACCTCGATCTTTATCCTCTAGATGTATTGACTAAGTTCCATTGCGGTGTGACATTGCATTTGTAAATGAATACCGAACTACATTTGTATGGGATTGCTCCTTAAGAGAAGCTTTTAAGCGACTGCCTTAAATGTGTATGTCAATAATCAATTCGATCAAGCCCCACAAACAAATTCGACGCCCCAGCCAGCCGCAATATCCCGTAGGCGCCCCGATTAAGACATAAATCACTGAGCCTCATTGTAATTTAGTCATAACGTGGAACAATGGCTCGTGTAAATTGCGCGATGTGCCAAGATAAAACGAAATTGGCGGCTTCATTTGCGAACTATACGACGGGCAATTATTGCCGAGACTTCTAAAATTGGTATCGGTGAATTGGTATCGATTGTGGAATAGCCTATATAGGCTACTCCGAGTGTGCTTCCGGAGGAGTATATCCTGTCCTTACAAGACGAGAATTTATAAAATTGAAAAAAAATATCTGAAATATCTTTGTTAGAATAATTTATGACAAACCCCGTATATTTGTTATAATTAAAATATGTTATATGTGCAACAGTTTGACCTCAGATATGCGTTAATTTATGGTTTAAGAAGAACAAGAGGTAACTTGCATCCAAGTTACATTGGATGTTTCTTTTATAATATAAAGAACATATTAAAAGTTATGAAAATTACAAACTAAAATAAAATAACGTTGCTTCGATAGCAAAAAAAACTGATAAGATTTAGTTTTTACATTGAATTATAAACGTTTTCTTGTAATTTCATAATTTGTAAGGCATTACGTACAGGTTCTGACGTCATACTCGGAGCTCGATGATTTTTTTGTATTGACTATAAAAAAATATAATATAAAAGTGTTACCACACGTTTTATGAAAAGTTTTAGTAGTAGAGAAATAAGTACAACTTTTATATTATCAAATTTTTAACAACAAACATTAAATGTTTTAATGGTAATAATAGGAGAATAACAACACTTCTTTTATTCAAACTTGCACAAAAAAATGTGCTAGTACGAATTTGAATAAACGAAGTGGTTTGCTCTATAATTTTTCAGATAGCAACTTTAAACAAGTCCCCACTTGTCCGCAGGTCCCCATCTACTCACACCATGTCTCCTTGGATGAAGAAGGTCTTCCTCCAGTTCATGCCCAAGCTGCTGATGATGCGAAGGACCAAGTACTCGCTGCCCGACTACGACGACACCTTCGTCTCCAACGGATACACCAACGAGCTGGAGATGAGGTAAGGAATAGCAGCCAAGACGGATTCATCATCAACCCATTATGTCCTCACCCAGGGGCACGGGTCACTTCCCTGATCAAGGTATAGCCCATACTCCACCACAGGAGCCAAGTCCAGATTGGTGGAGGCTTGCAAGACTAGTGGCTTGTCTTACTGTCAAAAGTTTTCAAGCCGCCCTAAGGCCTCTGAATTGGCTTAAAGACTGCCCTCTATCGATGGCAGCCGGCACCAACTACTTAACGTGCCTTGCGAAGTACGGACCCGCACGGAAAAATGCCACTAGCGTTAGTCATGGAAGTTCACCCATTCGTGCACTGAACGCGCCCTATGTTGCTTAACCTTCGTGATCGTTTTAGCGATTTGCCGGTGCTACGAGCGGTTTCACGCATTAAAATTTAAACAATAGGTAAATAACGAACCGCTTGTGGCCTAGTGGAACCGAGTGATTGGAATCAATCACTTGGGTTAAGCAACAACATGCGCGATCAGCTGCTGGATGAGTGATCATCCTGTGACTACCGCTAGTGGTATTTTTTCCGAGCGCTTCCGTGCTTCGCAAGGCACGTTAAGCCGTTGGTGCCGGCTGTCATGTTATAGCAGTCGTTAAGGCATACCAGAGGCCTTATACTAGATAACTTATGAGTTATGACAGTAATGCCCGCCATTGTCTTACAATCCTCCACTAACACGGACTTGGCCCCCGTGGTAAAGTATGATCTCAACTTCCTGCGATGCAGGAAGAGACCTGTGCCCCTGCAGTGGGGACATACAAGTAATGTCAGTAATGTCAGAAGTTATCAAGCCGCCCATAAGGCATATGACATGGATTAACGACTGCCATAACGACTGGCACGGGTCTCTTCCTGCACCGCAGAAAGGTCAGGCCATACCCCACCATGGGGTCCAAGTCCAGGTTGGTGGAGGATTGTAAGGCAGTGGCGGGCCGTTCTGTCAGAAGTTCTCAAGCCGCCCATAAGGCCTCTAACATGGCTTAACGACTGCCATTACATGACAGCCGGCACCAACGGCTTAACGTGCTTTGCGAAGCACGGAAAATAAATAGTCTCAATTAAAGAACATTTAATTAAATCAACCCTAAACCCAGTTTACCTACTTTGGCAGGGTGACCACTGTGACCCACGCTCTGGTGACCCACGTTTTCATACATTCAACACGCACGAGTGGTTCAACACAAGTGTCATAAAAGCACAGCGTAGAGTAGTGTGAAATTTATGTGCATACTGGCATTATAGAGATTGTATTGAAATTAACGCGGCAACCGTGTTAACACCTATTGGGGAGACATAGATGGTCGACTTAAAATTGTAAAGTGGTTATTTTTTGTAAATTAGGTAAATAGTTTCGGAGTCGACTCTCGCAGTTTTTTTCGGATTTTCCCGATCTTCCAAATTTTTTTTATGATTTAATTACAAAATTATGGTTTCAGATTTTTTCCTGAAACCATAATTTTACCCTATGAATTTCGATTCCCTTCAACAGTGGAAATGTACTTTTTAATACAGTAGCTCAAAAAGTGGCGTATTGCAGGGACGTATAGCGTTCGGGATGTGGGCTATTACGTACTCGTGCTTTTTTTTACCTTTCCCGAACTCGTGCGTTCTCTTTCCCAACTCTCAAAATAATGTCTATTAAAAAGAAAAACAAACCTTGAAGTTTTTACTAAAAAAAATCATAGAAGTTTTTATGATTCATGCAAATACGTATATAATTTGTTTCAATATCAGATTTAATGATTTCATCGAGTGAGTTAGGTTAGGTTTTATTTAATTTCATCTCATTAAATTTCCTATTCATTTTAAATCAATAAAAAAACATTCTACTGAAGACTTGGCTGTGTGGGTTCCCTTTGCCTACCAGAATGGGTGAAGAAAATAAAATCTCTGCATTTATTATTTTACGGTTGGCGCCATTTTCCAAATAATTTTGCTGTATTAAATTGCTTATTCTTTCGCAACTGTATAATAGAAAATAGTCATTCAGTACACGAGCGGACCGTCATTGCAACTTGTTCCGACTGTCAACCCTCGCCTTCGGCTGCGCCTCGGCTCGGGTAGACATTTGTCGGAACTCTTTGCAATGACAGCCTTTCCGCACTTGTAATGAAATATACTATTTTTGCATAAACGGTCGTAACTTTTTTTTTATAACTTACAACTTTGATTTTTTCACAACATTAAAAACTATAAACTTAAGTAAGTATACGGTTTTAATTTCAACTCGATACCTCCACGCCTTTCCGAGGTGAAGGGTCTTGACAGACAGACGCACAATAAAGTGATCCCATAAGTTATATACTAAACGGGTCAAATCGCGATTATTTATTAAGTAAAACGTAAGTACCTTATTTCCCGACGTTTCGGCAACGTTACAGTTGCCGTGGTCTCGGGTAGACTGAAGTGGCGAGTACATAAACGTCGGAAAATAAAGTAATTACATTTTATCTAATAAACAATCGCGATTTGACCCGTTTAATATATAACTATGTATGAGTATCGCGAATCATTAAGAAATACTGATCCCATAAGGGTCCCGTTTTTGCTTTTGTGATACGGAACCCTAAAAAAAATATTTCCGTTTATAAAAACGTGGCGTTTCACTATTTCCGCTTCCGTGCTTGGCAAGGCCCGTTAAGCCGTTGTTGGTGCCGGCTGTCATGTAATGACAGTCATCCAGCCATGTCAGACGCCTTATGGGCGACTTGATAACTTGTGACGGTAAGGCACGCCACTGTCTTACAGTCCTCCACCTACCCGGACTTGGCCCCCGTGGTGCCAAGCCCGGGTTGGTGGAGGATTGTAAGACAGTGGCGTGCAATAAAAATAAAGTGGTGTCAAGTAAAAAGCAGAGCGGAGTGTATGTAATAGAGATTTCTACAGTGACGCGACGACTTATGTATATATTGGTCTTTATGCATCAACTTAATGAGATGATTTATACATCTTCACTCACACAATATATTATGATATTACGCATATTACCGCTGCTTATTTGGTAAAGATCTCATGACCTTTACGCGGTTGCAGGTGGGTCTTCTGTTTAGATTAACAATTTTATTAAGGTACATGTTTAGTTCGCTAAACTGCATTTTCGATGCACAGGAGACGATATATTGGCTCAAGGTAAACAATTTAGCTGTGATATTCCCAGGAAACTAGATTTATGGGAGATGCCACGTACTTAAACATTTGCGGCATCTAAATGTGAATTTTCTAATGTCCATAAGGTTTACCGATTTGTAAAATTACTTATTTTCAAAACCTATTTAGAGGCTACAAATTCCACCCATGCTGGGACTCGAACCCCTTTGGCTAACCGTGCCGGCGCTCTCCCAACTGAGCCATTGGGTGACTACCGGTATCAGTGAAATTTCGAACCTCTTTACAATACTCTCTGTATTACGTACAGGCAGCGACATCTGGCTGAAGTAATTTGCATCACTTGGAACTCCGAGTACTTTGCAGTTAGCGTGGAGGATCGTAAGGCAGTGGCGGGCCTTACTGTCAGAAGTTATCAAGCCGCTCATAAGGCCTCTGACATGGCTTAACGACTGCCATTACATGACAGCCGGCACCAACGTCTTAACGTGTGTTGCAAAGCACGAAAGCGCTCGGAAAAACTACACTTGCGGTAGTCACGGGACGGTCACCCATCCTGCACCTGACCGCGCCTGTGGTGGCTTATCTCGAGTGATTGATTACTATCACTCGGTTCTACTAGGCCACGAGCGCTTCAATATGCGTCAAGACATCTTAGCAAATGTCCACATTTATGATTGTGTAATGTTTACAAAAGTTATAGATCGGAAACACACAAATTTTCCACTTCCGAGTGGACCGCGATGCATTTAATTGTTTGCTAAGCGATTAAACTCACATCGCAACCGATCAGCCGTCGGGCATTAATCGAAACTAATACGCAAACAATCGCACCACCTATTTTGTACGGCTTAATCTGTGTCCTGGCACCATATTGGCGGCAGTATTTCACGGAATAGTTAGTACAAACTGGGTGTTTGCATCTGTAATGACAGTCATTTTAGTAATCAGCTGACTGCATGTGCAGTTGGGTATGGAGATGTTATTTTAGTTGCGAATACGAAGTGGAGAATAGAAGTGTTGTTCGAAAACTATAAACTTATACAGGATTTACGTATCCCTACGAAGGTGACATGGTCGCTTTGTGTACCAAACCTTCAATAAAACAAGATTAAAAAAAAGGATTTACGTACATACAATGCACAATACCTAAGTCACCCCAATCAAAGTATGTGTTTGGCATTAAGATAAGATTCTTGTATACCTTTCTACTCATAGTATACCATTTCTTTTTTGTTCTTCTTTATTCTTTTTTATTGTACATCAGATCAGAGTACACGATATAAAACAAAGACACAGTGTTCAATTGGCGGCCTTATTGCCAATAATTTTTGTTCTAATATTCTTTTCTTAGACATACTCGTATATCTTAGACATATCCAGCTGTCTTCAAAAGCAGAGTTCGTGATCTTTATTTATCAGTATAGTCGTTAAAATTTTGTCCTCTTGTGTGTAGGTTAGTACTTTCCTTGTCTTATGTAGAACTTTATTATAAGATATATATCTTATAATAAATTATAAGTTTATATAAGTAACGGTATGTAAGTGTATTATTATTAAGTATAAGTATGTATCAATATTCAAATTTGCACTGGCTACCAGTCTTTCTAATTTCCTTCAGCAACTTTCCATCGTAAGGTTGTCTGGAAAAAATTGCTTTTAGCAATAAGGCCGCCAATTGTACTATGTATATTTGCAATTGTTTTGTATTTGTTGTTTTTCCAGTGTACAATAAAGAATATTAGAGTGTTTTAACAATTTGATTAAGTTCGCACATTAATTTTTGAATAATTTAATTCAATGACCTCCTAAGACTATTTTGTCTTGAAGACTCCGTCCCTGAAGCCACCGTACCGACAGAACTATCGTCAATGACTTGTTTTCTTTTAGCAGGGACAGTCTGACGGATGCCTTTGGCGACAGCAAGGGAGACGGCAGTGGAGACTACCGCAAGTCCCCTAACCCGGAGGAGGACATGATGGGGGCTGGAGCCCACCAGAGACCTTCAGGTAAGTACGGGAAAAAACCGAAGCCGCGAGCTGCACGTTTCTATCACCATACATAATAACATGGGTTAATTCTAATTATCCCTATATCTAAAACAAATTTTGTAAACGAAATTGAACTTAATGTTTTGTCACATTAAGTTCAATTTCGTATCAAATCAAATCATCTAGAAAGAGTACGCTTTCCCCACCCAAATTTGGAATGAAGCGAGACCGGGATGAAGTGGTAGTCGCCGGTGAAGCGCATTCTTTCAAAGTAGGTACCCAAAACATTTTTGGTTGAAACCCGTATTACTGTCTAAATTTCAGTTCAATGTTATTTTTGTAGTTCTATATTGAATATAATTATAAAGGTATATTATTCAACATAATATTATCTTCTTCTTCTTCAAGCTATACTATGTAGTCCACTGCTGGACATAAACCTCCCCTAATAAGCGCCATAGCGCCCTGTCTTCAGCTTGCCGCATTCAGCATCTGCCGGCAGTTATCTATCATACATATTATCTAATAACATGTAATTCTGAAAATTATTATTATGTATGGTGTTAAAAATTAAAAATTATTCTCGCTTCGAGCTTATCGTTCTAATGACTGGGCTACCAGCGCTTTATACTTCAATTATTGCTGTGAATCGTCGGTGATTAAGCCAAGATCTCTCTCTGAGAGAAAGCCTGTACCCTGCAATTGGACGTGCACACATGTCTGCGAGCCTTTAATTAACTTTATACATCGAATACATTGAATTAAGGCGCTTGTGGCCTAGTGGAACCAAGTGATTGATATCAATCACTTGAGTTAAGCATCAACAGCCGCGGTCAGGTGCAGGATGGGTGACGGTCCCGTGACTACCGCTAGTGGCATTTTTTCCGAGCGCTTCCGTTCTTCGCTAGCAATGACAGTCGTAAAGCCATGCCAGTGGCAGGCTGGGTATGGGCGGCTTGATAACTTCTGACAGTAAGGCCCGCCATTGTCTTTCAATCGTCTCGGCCCCCGTGGTGGAGTATGGCCTAACCTTCCTACGATACAGGATGTGACTCGTGCCCCAAAAATGGGGACATACAAGGGTTGATATCGGTACATCGTATTTACATGATTTGAGATTTGGGACAATTACTTAGTTGTTATTTTTCAACAGTGACCGAATCGGAGAATATGCTGCCCCGTCACCTATCTCCTGAGGTAGCTGCAGCCTTGCAGAGCGTCAGGTTCATCGCTCAACACATCAAAGACGCTGATAAAGACAATGAGGTTAGTAAATTTATTAAAAATCTATGTACAAAACTTACATGTTTAACATACTTAATAACAACTATTGCTAATTAACTTATTATTTAATTAAAAAAAAATAATTGACTTATTGATAAAAAAATACACATTTTATTCCTTTACTGCTCCGTTAATTCATTGCTGGTTTTCCTTGAAACAATGTTAGGTAGGTACATAATGGCACATCGCATTGCTATGTAGCATACTACGCTTGCCTACAGTACGAACACAGTATTGTCGGTATATTACCCGGTCGTAGAAAAATAAAACACCGCTGACTAGGGAATATTTTAAAAATTATAGCGATACTTAATGTTCTGTTATTTATTTTATTTTTAAAAACGCACAGTCATTTAGATGGTAATAGAAATTGCATGTTATGTTAAACGAATAGACCTCTAGTTTCTCATAATTTCTAATAGGTACAAACATTCTTTTTAGGTACCTACCTATATAAAACATCGTTCGGAGAACTTTAAAACATGAATCAAACTCATATACATACCACACATATCCAGTAATACAGCACTCCAATAATATATCTTATATATTACGACGACGACCTCTGTGGCGCAGCGGTAGCGCATCTGCTTACCATGCGAGAGATTCCGGGTTCGATCCCCGGCTGGAGCAAAACTTGCATGTTTGTGATGTCGTTGTTTCTGGTTCCCACGGCACAGGATATCCTAGTGTGGGGGCGTTTGTGCCGGTATATAAATGTTATTTATGTTAGTTTAGGATCCAGTGTCAAGGACAAAGAAATTGATAATTTATGTACAAGGTTTATTTACACTGAAAGTACACTGGCACGGTGGAAATTATAATGTACAGAAGGAGTTAACACTGACTAAGTGCAATAATTAGATGAAACTAAAAACAATAGCATCTGATGAAAAACAACATTAGATTAATCATCAAATCGATTCCGATAGCAATCATACATTTTTTGACAGAATAGAAAAAAGAACTTTTAAATAAAATCCCTACTTCTTCCTTCCTGGATTGTGTAGCCTGCCAGCTATGCTTGGCGGTCGCAGGTCGAGCAATGAGGTTCGAATCTGCGCGCGCCTGATTGCCGCCTGTGAATGTGGTGTAGAGCCAACCCCACATACTTAATGAGTCTAATTCGCGATCAAAATACTAACATTATGGAATGGACGGATATAGCCAGCCTCGAAGATCTGTTTTGTTTAGCAAGAAACTTGGCTAAGTTTATTTAAGAGTTACTTACTAGCGCGGGTATATTTTGGTCAGTTTTGATCAAGAAAGGTATGGGTTTGTGTTACTTACAGCTAAAACTATAGACTGCACTAACTACACTAACTCTGCATTGAGAACTTCAATATCAACCCTTGTATGCCCCACTGCTGGGGCATGGGTCTCTTCCTGCATCGCAGGAAAGTTAGGCCATACTCCACCACGGTGACCAAGTCCGGGTTGGTGGAGGGTTGTAAGACAGTGGCGGGCCTTACTGTCAGAAGTTATCAAGCCGCCCATGAGGCCTCTGACATAGCCTAACGACTGCCATTACATGACAGCCGGCACCAACGGCTTAGCGTGCCTTCAGAACTTCATTGAGAACTTCACTAAGTAAAAACTTAAGTAGCGTTCTGTCATGCTCTTTTCTGGGAAATCCGAAGAGACAACGCTACAGTTAACTAATTACAGCGACATTCTCAATTCAGAAATTGGCCCTAAGTAAATAATTAAGCATTGTTCTGTCTTTTTGACCACTAAAGTACTTTTATCATTTTATTATTTTTAATGCACTAACCCGTGCTAAGGACAATTTTTAGCCTCTAAGTAGGTTACTTTTATCATACTTTAAAATACCTACTCGAAACATTTAACAGGACTATACACCAAGTACAAAGGCGAGATAACTTTTGAAAGCGATAATGAGATGATTTATACAGCGTCCAGTGGTATCTTCACTCATATGGGTGACGGGACCACTCCGACGCTGTAGTGCATGGGACATGGTTTTATAGATGGTGTAGGCTTGCCCAGCACCTATACCATCCTGACAGCTTAGTCGGTCTAGCCCACGTGAAAGACTAGTCAATACGTGCGGAGCCAAGCAAGCCGCGGGTTTCCTCACGATGTTTTCCTTCACGGAAAGCGATACTTTTCTAATAATATCATAAATCAAGAGCCGCAGCGCATATTCTTTTGATATGTGTGCTGCTTTATTTAGGTATGTATTTATTTTTTATTTAAACTAAAATTGGTTGTTATTTTTGACAGATTTCAGGAATTTCAGCACATGTAGAAATAACTTTAGATATTTTCTTACAATACGAGTATATTTTCCAGTAGGTAGTTATATCCTCTAGAAATTGGTATTTCAAATCACTTCATTGAAAAAGCAACTCCTCCCTCGCGTGGTGTTGCTCTGAGCAAGAAGCCTTTAACATTCTGCAGTAGCACCAAGCAAAATTAAGTCGAAGTCCTAAACATAATAAAGCGCTGAATTCATCGCGCATCGTCTAATCACACCTAATCTTCGCTACACATCTTTTATCTATCCTAATGAAAGTTGCAAAATACGCATACATGACAAATCAGAATTGACTACCACGCGCAATCCCCGCCTTTCAATCTATAAGGATACGGTGCAAGTTGGCTTGAAGCATCCACCAGCTCATGTGATTCTCCCCGCATCCTGAGTGTAATATTCATCCTCTCATCCCATACTCAGCTCTCTAGGGAGCTCCGGGAGCGCAGCTAACTTCAGATCATTAGCGAAATAAATGTTCGGAACACGCCCCTGCATTACTCTCGGCAACTTCACGACCAACTAGGGACGTAGAGTTGGTACTACAGAAGGTCGAGTACAGAACGGAAAGGGGCAAAGAGCTGATAATTACCGGATTTAAATTGGTTGAAAACTATAACTGTCGAATATCGGCTTCTCAATCGGGACGTCGTGAGTTCGAATCCCGACATGGACTAATGACTTTGTTTTCTAATTTATGTACATTTGTGAAGTTATAGTAGCAATATGTTGCGCTAACGGCGAAGAAAACATCGTGAGGAAACCCTAGTGTGTGAGGTGTTAAAATACCTCAGCGCTTGCTACGTAAAATGGCCCAACTATGACGTCAACTGCAGACATCTCAAGTTTAACTAACTAAGGACGTAATTCAAATGGTAGGAACAATTCCTCGTTAGTCTAGCGGTTTCTCGTCTCATTACCATGCCGGAGGTCGTAGGTTTGATTCCCACTGGCGGCTACTGCACATTTGTATGAATGACTGGGTATATTTCCATGTTTACGATGCTTTTGCCTTGCTAATAGAACATAGGTAGAACATTTTGGATGCATTTGGAGGTTTTACTATACCCTGAGAAAACTATTATACATAAAAAATACCTACTAATAGACGATGAATATGATTATTCCTGTGCAAGTTCACCGCTCATTAGTGCGGTTTTTTTTTTCTATGGCATTTCCTATCAAAGATGCTCAGTCCGGCAGTGGACTAATATAGCCTGAAGAAGATGGGACTTTTTGACGCAAAGCAGACCTTCTGTGTTACACGATTAGGGAATTCCTAGCACAGCTCTAGAAGCTTTTCCAAGTGGAATTTGAAAGGTAAAAACTGAAAAGTGGCGGTGCGATTTATAGCTAACCCACGTGACAGATCGGGTAGTTTTACAAAATAGTGGAGCAGTTTGTAACGCGGGAATGAGCATTGGTCAGTTATTTTACTTGATTGGTATATAACACCTTAAGGTCCTTTGGATCGATAAAAATCATAGCTTACTTTATAATACTTTTTTTTCAAATAGTAAACATAAATTAATCTTTAGCACTAAGCCAACTATTTTTAGAACCTACACTCTAGAACCTAGGATCAACAACCTGGACCGTAATCGATTTCCACCAAAAACGGCCGTTTGTAGCGGAAGATAATGGAAAGTGGTTAATAAACGATAAAATGATATATTCGTCCCACTGCAGGGCACAGGTCTTCTCCTAGAAAGTATAGGCTTAGTAGGGGAGTACTATAATAATATATGCTAAGCAACATAGGTGCACTTAGTACATGGATGGGTGACCTTCTATGACAAACCCTAGTGGCATTTTTCCGAGCGGTTCCGTGCTTCTCAAGGCACGTTAAGCAGATGTTGGCGGCTGCCTTCGATAGATGACTGTCGTTAAGCCACGTCAGAAGCCTTAGGGGCGGCTTGAATACTTCTGACAGTAAGGCTAGCCTCCAGCAAACTGGACTTGGCCCCCGTAGTGGAACGGCCTATACCTCAGGGAAAAAACCCATGCTCCTGGGTGGGGACATAATGGATTAATGATGAAGATGATTATAATAATATAGTCGTCGATCGTATATATATTCTAATTAAGTCAAAAGAAAAGTAAAAAGTTCTTTATACTATTTTTATTTTTAATGCACTAACCCGTGCTAAGGAACAAATTTAAAAACCTATTTAGAGGCTAAAAATTTCACCCATGCCGGGATTCGAACCCGCAACCTCTGGCTATCCGTGCCAGCGCTCTACCAATTGAGCCAATGGGCGACTCACGGCATCAGTGAAATTTCGAACCTCTTTTCACTATTCTCTGTATTATGTACAGGCAGCGACATCTGACTTAAGCAAATTGCATTACTTACAGCCCCGACTACCTACTTTGCAGTTAGGTTTTAACATCGGAACGATATCACTGTACCCACATGATTATACTATTTTTATTTTTAATGCACTAACCCGTGCTAAGGAACAAATTTAAAAACCTATTTAGAGGCTAAAAATTTCACCCATGCCGGGATTCGAACCCGCAACCTCTGGCTATCCGTGATATCAGTGATATCGTTCCGATGTTACATTGCCGTACGGTGTGTAGGTAATTTTCTGTTTGTTTCTCTTTACATGTATGCTACTGTTTTGTTTATGCTTTCTTCGTGCTGTGACTTGTAATTTGATTTCTATGGCTTCACTTTGTATACGTGTGTGTATTTTATGTAAATAAATGATTTATCTACCTAATAGTTCACTGTGATCACCACGCTAGGTCAAACCTGTGTTGTTCTGGCTTTCTATGTATTGTATTAACAGTCATGAGTGGCGCAAGTTTGTGGCATATATGCCTAAAGACAATTTCTAAAAAACTTGAAGTTGAAACTTGCAACTTATAGGTACCCCTTTCCTCCGGATCGGACCACCAGGCGATCGGCTCGAATGCACGCATTTGTCGTCGAAATTCCGCGAATCCGCTCCGAGCGATTAGCGAATTATTTTATAATAAGAACGGCAAAGTTGTGGAACACGCTGCCATCTTATGTCTTTCCGGAGTCATATAACCCGGGTGACTTTAAAAGTAGAGTTGATCGGCATTTGACAGGTAAGCACGTAACATCGTAAACCCCATCTTCGCTTACCATCAGGCGTGACTGGGGTCAAGTGTAAGCTGTCCTACTAAAAAAAATGTAATTAAAAACTAATTTTAAAGTCTCAAAAAACAATGAGCTACAATTGTCTTGTTCCGCAGCAGCTCTGTCATCTTTCTCACGAGCATCTGAAAACAATGGACGTGTAACGATCTCACTTAAAACAAATGAAGAAGGTAGGAACCTAATTACGTCCCTAATGAAACTCGAGTTGCTCCTTCTATCCCAAATTGAGTTACAAACGTCTCTTCCGTCCGTCACCTCGAGCCGCGGCGCATCGTGTTTTATTACGAGAAAATTAGCAGTAGACTTAAATTTATATTAGCAACGATTTTGCGCAAAATTGTTTCGTACAAAAGGCCACTTTGGCGAGAAAACGGAAGTCAAAACTAGGTATACTTCCCGACAGATAACTTGAAAAAAAATCTACGCAGTCGGGATGAATTTCCGATGAAGAACTTTATTATTGCTCGACTGTGGCAAAGCCCAAAATGAGGGTAATGTGTTAGGCTTGTAAGTATTAAGTATGTCCGATTTTATGTTTCCTTATATATAACTCCTAAACCAATAAACATATTTTGATAAATAACATCTTGGACTGCCCCGTTGGTCTAGCGGTATCATGTCAGATGACCATGTCGGAGGTCGTAGGTTCGATTCCCAGAGAAGGCCGCAGTACATACAGGAATTTGACACCATTTCTATTTTTTAGCATACGTATTTTACTGTTTTAGGAAACTGAATACGAAATAAAACGACCCATATTTTTTAATTTTCGAAAATTGTATGATTTTCATTCATAATTTTCTGTTTGCATTTCGTCTTATTCTAAAAGGACGTAACCGCCAAATGACGTCACACATACGGCTTAATAATACTAACACCCTTGCCGCCTTTTTAAAAACCATTGGAATTAAGGAAAGGAAAAGTAATTTGTCCGACATGACCTTTCAATGAAATAGAAAACGACATCTGTCATATCATTTTTCCTATTAGGCAACGGTGCCTCCTCATTCCACCGTATGTGTGACGTCATCACACAATTTTTGGTTTTTATTTATTGTCTCTAAAATTAAGCACTGATAAAAATTCTAAATATTTTTTCGTAATCAAGATAGCAAAATTGAGAAACGGTATTTTTAGTTTTGCGCGTTGTAAAATATGAAATGTTGTCAATAGGCTCCCTGGTCCTCCGGTCCGCGGTCGCCAGGTCAAAACTTATTCACCCCGTGATTTTATTTCGTTCCAAAAACACATTATTTTATATTTACACCAGAGACGTTGAGTTACGAAATACGAAGGAAGACCCTTGCTTCTTTACCTACCTGTTCTGTGGATCCAGTCTAATGCCTTGCGATTATTGGATGACATATTTAAATGCTCGTCTTCGCTGTTAAGACTTGCTGAATATTTACAATGTTATAATCAATGTGATAGGGCACTTTTGTTGTTATGACAAACATTGTTACGAACACAATGGTCTATGAGCAAAATATTGAATTGAGATTTATGATTTTGCAAAAGAAGCAAGAAAGTAGAATTAATGCAGTTGAAATGAGGTCCTTGAGAATTATGTGTAGCGTTACTTTGAATGACAGGATACGCAATAGTCTGATTAGAGAACGTTGTGGACTGAAAGAGGATGTAGTGACTAGAATTGAGAAAGGAATGTTGCGTTGGTTTGGACATGTGGAGAGGATGAAGGAAGAAAGATTAACGAAAGGGCGAGAGTGAAAGGGCTGGTAAGGGACGTCCCAGGCGGACTAACATCGACCAAATAGGGGATGTATTAGCAAAGGGAAAGATAAAAAGTACCCGGAACCGGCGTGCGTCCATGCAACGACTTATGAACGTTGATGAAGTGAAGGTGATCTGTCAGGATCGTTGCAAGTGGCAGTCCCTGGTATCTGCCTACCCCTCTGGGATACAGGCGTGAGATATGTATGTATGTATGTATGTATGTATGTATGTATGTATGTATGTATGTATGTATGTATGTATGTATGTATGTATGTATGTATGTATGTATGTATGTATGTATGTATGTATGTATGTATGTATGTATGTATGTATGTATGTATGTATGTATGTATGTATGTATGTATGTATGTATGTATGTATGTATGTATGTATGTATGTATGTATGTATGTATGTATGTATGTATGTATGTATGTATGTATGTATGTATGTATGTATGTATGTATGTATGTATTTATAATTTTCTTGTTTACGGTAAAAATTTAGATTTACGAAGAGTATTATTTATCTCGATCGAAATCAACACTTATATGTCCACACTGCTGGGGCACGGGTATTTTCCTGCATGGCAGGAAGGCTAGGCCATACTCCAAGTCCGGGTAAGTGGAGGATTGTAAGACAGTGGCTGGCCTTACTTTCAGACGTTATCAAGCCGCCCATAAGGCCTCTGACAAGGCTTAACGACTGCCAATACATGACAGCCGACACCAACGGCTTAACGGATTTATTTTAGAGAATGATATTTATCTATTTCATTTGTATGTATAGTAAATTATAATGTCTTGCTTTCTAATGGTTTCTATAGTATTTAAAGTACTTTTAGGTTTAGTTTAAGAACTTATTTGATCATGTATAGCATTATATTAATATGTAGGTTTATTCAATTTTATCCTTCATAAGTATATTTTAAATTACATTTATACTTTTTTCTCTTGTTCTTTTTTTTGCATAACTACCAAATTTTTATCCACCACCTGCGGTTAAATAGTAGAAAATACTAAGGCAGTATGGCACATAATAAAAAACCTATTTAGAGACTGAAAATTCCACCCATGCCGGGACTCGAATTCGCGACCTCTGGCTAACCGTGCCAGGGCTCTTCTAACTGAGCTAATGGGCAACTAACGGCATCAATGAAATTTTGAACCTCTTTACATAACGTACCTACATATGTTTTGCTTACTTTTGTGAGACAATTAAACTAATACTAGATGAAAACCCGGCTTCGCTCGGGTGAAATGTAACTCATCCTCATCATCATACACATCTAGGTACATTTAGATTTACATTTACATACATTTACATCTAGATTTGACGAAGATATGCGAAAACATAGTATTAAAAGTATTATAAGTACGTTTTTGAAGTCGATTAAAAAGTGTCAAACGTTTCGCGAAATGTCAACGACTGAAGAAAAGTATTTATTATGTTTCCACATAGAACAATAGGGAATGGAAGAAAATATCAGAAGTGCTTGATTTTTTTTTTGGTGATAGGAATAACCTTCCTTAACGCGAGAAAAAAGTTTCAATTTTTTTGGCCTCGTAGTTAATTTTTAAATAATCATAATATTCTTCCATTCGTCGTTCTGGGCTCAGTACGGCTTAACAGACACATTCCTTGGTCCGCTACTAATGAAAAAAAAAAATCTGTGATGACAATGACATTGACAGCTCCCGTCGTTGTAATCACAGATTATTTTTATTTCATTAGTAGCGGACCAAGGAATGTGTCTGTTAAGCCGTACTCTGATATTTAATATATATATTATTTAATATATAGATAATCAAGCACTTCTGATATTTTCTTCCATTCGCTATTAAATGTTTCCAGCAGGAAGTTTCTTTTTACAGTGACATGAGACAATAATTCTTTGTGATGGATACTTTTTTGACGCGACGCACGCGATGTGTTGATTGGCGAGGCGTCTCTAAGATAGCGATTGCGGTTTGTTTGTCAATGCAATTTACAATTACAATTTAACGAAATTCTCCATAATCCGAATTTTACGGATGTATGTTGTCGACTCGACATCAATATATTTTTTTATGTTTTGTTATCATGTAAGGTTTCGATCGAGGCTACCGTACCCCTTGACGAAATTATTAATATAGATATTCGCATTTGAAGATATTGATGGCCACCATGGAATCTCATCATACGTATAGGTGACAACTGATGTATTAGATTCAAGATGACTTGGGGAAAGCTTGTCAGAGTGGTGTTTTTTTTTGCGCTGCGTTTTTCTCCACTACACTGCGGCCCGAAGGCAGCGGCTTCTTAATTTGTACAATATATTTTTTTTTATGTAGCCTAAAATAGTCCCTCTGCAGGGCACAGGCCTTCTCTCAGAGAGAGAGTATGGGCTTAATTACCACGCGTGCCCACCGCGGATTGGCAATTTGAAGCGCTGAGGTGTTTGAACACCTTAGACTCTTAGGTTTCCTTACGATGTTTGCCTTCGCCGTTAACGAGAGGTATTGCTACTTTTACTTCCCAAATGCACATAACATTGAAATCAAAGACATTGGTACATGCCCGCACTGGGTAATTAAATAAAATTAATAAGTCATTATCAAACATCAATCAAACATGGGCGTTTCAGAGTCCATGGTACTAATCACTAGACTACTGCCGCTGTCAGAAATTCAAAATAGGTATTTTAATCTTTGCTTTTTCAGTCGTTTTCAGCGAAATCAAAGGAAGGCACTACTCATTGTTAATTTTACCAGCTAATTTCAATATTGGCAAATAATCGTTTCCCCTCCACCGCGACCGCCACACGGCCAGCGTTCCCCGCATTCACCCCGCTATTTCGCAACCAATAAATTAAATAACAATATTTAAATGATAAACCAACACTGGTTAACGAGCAAACTTCGGTCAAATGTTTGCGCTAGCTGCGATGCTACAACGAACTTCACGCTAACATCGGTAATGCTGGGGATACACTTGCATGTTGAATGAGCGGTGGTAGCTCAGTGGGTAGACCCAGCTTCGATCCCCAGTGCGGGCATGTACCAATGACTTTCTTTACATTCAAAGTTACGTACAATTCTATTATTAACTAGATGACCCGACGAGCTTCGTACCGCCTAACATTCGATTCATTATTTTTTTTTCCAACCATCCCCGTACTTCAAGGAATATTCTAAAAAAAGAATCAGCGAAATCGGTTCTGCTGCTCTTGAGATTTGCGCTTACCAACACATTCGGGGATTCATTTTTATATTATAGAAGATTATGGATATGTAAGTTATCGTTATCGTTATCAACCCTTGTATGTCCCCACTGCTGGGGCACTGGTATCTTCCTGGATATGTAAGTAATCTTAGTTTATTCAGTCCCTCCCTCACCTGTAGATCTAAGTTAATGTAACCCCCTATGTTTATGTAAGTATATTATTGTATTTCCTCTTTTTTTCTTGTACTACCTAGTGTGAGTGAAGACGCCACTGGACGCTGCATAAATCATCTCATTACGTAGATGTACAGTGCGTTCACATTAACTTGACGCGTGAGAGAATTGGTAACAAGGACATAACATGTGAATTAGCTTTTGGACCTAATCGGAAGATGGTAAAACAAGCCCTCAATCCTTTTATTTTCCCCAAGTAATGGGAATGATTTCTTATTTAACATGGTAACAGTAAACATCTCAGTGCAACCAATTCTCTCACGCGTCAAGTTAATGTGAACGCACTGTAGAGGCCAGTACGCTTGAATGTTGCCAAAGCGCGAGGATTATTATAATGTAGAGTGAAGTTATTGTGCTGTGTGGTGTCGGCCTAGAGAATAGCACCAACCCAAATTCTTCCCGCGGGTGTCGTAAAAGGCGACTAAGGGACACAGACCGGGGGGTGGGCAGCAGCGCCCCCTGCAGTACAATTCCACCAATCTGCGATCCCCAACCCGCATGCCCAGCGTGGGGATTATGGGCATTACCCCCAAATGATAGTACAACCTTGCGCTATGGCGCTCATTAGGGGAGGGCTGTGTCCAGCAGTGGACTAATATAGCCTGAAGAAGAAGAAGAAGTTATTGGGAAAATTAAAAAAGTTTTTTAAAAGTTTTTAACCTATAAACGTAAAGGAAAATGCATGACATATGGAAATATATCATACGTAATAAGAATATTATTATTAAATTCTTTATTAAACAAAACATATAATATGTGATACAAAAGCGTTCATAGTTTTCTCACAAAGATAGTATGGGCTTCATTACCACGCGTGCCCACCGCGGAAGCCCTGAGGTATTTGAACACCTCGGACACTTTGGTTTCCTCACGATGTTTTCCTTCATAATTAGCGGGTAGTATTGATGCTTTAACGTCACAAATGTACATAACTTACTAAACAAAGAAATTGTTGCCGGGATTCAAACCCATAATCTAGCGATATAAAAGGATGCGGCATATATCGCTATACGATAACACGTCTTCGATTTCTGAAAAAAAAAAATGCACACAAAAGCCCAAAAAAAGCAACTCGACACGACACGACATCGCTTGTCGCCGCCCTCCCCATTATTTCCCCTGTTCTGCGGCGCCATTGCACAAGATGGCGGGTCCAGAAAGACCGCTCAGCCCCTTCAGTTCGTTACACCTGACATTTGGGACGAGTTTCGAATCTTTTTTCAACTCCACGTGCCTTTTGGGTTAGGTAAGGTTTGGTTAGAAATATTTATAATGTGACCTTAATGTTACTTTAATGTGACATTAGGTCTTAAGGCGCTTTTGGGGTGCTAACTAGCGCCCCCAATGGAATAAAAATCATAACTTGTTTTATAATACGTTTTTTTACAAAAAGTAAGTCTGTGATAACTATTTCTAGAACATACCTTTAAAGTAGGACTTTAATCAATTTCCGTTAATAATTGCGGTTTTTGCTTGGCACGCCAAAGTGCCTTAAGGTGGCTCCTCAAGGAACAATTTAAGGAACTTAGTTCAGTGTTTACTTACAAACGACATGCCAGATTGCTATGAAACTTTGTAACACGTTAAGTGCACACAAATGTAGTTTTGATCGTGCTTACAGGTGTGGATTTATATTATCATTATTAATTCTTTATTGCACAAAAGTTAATATATAAAATGAGGACTTAATGATAATTGCATTTTCTACCATTCAACCCGCAGAAGATTCGGGAGAGGCAACAATCGCGTGTAAAAAAGAAAAATATAAAATTGCTTCTAAGTACGTAGATGTACGCATATATAAAACAAACAAATATTACAGAAATAGTATAAATGCACACATCATTATGTTATATTATTATTACAGCAATGAAGATTAAAAACTAACATGATTACAGAATATTAAACCTCGATAGGAGTCAATGTTTTTTATTTGCAATGAAATGAAACTTTGGCCAATACGTTTGGAGAAAGTCGATAGGGAAGTCGATAGAGCCTATATCTGCAGTCGACGTCAAACGATGATGACGATTGTACAGAAACGGGCGCTCTGTACGTTTCCAGCAGCCCTCTTACACCGCGACCCATTACGTTCCGTACACGAAAACATGAATATTTAAAACGCGACCTCGTAAATAAAACAAGTATTCTCTTTCTTTCTCTCGTTATTATTAAATATTTCGGCAAATGATACCGCGGTACTTGTAGTTTGGAGTATAATTTAACGAAAGATCACCAAATAAACACTTTCCGTTATAAGGCTGTCTGGAAATTGTTATTATTAATATTTTTAAAAACCTATTTAGAGGCTTAAAATTCCACCCATGCTGGAACTCGAACCCGCGACCTCTGCTGGCTAACCGTGCCAGCGCTCTCCCAACTGAGCTAATAGGCGACTCACCAGCATCAGTGAAGTTTCGAACCTCTTTACAATACTCTCTGTATTACGTACAGGCAGCAATATCTGGCTGAAGTACATCACTTCCAGGTTAATAGGTTTTTTAAAATGTCCTTAGCACGGGGTAGTGCATTAAAAAGAATATAATGAATATTTTAATTCTTTTATGCTCAAAAAAATTGCACATAGGCGAGCTTAATGCTACTTAGTACTATCTACCAGGAAATAAATAATAATAATGAAATAAATAATAATATTTGGCTGTGTGGTGTTGGCCTAGAGAATAGCACCAATCCAATTCTTCCCGCAAGTGTCGTAAAAGGCGACTAAGGGACACAAACCGGGGGGTGGGCAGCAGCGCCCCCTGCGGTACAATTCCACCGAACTGTGATTTCCAACCCGCATGCCCAGCGTGGGGATTATGGGCATTACCCCCTATGATAGCACAACGTGGCGCTCATTAAGGGAGGGCTATGTCCAGCAGTGGACTTGTATAGCCTGACGACGAAATGATAATAATTATTTGTATTAAGTATTATTTGTATTACCTTCCTGCGATGCAGAAAGAGACCCGTGCCCCAGCAGTGGGGACATATAAGGGTTGATAACGATTTGTATTAAGTAAGTAACACTCATTTCAGTTAATAGGCTTAAGTCTAATATGATACCTATAGCTAAAGACACAACATACATTAAAAGTACATTTAACTCTACACAGTTGACGGTACATGCTTATAGCAATAAGGCTGCCAGTTGTACTCTGAATCCGTATGTTTTACATGTTTTCTGTGCACTATTCTCGACAATAAAGAATATTCTTATCTTATTAATGAAAGTATTTTATGCAGCAACTAGAAATTCGCGAAAAATGCAAAATTAAGCACTGACGTAATTGAACACCGCAAATCCGGACTTAGCCCCCGTGACGGATTGGGGCCTATACCTTCCTCAGGAAGAGGCCTGTGCCTCTCGGTGGGGATATAAAGTTGGTGATGATGATAATAAGTGAACGAGCAACATAAAATGACATATTAATCTTGCGAATATTGGAAATGAGGAATATTGGTAGCAAGGGCTTGATTAGGATTAGAATTGATGAGGACCCCTCGTTCTCTTCCTCAAAATGCAGAATTTCCTAATATTTTTAGGGTTTCTCGCCTTCTTACTTACCTCTTCCTCAGATATGATTTTTAAAAAAGTCCTATTCTTCATATTTTAAGAGGAATTTAAAAGGAAAGAGAGTTATAAGTTTTGTTAAAACGAAATGTGTGTGTGTGAGAGAGAGAGAGAGAGAAGTCTCCTCTTCCTCATGCTCTTCCTCATAGTCTGCCATATTCCTCATCCACGTGCTATTGCTCAAAATCTGTTATGAAAAAATTCTCTTCCTCCTAACAAGTTCCTCAACAACCCTAATTAGGATGGCCGAGGACAGAAGGAAAACCTTCCTTCTGATTGATTGATTGATTGATTGATTGATTGATTGATTGATTGATTGATTGATTGATTGATTGATTGATTGATTGATTGATTGAAGCTGAAATTATTTTTTGGCAGTAAATATATAATATATTTTGGAATCTTATATTACCCCTAGAATCATGAAAATCCTTAATATTATTTCATTGAGAGGTAGAAGGAAGGAAAGGAAGAAAGGGATGTAACGTTGGTTTGGACATGCGGAGAGGATGAAGGAAGATTTTTTTTTTACGTAGCATTTACGTAGGCCTCCCCTAATTCAGTCCAGAGTTTCTTGTCCTGGGCCACCTCAGACCACTCCGGCAGATGGTTGTCGAGATCATCTTACCACCGTCTTCTAAAGAAGAAGAAAGATTGACGAAACAAATATATATTGCGAATGTGAGTGGAAGGGCTGGTAAGGGACGTCCCAGATGGACATACATCGACCAAATAGGGGATGTTTTAGCAAAGTAAAAAGTACCCGGAACCGGTGTGCGTGCATGCAACGACTCATGAACGTTGATGAAGCGAAGGTGATCTGTCAGGATCGTGGTAAGTGGCAGTCCCTGGTCTCTGCCTACCCCTCTGGGATACAGGCGTGAGTTTATGTATGTATGTATGTATGTATGTATGTATGTATGTATGTATGTATGTATGTATGTATGTATGTATGTATGTATGTATGTATGTATGTATGTATGTATGTATGTATGTATGTATGTATGTATGTATGTATGTATGTATGTATGTATGTATGTATGTATGTATGTATGTATGTATGAGAGGTACAAGACAGAAGAGACAAAAATGTGTTAAATTTTTTTTTTGTATTTGTACCTAATATTTAAAAGTAACCTTCTTCTTCTTCTTCAGGCTATATTATGTAGTCCACTGCTGGACATAGCCCTCCCCTAATGAGCGCCATAGCGCCCTGTCTTCAGCTTGCAATATTTTAAAGTAATATAATAAGTAATTTACAAACTGTTACGCAGTTCGGCAGAAACAACTTCTGTATTTTTATTTTAATAAACGTCCTCAATAAAAATAAAAAGCATTTGTAATTGCTGCCCATTTACTTGTACTATCGACCAACATAATTGTTCTTTTTGCGCTTTTAATTTCTGTTCAATTATTCATTCCGCTCACTTTTTAATAAGTTGTGTTCGAAATATTTCCATCCAACAATTATACGGCGGTGCTTGGTTTTCTGGGAGTAACGTGATTTCCAGTCTTAAGAGAAAATATCAGGACCCTCGCGGAAGATGGCAATTTATACGTTTTAATGAGTTTCTCCTGGCTATAAAATACCTAAATTGTGCTACAAAACAATAGATTTTACATCCGTAGCCGCAAAATAAAGAGGGTAAAGGCAAAGGCACCTACTAATACATTTAAATTTTGTTTTCAATAAATAAAATAAATAATAAATACATAGATAACATGCAAGACCCGAGACAAACTAGAAAAGTTCGTTTCCCAGTTTGACCCAGCCGGGGATCGAACCCGAGACCTTCGGTTGTACAGTCAACGTGCCAAACCGCAGCGCCACCGAGGCCGTCTAAATAATAAGGTTGGATTTCCCCCGAGTTCTTACAGCTATCACTGACGCTTCAAATATAATACTCACGTAATAAAGCTGCCTTGAAATCACATCACATCACACTAAGATTATAAAGGCGAAAGTTTGTGACTGTGTACGTTTGTTACTTTTTCACGTCTAAACGGCTTAACCGATTTTAATAAAATTGGTACGCAGTTAGCTGACTCCCTGTTAATCCAGGGACATAATATACGTTTTACTGCGGGAAAATATGCTATTCCCAAGGGAAAATAGATACACCGCGGGTAACATCGCGGGGCACAGCCAGTACTTCAATATCTTCTGTGTAACAAGTAAAGCTTTTTCATGTGTTTATACTCATGATTTGCGCTTACCAACATATTCACCGATTCATTTTTATATTATAGACTCGTAGATGTTACTGGCCGTGAAACTGACATACATCTACCCTGACAATAAATCTGATACTTCAGGAATTCAACTACTGATACCATCAGATTGTAGACTTTTAATCCGGATCTACTTACGGTTGTTGTTATATCGGAAGAGTTCGACCAGGTTTCGCTCCGATTCGCAGAGCTTAATCATGGTGAGCAGAGACGGAGCTCGCGTCGTCGGTTGCTCGTCTCACACTCTTCCGATATAACAACAACCGTAAGTAGATCCGGACTAAAAGTCTACAATGTGTTGTGCTTGCGAAAGTTTTAGTTAAAAAAAACCATCAGATTGTGTATTAATATATATAACAAAATCGTACGCATCCGTTGATTTTTTTAATTCTAAATATGATGATTGATTAACAGGTAAGCTAGTAACATCGTAGACGCTGTCTTCGCTTACCATCAGGCGTGACTGGGATCAAGAGTAACCTGTCGGACAATAAAAAAAGATTGCTAATTACTAAACGATGAATTTTGTTCGATGTCAACCGTTGTGTATCCCCACTGCCGGGGCACGGGTCTCTTCCTGCATCGCAGGGAGGTTAGGCCATACTCCACCATGGGCGTCAAGTCCGGGTTGGTGGAGAATTGTAAGACAGTGGCAGGCCTTACTGTCAGAAGTTATCAAGCCGCCCATAAGGCCTCTGACATGGCTTCACGACCGCCGTTACATGACAGCCAGCTTAACGTGCCTTGCCAAGCAAGGAAGCGCTCGGAAAAATACCACTAGCGGTAGTCACAGGATGGTCACCCTTCCTGCACCTGACCGCGTCTGTTGTTGCCTAACTCAAGTGATTGATTCCAATCGCTCTTTTCAACAAGGCCACGAGTGCTTAAATGCCATCGCGGTAAAGCAAAAGACGCCAGTATTTCGTGAAACAAATTTCACCAGACCGAGGCTATATGACGTCATCCGTTAGTCTCCGAGGGCGCGAACATGTGATAAAACGAATGAATGTTTTATGGCTCGCCATTATCACACAGGTGGCGCTACTGGCGCACTGAGCCGCGATGATTGAGCTACGTTCATGTTTGAATAGGTCTTCGCGTCTTTTAATTGTTAACGTGTTAAGGGCTGCTTCCTATCAACGTTCTGTGTATAATTCAGTACTGATATTTTGTTTTACTGTTTTCGAATTTTTATTCATATTAGAATTGCCTAATACTTATGTGTGCCAGATGAATCGTAAACTTAAAGGTGGCGTCGAAAATCATAGTACAGGGTGACCTAGTTTGATTTTCGACATGTCATATATTAATAAACATACATTTCTGTCAAACATTACCTATCTGTAAAAATAATGTTTATACTTTATGATATGAAGTAGGTATGTAAGATGTTCGTATAAGTAATAAAATTTCTTTCTTTCTTTCTTTCTTTCATTTTTTTGACCATTAGAACCCTAGATTTTTTCAATGAATATAGTATACTCGTATATCTGCACTCTACCCAGTTACCTTGTGAGCTATTGTAAAATAAAACTGCAATGGTTGATGCAGTTATATACAATTTAAGAACTATATGAAAAAAATGGAGTTATATACAATTTAAAAACGCATTGAGTTGCTCTTTAAACTGTACTTAGTAGATGTCTTATCATCAACCCATTATGTCCCCATCGAGGGACACGGGTCTCTTCCCTGAGGAAGGTATAGGCCATACTCCACCCAGGAGCCACGTCCGGATTGGTGAAGGCTTGCAAGACTAGTGGCTGGTCTTACTGACAGAAGTTTGCAAGCCGCCCTAAGGCCTCTGAATTGGCTTCTCGACTGCCATATATCGACGGCAGCCGGCTCCAAGTGCTTAACGTGCATTGCGAAGCAGGGAACCGCTCGGAAAAATGCCACTAGCATTAGTCATAGACGGTTTACCCATCCATGCACTGAACGCGCCCTGTGTTGCTTATCCTTCGTGATCGTTTAAGATCACTCAGGCAGCTGGTACTACTACGAGTGATTTGTAGATGTCTACGTTATGCGATTCCTAAAGAAGGGATAAGTCTTTATAGTATTTTTTTACTAGAATTCTCTTAGAGCTTTAATGGCAGCAGAAGAGCTGCACAGCGCGCTATACAGCTACTAGAGTTAGCCATCTCTTCTAAGTCCCCTAAGATGCTTCCTTAGCGCTGTGGCGCTATTATATACGGGCACAAACATTGCTACTAGCCCTACACTAGGATACCCTGTGTCGTGGGAAGTTACCGAGCCAATGTAGTCTACAATATAGATGAATAAAACGGTCTCTAAACTAAGCGAAGCGAGAGAACCGGGTACGATTCCCAGTGCGGGAATGTACCTATGACTTTGTTTTCTCAGTTAGGACATTTATGAGGTTATACTAGCAATACCATTCACTAACTTTGAAAGAAAACATCGTGAGGAAGCCTGAGGTGGTCCAATATCTCAGCGCTTGAAATTGCCAATCCGCGGTGGGGACACGTGGTAATTAGGTCCAAACTTTCTCTGAGCAAAGGCCTGTGCTCTGCAGTAAGACGTTTATAGGCTAAATAAAAAAGGTCTTTGACTTCACACAGCAAAGTTTATTCGGAAGATGAGGATGCACAGGTTACAAACAACTTTTAGGTTTGTTTACGGGTTTTTAAGATGGCATAGCACGCGATGTAGCTGAAAGAGTTAGCTTTCTCCAATAACTTTTGTAAGGCAACCCTTAGGCCTTTAGAGGTCGCAGAAATGTTGCATAGCACGCTATGCAGCAGCCGGAGTTAGATTTCTATCTTGAGATAATTGGCATCCTTATATTAGGTGTTTTGTTTGGATTACAGTCATATTACTTGTAATGGGCAATCTATAAGCTTTAAAGCTATATGGACCCATAAACATGTAGGCGGCTGGTGACACCCGTAAAGCCGTGATATAAATTGCGTCTAAATAGCTCCTAGCTGGATTACAGGGGATTTTTATTGTTAATTGCACTGTTAAGTGTTGCAATTGTTACAACAATTAGTCTTGCAAATTTCAGCTCATACTTTATAGAAGACGCTGATATTTATGATACTGAGTCTATGCGTGTGAAGGTACATAAACTCACGTTACGTTAACGGCGACTTTGCAACTAAAATGTAAAGGCGCTCAGAAAAACGCCTCTAGTTGTAGTCACGGGACGGTCACCCATCCTGCACCTGACCGCGCCTGTAGTTGCTTAACCCAAGCAACAACAGGCGCGGATTCCAATCACTCGATTCGATTAGGCCTCGAGCGCTCCCTCTATGTATTCATTCGATGGTACTTAACTTGGTACTAATTCCGTGGTACAACTGAAATTAATTTGCTCTCGCCTAATCCCGTTTTATATTTGAGAAAGTCTCTGTAAGGAATTTGTCAGTAAAATTGTCCCTGTAAAACTTCCTAATTGAATACACGAAAGAAATTAAAACTTTATGTGTAATTTATTGAAAACCTGATAGCTTTTGCACGCAGCTTTACTTGTATTTGAGACATTTTTTTAACCAACTTTTGTTGGGATAAATTTTGGTAAATTGTGTATTGACTAGTGTTTTTAATTTTTCTTTACTAAACGTGCGCGGAAATATTATGATTACTTTTGAATAAGGACGCACCAGTTCGTAAAATCCCTACGACCAGTTTTTGCGTTCGGAGCTATGGTCACTTAAAGGTTTAAAAAAAATCCTGAAACTTTTCCTTTGAGTTTAAGAAAAAAAAAAACAACTGGTATAAATTGACAAAATACAAGCTTTTATCATTTAAATTCAATACTTTTATTAAACAAAATCAAAAAAACTGGAAGCTTGCTAGATAAATTATAAATAATAACCAAAGTTTTTGGACTTATCTCAAATTCTCGGACTAAGAGGTTTCTTTGCAGTTTTATAAGGACTTAGGTAGTTTTTAGAAATATCTAGTAATTTAATGTAACAAAACTAATATTAATTTAAAAACCTATTTAGAGGCTAAAAATTTCACCCATGCCGGGATTCAAACCCGCAACCTCTGGCTATCCGTGCCAGCGCTCTACCAATTGAGCTAATGGGCGACTCACCGGCATCAGTGAAATTTCGAACCTCTTTACACTATTCTCTGTATTACGTACAGGCAGCGACATCTGGCTTAAGCAAATTGCATCACTTACAGCCCCGACTACCTACTTTGCAGTTAGGTTTTACATCGGAACGATATCACTGTACCCACATGATTATACTATTTTTATTTTTAATGTAAGAGGTTGCGGGTTCGAATCCCGGCACGGGTGAAATTTTTAGCCTCTAAATAGGTTTTTAAATTTGTCCTTAGAACGGGTTAGTGCATTAAAAATAAAAATAGTATAATAATATTAATTTATTGAATAACAAAACATAAACAAGTATTTCTTTGTTATTGGACATTGCTTTGTGATTTTCCTTACATTTAGTACTTAAAATCAACAGAAATAAACAGCTGTTATGAGCTATTAAATATAATCAGCAAGTAACAAAAAACTCTTCATAATCCACTTTTCTCTCTGTTATATCTCTCAAAAATCAACTTACTTATATTGTTTTAGTTTTCTACTTATGGGATCATATAATTACAATGAGAAAACAATACTTTTATTTGTTTTTATGTCGCCATAAATTAAATATTTCAAGGAACCAATATAGAAAAATATTAAAGAAAGTATTATAAAAACATAGTTTAATGTGACTGCTCTTTTCGCATGTTTCCTTATATCATCGCTAGAATCATCCAGGCTATGGGCACTCACTATCCACTAAAGCAATTTCTCGAAAAATTTCTTCGTAAAAGCCATTTCGTTCTCTCTCTGGTATGTACCTACTGCATAAACCTTTTCACGTCGTTTATTTTTGCCACTTTTACCCTTACCATTGATAAATAACAATAAACTTAAAAAAAAAACAAATTAATACCCTGCTAATAAATAACCTACAGGAAAAAAATAAATGTAACCGTTAAAGGCGCTAAAAAAAACAAATATGGCCGGACTATGGTGATTTTTTTAATGATTTTCTGTGGACTTAGAGATTTAGGACATAGGGATTTTACGAACTGAAATTGCACCAGATTTTTTTTTACCTATAAATAAACAGGCTTAGAGGCTTTTAAAAGAAAACTTCCAAAGACAAAATTATAGACAAAAATGAGCTCTTTTTGATAGTGTTCAAATCCATAAGTGTGACTTAGTGATTTTACGAACTGGTGCGTCCTAGAACACGCGGAGTATCATATTAACGTAGACTGAAAAACCAAAATCACTTCCCGGCGCATTCTTTGAATTTGGAACGAAGAGCGCACCGGCAATGTTGTATGAAACAGTGTGCTGTTTGAATTTAGAACTCTTTCATCTATCGTACACATAGCGTTCTCGTGGCTGTACAGCCACAAATGCGCTTAGAGTATATACTATAATACTCTAAGCAAATGCGTTTGCCTTTCGTCACAAACTGTAAAATAAAAAAAAAATTGGCGGTAAATCGGAGTTCGTGGATATTTGGTTAGTAATAAATTAAAATGATTTCCGATGATTCTGAAAATGAAAATGAAATGGACATTGACTGCATTCTACCAGATGTAAGATCGGAAGCTAAATTAGCGATGGAAAACCTACTCCCAGCGAAATCAAAAGAAAATCGTTCAATAATGAAGAAATTACTAGGTATGCCAAATCACTTGAAATGCTTGTCTCAGTAAAGCCTGTATGTACACAAATACATTAGTTTTTGTTGTAGTCAAAAATACCTAGTAGTTTTGATTTTATAGGCATTCAAAGTTACGAAAAATATCGAGTCCCGTTAACTGTCACATGACCGCTTGTGATTGTGACGTCATGTCACAACGCGCCGCGCGGGCCGCAAATAATTTATCAGGAGATTTTCTGATTTTAAGCGCTGTCTCCTGATCTACTATTTGTATAATTGAGTAAAATCTCCTGAATTTTGACAAGTAGCCACTACATTTCTGCATATTCCATCTTTGTTAGGTTATTGAACGAACATAATGAAAGGGAACGTTAGGTCCGGGAACGTTAGGAACGTAAAAGGCCCTTTTTTACTTCCTTGCATTTTTTAAGAAATATGCCTCGGCCGAAATGGGAATTGCCTGTCTCATATCATTGAAGTGGAACTCATACTCGATCTGCAATTGCCTATTTTGCTGCTTTTGCAATAATGTACTATTTTTTTCATTGATAATTAATGGCTCTTAGATAATACAGCCTTTGTAGGGTATAGACTTCCTCTTAGAGAGATATTATTGAGCAGGGGCCTGTTTCATAGAAGAACAATTCAATGTTAAAGAAAAAAGTTAGATAAAGATAAAAAGTTTTATTAATCCAAACAGTAAAATTCTGAAAAAAATGTATACTTGACTTAAATTAATTTTGAAAAGATTTTGAATCGTAATATAAATTCATAATTACAATGTAACAGTGATGCCCAGGAAGGTGTTACCTGCGGCCCTCACACTAGGATACCCTGTGTGTGTGTACCCGGTTCCCTTTGTAGTAGTTAAATCGGTTAAGTTATGTTTCAAACATTTTCCTAAAAAATATAAAAAAATTGCCTTTTTTACGGACTGCGAAAGCAAAGAATATTTTTCGTTTGCGCGTGTGGCGAGCACATGTCAACTCTGCGGGCGCACTACAAACTCCAACATTCCTGCATCGCGCAATCAAAATGTTTCAACGACATACCATAAATATAACGTCCGACTAACAATAGTTGGACCGGTCGTCTCTAGGCATACGACCTGCCTGGCGGGAAATTTCCCTTTATAGTGGAAGAGCACGATCACCCGCTTTTCCCTATACGCGTAAGAATATGTGTGTGTGTGTGTGTCTGTATTTATGGTAAAATATATTCTAACGTGAATAAAAAAACGCTGCTATTACGAGTTGATCGTCTTGCTAACAAAACAGACAGACATACAACAATACAGACGAATGAGTATAGAGCGAAGAATGAAAAAGTGTGTAAGCAACGCAAATTCCTAAGTAAATTATACTTGTACATTAAAATTGGAGTGGGATCAGCGATGAATATTAAAATATCCCGTCGGGACTTCGAGACAGCCGTAAAGAGAACCTCTTCACTCAGTAATTAAAAGTCATCAAGTAAATCGTACTTAATTTGAATTTGAGAAGCGAAAATTTAGTTTAGACGTTTATAAAAGGAGTTGGGTGGCGCGCTTTCAGCTGAGAGCAAAGCTGTTAAAGTTATTGTGTGATGGAGAAATCTCAATTTATGGGAGTCGCAACTCAATCTGGTGTGCCCTGTCTTTTATCTATCGATGTTAATACTAATATATATAAGCGGTGGTACCTCAGTGGGTAGAACCATAGACTGGCAAGCGAGAGCCCCAGGTTCGATCCCGAGTGCGGGCATGTACCAATGACTTTGTTAAATTTCAAAGTTACGTACATTTGCGAATTTGTAGTCGCAATACCACACGCTAACGGTGAAGGAAAACATCGTGAGGTAACCCGCGGCTTGGTTGGCTCCGCACGTATTGACTAGTCTTTCCTGTGGGCTAGGCCGTCTAAGCTGTCAGGGTGGTATAGGTGTTGGGCAAGCCTACACCATCTATAAAATCATGTCCCAGGCACTGCAGCGTCGGAGTGGTCCCTTCCCCCATCTGGTGTGGGTGAGGATGCCACTGGGCGCTGTATAAATCACCTCCTTAAGTAGATGCAAAGAGGCCAATATTATTATTGTTAATACTAATATCATTAAATTTAAGTACTTAACTGTAGAATGATTTAAATCTTATAATGTAGTAATAATTAAAAATAAAGCTTCACCTATGTCACATCATAAGTCAAATTGATAAAATTTACCTTTTGGTACTTGGTAATAACTAGTGAATAACATTATGTTGCTATATTGTAATTTTTTATTATATAAATATGGAAGAAACACTAATGCTCTATACAACAGGCCCTACCTAGTTTAGACATCAGGCATTCATTATTAAGTGTAAGCCCTGGAACCTTATGTCAAAAATGTACTCTACATATGTAATTGTACCATAGCTGTGTAACTCTGATTTTGATAAAGAAAATAAATTATCTTATCTTATAGATGACTAGCGGTCTCCCACGGTGTTACTCGCGGTTTATTAGGGAAAATAAATTGTGTATTAACAGCTTCCCTGTCCAAGAGTTGTATATGACTCAGAGGAGTGTATTGGAACAAGTTCATGAGTCACATATTTGACTCAAGCCACTAGCGGTAGTCACAGGATGGTCACCCATCCAGCACCTGACCGCGCCTGTTGTTGCTTAATCCAATTGATTGATCCAATTACTCGCTTCCAATAGGCCACAAGCGCTTCATGTACCTAAGAATTATCGTTTACTCAATAGCAATGGTAGCTGTGAACACGCATCTCCAAAGACGTCGGGTATAATTTGGCGAGCATTAACTGGATTAATGCGGCTAATAGAGGTGGTAGCCAAGGCGGGCGGTGAACGAATCGGCCGTTTGGGAATCAGATGAATGAACGGGCAAATGAGTATGGCCACCAATTTGTAAGACGTGGAAGCTTCACACGTTATGACTTTGCCTTTTACAGTACAAATACAAATACTTCTTCTTCTTCAGGCTATATCTTCTTCAGGCTATATCTTCTTCAGGCTATATCTTCTTCAGGCTATATTTACTATCGACACGCTAAGGACGTGTTTAAGAGTAGAATCCATAAGCACTACTTCGGACTTCAGAGTAATACTCCTATATAGGTATATCTTTGTAGTTTTTATAAGTACGTGTATATATTTATATTGTGTATTCTAAGTATTTTATTAACTTACGATGTGATTTTATTATATTATGGTCTAAGTCCTTATTCACGATAATGATTAATTAATTATTAATTCATAATTGTTCATAAATAATTGAATAAGAATAATAAATATGACATACATACATAATCTCACGCCTGTATCCTATAGGGGTAGGCAGAGACCCGGGACTGCCACGTGCCACGATCCTGACAGATCACCTTTGCTTCACGAACGAAAAATTACTTCAACTTATTACTTATTCATAAATATGAATAAATAAGTGTTCAAATTTTTTAATACTACCGCTTGTGACTTTTTCCGAGCGCTTCCGTGCTCCGCAAGCCACGTTAAGCCGTGTGTGCCGGCTGTCATGCAATGGCAGTCGTTAAGCTATGTCAGAGGCCTTTTGGGCGGCTTGATAACTTCTGACAGTAAGGTCCGCCACTGTGTTACAACCCTCCACCAACCCGGACTTGGCCCCCGTGGTGGAGTACGGCCTAACCTTTCTGCAACGCAGGAAGAGACCCGTGCCCCAGCAGTGCGGAAATACAGGGTTGAAATCGAATAAAATTATTCATAATTATTCACATAACTCTCTCAGGGCACTATCAGCACTACTATCCACATGAGATAAGAATATTCTTTATTGTACACTGGATAAACAGAAAATACAAAACAATTGCAAATATACATAGTACAATTGGCGGCCTTATTGCTAAAAGCAATTTCTTCCAGACAACCTTACTATGGAAAGTTTAACCCAAAGTTAGCTGTAAGAAAATGCTCATTGAGCTTAATAAAGCTCGCCTTTGTACAAATATGCTTATTGTGTAGATAGATAGAATATTCTTAATTGTACACAGAAATTACAGTAACAGAAATTATATAAAAAATATAGTACAAATGGCGGCCTTATTACTAAAAGCAATAAAGAATTTTCGAATCTTATCTAATCTATTCTAAGAAGAAGAATGGATATCTACGTCGTCAGTTGCGGGCATTCTGCAGTTTCAAGTTCTACTTTTCGCTGAGCCCTACGCAATAACTGATAAAGTGTACGCAGTCGGAGTTCGCACTAAGCACTAAGCGTGTACTTGCCCATTAGTTACACTCTATTTTGATTGGATAGGGTATTGTAACTCCTCGATTAGTGCGTCAATTAATAAACAGCGTAGTAAATTGATCGGGCAGCAGAAGGGAAGTGTTACCCTTAGCCCACGATGGACGTAGGTAAACTACTCGCGTTACTTCAGCACAAGTTCCACGTTTAGGTCAAACTACTCTAAAAAGGTTGTAAAGAGGTTCGAAATTTTATATATATATATATATATATACTCTAAATATATATACATGCATACAACTAATGTCAAATTACACGATCCATACAACTGTTGGTAGGCCAGTCTCGAATACAGACGTGTGTACAGACGACGTGATTGCATATTAATAACTATATGATACCTTATATAACTGACAAAAACTTAACTGCAAGTTTGCTAAAGGTCATTCGAATGGTAGCGTGGTGTTCGGGTCATCTATCTCCCTCCAAAATGGTTGAGACTGGTGATGGCTGACCACTACGTTATGCTCGTGAACGAGTGCTGTTCGTGTGTCTGGCCGCAGCACTTATGTTTTCCCCTATTATTGTGAGACATTTGACTAATGCTTTGGCATTTAGGTTTGTTAATGGCAATCATGAAATCTTATTAGGTTTACATATGGCAACTGATATATTTGCTTTTAAGATGATTTGAGAAAAGATGGTCAGAGTGGAGTTTTTTTTTCCGCTGCCTTTTCCTCCACTACAATACGGCCTGAAGGCGGCGGCTTACATTTTACATTGACATTCAGCAAACAGAATGTAAATTCTTTACGTTGAAATAAATTGATTTGAATTTGAATACACGAAACAGTCTTAAATGAGTCGCAACTAATAATTGCGTGTAACTTTTGCTAAGTATAAAATGTCTGAAATATTTCCTCTATTTCATGAAGCAGGCGCTAAATATTTTGTTCCGAACATCTTGAAAGCAATTTGCGTAACAAAAAAGGAAAGTTGACACTTTATCGCCCAGGGAATTCATTCCAAGGACAAAGACTCGACTTTCATATTACAAGTCCTTTTTACATTATGTTTTTTTTTTTATGTACTGTAAATTGTTCCTATATATTTATTTATTGTCGATACTATATAAAATCTATATATCGGCACGTAGTAGGTAACTGTGGACGAAAACGTCCTGTGGATACCTGAGTGTCTGAGTAATGCACATAAGTAAAATAAAGAATTTTTATTTATTATTTTTTTTTATAAATTATCGCTTAAAAGCGCCCATAGTTCTGTTTTAGCGTTCCGTAGCCAACTGATACGGCCCGAAGGCAGCGGCTCACATAGTGAATTGGCACTAAGCAAATAAAATGTAAGTTATTTACGTCCACTTTACGTCGAAATAAATTATTAATTTCTGATTTCAAAAAGGGAACTATAAGCTTATAACATAACATAACCTCGCGCCTGTATCCCAGACCAAAGACTGCCACTTGCCACGATCCTGACACATCGCTTTCGATCCATCAACGTTCATTAGTCGTTGCATGCATACACCGGTTCTGCAAACAGAAAGTATTTTTTTTACGTTGAAATAAATTGAATTGTATTGAATTGTTCCGAGTACTTTTTATCTTCTCCTTTGCTGATACAAGCTTATAATGATGAGAAAAGTCGCTAGCCGAGATGTGAAGACCGGAAAAAGAAATCCCATTCGAGAAAAGAGACGTCTGGAATCTCAAGTGCTGCCGAGCTCTTCCGCCTTTCGAGAGACAAAGATAAATATGCGAAGCTGACTGCGTACCTTCTGGTTTACCCCATAGTGTATCGTTGAGTTAGCCGTTCAGTAATATCGCTGGAGTAGCCAACTATGTTACTATTTAGGAATCGTCGTTTGTGAAATATTAACTTTAAAGCACACTTTTGTTCCACCCCACCCACTCCACTAACCCGGACTTGGCCCACGTGGTGGAGTACCTATGGCTTAACCTTCAGCGTAACCTTCACCTGCAACGCAGCTTCAGCGTAACCTTCACCTGCAACGCAGGAAGGTTAAAAGGCTACCCGTGCCCCAGCAGTGGGGACATACAGGGTTGAAATCGACACTTTTGTTAGATTAGAGCATCACTTCTTCTGGCTAAATAGTCGATTACAGAAAAATATTTCATAAAAATTGGTTGCTACCACATAATTGTATTAAAGTTAGAAGGAAAGCCATCACGCGTGAAAACGAGAAACCGCCGATCAAATTATAAAAGAAAAACTTCGTAAAAAATCCATTATAAATTACTTCAGTGGGATTGTTTGGTTTGTTCCGTAAAACCTACTTTGTAAAGGTAAAACCCCTCCTTCTAGATTCGTATACGGAACTTCTAGACGGAACGTCCGCGTAACGAGTAAACACAGTAGATTAGTTTGTGCGCCGTATTTTATTCCAAAAAAATAGTAAGCGCCGTGTTTCAGTCACCAAATAGTTATACTTAACAACAGCATCATACAAGCAACAGTCCCCAGCTAATAAACTTCGTAAAACAACAGTACCTGTAAGTAAAAAGTGCAAAATATTGAAGTAACATTGGATCCCAACGAACTTTGAGGAAAAGAGACAGATATATGGACAAAGATTTGAAGTGACGTTGTCAATACGTTGACAGCCTTTCCGCCAATCAAGCACTAAGGAAACGTTTCGTTGACGCTGTCAAATTGACATTTGACATATATCATCTGATTAAAACTGTTTTTATACGGATTTATGCTCGTTTATTACATTTTTACAATTTTCCAACGTTTCGGCACTTTTTCAGGTGCCGTCATCCGGGACCACGGCACCTGAAAAAGTGCCGAAACGTTGGAAAATTGTAAAAATGTAATAAACGAGCATAAATCCGTATAAAAACAGTTTTAATTATGTCTACAGCTCGTGTTAACCTTAGAAAATACTATATATCATCTGCCAAAACGTTAGATAACGTTCCGTTATAGGACTAACACTTATAACAAACTAAAAATGGCAATAGATTGCGATAAGTGCTCCAAAAAAATTACGGATAGAGAATATCTCACATGTCTCAGCTGTGAAAAAAAATACCACTTAGACTGCTGCTCCGTAAGTGAAAAATTATTCAGATTGATGACAAAAGAGCGTAAAAATAACTGGCAGTGCAAGTTTTGTTTGTCTAAGAAAAGTAAAGCAACAAGCAATGTCACCCAACGAAAACCAATAACAGTACCAACTAGACCAGTAGTTTCGCCATCCGAAACATTACTTTGTGACACATTAAGTACGTCAGCCAATGACACTTTAAATAGAAGTTGTCCAGAGACCAGCGCATACATCCATGTAGAGGATTTGAAGAGCAAAATAATACTCCTAGAAACTAAGTTAGAGAGTGCGGACACCGAGATCGAGAGACTTTTAGCAGAAAACTATAATTTAAATAATATAATCGCAAAAAGAGATGCCAAAATTAATCAGCTAACAAGGATTTGTCGTTTAATACCTCAACAGGCTAATAATGATGAACTCAAAACACAATCAAGCACGGAAAACCGGGAAGAATCGATATGTGCATCCCCAATTTTACCAAAACCGAATAAAACTGTACCAGGTGTTGCAGACAAATACAGTAACCAAAAAAATGATAGCATCCCAATTTGTATTGAAAAACTACTAGTACCAAATGCTGAACAACAAGCAAAACCACAAACGGTTCCAAGAAAAATATGCCTCATAAGCAGTGAGAGATCTAATAAAACATCAAAACAAGCACAGAGTACTTTCCAAGACAACTATAACATATGTCACTATCTCTTGCCTAATAGAGGCGTCAAGAAGCTTTTTGATGGAATAGAGAAAAAATTAGAAGACTACACAGAGAGGGACTTCTGTGTTGTACTTATCGGAAGCGAGGATTTCAAGTCTACAGAAAATTACCATGACCTTGTGTTATATATTCGACAAACGTTAGAGACAATTAAACACACTACAGTCTTCATTTGCTCTGCAACATTCAAACTTGGTAGAAACGCTGATATGTTTAATGCAAGGATTGAAGCCTTCAACCACCTCATCGATTTGGATGCTGTCACACATGAGTATGCTTATTTGGTCGACTCTAACATCCGCTTGAAATATGATCACACAATGTTTCATCGAATCAGCGGATCCATAAACAACCGAGGTTTAAAAGAGGTTTTCGAAGAAATAAAATCCCGAATAGGTATGATTCAGAGTTTGCTAATAAAATCCAGTTCAGCACAAGAAAATCGGGAGTTTAACCCTTTACCGCATCGTGGTCTTAATGCGAGCCAAACCGGTTTTTGCTCAAAAACTCTTTGAAAAGTTAAATATTGTGACCCCAGAGCATACTTGTCCGAATTCGTACCGTACTCCCCTTCATTTTGATACTACCAACGACATCTGTTGTTTGGAACTTATGTAACCTCAAAGTTTACTTTGGAGCGAAATTTGTACCAGTGACGATTGCCGTACTTGGAAAATAAAAATAAAATAGTTTTACAGCGTTTCCTTGCAAATATTGTAGTTGATTCGTCAGATGAATACGTAAACAACAACGTACAGGTAAGTCTTCAACTTTTTACTAGTAAATTTCATCACAAATTTGATTTTTCGCTGTGTACCTCATTTGGAACAGCATGCAAAAATGCAGAACATACTTGCGTCGGTCTGGTCTTAATCTGACACGGCATGCAGAATATGCATTTACGGGTGTGGTCTATTTATGATCCAAAATGCATAAACTGTAGTATTACTAGCGAATGAATATTTTATTACCTTGGGTTGCGTAAATGCATGGTTATTATTCAGACGTAAAAATGAAGATCAAGAACCATATTTGCCTTTGGCAGATTTTAAAGTAGCTGTGGCGGATGCTCTTTGTTGGACGAACAAACAGGGTAAAGGCTCAAGGAAACGTGGGCGTCCAACGGCAGATGTAGACGAGAACAGATAGACGAGAAGAGAAAGAGAGGTGCAGTCTGTATAATGCCTCAACAAGATGTGCGACTGGACAGATATGACCATGTACCACAATGGGGCATCCGCCAAAGATGCAAAATGCTGAGTTGCAATGGACGCTCACACGTCTTATGCAGCAAATGCGACGTGAATTTGTGTTTAAATAACCATCGCAATTGTTACTCCGCGTTTCACCTAAGTTAATATATTTTTTTATTTCTTTATTGCATACTGGTACAAATATGACATCTGTCCTTTCTGCATAGTGTGCACAATTTGGACCAAAGTGGTTAATTGTATTTTTTTCGAATATAATAATAAATATGGGAAAACAAAAAAAAACGGGTTTTTTTTATTTTTAATGCCCTATAACATACATTTTTTTTGGCGAAAAATAAAATATCATGCGGTAAAGGGTTAAGCAAGTTAATAATACTCAATACAAACCGAAAGATGGATTTGACCACGACAATGTGCATCTAAGACAGGAAGTTGAGAAGGAGAGCCAGAATTTTCGTCCCTAAAGTACTGTTTCAGAATATCAGAAGTTATAACAATAAGCGCCATTTATTAGAAGCTGCAACACTCGAAGATACTGAAATTAAAGTTATTTGTATATCGGAAACTTGGATTACGTTATCAAAAATTACACTTTTGCAACTAGACAATTTCCAATTGGCATCTTGTTTCTGTCGAGCCAATAGAGAAGGTGGAGGTGTCTGTATAATGTTAAAAAACAACATCGATTTCATAGAGCGTAAGGACTTATTAAACAAATCTAGGGAGTTCGTGTTCGAAATATGTGCAGTAGAAATAGCAAAACTAAACCTCATCATAGTAACTCTATACTGGCCAAATAGGAATAGAGAGTCAGAGCTATTCTTCAGCTCTCTAACGGATCTTCTAGAGTGCTTAAATATAAAAGATAAACAAAAAAATGTCATAATAGGAGGGGATTTCAACATAAATGTGTTAGAAGAAAGTAACCTGACGTCAACATTGATAAACCTCATGAAAAGTTTTAATTTTAAACAACTTGTGCATGAACCTACTAGAGTCACATCAAATAGTTCAAGTTGCATAGATTTGGTTTTCAGCAATTTACATTATCATAAAGATTTAAGCGCAAAAACAAAGGAGTTTGGTTTTTCAGACCATAAAGGAGTTCTAGTTAATATACCTGCAGAACTAACACAGAATGCAGTACCTTGGTACGGAATAAAAAGAATATTTTCAGCGCTAAATATACAATTGTTCAAGGAAAATCTACAACAAATAGACTGGTCCATTTATTTACATTCGTCCCAAAATGTTAACAAAAATTTTATTGCATTTCACAATAAAATACAAGAAATCCTAGATAGATCAATACCTAAAACTAAAATAAATATAAAACCTAAAAAGAAAAATACGTGGCTTACAAAAGGATTGAGAATTTCATGTAAGAATAAGCGTTTACTAAAACAATTGGTAACAGCAACAGATAGCATAATCTTAAAAAAATATTACAAAACATGTTTGTTTGGTTAGGTATTTTAAGTGTTTAAGTTTAGAGAGTTTTATGCCTGTTTTAATGTTTTTAAGTCAATGTTACTCACAGTATGGTAGAATATATGTAGTATAAGTTAGTCCTAAGTTAGCCGTGCCCTAGCAGGGTTCTTGTTTGTAACCATTATTTTAGTTAAGACCTTTATAAACAACAAGAATGCTAATAAACATCTTATCTTATCTTATATTTTGACGATAACAGCGAAACCCTCCAATGCGCGTGACCCGACACGCACTTGGCTGATTTTTATCCAATATTCATTTAGGGATACATTCCCGGCATATACCAATAAAAACCTATTTAGAGGCTAAAAATTTCACCCATGCCGGGATTCGAACCCGCAACCTCTGGCTATCCATTGAGTCGCCCATTGGCTCAATTGGTAGAGCGCTGGCACGGATAGCCAGAGGTTGCGGGTTCGAATCCTGGCATGGGTGTAATTTTTAGCCTCTAAATAGGTTTTTAAATTTGTCCTTAGCACGGGTTAGTGCATTAAAAATAAAAATAGTATAATCATGTGGGTACAGTGATATTATTCCTATGTAAAACCTAACTGCAAAGTAGGTAGTCGGGGCTGTAAGTGATGCAATTTGCTTAAGCCAGATGTCGCTGCCTGTACGTAATACAGAGAATAATGTAAAGAGGTTCGAAATTTCACTGATGCCGGTGAGTCGCCCATTGGCTCAATTGGTAAAGCGCTGGCACGGATAGCCAGAGGTTGCTGGTTCGAATCCCGGTATGGGTGAAATTTTTAGCCTCTAAATAGGTTTTTAAATTTGTCCTTAGCACGGGTTAGTGCATTAAAAATAAAAATAGTATATACCAATAATTTTGTGACTTTGTGTTCTAAGTTGTGTACTGAAAAATTACAGTAACTATACCACTCGCTAACTGTTAGGGGAAACATCGTGAGGAAACCTGAGCGTTGAACACAGCAGTGTTCAAATACCTTGAAATTGCTAATCCGCGGTAGGCACCCGTGGTAATTAAGCCCATACTTTCTCTTAGCCTGTGCCCTGCAGTGGGACGTATAAGGGTTACAAGAAAAATTCTTGTTCTTCTTCGTCGTTTCCCCATGGCTGAGGGACGTGACTAAGGGCAGATTCCGCTACCAGCTCTCTCCATTGGATTCTATTACGCGCCAGATGTATGGCTGCTTGTAGGGTCCTTCCCGAAGCTTTAGTTATTATATCTGACCAACGCATTGGTGGTCGTCCTCTGCTTTGTTTCCCGTTCGCTCGACCGGTGATGATAATATACTCCAGGTTATCTGGCCCGCGACTGGCGGTATGTCGGAAGAACTTCAGGATGCGTTAGGTGCAGATTGTGGAGAGCCTCGTCGTTATCTGAACACGAAAAATTACAGTACAATAAAATGTTCCGTTTGCTCCTGGGTAGGGAACCCTAAGAGTCGAAGCGTGCATTTGACATGAAAACGGGTGGACCCGTTCTGTACACCCTTTGATGTCATGCCTAGTTTTCTTTTGTACCGGCCCCTTTTGCTCGGCATAAAGGGCGTTCATTTGATATCGCGTAAACGGATTTATAATCTCTCTGCAAAGGAAAGATTACAGCGTTATCTCCTCTCGGTAGTGTTTTCCCTCTCAAAGGAGGGCAATTCTTTAGTTAAAAACCTCAAAGATCGACCTACTTAGCCTGTTAGGATAGTAACACAACCACTTAAATGTGGTTCTACATTCTGTAAACTTAAAATGTTTGATAAATTTTACACACAAACCGCTGGCTTTTGAAATGGAGTCCTACTTATAACAAATGGTTGGGTGAGATTTTGTATCGTTCTTTTTTGGGAATTCTGAAGAGATGGACTTGTATTTTGCTTGGTAGGACTCTTTTTTTTGGTATTTTTTAAAAATTATTATTCATTTAAAGTAAGAAAAAAATACATGGAAATTCTGAAGAGATGGATTTGTATGTTGCTTGGTCGGACTCGTTTTATTATTATATTTTTTTATTATTATTCATTTAAAGTAAGAAAAAAATACATACAGTATAATGTCTTCCATCCGCCGAAACCGACAAGGTTTATTTGTGGATTGTATCCTCTTACTTAGCCTCTTTTGTGTCCCACAGCTGGTCAAAGGCCTCCCCTACTTTTTTTCATCTCTCCCTTTTTCCAGCCACAAAACACCATCCCGGCAAGAATGCATTGAGGTCGTCCCTTAATCTCTGCGACGTCGGTGTCCATTTTGAGGAACCCAGTCGGTCGCCATTTTGGCTCACCTATCTGCGCTCATGCGGCAGACGTGACCATTCCCACTTTAACATGGCGGTCGCAACTCCAAATCCGCAGTTTTTATTATATTCAATTAGATAGATAAAAGATTTATTTCCATAAATACATTTATTATATTCTTTTTTGTTGCACTAACCCGTACTGAGGACAATTTTAAATAATACACAGAATATTGTAACGAGCTTCGAAGAATTCGCTGATGCCGGCACTTGCCCATTGGCTCAGTTGGGAGAGCGCTGGTACGGTTAGCCAGAAGTCGCGGGTTCGATTCCCGGCATGGGCGGAATTTTTAGCCTCTAAACAGGTTTTTAAAATAAATACATTTAGTTAATAGTTCTTATGTAAATATATTATTTTGTAATTTGGAAGCTTGGCCCATAGCAACGGGAATAATAGTTTGAGAGCCAGTAACCTTTTCTTTTAGTAATCGTTTTACAATAAAGATTTTTTTACTGCATTTTTGTTCATCCTAGACTGCAAAGACAGATGCTGTCTTTTGAAGTTTTTATTTGCACGCGCAAACGCCAGTTATCTTTGTTTTATCATAAAGCCATTTATCGTATGTAGGTATGTTACAAGAACTTTATATTTCGATACAATAATTATCATAAATATTATTATAACAGCTGTTGTCATGCTTATAAAATTCTATTGAAAAACTACACTGACCTGTAAAACTAAGTGGCATACTTTTAAAATTGCTATAACTTTTTTAATGCACAAGATGTGCTTTCGAAAGAAACAGGACTCGAAAAAGAGTTAATTATGTGTCTTTTCCATAGTAGGTAAACAGTCTTTAAGTTATGGCTAGAATTTTTTTTTGTCTAGTTTAGGATCAAACAAAAGTGTAGTTCTTAACCTTCCTGCAATGCTGAAAGAGACCCGTGCCCCAACAGTGGGGACATCCAAGGGTTGATATCGAGAGTACTTAGTTTTGCAGGTAAGTGTATATGTGTATTAAAATGCTCGGCCCTAGTGTAGTTTCTTCTTCTTATAATGTCTCTCCAAGTGGCAGAGGTTCGTAGTCAGCTCCTCAAATTATTACTGTATCTCGCAACGCGGAAGGTCTCGGCAGCACTACAAATTCCAGCCCATTCCCGTAGGTTTTTCAATCAGGATCTCTTTCTCCAGCCTAAGCATTTCTCCGCTCATCATTGTAGGCTTAGAAAACTATATTTTGGGTGCCTGAATACATAATACAAGTATGCAGTCTCTCTCCTTCGATCTAGTTGAAAATACGAGTGTATCCTTTTGGAATTCAGACCAGCGCGCTGTGGTTCTTAAAGTGTTCCCTTAGGAGTTTAAGTTCGCGAGATGGCTCGGAACGTTCTGCGGATCTCTAGGCTGAATGCTACTTAAAATTTTACTTCAAAGCAGGTTTTTCGATGATCATTACTTTGGCTTTTTTATTACCGGAACAACGAACATTGTCAATATCTTGTTCTTATTAAAGTTTCTTAACACTTTTGAAGCTCGTGTCATAGTTTCTTCTAGGAATATACTCCTAACAAAATTTAATCAGGTCCAATGCATGGGAATACAAACACAATGTGGGTAATTAAAGTTCTCTACTATACATATTATACTTTTAATGCACACGAACCATATAAGGGAAACATAAATAGGTAACAATATTTAACAAAACAGTAAGAAACTGTATAAACTTGCTTAAAATGAACTACAAAATACCTCAACTACAAGTAAACAATCTCACACTAGAGGTAGAAAAACCTTCAGTTATTTCCGTTGGGACTTACAGGTACACGGAATCTTTAACTAGCTCAACTTCACTGATTTGTCGGTATTGTTGGTTTAGCGGTAAGTGAGTTGGTCGGTAGCACTGAAGTCGTTGGTTCGATTTCAGAACGGAATTATTATTATTATAAGTACTTAATTGTTTACTTACGGTGCGGTAGCATGGACGCTCACCAAGCAAAATATGCACAAAAAAAAAGTTGCACAAAGAGCGATGGAGCGTGCCATGCTAGGCATATCGCTTGTAGACCGCGTACCCAACGTAGAAATTCGTCGAAGAACCAAGGTCGAAGACGTTGGTAAGCGGATCACGGAGTTAAAGTGGAGATGGGCGGGACACTTGGCTAGAAGGGAAGACGGCCGGTGGACCAGGGCAGTATCGGAGTGGTGGCCAAGGGAGGGAAGGAGGTTGGTAGGCAGACCACCGACACGATGGTCAGACGACATCGTGAGGGTTGCGGGTCAGAAATGGATCAGATAGCACAGGACCGTAAGGAATGGCGCAATAAAAAGGAGGCCTATGCCCAGCAGTGGGTTTGGTCTGGACTGATTATAGAATAATTGCACACTAAACATTTATCAGGACATTACATAAAAATAACGTGTTTAAAGATGACGTTGATATGTAGTAACCAGATCTCGTATAACTCAACAGGATTTTCTACGCTAAGGGCTGATTTTTCAATCCTCGGATAAAACTTATCCGTCTAATAAAGTATTACACAATAATATAAAAATGTCACCGTAAAACAACAAAACAAAGGCATAATTAAAACTGTTTTTATACGGATTCCACTCGTTTATTACATTTTTCCGACGTTTCGGCACTTTTTTAGGTGCCGTGGTCTCGGCAAAATTGTAAAAATGTAATAAACGAGTGGAATCCGTACAAAAACAGTTTTAATTATGTCTGGCGCTCACGTTAACCTTAGAAAATACTAAAAAGAAAGGCAAGTAGAACACATTTTTGAAACTGGTTGTTCAATATAATATTCGACGAAAAAGCTTTATCCGAAGATTGAAAAATCAGCCCTTAGTTTTTGTAAAATATAGTTGTATTTTCTCCTACACTATTCCGTCATTACCCGAATTGAATCGACCTCTTTTGCTAACCATCTGCAAAGTTAAGTAATACATTAGTTATTTAATTTTTATGTGCTTTTCAAAATAAAACTTGTATGGACACTACTGGCGCACAGGTGGGGGCCCAAAGTATATTCTTTAATGAACTACTATGTTATTTAAATTTAACATCGCGTTTTAATAAAGTGACTGAAAAGTTGGAACATGGTTCAACAGAAATATGAAATTGGACCATTTTTTAACATTTGCCAGGGATCAGTTGAAAACTATTCTTTCGAGGGCTGAAAAGTATTACTTTTCACCCGCTCCTCGGGCATCTTCTGACCTACTTACCGAGCACTAGCAATGAAAATATATTTATTTCACGACACAACACTTACAAGATGCATATACATAAACTTACTCTCGCGGGGATCGGAGGAAACCCGGAAACCCCTTGCCGCAATCCTGACAAACCTTTTTCTCTCCATCAATATTCATTTCCCTTCGCTAATTCCCTATATGGTCGGTGTATGTCCGCCTGGGACGGGACGTCTCTTACCGGTCCTTCCATTCACGTTCACTCGATATATTTTTTCGTCAATCTTTCTTCATTTGTTTCGACTAGAATTGGGAAAAGAATGTTTCGATGACATTTATATATATGGAGGAAATAAGTACAGTAGGTAGGTATTACTTAATAATAATATTTTTTGTAACTTAAGTCCGGATTCACTTACTCATATTCATTGAAACATTTTATTAATTCTGTGATGAAAATTTTATTTGTCACTCATGTGTTAAACCTAATTGATAATAATAAAACTTTTTAACTTTTCTTGATTTTTTGTCGGAAGAGTCCGACAAGTTTCGCTTTGAATCGCAGTGCTTAATCATGGTGTGTAGTGACGGAGCTCGCGTTGTCGGTTGTTCGTCTCTGACTGCGGGCTGAGCTCCGTCTCTAGTGAAACTTGGTCGGACTCTTCCGATAAGGTATCTAGTAAGTGAATCCGGAATTAAGTCAATAATGTGTCGTCGTCAGGCTATACTAGTCCACTGCTGGACATAGCCCTCCCCTAAAGATTGCCACGTTGTGCTATCATTGGGGGTAATGCCCATAAGCCCCACCTTGGGCATGCGGGTTGGAGATCGCAGTTCGGTGGAATACAATTTTGCAGGGGGCGCTGCTGCCCACCCCCCGGTTTGTGTCCCCTTACGACACCCGCGGGAAGAATTGGGTTTGTGCTATTCTCTAGGCCGACACCACGCAGCAGATAATAATGTGTAGTACTTACGTTTTTTTTAAATATACTTTTAATACGCCCCACTGTACGCAGAGGCCTTCTCTCAGAAAGAGAGAGTGTGGGCCTAACACACGTGCCCACCGGGGATTGGCAATTTCAAGCACTCTGGTAGTTAAACACCCTAGATACTTAGGTTCCCTCACGACGTTGTCCTCCACAGTTCCGAAAATTTAAGCCAACAATAATAATTTAATTCATAATCAAGCCTGAAAATATCACACATCCTACTCTCATATACAATTTGACGAGTCTTCCATCAAGACCGAATAATATAAACTAGGCTGACGTACCAAATACAACTTCTATGATTCATCTACGGCTAAGACTCGTTGCTTGAGCGGAATAACAAAGTAGGTAAGACTCTAGTTTCCAAAGCTTTTCGCGCCACATAGTTACAATAACATCTTGAGCAAAGGATCAAGAAATTCTTCAAGAACTTGCCAACAACAATTCCGTACAAATATGACGCGTAAGAGCTCGCAGCATGGTTTCATTTAGCTTTCATGTCTCGAATCTAAGTCTAGACGCAGGGGTGTGATATTTTGAAGTATTGCAAGCTGCAAGTAAGATTTATTGACTTAGCTTGCTTAACATGATTGTTGCCAACAGAAAGTGTGATAATACTTGAACATTTTTGTTGAGCTCATCGTAGGTAGTTCGACGGCGCAGAGTCTCTCAAGCCGGCTTTTGACTATGGGATGTAATTTAATAATATTACATCTTGAGATTAAGCGCTCGTTGCCTGGTCAAACCGAGTGATTGGAACCAATCACTTGAGCAACAACAGGCGCGGTCAGGTGCAGGATGGTTGACCGTCCAGTGACTACCGCTATTGGCATTTTTTCCGAGCATTTCCGTGCTTCGAAAGGCACGTTAAGCCGTTGGTGCCGGCTGTCATGTAATGCCAGTCGTTAAGCCATCTCAGATGCCTTATAGGCGGCTTGACATAACTCCTGACAGTAAGGCCCGCCACTGTCTTACAATCCTCCAACAACCCGGACTTGGCCCCATGGTGGAGTATGGCCTAACTTTCCTGCGATGCAAGAAGAGACCCGTGTCCCAGCAGTGGGGGCGTACAAAGGTTGATATCGATCGCCATCTGGAGATATAATACTTTATCGCCCGTCGTACATTGTTTTATTTAGCTATAATATTACTATAGCACAGTGTGAACCGGTCTCGTACAAAATGTATGACGAGCGACAAATTATTATATCTCAAGATGTAATAAATATTGTATTACATCTCATAGTCAAAAGCAAATCAAATAGTAGCATTTCAGGTCCACATAATGAAGCCTCATTATGTGGACCTGAATTGCCACTATTTGACAGTTATGTAGCTAGTGAAAAGTCGCAACTTCTGACGTCTTACACACAGGCATGTGCCTGTGTGTAAATGTTATTGTCCTATATACAGGCACATACATTGCTTCTGCCCCCACATTAGAATACCCTGTGTCGTGGGAACCAGAAACAGCGACATCACAAACGTGTCAACATTCAAGACCTGGAGAGTTTTAGCTATATATTAAACGGGTCTAATTGCGATTATTTACTAGGTAAAACGTAATTTTACCCTTTTAGTGTATAACTATATACGAGTATCGCGAGTCATTAAGAAATACTACTGGAGAGTTTTGTTTTGTCCCCAGCCGAGGTTCAAACCCGGAACGTCTTGCATAGGTAGGCAGATGTGTTACCGCTGCGTCACAGAGGTCGTCGTCATTTCAATCATTCTCTCATAACTCACTTAGACTTCTTCATTAACTTAATGTTGCACTTTTGCCAACACACATGTAGGTAAATGCCTGTGTAACCATGCGCTGCAAAAAAGCCTAATAAAAACTACATATCTCTTTTGAAATAGTTTAAAAACAATTCCACCCCTCATAGAATACCAAATCCCTTTAGCTCGCTCTACGTTGCGCGCCAACACAGAGCCGGGTGCCTCGCGAGACGGCATAAACTCACAATGTAACGCAAATACATGCGGTCTGAAGATTTCGTTGCGCAAATAACATTACCCCTGTTCGGTAGTGGATATGGGATGTAGCTAGGAAGTCCTGGAAAAAGGAGGTCCAGAAATGGTTATTTTCCCGGTAGTTGCATACACAGGGTGGCATTAACACGAATTGTTGATTAAAATTTGTTTGAATTTACGGTAGCCCATTGGGTAGAACGCTCGTGACCTAGGCAAACCAAGTGATTGTAATCAATCACTTGGTTAAGCAACAACAGGCGCGGTCAGGTACGGGATGGGTGAGAGTCCCGCGACTGCCGCTAGTGGCATTTTTCCGAGTGCTTCCGTGCTTCGCAAGGCACGTTAAGCCGTTGGTGCCGGCTGTCATATAATGGCAGTCATGTTAGAGGCCTTATGGGCGGGTTGATGACCTCTGACGGAAAGGCCCGCCACTGTTTTACAATCCTCCACCAACTCGGACTTGGCCCCCGTGGTGGAGTATGGCCTAACCTTCCTGCGATGCAGGAAGAGACCCGTGCCCCAGCAGTCCGGACATACAAGGGTTGATAACGATTGGGTAGAACAGTGGACTCGGTAGCGAGAGACCCAGGTGTGACTCCCAGTGCAGGCATGTACCAATGACTTTGTTTTCTAAGTTATGCACATTTGTGGAGTTATAGTAGCAATATCAGTAGATAACGGTTAGCAATAAAAAACCAAACACGTTTGTATGGTAATTGCTCCATGAGGGAGCGCCTTAACTTTTGCTGTCAACGGTCTATTTCCCTCCATGAAAAGTGTTTCCGCCGTCTCACTTCTCGTATTTTATGCTTCTGATTCTGATACACTGTGCGTTATTCGTCTAAGCCATCGGATTACAGCAGCCCGCCGCACTTGTAAGTTCGTAAGTTTCAATACCTCAGAGGTCCAAATCCGTTATCAAATAAAAACCAAACAACCTTAGTATGGGAATTGCTCAAAAAAGAAGCTTCTTAACTTTTGCTGTCAACGGTCTATTTCCCTCCAGGAAAAGGTGTTTCCGCCGTCTCACTTCTCGTGGTTTATGCTTCTGATTCTGATACGCTTTGCTCTATTCGTCTAAGCCATTGAATTAAAGCTGCCCACCGCCCTAGCAAGTTCATAAGTTTCAATACCTCTGAGGTTACTGCCGGGTTCAAATCCATTATCAAATAAAATCCAAACTACGTTTGTGCCTTAACTTTTGTCCCCATTTTCTCGTGGTCCTACTGATTTGTCCTACTAGTAGGACCACGAAGGAGACCTGTTTCTGTCTCTACCTGTATTTTCAATGGTTCCAGTTCGCAATAGTTTTTACACTAAAACTAAAGATAAGAGGGATACAAAAAAAACAAGAGTTACCTAATTTTGAATATATTTATTTAAAAACAGTGGTTTAAATAATTGACAACAGTTATTAAAGCACATAGTAGGAATAAGGACTTTTGTTGTCACCGATTTATTTCCCTCCAAGAAAAGGTGTTTCCGCCGTCTCACTTCTCCTTATTTATGCTTCTGATTCTGATACGCTATGCGTTATTCGTCTAAGCCATCGGATTACAGCAGCCCACCGCACTTGTAAGTTCGTAATTTGAACCTCAGAGGTCCAAATCCGTTATCAAATAAAAACCAAACAACCTTTGTATGAGAATTACTCAATGAAGGAGCGCCTTAACTTTTGTTGTCAACGGTCTATTTCCCTCCAGGAAAAGGTGTTTCCGCCGTCTCACTTCTCCTGGTTTATGCTTCTGATTCTGATACGCTATGCGTTATTCCTCTAAGCCATCGGATTACAGGAGCCCACCGCACTTGTAAGTTCGTAAGTTTCAATACCTCTGAGATTACTGCCGGGTCCAAATCCCCTGCATACGTGCCTGTTACGGGTAGGAGCTATGCTTGTTTACTTCGCTCTAGTCCTTCGGGGGAATCGCCTGGAAATATTTTTACTTCGATATAGCGATGTTAGACATGTAATCCTATGAGTGGCTTTCCAAAGGCACTAGCCAATCGGAGCAGAAGAAGCCACTTGTGTCGGTAAAATGTTGTATCGTTGGTACAGTCGATATAATATTAACATTAACGCGCGCGCTTTTTGCTTAAGTTGGTAAGGTTGCCTGGAAGAGATCTTTTTTGGTGATAAGAGCGCCGTCCATAGTCTTAAGTTAAGAAATATCTGGGTAATTTCCAATGTTGTATCGCCGATACACTCAATAGAAAATCGTTCTTTGCTTAGGTTGGTTAGGTTGTCTGACAGAGATCTTTTTCAGTGATAATACCGCCGTCCATTGTTTTAAGTTAAGAAATATCTGGGAAATTTCCATTTTTATGTACAATCAAGTGGAAAGGAACACTTCAGTGTACATAAAAGTTATGTACACTTTCTATCTTTGTATTTTATAATCTTTTACAAGGTAAACTTACAGGTTAGAAACATAAAAAACATAATCAGGTCTTGAACTAAGCTGCAACCCAAAACAGCTTACATGGCATGATAATTATCTTTAGAATCATGCATCATTAGTACCTTTTAAATATTTTACATTAAAACTACGTTTGTTCAACATACTCGTACTTATTTTTTTGACATAATGTATCTATGTAAAGTACGCTACGAGTGACTTTGCAGCGAAAGTTCAAAGGTTGATTTGCTGTAGACTGACTGTACATGATGTCCCAGAAAGGAAGGATCAAACGGAACGTGGCGAGAGAATAAACAACTTTTTTAATACAGTTGCTCAAAAAGTGGCGTATTACAGGGACGTATAGCGTGCGGGATGGGGGCTATTACACACGCGTGCTCTCGTGCCTTTTCTTTCCCAACTGTCAAAATAATGTCTATTAAAAAGAAAAACCAACCATGAAGTTTTTCCTAAAAAAAATCATAGAAGTTTTTATGAGCTACTAATTTGTTTCAATATCAGATTTAATGATTTCATTGAATGATTTAAGTTAGATTTCATTTCATTTCACCTCATTAAATTAAATTTTCATTTCATATCAATAAAAAAAATCCACTGAAGACTTGGCTGTATGGGCATAGTTTCCTTTGCCTACTAGAATGGGTGAAGAAAAAAAATCTCTGTATATTTTTTTACGGTTGGCGCCATTTTCCAAATATTTTTTCTTTATTAATTTGCTTATTTTTTTCGCAACTGTATTAAAAATAGTCGTTCAGTACACGTGCGGAACCGTCATTGCAACTTGTTCCGACTGTCAACCCTCGCCTTCGGCTGCGCCTCGTCTCGGGTAGACATTTTTCGGAACTCTTTGCAATGACAGCCTTTCCGCACTTGTAACGAAATATACTATTTTCGGTCTTTTCCTGAAGTTGTAAAGAATAATCCAGCCCAGTAATAAAACTGTTAGTATTGATCTCCATCATTGTGTTATAGCCGTATTTCGTTTTCACAACGATCTGAATTCAACTCTGTGGCAAACATCTCTTCGTCTAGTATTTCTTAACGATTCGCGATACTCATACTCTTTATTAAACGGGTTTAATCGCGACTATCTGGAGCTCTATTTTTGAATCACTCGTCTGGCGTCGAGCGCTCGATTTCTACTGATTTTCGTTCGACATACGAAATTCCGTATTTTTGAATCACTCGACAGCATCGAATGGTCCTTACCACTCGTCTCGTATGTCGATCGATAGATTCATTGTCAAAATTTGTGTTTATTTCAAATTGAGGAGTTTGTGCTTTTGTGCCGAATTGATTTTTTGTTTCGACATTTTCGAACAGAAACAAACCAAAGTGTTATTATTTACGATTTATGACAGTGTTTTATTTGTTTTGCAACTAAAAGCAAATATTTTTCATCTAAACAGTCAATAAAACGAAACATTTTACGTTCCGTTTCCGTTACCGTAGTTTCCGGTTTTTGTAATTTCTGCGTGGAACGTATAAATTGTACTGGCAACACTTCAGGCGAACGATTCGTAAATACGAAAAAACGAGATCATGCGACTTAGAAGACGAGTGTGACTTATATGTCGCATTCGACGATACAATTTCATACGAGTGATTCAAAAATAGAGCTCCAGATCTAGAATAATTGACTGTACTCGCTACTTCAATCTACCCGTGACTACGGCATCTGCAACGCTGCCGAAACGACAGAAATTAAGGTATTTACGTTTTACCAAATAAACAATCACGATTATACCCGTTAAATATATATCTATGTTTGTCTGTCTCGCTGGATTGTACACTGTATAGTCTATACTTACGTGCTAAAAATTCCACCCATGCCGGAATTCGAACCCGCGACCTCTGGCTATCCGTGCCAGCACTCTTACCAACTGATCTAATGGGCGACTCACCGGCATCAGTGAAATTTCGAACCTCTTTACACTATTCTCTGTATTACGTACAGGCAGCGACATCTGGCAGAAGTAATTTGCATCACTTGCAGCCCCGAGTACCTACTTTGCAGTTAGGTTTTACATCGGAATGATATCGCTTTACCCACATGATTATACTATTTTACTGTATAGTCTTCTCAGTTCTTCTGAGAATAATTCCCTAGCGGTCGCTAGGAAGTTAAAGGCATTTTGTTTTCCGTACCTACCCTTAGCTGGAGTTTATTTGGAGCTTGACGTCTATTGTAAAAAATGCCAATTAAAAGGATAAAGTTTCATTACATACTTTAGGTATTTTATTTATTAGAATAGGAAAACTTACAGCTATGAACAAAACACATTGCGATTGAAATAATGACTGAAAGCCAATTACAAGTTTTCAGTTGCAGAATTTTTTTCGAAAAAAAAAAATATTTTTTACCCACTACAAAACAATACAAATACTCACACACACTACATACTTATTTATAGCCTCAAACAACCAATCGATCCCCGACAAAATGCATTCCAATAAGGAATACATTTTATCGGGTATTGATTACAAGGAATTGCCGAAGTCCAAGGTAACAAATCTGCGTACGCTGCTTATAGTATCGCAAAACAAATCGATGTTGTTTGATAATTACTTATGAATTTATTTAATTACCACGTGCGGGCATGTACCAATGTGAATTTGTTAATTTATATTAGCAATACCACTCGCTGACAGTGAATGAAAATATCACGATGAGATGTTGTATAGAATCAGGCGTTACTTTGCGGAAATCCATAATAGCATTAAAAAGTTAAAATTACTTTGCTAAATTCCGCCAAAAATCCCACAAGCACCATGCGGTTAGCTAATGCACCGCCCTCCCTCCCACTTTTTCAGTCGCAACCAATTCAGAACTATCTAGTTATCTTTTGGCGTTGATAGCTTCAGCAACATCTACCATGATTTTTTAGCAATGCGTGGCACTGGCATACACGAACGATTGGCATTGTTATGTCTGGTATTAAAATAATGATAACGGGACGATAATTGTCTTTGGTGTTAATTTATTGCTCGTGAACACATTCACGAGCATTCATGAATCATGATTCATAATCTGTTAATTTTATTAACAAGACACTTAACCCAGTTGGTAAAAGAATACCGGGTCTCAGAAGTTGTTAAGTTTAAACGTGTTTTGAAACGAATTAATGTGGAGGTTCATTGTGAAAGCTTCTTCTTCAGATGGTCTATTAAGGCACTTAGGGGCACTATATAGCGACAATGGAGTAAAAATCATAACTTGTTTCATAATACGTTATTTTCTGAAAATGAACATGAGAAATCTTAACAACTGTGATAGCTATTTTTTAAGTCTAAGACTAATAGTTTTTTCTATTTATTTGGAGGAAATACAGGCACAGATAACGAATGTTAATGTGTTACGTACATTAAGTGAATATTTGGTTTTTTCCAATGAACTAACTGTGCCCCGCGGTGTTACCTGCGGTTTATTAGGGACGAATATATTTTCCCGCAGTTTACATAGCCAATGTGTTAGTTCAAGGCGTCAGCTAACTCCATACAAAATTTTATCAAAATCGCTCCAGCCGTTTAGATGTAAAGATGTAAGAAACATACAGACTTACAAACTTTCGCCTTTATAATAGTGGTTAGTGTGTTGGATAAAAGTGTGATTATAGTGATGTGATAGAAAAAATGAAAGTGATGTCTCTTGCGGATCAATTCGCCTTTGATAATAATTATATGCCAAATAATTCTTCTTCTTCTTCAGGCTATATTAGTTCACTGCTGGACATAGCCCTCCCCTAATGAGCGCAAGTTAGTGCCATCATTAGGGGGTAGTGCCCATAATCCCCACGCTGGGCATGCGGGTTGGGGATCGCAGTTTGGTGGAATTGTACTGCAGGGGACGCTGCTGCCCACACCCCGGCTCGTATCCTTTAGTCGCCTTTTACGACACCCGCGGGAAGAATTTGGGTTGGTGCTATTCTCTAGGCCGACACCACACAGAATTGCCAAATAATTATATGTTATATAATTATAATTATATGTTATATAATTATTTGACTAATTTATGGTTATACTATTTTATTTTTAATGCACTAACCTGTGCATTAAAAATAAAAACGTACGTAATACAGAGAATAGTGTAAAGAGGTTCGAAATTTCACTGATGCCGGTGAGTCGCCCATTGGCTCAATTGGTAGAGCGCTGGCACGGATAGCCAAAGGTTGCGGGTTCGAATCCCGGCATGGGTGAAATTTTTAGCCTCTAAATAGGTTTTGTAATTTATGGTTTGTAATGATTTGTTTTTATGTAGCCTACAAATTCTCTAAGATAGAGAGTACCTACGGGCTTAATTGCTACCCGTGCTTACCGCGGATTGGCACTTTCAAGCACTCAGGTTTCCTCACGATGTTTTCCTTCACTGTTAGCGAGTGGAATTGCTACTATAACTTCGCAAATGTGTATATATATATATATATATATATATATATATATATATATATATATATATATATATATATATATATATATATTCATTTCCTTGGCATTTAAGATGGAATCTATCTAAAGTGCGAATATGTTTGCGATAGAGGCACCATGTCTCAGAGGCATATAAGAGATTCGGCAGAACGATTGCCACGTAGACTGCAATTTTCGTAGCAAGCTTTATGTCATGTGAGCGGAAAACCTTGACGCGAAGTCTGCCAAATGTCTTCGCAAATGTACATAACTTAGAAAACAAAGTCATTTGTACATGCTCGAATTGGGAAAAGAGCCTGGGTCTCTGGCTTCCGAGTCCATTGTTCTACCCACTTGGCTACCGCAACACTATTTGCAATGAATGCGAAATGAATTTTATTTACTTAGTCTCCATTTGTGCCATAATTGGAGGGTAATGCCCATAAAGAATTGTACTGCAGGGGGCGCTGCTGCCCACCTCCCGCTTTGTTAGGGGAGGGCTATGTCCAGCAGTGGACTAATATAGTCTGAAGAAGAAGTCTCCATTTGTGAAAACTAGTAGTTAACGTTTTTTTTTATTAAATGTATTTTAATATTTTATAATTTGTGCTTTCCTTATGATTTTTATGAGTGCAATAAAGAATAAATTACTATGCTAAGCTAAGCGATAAATTTTCCTGGAGGTTTAAATAAAATAATCTTTACAGAACTTAGTGGGCCACTAATTCTAATATCAAGGAATCTCCTATTTGTAATTCCAGTAATTTTTAGGCTTAGTTTGTAACCCTGTATGAACTAAGAAGCAAATAAATGAATAAAGTATGTTCTTCAGGCTATATTAGTCCACTGCTGGACACAGCCCTACCCTACTGAGCGCTATAGCGCAAGGTTGTGCCATCATTGGGGGGTAAACAATAAAACAGTACAATTCCACCAAACTGCGATCCCCAATCCGCATGCCTAGCGTGGGGATTATGGGATTAAAGGATGATTATTATTAATCATGAAGCGCTCGATGCCTAGGCGACCCGAGTGATTGGAATAAATCACTTAAGTTAAGCAACAACAGGCGCGGTCAGGTGCAGAATGGATGACCGTCCCGTGACTACCGAGCACTTCCGTGCTTTGCAAGACACGTTAAGCCGTTGGTGCCGGCTGTCACGTAATGGCAGTCGCTAAGCCATGTCAGAGGCCTTATGGGCGGCTTGATAACTTCTGACAGTAAGGCCTGCCACTGTCTTACAATCCTCCATCAAGCCGGACTTGGCCCCCGTGGTGGAGTATGGCCTAACCTTCCTGCAATGCAGGAACAGACCCGTGCCCCAGCAGTGGGGACATACAAGGGTTGCGAACATTATGAATCACACAACACAATCAGTTATCCTGGTCCTAAACTAGGACACCTACCTTTCAATGACGTCACAAGCACGAAAATCTGAGCTCAGTTGTATTGGTTGGCTATTACTTGGGGGCATTATGATTATCCCGGATTCCGGATTCAACAGGTTTTGTAAACGGCTTCATTAATCACCGTTTCACGGGAGTCAGCCCACCGTCATTAATTGAACAATAGGTAACTATACCTTAGTTAATATCTAGCACGTAGCTAGTCGGTGGACTAGATTGAATTCCTCACAAAGATGCCACGAGGCGTCCGTGGAAGATTTCCTAATCGACCCTTTGGCCGGCTCCGGAGTCGACCTCCTCTGCGTTTCATTGTGACATGAAATAACTTAAAAAAAAATGGTCGCTGCTTGTACGTAAAACAGAGCATATTGTAAAGAGGTTCGAAATTTCACTGATGCCGGTGAGTCGCCCATTAGCTCAGTTGGAAAGAGCGCTGGCACGGATAGCCAGAGGTCGCGGGTTCGAATCCCGGCATGGGTGGATTTTTTAGCCTCTAAATAGGTTTTAAAATTATCCTTAGCACGGGTTATGTTATTCACATGGTATGACTAAAAGTACTAAATTAATTACGTAAAGTTTAGACACGAGTAAATAAGTGTTATTTATAGATTCTTATATCATATTGTGTAATGTATATTATACATAAGTAGGTTTTTTTGCTGGTTCGATGGTGCGATATACTACCACCTTTTTGTGCATTCTTCTAAGGACGGCGTTGAGAGAAGAAAAGAAGTACACATAAATTTTAAGAGACTGAATTTTTTCTGCTGTGTGGTGTCGGCCTAGAGAATAGCACCAATCCAATTCTTCCCGCGGGTGTCGTAAAAGGCGACTAAGGGACAAAAACCGGGGGGTGGGCAGCAGCGCCCCCTGCAGGACAATTCCACCGAACTGCGATCCCCAACCCGCATGCCCAGCGAGGGGATTATGGGCATTACCCCCTATGATAGCACAACGTGGCACTCTTTGTCCTCTATGTCCAACAGTGGACAACTATAGCCTGACGAAGACGACGAATTTTTTCCCGTATGAGGGCCTAAATCCACGGCCTTACGGGCCTCTGCGCCTCCGATATCGAACTCCGCACTCCTCCCGTTGCGTCCAAATAGCGGATGTCGAAAGCAATTTAAACTTTGACTTCCGGCAGAGACGGATTTTATAAAAGTTCCCGCGCGATCCGGGATTGTGGTCAACGTGCTATAATGATCCCGCCGCCTTTGCTCTGTTCGAGTTTACGCTCACTAAGAGTCTCTGAGAATAAGCTAATTTAAAGTTAATAATAGGAGTTATTATTCCATGCAGATGGTTTCGTAGAGCTTTGAGGGTGAGCCACGATTTGTTCAGTGAGATATTGGTTATAACTATTAAGAAGTTCTTGTTACTGGTAGCTACTTACTCGTATTGAGTAATAGGAGTTGCTTACAAAGTTCTCCAAAAAGTGTCTTAAAATGTACTTTTTTTTTCTATATTTCCTTTTTTTTGCCTAATATGTCTTTCCTTTCGTATCTTATCTTACTTAAGAACTGTACGACAAACTTTTCTTAACCTAATTGTTATCAGTACTTATTGGTCGCCTTTGTACAACCCCCTTTATGTGCAATTCAATCAGTCCTGAATTTGTAAACAGCAAAAGAAAACCATTCTAAATATAACTGTTCATTATTTACTAGTAAAAAGCGTTTAATTCTATTTAGTCTGGATAATTACCCTTTGTAATTTGACAGGAAAGGTCACGTGTTACAGAAAAAATGTCTTATGTATGTAGGGGAGGATGGGGGAATTGCGGACGCGGGGTAAATACGGACTGGCAAGTATCTACTCATTCCCTCCACCCGCGGCAGCCCGGTGCTGCCATCTGTTTCTTTCCGCCATTTTAGTGCCACGCAAAAACTTACGACAGCCGGCTGCGCACAGTTTGAAAGGTAGGTAAAATAAAAATAAAAAGTGTATATTGATCTAATTTTTAGTGTTTTTTAAGTTGAGGGACAGGTCTGTATACTAAGTGATGCTAAGAAGTGATATTTTCTATGGATAGCTTTGTCAATGGAGTTAGAATCGCCAATGTTTATTTTTATGGAACGTTTTCATAACCTACAAATTTCTCTCTTTGATTTAAAAATACTCAGTAGGGTTAATTGCGGACAAACCTTGCGGGGTAAATACGGACGTCCGCAATTACCCCTAATTCAATAAACTATTATAAAATTAACCAATAACTGCTCATTTTTAGATGCCTCGGAAATATATAAGAAAAACAGAACAATCATACACCATCGAATCATTACGAAAAGCTGTGCAAAAAATAAAAGACCAGAAGATAACATTTCGTCAGGCGGAAGAAAAATATGGTATTCCTAGAGCTACTTTGTTTGATCAAGTGAAAAAAGGCAGTGTTTCTACAATACCAAAGAGAGGTAAAAAATCTGTTTTCAACGAAATACAAGAAAACGAACTGGTTGATTTTATTTTAAAGTCATGTAAGGCTTTCTTTGGGATAACAATACCTACTCTAAGAAAGATAGCTTTCGATTTTGCCACCGCAAACAACATAAAACATAATTTCAATAAAGAAACTGGTATGGCAGGAATGGATTGGTATTACAATTTTTTGGCTAGACATCCAAATATATCACTTCGAAGACCTGAAGCTACTTCCATAAATAGAATTACCGCATTTAATGAAGAAGAAACCGATATATTTTTTGTGAATCTGAAAGCTCTCATGATTAAATACAAATTTAAATCTGATTCAATTTACAATATAGATGAAACGGGGATTAGTACGGTACAACGCAATTCCAGGATTCTTGCACCAAAGGGACTAAAACAGGTTGGAAAATGTACCAGTGCAGAACGTGGTTCTTTAACTACAGTTGTGAATTGCTTTAATGCTGGAGGCTCGTACATTCCACCATTTTTTATTTTTAAAAGAAAAAGGATGAATGCTCAGCTTATGAAAGACAGTAATAGCAACATGGTAGCTTGTGTTTCAGACTCTGGTTGGATCAGTGAATCGATATTTGTTGATTGGCTCCAGCATTTTAAAGAATTCGCTAAACCATCGGTTGACAATCCCGTTTTGTTAATTCTAGACAACCACGAGAGCCATATTAGTCTGAAAGCTTACGAGTTTTGTCGTAAAAAATTTATCCATGTTTTGACATTGCCTCCACATACATCGCATAGAATGCAGCCATTAGACTTGACCTTTCATGGACCACTAAAAACAGCATACAACAGAGAATGTGAAACCTATATGGTTAACCATCCTGGAGCAAAAATTACAGCATTTGATATTGTTGGTCTTTATACAAAAGCTTTTAACCGAAGCTCGTCTATTGATAAAGCTATAAATGGCTTCAAAAGTGCTGGAATTTTCCCAGTTGATCAAGATAAATTCAAGGGTACTTTCGAAAGTTTCGGTGATATAATAACACCAGAAACTCCATGTGATACCAGCCATGTGGGTCCTGATCATAACAGCCAAAGAGAGTTTCATAGCGAATCTCAAATTAGTGATGCAGCTAATAACAGCATTCATAGTGAAGTAAGATCTCAACAAGAGTCTCAGCCCTCTAGTAACATAAACATTATCGATGAATCCGTTCCCAATGTACCTGATCAAGACGAAATAAATGAGAATAATGCTATAAGTGAAGCTGATTTAAACCAAAGTACGACAAGTCAAACAAGTCAATCTTCATCAGTACCGCTTAGTGATTTAATAAAGGTCCCAACTCTACAAATTCGTCGTAGCAAACGGGCAGTAAAAAAAAAGCATTCCATTATTTTTACCAGCACACCGGAAAAAAAGAATCTAGAAGAAAAGGAACAAAAGAAATTAGACAAGAAAAGAAAAGCTGAAGAAAAAGAAAATAAAACTATATCTAATAAGCTAAAAAAGTCGAAACTTTCTACAGGAAAAGGATCAAAGGGTGTAAGAAATCTGAATAATTTTGAAAATGAACGAAATGTTGATTACTTTTGCATTTATTGCCAGGAAAAGTACAATGATCCACCCGCCGAAGATTGGATTATGTGCTCAAAATGTAACAAGTGGGCTCATGAGAATTGCACTGCAGGAAGTTCTTCTAAAGGCTTTACTTGTGATTTTTGTCTATGATGTGGACCTAGTCCGTAAATACCCCATGCTGTCCGTAATTAACCCAGGGTCAGTCCGAATTTACCCCGAGCGCTACGGGTAATTACGGACAGACAAGGTTTTGTTTTTGCTAAAAATATTCTATTTGTTGATTAATCTCGTTTAATAAGGATAATTGTTTTTGTAGATGTATAACTAAAGATTAATAATTAATAAAGACAGACTGATTATTACTGATAGTATAAATGTAGTGCGTTATTTCCCTTCAGCGTCCGCAATTCCCCCATCCTCTACATAATAAACTCACGCATCTATCTCAAAGGGACAAGACCATTCCTTGTCAGTCTTATTAAGTATTGTTTTCGCTGAATGTAATAACACGCTTTACAAATACCTACAATTACCTCTTACCTTTACTAATCGGCGATCCTGCAAACCTCCTAGGCGAGCGCCTCAGCTGTCCGAATAAATCCCAAGGCAAACTTACCGGGCGCGAACCCGGAAACGCGGCCTAGGAGCGCATTGTTATTCCGAGCACGTCCCAGCGTCTTCCAGATAACCGCAGTTCATTTTTGAAACGACGATAAATGGCTCCCTTCGGGTGAATAAATTTTAAACAGCCCCGCATCGGATTAACTGGCGTAACGCGTAATCTATTTTTCGGCCCGTGCTGGACAAATTGATCAGCTGTCTTTTGTTTTCCTTATTGGTCATTACAGGAGTGGTGGTGAAAAACCTAATTGTTTATTCCTCTAGTTATGCTTGCAACTTTTAATCGAGCCACCGTAGTGTGACCCTATATCGAGATCAATTAAGGGCCGTATTTCAAATACAAATAATTTTTATTTCTTCACTTAATCTGTGAACACACTAGCAGTGGTACAGTAGGTATTTTACTGTAGAATTGATTTGTGGATAGACAGGGTCCTAAACAAGATCAGAGATGTACCCTAGGATGCCTGGCCACCCATAAACTAGGATAACTAAGTATGCAACACACTGTAGACGCTAAGTGAGCCAAATTAAGATTGACAAAGAAATTACAAAAATGAAAAACATACATATTGTTTTCGGTATTAAATACGTAATTCATAATTGCTTGTAGTCCCGGCTGCCTGAGTGATTGTAAACGATCACGAAGGTTAAGCAACTTAGGGCGCCTGTGCACGGATGGGTCACCATCTATGATTAAGGCTAGTGGCATTTTCCCGAGCGGTTCCGTGCTTCGTAAGGCACGTTAAGCAATTGGTGCCTGCGGCCATCGATAGATGGGAGTCGTTAAGACAAGTCAAGCCGCCGTAAGGCCTTTAGGGCGGCTTGAAAACTCATGACAGTAAGACCAGCCACTAACTAGTCTTACAAGCCTCCACCAATCCGGACTTAGCCCCCGAGTATGGCTTACACGTTATCAACTCTTGTATGTCCCAACTGCTGAGACACGGGTCTCTTCTTGCATCACAGGAAAGTTAGGCTCCACCACGGGTTGGTGGAGGATTGTAAGACAGTGGCGGACCTTACTGTCAGAAGTTATCAAGCCGTCCATAAGGCCTCTGACATGGCTTAACGACTGCCATTACATGACAGACGGCACCAACGGCTTAATGTGCCTTGCGAAGCACGGAGGCGCTCGGAAAAATGCCACCAGCGGCAGTCACGGGACGGTCACCTATCCATGCACTGAACGCGCCCTATGTTGCTTTACCTTCGTGATCGTTTAAGATGTCTCAGGTAGCCGGGACTACGAGCGATTCGAGCAGCTGTGATGGTTGCGATGCAAGTTGAATGGCGGGATAGGCTTAAAAAAGTCAAATTATAATGTTTTAACGATATCATCCATAAATTTGATCCTAGTTCACGTGGGAACCAACCATGAAACCCATCCTGCACTTGAGTGCGCCTGTTGTTGCTTAACTCAAGTGCATGATTTCAATCACTCGGTTCGTCTAGGCCACAGTGGCCTATACGGTGTGGATATAATGGGTATATGGCACGTTGATGATGATACGTATTGCTCACGTAGTGAGTGAGGACGAGATAAAGCAAGGTAACTGATAAAAACGTGCTACCTGAGCAGGGCATGGTTTATCTGTGTGAGAACTTTCATTCAATTTCATCCGCACATTATGCCTTAGAAAATGCTATGATCGTGACGAACCTTTTTTCGCTTCACCAACATTCATTAGTCACTGCACGCAAGCTCCCTGGTTTCGGGTACCTTTTAGCTTCCCACTTCTTAATACAATTCCTATTTGGTCGAAATAATACGTCCAACTTTTAACAGAATATGTATGTATATGTCCAAACATCTTACAATAAGATAAAATCTTAGAAAGGAAAACTGTTTTTGTATAACCCTCAGTAAGTACTTAGGCCAGAGATGTTACTATTCTCTTCAAGAACTTTTCAATGATAAATGTTGAACTACATAATTGAAAGGAAAATATATATAAAAAAATATACGTAATAGACAGTTATAAGCGAGCAATTAATTAAGCTAAATAAAATTAAGTTATATTGCAGTGCCCTTGCAGGGTGTCATGTACCTCTTTATAATAACTGTAATAACACATGATTATGGCAATAAAGGAATCTGAATCTGAATACGCGATTGAAAGCTTTACATTATATTTTGGTTGCAATTTCATTCGAAACAAAGGCGAGAGCAAGCGTCGATGAAAGGTTAACGTGCAGTAACTATACGAAAACGACTTAACAGCGCTCTTTGCCCAAATCCGTATGTCCCCAGCTAAATATGCGAAGCGAGAGGCATCGCGCTGTTTGTCAATCAAATTCAGTTTTCGCCAAACAACTGGCGAAAATTGACGGTGAAAAAATACGCGACGAGACGATTATAAAAACATCACGTACGTCAGATGTGGGAAAAACGTGTGCCAACACGTACTATGCAACTGACTGGACGAGAAAACTATTCTTAATGAAATGATATGAAAAGGTTATATTCAAAATAGCACAGAAACTGCGGCTTAATGAACGTTACAATTTGAACTACATGTCCATTTCAAAAGCTAGATCATGTTGGAGAAAAAATGCACAAAAAAACTCCAAACTTATTCTTTTCATGGTCATTCATTAACAGAGTTTACATAATTATTATAAAACCTAGAACTCATGCATTGTACTGGCTTTAATTCCTGACATCATTGTCGTCTAAATAATCCTTTATGTTGTAGTAGCCGTTTCGGCACAATGCAAAGTGAGCGTAACTCATTTTTTCAACCGCGTTTCAGGCAAACTTAATAGGTATATCTTCAGGGATTTTATTATAGAAGCGTATACAATGCGCTTACTGTTCGTTTTTAGTTAGACTAGTCTATTAAATATGATAATAGTTATTCAGAGACTCAGGGGCCGTGGGGTCCAAATGCACAAAGCCTTTTAAGGAGATTTCGTCTCTCCTGATCAACGCTTCAAGAGTTCTGAGGGCTGATGCCTACTTTGGTTAAAGGTCAAGCCTCGTCATACAGAGTGGCAATGCCACCAGCCTTCTCGTGCTCTTTTTACATCGAAACTAGCAGCGCCCCGCGATGCTACCCGCGGTTTATAAGGGAATAAGATATTTTCCCGTAGTAAAACGTAGCCTATGTGTTAAACCAGGATGTCAGCTAACTCTATACCAAATTTCATTAAAATCGCTCTAGCCGTTTAGACGTGAAGAATTAACAAACATATACAATGTTATACGAGTATAAGTGTGATGATTAGTGTAAAGTCATTTATTATACACTAAATTAATTAATTTATCCAACTTTATTTAATTTAATTAATATTTATTATTTATTAGTACGTATGCACATAAGTATATATATACGAGTGTGCTTGTGTGCGTGTAAGTATGGCTGCATCTGCATAACAATTATGTGAGTGTGAGTGGGTGTTTTTATTTGTTTTGATGCTCCGTGAGTCACTCCGTGAGAAAGCCTTCGCTAAATATATATGTTGTGGATGTAGACCATCAGCTTATATTGAGCATGAAGCTGCTGCATCGACATACCGTATACAACTACCTGTAGCTTTAAACTTTTTTTCATTTATAGTTTTGTCTTTTCTTCTGCTTTGTATTATTATTATTATTATTAATACTTTATTGCACCATAAAATTGTACAATGCGGCAAACTTAATGCCATAAGCATTTTCTACCAGTCAACCGCAGGAGGTAGAACGAAAACTTGGCAGACGTGCAAAAAAAAAAAGGAAAAAGACAACCTTCCACATTATTATATACTTACACATATAATACACTAAACGTATATATTAAAATAATAGTATATAAATAATATACACATATATATACATATATATATATACACATATATATTACATATATACACATACACATATATACATACATATACATAAACATCACTATAAAATACATATGATATGTACACACTGTAAGAGACAAGGAATACCATATAAATTACCATACATATGAAATCTAAATATAATGAATAGGGAGGACATACATCGGAAAGACTCTTCACATAAGGAGTGGCTAAGGGAGTTTGGGGTAGCACTTCTCGAGGAAGCTTTGTTTTCTGTACTTCCTTTTTCTCTATGACTATGCACGTCTACGTGGCGTAAAACAATTTTTCTCTTTTTCTTCAAAAACAGCAACTCATCCAGGCCCTAGATCCGTGAACGAAAACATCGTGAGGAGACCCGCGGTCTGGCTCCGCACGTATGGACTCGTCTTTCCTATGTTCTACGCCGACTAAGCTGTCAGGATCAAGTAGTTGATGGGCAAGCCTACACCATTTAAAAACCACGTCATATGTAATGCAGCATTTAAGTGATCCCTTCCCTTCCTGTGAGTTGTGGTGCCACTAGACGCTGTATAAGTCATGTCTTTCAATATCGATGTTAACCCTTGTATGTCCCCACAGCTGGGGCACGGGTCTCTTCCTGCATCGCTGGAAGGTTAGGCCATACTCCACCACCGGGGCCAAGACCGGGTTGGTGGATGAGTGTAAGACTGTGGCGGGCCTTATTGCCAGAAGTTCTCAAGCCGCCCTTGAGACCTTGGGCATGGCTTAACGACTGCCATTCATGACAGACGTCACCAACAACTTAACGTGACTTGCGAAGCACGTAAGTGCTCGGAAAAATGCCACGAGCGGTAGTCACGGGACGGCCACCCATCCTGCACCATCTCTCTCTTTACGTAGACGCAAAGGCCAGAGTTTTGTGATGGCTTATAGTGGCGCACATTGAGATATTATTTTCGCGAGGGCGCGTTATCCTCAAATAGTCTTTATCTATTGCGGATATCGGCACAATATTTCAACCTTTCACACCCTGACAGACGAGATCCGACGCCATCAATTTTCAACGGAACCGATTATACAAAGAACTGGGCCGCTTAAAAAAAAATTTTTAAAGCACAAAATAAAAACCCGACTTCTTTAAAATATTACGCAAGGGGTTAATTAAATTAATGAATTTATTCAGAATATGAAGATCAGTCTATTGCATATTCAGCTTTGTAGGCGGGAGGTCCTATCAAATTCCTCGTAAAATATGAGTTAGTCCATTACCTTAGATATTTTAATTTTTGTAGTTTTAAAGTTTTTGGGAACGAACAAAATATATCATTATCAATCAATCGATATTTATTTGCAACTAATTGTAACAGTTTGGATGTTAACTACAAGATAGCGCCTAACTGGGTGTCTTTAGAGGTAGAGTAAACCGGAATTTAACTGGTAAGCACGTAACATCGTAGACCCTGTCTTCGCGTACCATAGGCGTTGGGGTTAAGTGTAAGCTGTCTTACTTAAAAAAAACTTATTTGTCTTTTACAGGCATTGTAAACCATAGTGAGGCCTATTAATGTCATAGGGTTCTCCATGCATCTTCTTTCGGACAGAGAATGGTGCAATAGTAAGAAGAGGTCTTGAATTTGACTTCCGGCATGTCTCAAGGACCTTGTTTTCTAAGTTTTTACATATTTATGAATCACTGAGAGGCTGTTTATGTTTATGTGTTTTATGTATTGTCAGCAAATATTAATCTTTGTAATAAAGCCGCTAAGGAAGTTCTGTACGTTATTTTTTTCAGGATTCTTATGACTACTATTACACTTGATTGCAGTAACATATCCAAAAGGGAGCTTCTTCTTCTTCTTCAGGCTATATTATGTAGTCCACTGCTGGACATAGCCCTCCCATAATGAGCGCCATAGCGCCCTGTCTTCAGCTTGCCACATCCAGCATCTGCCGGCAGTTTTTCGCAGATCGTAAAGGGCTTATATTATAATTTTTCTTTTTAAATTTGCGATGTATCTAATACTCGAAAAATTGTCACAGTGTTTATTATCGAACTCTACTAAAAAGGCTACATCCATTTTCATTAGTTTTTTTGAATAAAATTAGTAGATCTGCGGGTAGTTTGTAGGCTACTCAATATGGCTAAACAACATTTGCGTGGTCAGCTAGTATTAAATAATAATCTACACAACTACAATTAATATATATTTATCAAACTTTGTCAAGTTAGCCGTCATTTTACGGCCTCAGAACGACATACGGAAAAACATAGACCCTTGTTTTTGCAGTCGCGTAAAAATGCCCCATTCACTTTTGTTTGCAGGGGTCCGAGGGTTAGCCGGATCGGCTCAACGGAACCATATTAATGGAGCTTCGATTTATCTGAACATGACGGACGGTGTTTGAATACGAAATTGTGTGATAAATATTTCCTATTTATATCTGGCAATGGCCACGCTTGTCTGACTGTCAGTAGTGACTAGATGGCTTTATCATCTCGTGCCTCGTAATCTCTATACGGGAGAAGGTCCATGCCTTACAGTGGGAGTAACGAAAACTTTTTCGGCCTGGTCTAAAAAGAAACGCAATTCCTTAAAACGCTCATAAAAATATTCTGTGACGGAGATTTTACAACGAAAAGATATAATCACATACATTGAATTTTAAGTAGGGATAGAAACCCATCCGCATACAAGAATAGTGAATCCCAGAAAACCGCACCTGGCCCAGAGGACGTCACTGAAAATTCGCGCAGAGCCGAACAATACGTGTAGATAGTTTTACAACCACTAGATGGCGTTGTTTTGAGATCATTACAGGTTTGCAATGACATCTGGCGGTAAGTAGCGAAACGTGAGATCTCCCTACTTAAAAATAATTCATTCACAGATTAAAATAATAAATGGAGGAGGACGAATCCATAGTTCATAAAGGCATAGTTCGCACGAGAATCTAAATCTGTCTAAGAAGTGATGTAGAGAAATAGTTTTTTGTATAAATAAGACCGTCAGTGTTATGTGCTGCTTGTCCGGAGATATTTGAATTCAGGCTACACTTAGTATATGTACATTTTGCATTGCAATAAACAGCAGAGCAGAATTTATTCATCGGTGATACGAGAACGGTGACAAGTACGAGTACTTTATACTTTTTTGCACACATAAAAATCATAAAGAAAGCACAAAATTATAAAAGTAAAAAAGTGTACATGGCGAGCTTATTTCATAGGAAATCTCTTCCAGCAAACCCTTGAGGTGGTAATACGGGACATTACAAACGAGGGGGGGGGGGGGGGAGAAATTTACAACAGTAATTGTTATAGTTATATTAGTTTTTAAAGTGAGTTTGGTATGAAATACGATGTGCGAATTGTTTAGCTATATTCTATATTTTATAACAACCATCATCTTAGGTGGTCCCGATATTACTGAGCGGAGCTGCGGCCAAAAGCTAGTGGGTAGATAAATAGAATAAATAAATTGCCTCTCACTCCAGTGGTCGGGTAAGCTCAGAAATCCTGTGTTTGCTTAAGCATTTTTCCTTCGCAGCCTGTTGGCAGGATTTTCCAAGTAAACACATTTATGTAGGTCGAGAAGTGGGCCTCAGGAACCTGATTATGATGTGTATTTGTGTGTTTTTCCATTTCTCGCTTCGCGCTGAAGAATATAATATATATTTTAGATGGCTGCTTCTATAAATAAAGGGGGAAGAGTGAAAGTTATTGACGATAAAAATACCAATAGAGAGATAGAGAAAATTTGTTGTTTACAATTACTATATAATAAGTAGTTACGCCACGCGGTGTTACCCGCGGTTTATCGATTTTCCCATGGGAATAAGATATTTTTCCGCAGTAAAACGTAGCCTATGTGTTAATCCAGGAAGTCGGTTAACTCCATACCAAATTTTATTAAAATCACAGCAGCCGTTTAGACGCGAAGTAACAAAAACACACACTCACAAACTTTCGCCTTTAAAGAAAGAAAGATAGATAGACAGAGAACACTTTATTGCACAAACAGAAAAATATTACAACCATGATACAATTAACGGTCTTATTGCTAAGAGCGATCTCTTCCAGAAAACTTTATAATATTAGTGTGATGTGATATGATGCAACATGATTGTAATAACTTCCACATAAAACAATCACTTGACCTGGTCCCAAACTAGGATGCCTGTACTATAATAACCAGACAAGGACGTCATAATAGTGTACATCGTACATCGAGCGTAAGCGGAAGGGCCGGTACGAGGGGCCCCAGGCGGACGCCCATTGGCGATGGGCAATGTAAAACGAACCCGTAACCGGTGAGACTGCATGCAGCAACTAATTGGTGTTTATAACCCGAAAGAGGTGTGTGGGTATGTTAGGATCGAGACAAGTGCCCCCAGGTATACAGGCATGTGTGTATACAGGCATGTGTGTATACAGGCATGTGTGAATACGTATAATGTTGCAAAGAGTTTTACCTAATTTTTATTATTCTATGTTTTAGTGTCACACACGTGTATTTATATTCGTTTTTTTAATGCACTAACCCGTGCTAAGGACAATTTTAAAAACCTAATTTGAGGCTAAAAATTCTACCCATACCGGGATTCGAACCCGCGACCTCTGGCTATCCGTGCCAGCGCTCTTCCAACTGAGCTAATGGGCGACTCACCGGCATCAGTGAAATATCGAATCTATTTACAATATTCTCTGTATTACGTACAGACAGGCATGGGTGGAATTTTTAGCCCCTAATTAGGTGTTGTATAGAATCAGGCGTTACTTTGCGGAAATCCATAATAGCATTAAAAAGTTAAAATTACTTTGCTGAATTCCGCCAAAAATCCCACAAGCACCATGCGGTTAGCTAATGCACCGCCCTCCCTCCCACATTTTCAAGCAGAAGCAAGACACGAACACACCACCACCAGCACCAATACTTGTGTGAGAAAACACGCGACGCGTTTCGCCTCTGACACGAGGCATCCTCAGGCTCCCAAATGCAAGTGACCGTCTCCCTAATTAGGTTTTTAAAATATGGGTATTTTTGTCAACCGCACTGTCTCATACCATTTTCTCGCCTACATTTCTTGTTGAACCTATTACTATTCTTTCCCTTAGTTTCTCTTCCGTTTTCCATACACTCCACCTTAGTTAAAAGTGTAACATGAAAGCACTTTAATGTGATTGAGCGACGTCACTCTACTTTGAGGTTTTAGGAGAGCCGTAGCTGTGACGGGTTTCCGATTAAATTTTCAGATTCTCACTTACTTAGTCGCCAAAGCAGTTAGAGTATGGCCTAAACTTCCTGCATCGCAGGAAGTTTAGGCCATACTCCACCACGGGGGCTAAGTCCGGGTAAGTCTGAATTGACACATAGGATCTTTGTCTATCTGTATGTATGTCTCAATTTAGATCTTTGTCTCTCTATAAGCCCGATAAGATTTATGTAACTCCGTCCAGCATCATTATTCAAATACCTTCACAAACTTTCACATCTTTATTGTAAAGTAGGATTATGAAATAAAAAATTGGTAGATAGAATATTCTTTATTGCATGTACACCAGGGATATAAAATAACAGTACAGTACAAGTGGCGGCCTTATTACTAAAAGTACTTTCTTCCAGACAACCATTGACGGAAAAGAAGAAACGGAAACTGAAATACGGGGTAGTCGGCGCAACTAAACAATATTAGATAACATATTATTTTATAGTTGATACACATACATAAACGGTACATAAATAAGAAATTGATACACATAGGTACATAAACGGTATACATACATAAATATTCACTTGAATTGAGTTTCTAAGTTTTCTTGCTTGAGTAGCTGAAATTTGACATTCAGATATACTTCTCAAACGACATTGCAGGCTCGATTAGTTTAATGTCAAAGTCATACATTTTCAATTCGGCACAACCCACAGCGCCGACGTTTCAGCACACGTTTTAGAGTAATCTCAGACGAACCGAAACGGCACTGAGGCCTCTACTTGCGATATAAAGGTAGACTTCCTCTGTGGCGCGGCGGTAGTGCATCTGCCTACCATGCGAGAGGTCCTGGGTTCGGACCCCGGCTGAGGACAAAAAAACGTCAGGTCTTGGATGTTTACATGCTTGTGATGTCGCTATTTCTGGTTCTCACGACACAGGGTATCCTAGTGTGGGTCCAGAAGCAATGTATGTGCCTGTATGTAAATATTATGTTATGTTAATTTCATTCAACGCGACTGAGGGCAGCCGCGCGCGATCAAACACCTGTGACTGACCCGCGCTGCTATGATGACCATCATCTTAATCATCATCAGCTCAATACGTCCCCACCGAGGAGCACGGGTCTCTTCCCTGAGGAAGGTATAGGCCATACTCCACCACGGGGGCCAAGCCCGGATTGGTGGAGGCTTGCAAGACTAGTGGCTGGTCTTACTGTTAGAAGTTTCCAAGCCGCCCTCAGCCATCTGTATTGGCTTAACGACTGCCATATCGACGGCAGGCGTCACCAACGGCTTAAAGTGCCTTGCGTAGCACGGAACCGCTGGGAAAAATGCCACTAGCGTTAGTTATAGACGGTCACACATCCGTGCACTAAACGCGCCCTATGTTGCTTTACCTTCGTGATTGTTTAAGATCACTCAGGCAGCCGGGGCTACGAGCGATTCGAAAGGCTGTGATGGTCACGATGCAAGCCGAATGACGGGATAGGTTTTAAAAATATCAAAATATTTTTTTGACGAAATCATCAATAAATTAGATCCTTATGTACAAATAATGTTGATCTTGCGTTGGGAATCGAACATCAAAGTGTTTTGCTACAATTAAATATTTTTTTAATATTGTCTTCAATTTGTCATAGAAAGTAAACGTTTTCGTATTATTTAATCAAAAGATAAATTCATTTCATAATAATTAAAAATTACGTTTTACCTTATAAATAATGGCCAAAAAACCGTTTAATATATAAATAAAATAAAATAAATAAATATTCATGGACATATTACACAGATCTCGTTAGCCCTATACTACTCGTAAGTACAACTTAATGACTTGTGTTATAGGTGCTAACTCGACGATAGATTTAATACAATAAATACATAGATAACATCCAAGACCCGAGACAAACTAGAAAAGTTCGTTTCCTAGTTTGACCCGGCCGGGGATCGAACCCGGAACCTTCGGTTTTACAGTCAGCGTGCCAAACCGCTGCGCCACCGAGGCCGTCAATATAACTATGTATCAGTATCGCGAATCATTAAGAAATACTTAAATATTTAAACTTCACAAACCTAATGAAAAAATCATTATCATTATTTCACAAAGTAATAAGTATCTACATAGTTAGCAAGTGGCATTGCTATTATAACTGCAAAATTTTTAAAGCACAAAATAAAAACCCGACTTCTTTAAAATATTACGCAAGGGGTTAATTAAATTAATGAATTTATTCAGAATATGAAGATCAGTCTATTGCATATTCAGCTTTGTAGGCGGGAGGTCCTATCAAATTCCTCGTAAAATATGAGTTAGTCCATTACCTTAGATATTTTAATTTTTGTAGTTTTAAAGTTTTTGGGAACGAACAAAATATATCATTATCAATCAATCGATATTTATTTGCAACTAATTGTAACAGTTTGGATGTTAACTACAAGATAGCGCCTAACTGGGTGTCTTTAGAGGTAGAGTAAACCGGAATTTAACTGGTAAGCACGTAACATCGTAGACCCTGTCTTCGCGTACCATAGGCGTTGGGGTTAAGTGTAAGCTGTCTTACTTAAAAAAAACTTATTTGTCTTTTACAGGCATTGTAAACCATAGTGAGGCCTATTAATGTCATAGGGTTCTCCATGCATCTTCTTTCGGACAGAGAATGGTGCAATAGTAAGAAGAGGTCTTGAATTTGACTTCCGGCATGTCTCAAGGACCTTGTTTTCTAAGTTTTTACATATTTATGAATCACTGAGAGGCTGTTTATGTTTATGTGTTTTATGTATTGTCAGCAAATATTAATCTTTGTAATAAAGCCGCTAAGGAAGTTCTGTACGTTATTTTTTTCAGATTCTTATGACTGAGCGGAGCTGCGGCCAAAAGCTAGTGGGTAGATAAATAGAATAAATAAATTGCCTCTCACTCCAGTGGTCGGGTAAGCTCAGAAATCCTGTGTTTGCTTAAGCATTTTTCCTTCGCAGCCTGTTGGCAGGATTTTCCAAGTAAACACATTTATGTAGGTCGAGAAGTGGGCCTCAGGAACCTGATTATGATGTGTATTTGTGTGTTTTTCCATTTCTCGCTTCGCGCTGAAGAATATAATATATATTTTAGATGGCTGCTTCTATAAATAAAGGGGGAAGAGTGAAAGTTATTGACGATAAAAATACCAATAGAGAGATAGAGAAAATTTGTTGTTTACAATTACTATATAATAAGTAGTTACGCCACGCGGTGTTACCCGCGGTTTATCGATTTTCCCATGGGAATAAGATATTTTTCCGCAGTAAAACGTAGCCTATGTGTTAATCCAGGAAGTCGGTTAACTCCATACCAAATTTTATTAAAATCACAGCAGCCGTTTAGACGCGAAGTAACAAAAACACACACTCACAAACTTTCGCCTTTAAAGAAAGAAAGATAGATAGACAGAGAACACTTTATTGCACAAACAGAAAAATATTACAACCATGATACAATTAACGGTCTTATTGCTAAGAGCGATCTCTTCCAGAAAACTTTATAATATTAGTGTGATGTGATATGATGCAACATGATTGTAATAACTTCCACATAAAACAATCACTTGACCTGGTCCCAAACTAGGATGCCTGTACTATAATAACCAGACAAGGACGTCATAATAGTGTACATCGTACATCGAGCGTAAGCGGAAGGGCCGGTACGAGGGGCCCCAGGCGGACGCCCATTGGCGATGGGCAATGTAAAACGAACCCGTAACCGGTGAGACTGCATGCAGCAACTAATTGGTGTTTATAACCCGAAAGAGGTGTGTGGGTATGTTAGGATCGAGACAAGTGCCCCCAGGTATACAGGCATGTGTGTATACAGGCATGTGTGTATACAGGCATGTGTGAATACGTATAATGTTGCAAAGAGTTTTACCTAATTTTTATTATTCTATGTTTTAGTGTCACACACGTGTATTTATATTCGTTTTTTTAATGCACTAACCCGTGCTAAGGACAATTTTAAAAACCTAATTTGAGGCTAAAAATTCTACCCATACCGGGATTCGAACCCGCGACCTCTGGCTATCCGTGCCAGCGCTCTTCCAACTGAGCTAATGGGCGACTCACCGGCATCAGTGAAATATCGAATCTATTTACAATATTCTCTGTATTACGTACAGACAGGCATGGGTGGAATTTTTAGCCCCTAATTAGGTGTTGTATAGAATCAGGCGTTACTTTGCGGAAATCCATAATAGCATTAAAAAGTTAAAATTACTTTGCTGAATTCCGCCAAAAATCCCACAAGCACCATGCGGTTAGCTAATGCACCGCCCTCCCTCCCACATTTTCAAGCAGAAGCAAGACACGAACACACCACCACCAGCACCAATACTTGTGTGAGAAAACACGCGACGCGTTTCGCCTCTGACACGAGGCATCCTCAGGCTCCCAAATGCAAGTGACCGTCTCCCTAATTAGGTTTTTAAAATATGGGTATTTTTGTCAACCGCACTGTCTCATACCATTTTCTCGCCTACATTTCTTGTTGAACCTATTACTATTCTTTCCCTTAGTTTCTCTTCCGTTTTCCATACACTCCACCTTAGTTAAAAGTGTAACATGAAAGCACTTTAATGTGATTGAGCGACGTCACTCTACTTTGAGGTTTTAGGAGAGCCGTAGCTGTGACGGGTTTCCGATTAAATTTTCAGATTCTCACTTACTTAGTCGCCAAAGCAGTTAGAGTATGGCCTAAACTTCCTGCATCGCAGGAAGTTTAGGCCATACTCCACCACGGGGGCTAAGTCCGGGTAAGTCTGAATTGACACATAGGATCTTTGTCTATCTGTATGTATGTCTCAATTTAGATCTTTGTCTCTCTATAAGCCCGATAAGATTTATGTAACTCCGTCCAGCATCATTATTCAAATACCTTCACAAACTTTCACATCTTTATTGTAAAGTAGGATTATGAAATAAAAAATTGGTAGATAGAATATTCTTTATTGCATGTACACCAGGGATATAAAATAACAGTACAGTACAAGTGGCGGCCTTATTACTAAAAGTACTTTCTTCCAGACAACCATTGACGGAAAAGAAGAAACGGAAACTGAAATACGGGGTAGTCGGCGCAACTAAACAATATTAGATAACATATTATTTTATAGTTGATACACATACATAAACGGTACATAAATAAGAAATTGATACACATAGGTACATAAACGGTATACATACATAAATATTCACTTGAATTGAGTTTCTAAGTTTTCTTGCTTGAGTAGCTGAAATTTGACATTCAGATATACTTCTCAAACGACATTGCAGGCTCGATTAGTTTAATGTCAAAGTCATACATTTTCAATTCGGCACAACCCACAGCGCCGACGTTTCAGCACACGTTTTAGAGTAATCTCAGACGAACCGAAACGGCACTGAGGCCTCTACTTGCGATATAAAGGTAGACTTCCTCTGTGGCGCGGCGGTAGTGCATCTGCCTACCATGCGAGAGGTCCTGGGTTCGGACCCCGGCTGAGGACAAAAAAACGTCAGGTCTTGGATGTTTACATGCTTGTGATGTCGCTATTTCTGGTTCTCACGACACAGGGTATCCTAGTGTGGGTCCAGAAGCAATGTATGTGCCTGTATGTAAATATTATGTTATGTTAATTTCATTCAACGCGACTGAGGGCAGCCGCGCGCGATCAAACACCTGTGACTGACCCGCGCTGCTATGATGACCATCATCTTAATCATCATCAGCTCAATACGTCCCCACCGAGGAGCACGGGTCTCTTCCCTGAGGAAGGTATAGGCCATACTCCACCACGGGGGCCAAGCCCGGATTGGTGGAGGCTTGCAAGACTAGTGGCTGGTCTTACTGTTAGAAGTTTCCAAGCCGCCCTCAGCCATCTGTATTGGCTTAACGACTGCCATATCGACGGCAGGCGTCACCAACGGCTTAAAGTGCCTTGCGTAGCACGGAACCGCTGGGAAAAATGCCACTAGCGTTAGTTATAGACGGTCACACATCCGTGCACTAAACGCGCCCTATGTTGCTTTACCTTCGTGATTGTTTAAGATCACTCAGGCAGCCGGGGCTACGAGCGATTCGAAAGGCTGTGATGGTCACGATGCAAGCCGAATGACGGGATAGGTTTTAAAAATATCAAAATATTTTTTTGACGAAATCATCAATAAATTAGATCCTTATGTACAAATAATGTTGATCTTGCGTTGGGAATCGAACATCAAAGTGTTTTGCTACAATTAAATATTTTTTTAATATTGTCTTCAATTTGTCATAGAAAGTAAACGTTTTCGTATTATTTAATCAAAAGATAAATTCATTTCATAATAATTAAAAATTACGTTTTACCTTATAAATAATGGCCAAAAAACCGTTTAATATATAAATAAAATAAAATAAATAAATATTCATGGACATATTACACAGATCTCGTTAGCCCTATACTACTCGTAAGTACAACTTAATGACTTGTGTTATAGGTGCTAACTCGACGATAGATTTAATACAATAAATACATAGATAACATCCAAGACCCGAGACAAACTAGAAAAGTTCGTTTCCTAGTTTGACCCGGCCGGGGATCGAACCCGGAACCTTCGGTTTTACAGTCAGCGTGCCAAACCGCTGCGCCACCGAGGCCGTCAATATAACTATGTATCAGTATCGCGAATCATTAAGAAATACTTAAATATTTAAACTTCACAAACCTAATGAAAAAATCATTATCATTATTTCACAAAGTAATAAGTATCTACATAGTTAGCAAGTGGCATTGCTATTATAACTGCAAAATTTTTAAAGCACAAAATAAAAACCCGACTTCTTTAAAATATTACGCAAGGGGTTAATTAAATTAATGAATTTATTCAGAATATGAAGATCAGTCTATTGCATATTCAGCTTTGTAGGCGGGAGGTCCTATCAAATTCCTCGTAAAATATGAGTTAGTCCATTACCTTAGATATTTTAATTTTTGTAGTTTTAAAGTTTTTGGGAACGAACAAAATATATCATTATCAATCAATCGATATTTATTTGCAACTAATTGTAACAGTTTGGATGTTAACTACAAGATAGCGCCTAACTGGGTGTCTTTAGAGGTAGAGTAAACCGGAATTTAACTGGTAAGCACGTAACATCGTAGACCCTGTCTTCGCGTACCATAGGCGTTGGGGTTAAGTGTAAGCTGTCTTACTTAAAAAAAACTTATTTGTCTTTTACAGGCATTGTAAACCATAGTGAGGCCTATTAATGTCATAGGGTTCTCCATGCATCTTCTTTCGGACAGAGAATGGTGCAATAGTAAGAAGAGGTCTTGAATTTGACTTCCGGCATGTCTCAAGGACCTTGTTTTCTAAGTTTTTACATATTTATGAATCACTGAGAGGCTGTTTATGTTTATGTGTTTTATGTATTGTCAGCAAATATTAATCTTTGTAATAAAGCCGCTAAGGAAGTTCTGTACGTTATTTTTTTCAGGATTCTTATGACTGAGCGGAGCTGCGGCCAAAAGCTAGTGGGTAGATAAATAGAATAAATAAATTGCCTCTCACTCCAGTGGTCGGGTAAGCTCAGAAATCCTGTGTTTGCTTAAGCATTTTTCCTTCGCAGCCTGTTGGCAGGATTTTCCAAGTAAACACATTTATGTAGGTCGAGAAGTGGGCCTCAGGAACCTGATTATGATGTGTATTTGTGTGTTTTTCCATTTCTCGCTTCGCGCTGAAGAATATAATATATATTTTAGATGGCTGCTTCTATAAATAAAGGGGGAAGAGTGAAAGTTATTGACGATAAAAATACCAATAGAGAGATAGAGAAAATTTGTTGTTTACAATTACTATATAATAAGTAGTTACGCCACGCGGTGTTACCCGCGGTTTATCGATTTTCCCATGGGAATAAGATATTTTTCCGCAGTAAAACGTAGCCTATGTGTTAATCCAGGAAGTCGGTTAACTCCATACCAAATTTTATTAAAATCACAGCAGCCGTTTAGACGCGAAGTAACAAAAACACACACTCACAAACTTTCGCCTTTAAAGAAAGAAAGATAGATAGACAGAGAACACTTTATTGCACAAACAGAAAAATATTACAACCATGATACAATTAACGGTCTTATTGCTAAGAGCGATCTCTTCCAGAAAACTTTATAATATTAGTGTGATGTGATATGATGCAACATGATTGTAATAACTTCCACATAAAACAATCACTTGACCTGGTCCCAAACTAGGATGCCTGTACTATAATAACCAGACAAGGACGTCATAATAGTGTACATCGTACATCGAGCGTAAGCGGAAGGGCCGGTACGAGGGGCCCCAGGCGGACGCCCATTGGCGATGGGCAATGTAAAACGAACCCGTAACCGGTGAGACTGCATGCAGCAACTAATTGGTGTTTATAACCCGAAAGAGGTGTGTGGGTATGTTAGGATCGAGACAAGTGCCCCCAGGTATACAGGCATGTGTGTATACAGGCATGTGTGTATACAGGCATGTGTGAATACGTATAATGTTGCAAAGAGTTTTACCTAATTTTTATTATTCTATGTTTTAGTGTCACACACGTGTATTTATATTCGTTTTTTTAATGCACTAACCCGTGCTAAGGACAATTTTAAAAACCTAATTTGAGGCTAAAAATTCTACCCATACCGGGATTCGAACCCGCGACCTCTGGCTATCCGTGCCAGCGCTCTTCCAACTGAGCTAATGGGCGACTCACCGGCATCAGTGAAATATCGAATCTATTTACAATATTCTCTGTATTACGTACAGACAGGCATGGGTGGAATTTTTAGCCCCTAATTAGGTGTTGTATAGAATCAGGCGTTACTTTGCGGAAATCCATAATAGCATTAAAAAGTTAAAATTACTTTGCTGAATTCCGCCAAAAATCCCACAAGCACCATGCGGTTAGCTAATGCACCGCCCTCCCTCCCACATTTTCAAGCAGAAGCAAGACACGAACACACCACCACCAGCACCAATACTTGTGTGAGAAAACACGCGACGCGTTTCGCCTCTGACACGAGGCATCCTCAGGCTCCCAAATGCAAGTGACCGTCTCCCTAATTAGGTTTTTAAAATATGGGTATTTTTGTCAACCGCACTGTCTCATACCATTTTCTCGCCTACATTTCTTGTTGAACCTATTACTATTCTTTCCCTTAGTTTCTCTTCCGTTTTCCATACACTCCACCTTAGTTAAAAGTGTAACATGAAAGCACTTTAATGTGATTGAGCGACGTCACTCTACTTTGAGGTTTTAGGAGAGCCGTAGCTGTGACGGGTTTCCGATTAAATTTTCAGATTCTCACTTACTTAGTCGCCAAAGCAGTTAGAGTATGGCCTAAACTTCCTGCATCGCAGGAAGTTTAGGCCATACTCCACCACGGGGGCTAAGTCCGGGTAAGTCTGAATTGACACATAGGATCTTTGTCTATCTGTATGTATGTCTCAATTTAGATCTTTGTCTCTCTATAAGCCCGATAAGATTTATGTAACTCCGTCCAGCATCATTATTCAAATACCTTCACAAACTTTCACATCTTTATTGTAAAGTAGGATTATGAAATAAAAAATTGGTAGATAGAATATTCTTTATTGCATGTACACCAGGGATATAAAATAACAGTACAGTACAAGTGGCGGCCTTATTACTAAAAGTACTTTCTTCCAGACAACCATTGACGGAAAAGAAGAAACGGAAACTGAAATACGGGGTAGTCGGCGCAACTAAACAATATTAGATAACATATTATTTTATAGTTGATACACATACATAAACGGTACATAAATAAGAAATTGATACACATAGGTACATAAACGGTATACATACATAAATATTCACTTGAATTGAGTTTCTAAGTTTTCTTGCTTGAGTAGCTGAAATTTGACATTCAGATATACTTCTCAAACGACATTGCAGGCTCGATTAGTTTAATGTCAAAGTCATACATTTTCAATTCGGCACAACCCACAGCGCCGACGTTTCAGCACACGTTTTAGAGTAATCTCAGACGAACCGAAACGGCACTGAGGCCTCTACTTGCGATATAAAGGTAGACTTCCTCTGTGGCGCGGCGGTAGTGCATCTGCCTACCATGCGAGAGGTCCTGGGTTCGGACCCCGGCTGAGGACAAAAAAACGTCAGGTCTTGGATGTTTACATGCTTGTGATGTCGCTATTTCTGGTTCTCACGACACAGGGTATCCTAGTGTGGGTCCAGAAGCAATGTATGTGCCTGTATGTAAATATTATGTTATGTTAATTTCATTCAACGCGACTGAGGGCAGCCGCGCGCGATCAAACACCTGTGACTGACCCGCGCTGCTATGATGACCATCATCTTAATCATCATCAGCTCAATACGTCCCCACCGAGGAGCACGGGTCTCTTCCCTGAGGAAGGTATAGGCCATACTCCACCACGGGGGCCAAGCCCGGATTGGTGGAGGCTTGCAAGACTAGTGGCTGGTCTTACTGTTAGAAGTTTCCAAGCCGCCCTCAGCCATCTGTATTGGCTTAACGACTGCCATATCGACGGCAGGCGTCACCAACGGCTTAAAGTGCCTTGCGTAGCACGGAACCGCTGGGAAAAATGCCACTAGCGTTAGTTATAGACGGTCACACATCCGTGCACTAAACGCGCCCTATGTTGCTTTACCTTCGTGATTGTTTAAGATCACTCAGGCAGCCGGGGCTACGAGCGATTCGAAAGGCTGTGATGGTCACGATGCAAGCCGAATGACGGGATAGGTTTTAAAAATATCAAAATATTTTTTTGACGAAATCATCAATAAATTAGATCCTTATGTACAAATAATGTTGATCTTGCGTTGGGAATCGAACATCAAAGTGTTTTGCTACAATTAAATATTTTTTTAATATTGTCTTCAATTTGTCATAGAAAGTAAACGTTTTCGTATTATTTAATCAAAAGATAAATTCATTTCATAATAATTAAAAATTACGTTTTACCTTATAAATAATGGCCAAAAAACCGTTTAATATATAAATAAAATAAAATAAATAAATATTCATGGACATATTACACAGATCTCGTTAGCCCTATACTACTCGTAAGTACAACTTAATGACTTGTGTTATAGGTGCTAACTCGACGATAGATTTAATACAATAAATACATAGATAACATCCAAGACCCGAGACAAACTAGAAAAGTTCGTTTCCTAGTTTGACCCGGCCGGGGATCGAACCCGGAACCTTCGGTTTTACAGTCAGCGTGCCAAACCGCTGCGCCACCGAGGCCGTCAATATAACTATGTATCAGTATCGCGAATCATTAAGAAATACTTAAATATTTAAACTTCACAAACCTAATGAAAAAATCATTATCATTATTTCACAAAGTAATAAGTATCTACATAGTTAGCAAGTGGCATTGCTATTATAACTGCACAAGTACATTAGTAAAGTTATAGTTACTTAGAAAACAAAATCATTGGCAGATGCTAGGTTTGAACCGACTACACTTGTTATCATAAAAGTGATTTTTATTCCAGTCTCGCTGAACAATTCACGAGTAGCCGCCTGTTATTCCACGTTATTCTGAAGTCCGAAATTGCCCGGAGTGCACTCATCACTCATGGGATTTGTGGAAACTGTATCCTGCTTTGCACACGATGGAATTTGACTTCGGAGTAGTGTGCGGAATGGATATTGCATGCAACTGTGTTTGCTTTTGACCCTCTTTGGGTATTTATCACACTTCGCCTATCTCAGGTTATTTATTTAAGTGTAATAAATCAAAAGAAAAAACTAAGACTTGAAAGGAAAAGGTTTTACTCAAAGTAGCGCAGAAACAGCGGCTTAATGTTGAACGTTACAATTCAAAGCAAGTGTTTTTTAAATTCAAAATCTAGATCTTTCTACAGAAAAAAATGGACGTAATAACACCAGGTTGTGTACCTATTTCCTTAGGAAAGAGACCCTTGCCCCTCCATGTGGATATCATGGGTTGATGGGTTGATGACAGACAGGCAGGCAGGCAGGCAGGCAGGCAGGCCTGCCTGCCTGCCTGCCTGCCTGCCTGCCTGCGCCAAGGATGTGTATGTATAAAAGATTTTGTATACAAACTATTTTCATAACATAACCTTACCTACATCTGTATCCCAGAGGATTAAGCAGAGACCAAGGACTGCCACTTGCCACGATCCCGACAGATCACCTTCGCTTCATCAACGCCCATTAGTCGCCCGTTGCATGCACGTACGCCGGTTCCGGGTACTTTTTACAAACTATTTAATACTTTAGAAATAAGTAATAAATAAATAATATTACTAATAATATTACTAATAAAAAAACAGGATTAAAACATGATTTTATCGTTAGGTTTCGGCTTTTTTACCTTTGAAAGCTTCAATTAAAGTCTGTTTTAGGAAACTCACCGTTATACATTACAATATATCTCATAATACAATACATATATGCACTACAGCGTCGGAGTGGTCGCTTTACCCATTTAGTGTGAGTGAAGATACCACTGGACGCTGTATAAATCATCTCATTAAGTAGATGCAAAAATCCAATATTATTATTATTATTATCTCATAATACAAAAACGTTTAACGTACTTAAGTACATTATACTCCATACCATGATATAATCCTTAGTTTGCAACAACAATTATCTTTTCCTTTAACTACATTAAGTTTTAAGTGGACTTAAAGCAGAACAGGAAGCATACTCTTTTGTATTTAATCTTTTTCGCAAAACAATACTCGACGCATATTCGGCCTTTTCATCGTTTGTAACCTCAATTCCCTTCAGTATACTTCGCAGTGTATATTTTAAACGCTGGCTAATACACTGCAGTGGCTGAAATAAAATAAAACAAACGCGGTTTGAGACAGTCGCTCCGTGGAGGCGTGGACTAAATTTTAATACCGCGCTAAAGGAGGGGGTGCTGCAGAAGGTACTGGTTTTCAACATTTTGATGTAGAGAATCAAGTAATGTTCCAGATTCAAGCATTAGTTTAGTGAGGGAATAGAACCGAGCATTAAAGTACGCAACCTATACAGCTACATATTCCAGCATTACGTTAGTGAGAGAAGAGAACGGAGGATTAAAGTGCGCAACTTCTAATATTACATTAATGAGGGAAGAAAACCGTACGTATCAGTGTGCCATTTGTAATGTTATAGATTCAACCATTACATTAGTGAGGGAAGAGAACTGAGCATTACAGTGAGCAACTTGTGTTGTTACAGATTCAACTATTACATTCGTGAGAAAAGAGAACCGAGCATTACAGTGAGCAACTTGTAATTTTACAGATTCCACTATTACATTAGTGAGGGAAGAGAACCGAGTATTATAGTGCGTAAAATGTAATGTTACAGTTCCAAGCATTGCATTGGTGAGGTAAGGGAATCAAGCATTACAGTGATCAACTTGTAATGTTACAGATTCAAGCATTACGTCTGTGAGGGAAGAGAAGATCGATCCGCTCGGTCACTTCCTCGACAACTTCGTGAATTTTCCGAATGTCAGTAATGCGACATATAATCTGCACCTCTCCCCTGCAGGATGCGGAATTTCGGATGCTCTTTGGTCAACTAAAGATATCGATATCAACCCCTGTATACCCCTAATGCTGGGGCACGGGGGCTCTTCCTGCATCACATAAAGGTTAGGCCATACTCCACATGCTATGCTAATAATAGATAAATCTGACCGACGTACTCTCTGAGCCGAACGTCTGGAGCACTCTTGGCAACAAAAAGCGCCTTTCTTCCGCTGATTGGCAAATCCTTTCACTACAATGGCAAACGCAAATCCTTCAAGGCTGGATTTGCGTTTGTCATCGTTTTCTGATAATCGTCGACACGCTAAGAGAAGAACTGATTGTTAGTGTAGGGAAAACGTCGGCGGATCATCTGTTCATACTCCGTTTTGTGACAGTACTGTTCCTCTACGTATTATGATAAGTACTTTTTGCGACACGTTTTGTTTATGCTCCGTGGCATTTCAAGTGTCACGCGTTACCCTGAGGGGGTTTGGGGATATGTTTTGTCGGTGAGTTATTTTGTTCACGAAAATGTAAGCACTCGGTAAAGTAAAACGGAGTTAATTGAGCTCGCATTAAGATATATTTTATGTTGCCATAATTGTAAATTCACCTTAAGACTCGGGAAAGTTGATACACAATATTGTATTGCTATTACTAAGTTTACTTGTCACTCAGTTCCTGCTTCGCTTGTTTGGCGATTTCTGTCAACGGTTCGTTTACGTATGGACTGAAGCTTAGTAAATTGAAATATATGTAGTTAAGTGGTGTATGAACGAGTATAATACCCATACATTCATCAATAACGTGAGTTGTATAAGTCTTGAGTTAATGCGCCAACAAACTGCTTTGCAAATTGGCGAAAACAGTGTTATTCACAGAAAATAATGTTCTGTGGTGTTACTATACTCCTATATTCGTTGTTAGGAAGAGCGAGATGGCGCGCATATCTTGCTGTATCTTTACGGGAGTGGCGGGCCTTACTGTCAGAAGTTATCAAACCCGCCTATAAGGCCTCTGACATGGCTTAACGACTGCCATTATATGACAGCTGGCACCAACGGCTTAACGTGCCTTGCAAAGCACGGAAACGCTCGGAAAAATGCCACTAGCAGTAGTCATCCATCCTGCACCTGACCGCGCCTGTTGTTGCTTAACTCAAGTGATTGATTCCAAAAACTCGTTTCGCCTGGGCTACGAGCGCTTCAAAATTGGTATATTTATGGCCTTTATTTATGGCCTAGCCTTGATGCGATACAGAAAGAGACCCGCGCCCCAGCAGTGACAACAATTATAAAGGGTTGGTACCTATCATCATTTTTATATATTTCGCCCCACGTCTCATTCTCAGTTGATGTTTTCAAATATTATATATTTACTCGCTAACTCTACCGACGTTGTTTTGCCGTATTAACCTATGAACTATTCTCAGACCTACCAATTATGTACAAATAAACATAAACATCGTAATAAACAAAAGAATTGCTCGTAGCCCCGGCTGCCTGAGTGATCTTAAAAGATCACGAAGGTTAGGCAACACAGCTGTGTGGTGTCGCCTAGAGAATAGCACCAACCCAATTCTTCCGTCGTGTCGTAAAAGGCGACTAAGGGATACAAACCGGGGGGTGGGCAGCAGCACCCCCTGCAGTACAATTCCACCGAACTGCGATCCCCAACCCGCATGCCCAGCGTGGAGATTACGGGCATTACCCCCTGTGATACCACAACGTGGCGCTCTTTAGGGGAGGGCTATGTCCAGCAGTGGACTAGTATAGCCTGACGACGACGACGAAGCAACACAGGGTGTGTTCAGTGTATGGATGGGTAAACCGTCTATGACTGACGCTAGTAGCATTGTTCCGAACGGTTCCGTGCTTCGCAAGGCACGTTAAGCAGTTGGTGCCGGCTGCCGTCGATAGATGGCAGTCGTTAAGCCAAGTCAGAGGCCTTAGGGCCGGGCGGCTTGAAAACTTCTGACAGTAAGACTAGTCTCGCAAGCCTCCACCAATCCGGACTTGGCCCCCGTGATGGAGTATGGTTTATGCCTTTCTCAGGAAGAGATCTGTTCCCCTCCGTGGGGACATAATGGGTTGATAATGATGATGATGAAGTGTAAACATCTGTGAAGCCGTTTTAGATGAGTACAATAATAATCGCTTTTCTGCACTTCAGTAAAAATACCTTATACTATTTTTATTTTTAATGCACTAACCCGTGCTAAGGACAAATTTAAAAACCTATTTAGAGGCTAAAAATTTCACCCATGCCGGGATTCGAACCCGCAACCTCTGGCTAACCGTGCCAGCGCTCTACCAATTGAGCCAATGGGCGACTCACCGGCATCAGTGAAATTTCGAACCTCTTTACACTATTCTCTGTATTACGTACAGGCAGCGACATCTGGCTTAAGCAAATTGCATCACTTACAGCCCCGACTACCTACTTTGCAGTTAGGTTTGAAATTTCACTGATGCCGGTGAGTCGCCCATTGGCTCAATTGGTAGAGCGCTGGTACGGATAGCCAGAGGTTGCGGGTTCGAATCCCGGCATGGGTGAAAATTTTAGCCTCTAAATAGATTTTTAAAAATACCTTAAGCAAAATATTTTACACTATACTTATTTTCCTTTCTTCACGACGTGGAAAAAATGCCTTTTATGTTCTTAATTGTTGACAAACGCCTTCTAATCTCTCCCAGGAAATTGCTCCTTGATCCGCTCTATTTAGGAAGCTTTTACAAGGGCGAAAATAATGAAAAAATGTCTTTCAAAACTTTACATTGTTCTAAGAAAAGGGGTTCAATTAAAGTGCCTTCTTTTGTAAACAGTAAACAAGGACGCACTCAGACTGCGCGCGGTTTATGCCTCGGAGGCATGCCAGTCCCTAGCGTATAAAACATATTGATTTTATCTGTTTTTAATGCTTTTATTTAAGGCCTCTGGCATGGCTTAATGACTGCCATTACATGACAGTCGGCACCAACGGCTTAACGCGCTTTGCGAAGCACGGAAGCGTTAGGAAAAAAATGCCGCTAGCGGTAGTTACGAGACGGTCACTCATCCTGCACCGGTCCGCGCCTGTTGTTGCTTAACTCAAGTGATTGATTCCAATCACTCGTTTCGACTAGGCCACGAGCGCTTCAGGCCACGGCTTGCCCTATCTTGTTTGAGCTTAACTCTTTAACCGTTAAAAATGCACGGAGCTAAACGAAGAAAAAGTACACGTAGCAAATACCGAAGCAGCGAGGCAAGCATGGGGCGTAGTGCTATCTCCTTGCAGCCTTAGCTTGGACGCCGCCGTCAAAACTGTATCTTTAACGTAATTGGGCCGGGATTTTCTTGACTAAACTTTTTAAGGAGCGTAAAGGAATGAAAGCTTATGGCCACTTCCCTTTTTTTCTTTAAGAAAAAGAAAGCAGCTCGGAAAACTGCTGGGGAGCTTACTATCGTGGGGCGCAATGTTTTTATGCGGTGCCTTTTTCAATTTTCCTTTGAGTGTGGTAAAAGGAACGAGTAGTTATCTGCAATATAATTGCTACGTTTTAAAATGTAAAACAAATTCAACTTTAGAATTATAACATTCAATCTTCGCCGGTTGCACAGATGATACACGTTAATCCTTTCAATGAAATTCGTGTACCGATAGTCTGTTAACTTTTAGAATATACCTACCTTGGGCTCTAGAGTAGGCTTCGGTTTTCGCCAATTTTCTCCGGTTTTCGTACCGATGATCGAGTTCAGTTTCATATTAGTTCCGAAATTTATATTACACGAATATATCCGATTCTAACCGATAGTAGCCGAGGTATATTCTAAAAGCTAACAGACTATACCACCTACTCTCTTCATCTTTCAGCTACTCATGCCATAGTTGTCTGAAAATAATCGCATAATAATAAGTTAATAATAATAATAAGTTAGACAGCCAATTGTATACAGCAAAGCTTTGTGGTAGCGTAGCGGTAGAACGCTGGCTTTCCATTTGAGAGGGGTGGGTTCGAATCCGAGCAAGTGCCAATAACTTTTCAGTCAATGAAGATACGTACATTTGTGAGGTTGGTGTAAATAGATAGATAGATAAAACATTCATTTAACGGCACAGTACTCAAAACATGACATATTATTATTTCATTTAAAAATGAGAATTAGGTGAAATAATTTTATTGTCATTCACAAACTAGCCTAAAATTAAGATAAAACATAATGTAAAATCTTATTTATTACTAGTCTAGTGAGGCAAAAGGGAACATTTACAAGTAGTAGTAATAAAACTTGCTAAACAAGAAGGAGAACATCGTGAGGAAACCTGACTGTCCGTATTCACACGCCTCAGCGCTTGAAATTACCGCCCCGCCACCATCGCTTCTAGGAGTAAGAATAAGATAGATAAGAATATGCTTTATTGCACGCCAGAGCACATATTATAAAAAATGTAAAGATACAGAGAATAATTGGCGACCTTATTGCTAAAAGCAATTTCTTCCAGACAACTTTATGACGGAAAGTTGCTGAAGGAAATAAGAGACGGGTATATTAAACGGGTCTAACCGCGATTATTTATTAAGTAAAACGTAATTTCCTTATTTCCCGACGTTTCGGCAGCGTTACAGTTGTCGTGGTCTCGGGTACACTGAAGTGGTGAGTACAGCCAATTATTGTAGGTAGCCAAAACAGGCTGACTGTACTCGCCACTTCAGTCTACCCGAGACCACGGCAACTGTAACGCTGCCAAAACGTCGGGAAATAAGGGAATTGAGTTTTACCTTATAAATAATCGCGATTTGACCCGTTTAATGTATAACTATGTATGAGTATCGCGAATCATTAAGAAATACTAAGAGACGGATAGTCGTTGATATTAATACACTACTTATATAAATAACAATATACCTACATACATCAATGCTTACGTAATAATAGATAGATAGACAGACAGAGAGCACTTTATTGCACAACTAGAAAAATATTACAACCATGATTCTTAAATCTAAGTAATTTATACAATTGGCGGTCTTATCGCTAAGAGCGATCTCTTCCAGACAACCTTTGGATGGAGTGGATTATATGTAGTTGGTATACATTATCTGAACAAAATTGAAGTCACCCCTTGTCCCCAGGTCATCGAAGACTGGAAGTTCATGTCGATGGTGCTTGACCGGTTCTTCCTGTGGCTGTTTACCGTCGCCTGCTTCGTGGGAACCTTCGGCATCATATTCCAATCGCCCTCACTCTATGACACCAGGGTGCCTGTGGATCAGCAGATCTCGTTCATACCGATGCGAAAGAACAACTTTTTCTACCCGAAGGACGTCGAAACTATCGGTATTGTGAGTTAAATATTCGCAGGTCGGCACCGTATTCCTTTAAAAGCGCCCACAACAACAAAAACTCTCTTCGTCAATCTATGAAACCGGAGCTTCGTTACCACTGAAAGATTAGCGCTCGTGGCCTAATTGAACCGAGTGAGAAGAATCAATCACTTGAGTTAAGTAACAAGAGGCGCGGTCAGGTGCAGGATGCGTGGACGTCCCGTGAATACCGTTAGTGGCATTTTTCCCAGCGCCCCCGTGCTTCAAAAAGCACGTTAAGCCGTAGGTGCCAGCTGTTATGTAATAGCAGTCGTTAAGCCATGTCAGAGGCCTTATGGGCGGCTTGACATCTTCTGTCAGTAAGGCCCGCCACGTCTTACGATTCTCCACCAACCCAGACTTGGTCCCCGTGGTGAATTATGGCCTAATCTTTTTTATGTAAAATTCAGTGTTCTCTATACATCTATCTATCTATCACATTAATCATACAACAAGAACGAATTATATGGTAACTAGTTACAAAGCTCCGGTTTTACAGACGGCCGAACGGGAAAAGCTACCAAAAAGGTTACCAAAGAAAAACAAGAACGCAAAAGTGTCATAAACAAAAATGGTCTAATCGCTATTATTTATTGTGTAAAATGTAATTACCTTAATTCCTAACTACTGTGTTACATTACAAAAATGTTGTCCTTTAATGTCACAGCTGAAGACAGGGCGCTATGGCGCTCATTAGGCGAGGGCTATGTCCAGCAGTGGACTACATAATATGGCCAGAAGAAGAAGAAAAAGAAATGTCACTGATTTACTTGCATAAGACCTGGAAGGCGGTGAAACTGTAGTGGAGCTGGGCTGGTCATGTCAGTCGAATGCACCCGAATAGGTGGGCGAAACTCGACACCGTGGGTGCCACACGGCGGACATCGAAATCCAGGCCGGTCTAGAAGACGGTGGAGAGATGATCTCGACAACCATCTGCCGGAGTGGTCTGAGGTGGCCCAGGACAGAAAACCCTGGACTGAATTGGAAAAGGCATTTGCCCAGCAGTGGGACACAAACATAGAGGCTACGTAAAAAAACGACCTCTACAAATTTCAAGTCGAAAGAATAATATCGGTCTAAATTCCGCTTCCCGAATTTTGTTTCGACGTAACATTTGTCTTTCAAAGCCAAATTGGCTTACAAAAATATCAAATCTTAATAAATATTGTCATACCGAACCTTAATAAACATGCATATATCTGTATAGCTAATAGTGAATCTACAAGTTTGTCGAAGAGTTACCAACGTTTGTTTCGATCCAAAATGTATCCGATCTTTCGCGAATTGGCTTACAAAAAATATGACGTCTTAATAAATATTCTCATACCGAATCTTCATAAATATGCATATACCTATAATAGTGAATCTACAAGTTTGTCGAAGAGTTACCAACGTTTGTTTCGATCCAAAATGTATCTGATCTTTCAAAGCGAATTGGCTTACAAAAAATATGACGTCTTAATAAATATTGTCATACCGAATCTTGATAAATATGCATATACCTATAATAGTGAATCTACAAGTTTGTCGAAGAGTTACCGATGTAAGTTGAGTGTGGAGCGGATAGAATAATTTATACCATAATCTATTTTTGCTTTTAAACTACTAAAAGGTAATAAGCGGTAAGTTAGTCTAACAAAATATTTATGAGGTACCAAGTTACTTATAATATGCTTGTACCCAAATTAATGAAAGTAATTCAAGTCTAAAGAATAGGCACGATGTCTTAACTTTATATAAAAATATTATGATTAAAATATATTTAAAAAATTGAGACGTACCTCGAATATGTTTTTGAAATACCAAATAATTTTATTGTATGTTGTTTAATTAGTAACATTTTTAATTATATTTCTATAATTCTATATAATTTTATTTGCAGATTTTTCATTAACAAGTAGATAATAAAAAATCGTATAGTTATGGCTGTGAATTGTTTTAGTTTCAGTAAGTACGGAAAAAAACTATAGAAATTTATTTATTAAGGGAAAAAAAACTATAGAAAACTAAGAGCTAAGAAAAAAAAACTAAGAATTAGAATAAGCATTTTATCTAGTAGATTTAAATAATGATCTAAACTTACACACTCTAGAACACTGTTTCGTAATAAAATAACTGTTTTTATTAAATAATTTATTCACCACACCAAAATGGCTTTTAATAATTTATCACATCATGGAGCTCTGCTATACATTACAATAAGGTAGCGTTTACACTGTATCATTCAGTCATACGGACCGTAATAATATTACGTAAGCAGATTTATTATGTCTATTAGACAGAGTAAAAAAAATAGGTTATAATCATAAACAAACACGCATTTTAACAAAAAAAATTGATAAATTCTGCAGGTTAACAGGAAGAACAGGTTAAAACTTGTTAATTTTGTATCTGTTATCCAAAACGACCAGGATTGGTAGAATCTAAAATGACGTCACAGGTCAGTAAATGTCAGTAAATCCGGGAACCAGAGCGTTGACTTGAAGTTTGTATATTTACTGACCAGTGACGAGAGTATTGTGTACAAAAAGTACACGCAAGGTTAAAAAATTATCACTTTCTGAGCACTTATAAACATCAACGAAAAATATGAGTTATTTTTCCGAAACCTGACAAATAACCTATCATTAACCCCTCTTCTCCTCCTCAGAAAAAAGCAAAGCTACGTAAAGGTTGGTATTTCCCTTTTTCGTCTTTAAGTATTACATTATTATCTATAATATAAAAATGAATCGCTGAATGTTAAATGAGATTACTAAGCGCAAATCTTGAGATCAACTGAACCGATTTCGCGTTCTTTTTTTAGAATATTCCTTGTAGTACGAGGATGGTTCTTACGAAAAAAATAATAGTGAATCGACTGTTAGGCGGCACAAAGTTCGCTGGGTCAGCTAGTTAATAATAAAATGAAATAGACCCTAAAAGTAGATGTAACTAATGTCGATACAGTGGTAAAGGGTCACGGCTTTTACCACTGTATCTACAGCGCTGGTTTTCAGTTTCAAAGATCCAGAAATCTTTTTCTTCTTCTTCTTTCTGTAAAGTGTAATATCAATTAATGAAAACAACAAGCACGCGATTTTTTTGGTAACCATTTTATTAACATAAAAAATAATTTACATAGTTGTTCCAACAAACTTTTTGTCAACCCATTTGTTCTTATCAATTATCTTACTGTTAATTATTTTACGTGACTCCACTTGGTGTAAACGCAGCCGTCGCCAATCAATCCGCCAAATTAATCCAGCCAATCAGGAGTGTCTAATCTCGACCAGCCGAGTAATCAAGTCAAAAAGGCTAAAAGGACAGAGGTCTAGGTATCTGTCACAATCGCCCTTTTGGCCTAGGGCCTCGGCCTCATAGTAGGCGTCGTCGAGGCCTTCTTCCCTTGACGATGAAGGCCTGGAAAGTGATTCATTGAGGGCATTAGTGGGTTAATTGAAATCGGAGGGAATATAATGTCGAGGTGCCGTAATAGGGTTCGGCTTATGATTGAGGCGAGATGGCTCGACAGAATGAGGGAGTAATGGGTTTCAGGGATCGCGGAGTGTTACATTTTTGTGCTTTGACACCTGTGTATTTGAAATAGAAAATGATGGTTGGAAAATTTCAATCCGATGAAATGTCGCGGAAGTTTTATTTTATTTAAGTTTGTACTGAAACTATTGATTATTTAAACAAAACATTAACCCTGTAAGTTTGCATCTTTAGTTACACCTTTGAAAATATAATGAACAAAACAGTAATGAAATTTTATAATCACTCTGTTTTTAATTAAGACATTAGACACCATACATACTAGGTGACAAGTACTGCGGCTGCCAATGGGAATCGAAACCACCACCTCTGTTTTGGTAGTCAAGCATGTCAACCGTTAGACCGAGGAGACAATTAAATGTGTGAAACATCAAAAGCAGTGGTTCTTAACCTTTTGTCGAGCTAGGACCACTTTGAATGTTTTATCGTTAGCAAGGACCACGAAGTGTGAGGTTTGGCACACATACGAGTGCAAACTAGTTTTATGAAAATTATTTTAATTTATTATAATTATGAGAGTCATTGGCATAAATAGGTTGAGCCAATCTTGTATAATGCATATAGATTTCAGGACGTCAAATTTGATAGCAACCCTTATATGTCCCCACTGCTGGGTATCTTCCTGTTTCGCAAGAAGGTTGTTGGTCAAATTATTATTACTTCAAATTATTGGAAGTGTAGAATTTGCGTTACAAAACCCTCCTGCGGCGCACTCCTAAGACCCTCAAGGAGCACCACTGGTCCGCGAATCACAGGTTGGGAACTGATGATGGTGATGACTCACGTGAAGATGATGTGCATCAAGTGTCCAAGCAGGCCGTTGTGGTGAAGAGGCGTCTCTGCCGCCTCGCAGATGTTCCTCAGTAGACATTCGCGGCCGTTCATGCCGTTCCTGAAACCAACCACAATGGTAAGTGAACACCGACCAAGTGCAAGTCGGACTCGTGCACTGAGGGTTCCGTGTTAGTATTATAATTATTTTTTATTCCACTATTTTTTTATATAGCCCATCACGTCCCACTGAATGGCGCAAACCTTTTCTAAGAGAGGGTATTAGCTTAATTGACACGCGTGCCCACTGTAAATTAGTTATTTCAAAATGAAATAAAGGTGAATTGAATGTTACAACAAAATTAACTTCCAATAACAATGTCATATTTAGCAAACACGTCCTGACATACTTCGACCAAATAGGAGATGTACTCGTATCAGCAAAGGGTAAGGCAGAAAGTACCCGAAACTGCATGGACCGACTAATGAATGTTGATCAAAGAAATCTATCAAGAACGTGGCAAGTAACAGACCCTGATCTCTGCCTAACCCAAAGGATACAGGCAATATATAATTATTTTTTTTACAAAATATGTACAATTATTATAATATTTTAAAAACCTATTTAGAGGCTAAAAATTTCACCCATGCCGGGATTCGAACCCGCAACCTCTGGCTATCCGTACCAGCGCTCTACCAATTGAGCCAATGGGCGACTCACGGCATCAGTGAAATTTCGAACCTCTTTACAATATTCTCTGTATTACGAACAGGCAGCGACATCTGACTTAAGCAAATTGCATTACTTACAGCCCCGACTACCTACTTTGCAGTTAGGTTTAACATCGGAACGATATCACTGTACCCACATGATTACACTATTTTTATTTTTAAAAAATTTTTAGCCTCTAAATAGGTTTTTAAATTTGTTCCTTAGCACGGGTTAGTGCATTAAAAATAAAAATTGTGTAATTATTATAATCTTGCTGTGTAATTGTTAAATTTAAATTTGACTTGTAATTATTATAACTACATATTAAATCTTCTTTGTCTTGAAGACCGACCGACACATGTACAGATAGACAAACAGGGATCGAGGATATATGTCTCCAAACTACATATTAATTGTAGCCCAATTGCACCTTACGCTTACGGAACTCTGAAAAAGGAATCTGACTTACTCCTTGAATCGTGTTTCAAGAACCGTGTACGCCAATTCCCTCGTGATGCTGCGACTGTGCCTGGAGCTAATGAGCTGAAATAAAAAGAGGTTTTATACTGTTGTTGACTCGAAATTAGATTTAGGCGAAATTGTATTTATACTACATACTATTAAAGTTCACAATGGAATCAGGCGTTAATTTGCGGAAATCTATAATAGCATTAAAAAGTGAAAATTACTTTGCTAAATTCCGCCAATTTGCACTTGTGAGCCTGAAGAGGATGCCTCGTGTTAGAGGCGAAACGCGTCGCTTGTTTTCTCACACAAGTATTGGTCCCGGTGGTGGTGTGTTAGTGTCTTGCTGCTGCTTGAAAAAGTGGGAGGGAGGGTGGTACATTAACTAATCGCATGGTGCTTGTGGGATTTTTGGCGGAAGTTAGCAAAGTAATTTTCACTTTTTAAAGCTATAATTTTGGCAATTTTAATCGCTGTGTGACACGTCAGACACTCGGGTTTTCTCTCGATGTGATCCTTCATTGTTAGCAAGAGGTATTGTTAATAAAACTTCATAAATGTACGTAAATTGTAGAGGCACCTTTTCTTCATGAAACCTTTTATCTTTTATCATGATAATAATATAGGTACAAAATTTCATATGATCATATGATCTAGATGTAAATGACTAACGAGTAAATTTAATATTGTAAATTGCACTACCTGCTAATCTTGTCTCCAAAAGTTAAGTTAGCTGGTAGATATAGAATTTTCGTAATAATAATGATCTTTGGAATGGGAGCAAAATTTATTCTGTGTCAACTAGCGTATTACCTATGGCCTCACCTAACGCCGGGAAGACCGGCCAAATTGCTAAACTTCGCCGGGTATTCGGTCCAAACGTGACTTGCTTGTCATTGTTATTCAGTTGGGAAGGTGCAAAGTTGTTGGTGGGAAGCAAGAGTACTTATATGAGTGGAAAGAGAGAATAATTATGCGCAATAAATTCTATTGGAATCCTGACGTTTGCGATAGCAATAGGCATCGTGCTAGGCAAAGATTGGAATCGTACAGGACGTGGAACACGTGGTAAATCGCCAATTTAAGACTTAACATGTTGAGCTAATGTTAAATTGTGGGTGCGAGATTTTGTCTCTTTTTAATTATTTTGCCACTTTTTTTATCTCGATAGTTTTTAATTATTGAATGAAGTAGCCTATACTGTTGGTCCGGCGCATTGCCTCCGTGGTGGAGTATGGCCTAACCTTCCTGCGATGCAGGAAGAGACCCGTGTCCCAGCAGTGAGGACATTCAATCGGTTGATACGAATACTGTCGATAAAATGAGTAGCCTACGGGCTCGATGCATAATTATATTACGGAATTTGCAAACTGATCTTTGTTTTCGTGATATTTTAGTAAAAAAAATTGTTTCCAAAATTATTACTTTTGGAATAAATTTTCTTAAATAGAAACTAAGTGGATGAGGAAAATATGTCTTCAAAGTCTACTCTGTCTATTTTGTTTCAATCACTAAAAGTGTTAAATTGTGTGTGCGAGACAGAATGCTCGACGTAAGAATAGCATTAAGACCATTAGTACCAGGTAGTCTGGTCGAATAGTTACAATGCGAATCGCCAAATGATTCATAGATTTAAGTAATTTCTCGGTTCAATTTAACAAAGTTTTCAGAATTACTTGTAAAAGGAATAACGAGAAAAAATCTACTTTAGAACGATAGAAAGAAAAAATAAATTTTTATTATAACTTAAACTTTTCGCTTGTGTTTGAGCATAGAGGTTCTAACTAGAGCCTGGCTGCTAGCCGTCTTCTTTGTTAGCTATTGCTTTTTTTTGCTTTGATAGAGGTTTAACGACTATGAACCTTATTACGGCGTATTTTTAAGGTTATTCAGAACAACCTAAAGTTAGAAAAAAACGAAAAAAAGTAGGGCCTTACTGGCCAGGTTTTTCTAGCCAGCCAGCTACTTTCTATAATATACACAGTGAAGCACAGATGTTTAAACCTCCTTGCGTTTGATTGCCAAAATCTGGTTTTCCGATTTTACTGACTTGAGGATTATAACCCTTATTACCGGTAAGTTAGGGAACAGCACTTCGTCAATCTGGGAGATGTTGTTCAGCGTACTGTAGTTAGACTCGAAGTTGTACGAGACGAACACGTTCTTGTCCGGAATGTCTATGGGGACCGCTATGGCGAGGAACGTCTGGAAATTAGAAGATATCACGTTTTAATTAGTGCTTCGATAAATGTTTATTGTGGGTGTTGCACAAAAGCCCGATTCTTCTTTTTCTTCTTCAGGCTATATTATGTAGTCCACTGCTCGACATAGCCCTCCCCTAATGAGCGCCATAGCGCCCTGTCTTATACCATCAAAAGTCCGATTAGTCGTTAAGTTATTCTACTCATCAATAAAAATAAATTCTACTATGTGAAACACTCCGAATATTAAAACATTTTGTATATAATATTTATTTTAGAGACGAAACGGTAAGGATAAGACGGTAAGGACCTCAAAAATTCGCCTTAAATATAAATATATATATTATCTTATAAAAATATTTTATACTTATAATGTCTAAGTTTTTGAAATTTTAATTATTTTTGATTTTTATTTTGTAATGTTTATTAATTTTATTTTATCACCTATATAATTTCTTTCTAGAGGAAGATCTTCCTAGACTTGTGATGAATATTGTCAATAAATGGTGTTTATGCCTAAAGGCGTATACGCCTTCGTCATTATAAACAATTTTAAAACTAGCCGCTAAACAACCTGTCTCTCTCAGTATGATTGGAACGAAAAGATACGATGATTCGTGGCTGGTGTCATATCGTTATTTTACTGAACAACTTAGTGTAGTAAGAAAAGTAGGTAAAGGCGGAAAACTTTGGCAACAGCAATCAATTTAACATCAATTTAAATTCTCTTGAACGAGTCAAGCGCCGGAGAAACTTACCGGTAGAACAAGACTACAGTTATCAAAAGAAAAATAACACTCAGGCAGAAAAAGATGAAAAATGAGCCAAGTGGGAGCTGCATTTGCGAACCGCGGGTTTGCTATTTTATTTTATTTTTTATATCTTAGGGGTATCAACAGCGAACATAATCAATGATAATACAAGTAATGAAATACTGTTAACAAGGCCAATAACAGCTACCCACAACTATACAATAAATAAAAGCAGAAAGCCAAACGCAAAAACTCAACTAAAATAATTAGATAAACAAATCACTGGCAACATGCGCCAAAGCTAACACGCAGTAAAACTCACAAAGGCAGATCTGTTGTGTGAGAAGATCTAAAATATTATGCGGTTGTGTATGTGTGTGTGTGTGTGTGTTTGAGTTTTTGATTTGTAGGGGAAGGGGGAAGGGAACTGAGGATTCAATGTAAGATTGAGTTTGAGTCGTTAAGGATCCTTTTTATGTCATTTTTAAAGGATACCTTGGATCCGCAGAATGGATCCGATGAACTAAATTGTTTGTTGAACAAATCTGCCAGGCGTAACAACGTAGAGTTTTGGGCATAGTTAGTGTTACTATGCGCTTGGTAAAACAACCTGCTACTTGTGTGACGTGTTCGGCGACTAGGAACGGAGAATATTAACACACAATACCAAGCCTATGAAACCTAGAAGGACTCCGTCTAAGACTTGATAATTTTTTATTGTTAATTCTCATTATAGATAGATAAGAAATTTGTCTGCCCTTTTAAACACACACACACATAAAGCATAATAGATTGATCATAATAATTAATAAAAATTAAATTCTCGGATTACACAAATTACATTCAATTAAATCATACAAATAAATAAAAATAATTCTCAAATGTCATTCAATTTCTGTTGCACTAAATGGCCACATGTGCATATAAAAGATTATACTATAATGTTTGACCTCTAAAGTTACAATAAAGAACGATACTTACCCCGTAAAGACTGGTCGGCGGGAAAACCAGAGTTCTCTTTTCTCTAGAAATTGCCGTTGTTCCCGAGATTGAGATAAGCCTGGAATTATTGAAACAAAATTTGATTAGGCACTCTCAAAACTCTTGCTTGAGCTTTCAACCGTCTGTTACCATTCATGTATTGCTATGAAAATCCGATGTACACTGAGCAGTAGTATTACTTGTTTATCTGTCGGTAAATTCGTACTACCCTGAGATGCAGTCGTTTTATTGATAGCTCAATTGTACATAGAATTGATATATTTATTTATTGAGTACAACTGGTGGCAGTCAGAAAACTGTATAAAATTACAAGTTAGTGGTCCTAAGCTTGGGTGCCTCTTAAAATATACGGACACGTTCGTTTAGGCATAAAAACCAAAATTAAACGTGTAGTGTTTAAGTTTGTTTTTTATGCCTAAACGAATTTCTGTAATGAGAATTAAAATAAAATTAAATAAGAATTACAAAGTCTACAATTAAAATAAACAAAATTTAACACAAACCATTTTATGTAAGTTTTCTTTGTTGTTTTAAAACCTAAAATAACATGTGTGATTTTAGGTGTTAAAATTCTTTAAGTGAATGAAATTAAATTCGTTCCTATAAAAAATAAACTTGAAATACTTGAAAAGGTAAAGTATTATTTAAAAACCTATTTAGAGGCTAAAAATTTCACCCATGCCGATATAACCTCTGGCATGGATAGCCAGAGGTTGCGAGTTCGAATCCCGGCATGGGTGAAAATTTTTAGCCTCTAAATAGGTTTTTAAATTTGTCCTTAGCACGGGTTAGTGCATTAAAAATAAAAATAGTATAAAGTATTATTACTTTTAAAAACCTATTTAGAGGCTAAAAATTTTCACCCATGCCGGGATTCGAACCCGCAACCTCTGGCTATCCATGCCAGAGGTTATATCGGCATGGGTGAAATTTTTAGCCTCTAAATAGGTTTTTAAATAATACTTTACCTTTTCAAGTATTTCAAGTTGCATTCCATTCCATTCCATTCCATTCCATTCCATTCCATTCCATTCCATTCCATTCCATTCCATTCCATTCCATTCCATTCCATTCCATTCCATTCCATTCCATTCCATTCCATTCCATTCCATTCCATTCCATTCCATTCCATTCCATTCCATTCCATTCCATTCCATTCCATTCCATTCCATTCCATTCCATTCCATTCCATTCCATTCCATTCCATTCCATTCCATTCCATTCCATTCCATTCCATTCCATTCCATTCCATTCCATTCCATTCCATTCCATTCCATTCCATTCCATTCCATTCCATTCCATTCCATTCCATTCCATTCCATTCCATTCCATTCCATTCCATTCCATTCCATTCCATTCCATTCCATTCCATTCCATTCCATTCCATTCCATTCCATTCCATTCCATTCCATTCCATTCCATTCCATTCCATTCCATTCCATTCCATTCCATTCCATTCCATTCCATTCCATTCCATTCCATTCCATTCCATTCCATTCCATTCCATTCCATTCCATTCCATTCCATTCCATTCCATTCCATTCCATTCCATTCCATTCCATTCCATTCCATTCCATTCCATTCCATTCCATTCCATTCCATTCCATTCCATTCCATTCCATTCCATTCCATTCCATTCCATTCCATTCCATTCCATTCCATTCCATTCCATTCCATTCCATTCCATTCCATTCCATTCCATTCCATTCCATTCCATTCCATTCCATTCCATTCCATTCCATTCCATTCCATTCCATTCCATTCCATTCCATTCCATTCCATTCCATTCCATTCCATTCCATTCCATTCCATTCCATTCCATTCCATTCCATTCCATTCCATTCCATTCCATTCCATTCCATTCCATTTCATTTCATTTCATTTCGAAATGAAAGAGAGACTTCCATACAATTAACACATTATAAAAAAATCCAACGGCATGGATTCCTACGGTTTTGAATTCGGATTCTCAGTTTTGAGCAAAAGGTCTGAACGATTTAAGACTTTAAATCATTACTATAAATTAGACCGTTAAATCATTAAAAATACCGTTTTAAATAATGAAAAAAAAATTCTCCCAAAATTTGTCAATTGAATTCGAAATCAGCCGCACTTCTGCGGCTGGCCTCTTAAAGAAAAAACTAAACACACAAATAGACGAAAGATCCTACAATTCCCATTCATTAAGGAGCTTGTTTAAAAGCAGTTAAATAAACTTTCGTTAGCCAGAGGCCACACAGAGAAAACGCGGGAGGGGGTGCAGAGTGCGGGGACGCAACGCGCTTTATAAAATTCACGCCCTCGCATTTCATTATCATCATCTACCCATTATATCCCAACCGAGGGTACGGATCGCTTCCCTAGGGAAGGTATATGCCAAACTCCGCCACGGGCGCCGCCGTCCTGATTGGTCGCAGCTTGCAAGACTAGTGGCTGGTCTTACTGTCAGAAGTTTTCAAGCCCTCCTTAGGCCTCTAACCTGGCTTAACAACTGCCATCTATCGGCGGCAGCCGCCACCAACTGCTTAGCGTGCCTTGCGAAGTGCGAAACCGCTTGGGAAAAACGCCAATAGCGGTCACCCTTCCATGCACTGAACGCACCCTATGGTGCTTAAACTTCGTGATCGTTTAAGATTACTCAGGCAGCCGACGCCACGAGCGATTCATTTTCCTCGCATTTGTATTTTTCGCCCTATCATTTTTATTTTTTTATTTGGCCTACTTACGTGCCACTACAGGACATAAGCCTTCTCTCAGAGAGAGTTTGTAAAATTGAGAAGGAACATAAAAAAACTTAATACTTACAGTAACATGAAACCAGCGTACATTCGTCTGTTTCCCATTCTATCCACTGACATACTATTATGAATAAACCACTTCACAAAACCTGAAGTAATTCGTAAACAACGTTTTTCAACAGATCTTTAATTTAACACGGGTCACAAAGTATGTATGTATGTACAGTACCACTAACTTTAAAAAATGACCAGCCAGTCGCCTGTTAACGGTAAACATTTATCTTCCTAAACAGTGGTTAACAAGTTAGCGGGGAGCAGACGTGATAATTGATCGCTAAATTTGAGTGCGTACTTTGTCCCATCTGGATCACAGTAAACAGCTGTGCAAACAAAATGAATAATTTGCAATGTGAAATGTTTATTCATGATAATTTTATTTATGTTAATTTTAAGTTCAGAATTAGTAAATAATGATAAATTGCTTTTCCTCTATGATGATTTTTATTTATTTATCAGGCAAACAAAACAAACACTTTCAAAATATAATTGATTATTATGTAAAATCTAGACTGATTTCCAAAACATTGTTCACATCATGATCATAGATAATTTTATGAAATTTAACTCTACTAGTTACTAAGTTATAGTCTGTTAGCTTTTAGAATATACCTCGGCTACTAATAAAAATATTGGAACTAATATGACACTTAATTTCGAAATCAGAACACGATCATTAGTGCGAAAACCGGCGAAAATTTACGAAAACCGAAGCCTACTCTCTAGAGTAGGCTTCGGTTTTCGTAAATTTTCGCAAATATACCTCGGGCTCTAGCCCGAGATATATTCTTAAAGCTAACAGACTATAGCACCGTGTTATCCATAAAAACACGACTGCCCCGAGCCCTCCGTAAACACAATACAGTCTATGGTAAAGATTACCACGGTTTAATACTGACCCTCAATACCGTGCCCATGGAACGCCCACAAGGAATCCATGTCATATGTATGGTTGGTTGTCATTCAATCACACCAGAGCGGCTGAACGAACTGGGATGGAATTCGACACAGAAATACATTATAGTCTGGATTAACGCATAGACTACTTTTAAATCAGAAATACAGTTTTAAAATAAAAACATTTAAAAAGACAATTTCTTTAAAAACCTATTTAGAGGCTAAAAATTTCACCCATGCCGGGATTCGAACCCGCAACCTCTGGCTATTCGTACCAGGATACGGATAGCCAGAGGTTGCGGGTTCGAATCCCGGCATGAGTGAAATTTTTAGCTTCCAAATAGGTTTTTAAATTTGTTCCTTAGCACGGGTTAGTGCATTAAAAATAAAAAAAAAATAGTGTAGACAATTTCTTTGCGAACGAAATCGTGGGCAGCAGCTAGTACAATCATATTTTTCGACGAGTGCTTATTACGAGTACAGATTATTATCATTCAACTTTTATTTAAATAGTTTTTAAATAAAAGCATTTAGTGAAGCCTATCTAACGACTAGATATAATTAACGAGTAGAATTATGAAGATTTCACAAACATTTATTATTCATTCTCTCGGAAACGCTCAGCAATGCGTCGAACGAACTATACAAATCAGTCACCGTTATGTGACAATAGTAGAAACTCGCAAAGCCACAAACTGGACTAGTTCGATGAGGTGGTAATTGCTACTGAAATTGGGCTTCTTAGAACCTTACAGAAATTTCGTTTGAACGGGACCACTCTGTCGAAAGGGTATATGTAATTGATACATTTACAGCGTTACTGATGAAATCTAAATTCTTAAAGCACTCCAAAAGTGCTTACTAAAGTAGTGTGTGATGGAGATTTTATATGGAAAAAACCTAAAACGCCTTTCGGAGTGTTTTGAAATACTACTTAGTTTTAAGCCTGCTAACTGTGTAATCTTTATTGGGACAATAAATAATTAAATAATAATAACTGTCTTGTCTTGAAGCACCTAAAGGCGGATGCATGGTATGCCGAGACCCGGCTGGGACACGGTCAAACATCTATGGCACACTTTTTGTATGAAGTGAGCGTATGCTTGACACGGCAGGGAACAGGGCCCGGCCACTCCAGCATCAATCACTTCATAATTGTTTTGTTTTTACCCTATAAAGGGCACCTTCCGGAGGACAAGGGGGAGGGAGGTGGTGAATGCTCATGCATAACAGCACGGACGCGGCCGTGCTGCCAATATGGGACTCACAATAAGTGCGCCTACCCACTAAGCACTAACTTGGGGCTGGTTTTCTCGATGTGGGTTTAGGGGTCCTAAACTAAACCCACATCGGGAGCGACCCCCCTCGAGGCCGAGGAGGGCGCACAGCGGAGCTCCTTAGAGGAGCGTTCGCTTAGGATAGTTGGTTACAAACTGGAGAGAGCAGTGTCCCCACTAGCCAGGACACTGGCGGGGGCCACTTCATATAAAGGATACTATGGATAACGTAGAGAATCTGCCTTGACGCCGAGTTTTCACAATGAGCCGTTTCAGCACAAATTCACAAAACACTTCATAGATGGCGCTTATAGGCGTGCACATACAAGAACGTGGACACGTCTCTCAAATTTTGCTCAGCGCAGATCAATTTTGACAGCCGTATTCCGGTTCTTCTATGGCCACGCCTGTAAGTCCATCTATGAACTGCTTTGAGAATTTGTGCTGAAAATGGCTCATCATAGTACACTCGGACCTAATGCTTCGTAAGGCACCTTAATAATATATATAATAATACTGCTGACCCATCGAACTTCGTACCGCCTAACAGTCGATTCTTAATTTTTTTTTATTTTTCTCTCCGTAAGAACCATCCTCATACTTCAAGGAATATTCTTAAAAAAGAATTAGCGAAATCGGTTCAGCTGCTCTCGAGATTTGCGCTTACCAACACATTCAGCGATTCATTTTTATATTATAGATAGAACAATGTTTTTTTTTTTATTTCAGAATACAAAGTTCCAGGTACAATATAAATAACAATATGTACCACACAGAAATAAGATAAAAAAATATGTACATAATCTTCAGTCATTTTTGGTTACTGTCGCGCTGAACGGAATGCCAATGTTGGTTTGGTACAATTAAGCCGTTGGTGCCGTCTGTCATGTGGCAATGTCAATGGCGGACGTTAAGCCATATCAGAAGCCTTACTGGTGGCTTGATAACTTCCTACAGGAAAGGCCGCCACTCTCATACAATCCAGGAGTAGGAGCCTAAAGGGACAAACCCCGTGGTGGAGTTTGGCATAACCTTCATGCTATGCGGGAAGAGACCCCTGCCCCAGCAGTGGGGACAAAGGGTTGAAATCATACACAAACACCTTCCGTTTTTAAAAACCTATTTAGAGGCTAAAAATTTCACCCATGCCGGGATTCGAACCCGCAACCTCTGGCTATCCGTACCAGCGCTCTACCAATTGAGCCAATGGGCGACTCACGGCATCAGTGAAATTTCGAACCTCTTTACAATATTCTTTGTATTACGTACAGGCAGCGACCTTCCGTTTTCTTTGCGTCTTGGTTGCTAAGGGCAGCATATTTTCTATTTTTTTTCATAGTAAACTACGACTTTGTCAGTTAGTGAAAACAACGAGTATTTAAGTACCTGTTTCATTCTGTATGCATTTTACGTATTCTATTGTATATAAATATTACTCTATATTAGGTACATATAAGTATTCTATTCAGTATGGTATTTCCCATGCTTGCACCACACCGCAGTCTGTAACGCTCGCGGGGCACCTGACACTGACTGAAAATCAGCGCTGAATACCCATCAGCATATGATGAGTCAGTTGCCGTTTATAGTGTTCTTTTCATTTTTTTTTATGTAAGTTAGTAATGTGATTTAAGTTGGTTCTTCTATTGTAGCCTCAATTGTGTGCTCTGCAACCCGACAAAAAGGCCGTGAGGTCCACCCGCCGTCTTCGCTTGGGTCGGCCATGTTTGTTGGAAAAGCGATTGTTTTGTGTAATGTTTCATGTGTTGCAATGTTTTTCTTTCCTTCATTCGCTGGCATACCGAATCGTTTTTTCGCCTTTGTTTTTTCCTTGACTTCCGCCTGTACCGTCGCACTTCAACTTGTACATCCTTGACCTCTACTCAGTTACGAAACGGCCTACATTGCAACTAAACTGTAAATGGTTGACGTAGACTGTATGCATAATTTTAGCTTATCGATGAAAATTCAACGTACAGTGCGTTCGTTAAATCGTAAGAAGGCGCCTACCCAGTTTCATATTTCATTCCGCAAACAGAATGTAAATTCTTAATTTTGAAATAAAGGAATTGATTGAAGGGGCCAGTCCAGCAGTGGACTAGTATAGCCTGATGACGATTAAAAGTTTTGAAAGTAAAAAAAAAATACTGCGTTTATTTATCTTTTAACATGGCCTCTCCTGTTATTTCAAAACATTCACCTACTGGACTGGTCTCGCTTTGATCCGCAGAGCCTAATCATGGAAAGTGGAGATGGAGCCCGCGTCAGACTTACGTAACTTTATTTAACTGTTAAACCAGTTAGTTAACGAATGGGGATCGTAGGATCGTCCGCTTGTTCGTGTTTGCAGTTTTTTTCCTTTGCACTTGTGGCCTTGTCGAACCAAGTGATTGGAATCAATCACTTGGGTTAAGCAACAACAGACGCGGTCAGGTGCTGGATGGGTTACCATCCGGGGACTACCGCTAGTGGCATTTTTTCCAAGCGCTTCCGTGTTTCCGTGCTTCGCATGGCACGTTAAGCCGTTGGTGCCGACTGTCATGTAATGGCAGTCGTTAAGCCATGTCAGTGGGCTTATGGGCGGTCTGATAACTTTTGACCGTAAGGCCCGCCCATCGTCACCCATCCATGCACTGAACGCGCCCTATGCTGTTTAACCTTCGTGATCGTTTAAGATCACTCAGGCAGCCGGGGCTACGAGCGATCAGGTTCTTCTTCTTCTTCAGGCTATATTATGTAGTTTGTAGTCCACTGCTGGACATAACCCTCCCCTAATGAGCGCCATAGCGCCCTGTCTTCAGCTTGCAGCATCCAGCATCTGCCTGCAGTTTTTCGCAAATCGTCATCCTACCTGGCGGTGGGCGTCCTACGCTACGTTTTCCGCCAATTGTAACTTATCTCCTGTATCTGTATCAATTTTCGGTGCCTATACAATAAAGAATATTCTTATCTTATCTTATTGTACAATGGTTTCCACTGTCATCGGGTCGAGTTGTAAGAGAGATAAAAAGCAGCGAAAAAAAATTCTGTTCTTTTCTCAAATCGTCTTAACTATAGGTACAAAACAAACAGGCCAAGTGTTAGTCGGGCGAGTCCGACGTTCGGTTCCGTGGAAATTTGTAGGTAAATAATTACATATTAAGCATTTTTTTCCCAAATTCCCAGATTTTTATATTTTGTCTTATTATAAAGTATAATCTATAACATAAGCATAAGCTTATACTGACCAAGTATCAATCAATCAATTGATAGACATCACAGATTGGCATTCTTATGATATTGACATGTAAACCTTTTTTGTTCTTTTTGACATTTGTAAATTTGATTATTTCTAAATGTCATTGTTATTACGACATTTAACCTTGACCTGGAATAAATATTACCAATAAATGACGCCTATGTCTATGTCTGATAAATATAAAATAATTCTTTAAGTTAATTTGCTCTTTTGCTTGTTAATAAAATGCCTGAAAATTTCCGCTGTAGTTTCGTCAAATGTTCACAACAGTTGCGAAAGTAAACAGACAAATAAAATACAAACGTAGCTCAGTTGAGGTTGATCAGCGCTGGCTTTGGGGTTCTGGCCTCGCTGCTGTATATTTACAATATTTTCTGCTGCATTGCCTTTAAGTAGGGGCCAAAATCAAAACTTGTTGTGCAAGAAGTTCCTGAAAGAAGCTCTAGGGCTATAAGTAAGTTCTAAGCTCTAGGACTTTGCATTAACATAACATTTACATAATTACTGGCTCATACATTGCTTCTGGCCCCACACTAGGATATCCTGTGTCGTGGGAACCAGAAACAACGACATCACAAAGATGTAAACATCCAAGACCTGGGCTTTTTTTTTGTCCCCAGCCGGGATTCGAACCCGGGACCTCTTGCATGGTAGGCAGACGCGGTACCGCTACGCCACAGAGGTCATCGTTGTATTGTATTTAGGTTTTTTAACGCCCGGCAGATAACCTAAATAAACAGTCGAGATGAGTTTATGATGCACGCGTATTTTAAATTATGACACAATTTTTTTTTAATAAACTTATGCAAAATTAAAGTAATTACAATAAAGGTCACGTTATTTGTTGAGAGTTATAAAAATCCGCGATAAAAATAATTTACTAAGTTTACTGAAAAGTGAGGCAGTTAGTGGTGCATATATGAATATTGATATACATACTGATACTTAATGATCACTATGTTTGTTACCACAAAGGGGTTTTTGCCATAATCATCGCGCTTGGCGAGTTGAGTTGTGGATTGTCACTAAAACGCTGCTGCCTATCTCCTGGTGATTTACAATACACACTAATCATATAAACTTACATAAACTTACTTAACTTTTACATATTATAAACATACATTAAATTGCATTGGTTACAAAAGGATAAATTATAAAATAAATAAATTAAATTAAAATTAAATAAATTGCTTTGCCACAAAACTTTTTCCAGAGAGCAAAAATGTCATCTACCCGGTTCTACCGCCGGGCACACCGCTTAGCTCGGCTGATGATGTAAGCAATTTTGTGTTCGGCAAATATTTCCTCGGCCCACCGCGTCAGCGCCCGGTATGATGGCCGTGTGTACCCGACAGCTGGTCAATCTCTACATTCTGGACTTCGTACCGCTTTTTCAATGGCTTTACGGTGGTTTTAGTCGTGTTTTTACGATCTTAGGCTCGGAAATAGTGTCTTATTTAGTGACTAAGAACCATAGGCTACTAAGATAGTGGCAAACACATATCTTAGTGAGTGAATTTATATTTTTGTTTCAGTTTAAAGGCGTTCTGTTTAATGCAGTGCCGGTGGTGTAATTTTACGGCTCCACTTGCCAAAAATTAATAAAAATGTACTGCTGTGATAAATAAAAGCGGAATGAAATATATTTAAAGTTAAACTTCGACAATATAAGTATAAAAAGAAAAGAGAAAGAGTATTGTGGTCACGGCAATCGAAACTATACATTTCACAACACATCCCCAGGTTAATAAAACTCCACAAATATCAATATTTCATTTATAGGCGCCATTTTGTTTTTGTGATTTCTTCTTAGTAGCTAAGAGCGTGGTCCGAATGAAAAAAACATGGCCGCCATCATCAGAACTTAGATTATAAAAGCATCAAAAGCATCAGAGTGACTTTTTTATTAAGATACCCGATAAGAGTAGCAATTGTAGCTAAAATAAGTCACTCGGTCTGAGTGTACTGACAATTGGAAATAGACTTATGAAAAAGTAATTATAGCCTTGAGAATAGTTTCTATGACAAGTTTATGACAGTTTAATTTCATTCTCAGCTGGGCCTTGCGTTGATGCCGGCTGTCATGTAATGGCAGTCGTTAAGCCATGTCAGAGGCTTTATGGGCGGCTTTATAACTTCTGACTGTAAGGCCCGCCACTGTCTTACAAATCCTTCACCAACCCGGATTTGATCCCCGTTGTAGAGTATGGCCTAACCTTCCTGCGATGCTGGAAGAGGCACGTGCTCCAGCATTAAGCACATACAAAAAGGTGATATTATCATCATCATTCGCAGTTGTAAACACGAATAAACCTCGTTTTGTATTTTCTAAGCACATTGACGAAGTTTCATTGCTATACGACGTTTGTGAATTAAAACCAAACTAAGTTTGTATGGGAATCGCTTCTTAAGGGACCGCTCTAAGCTGATTACGACTTTAGTTTTGAAAATGTAAATAAGTACGTACTCGAACCTCTTATCCGAATTGATTGATCGTACGGCGCGCAGTCCTATCACGATGATTGAATTCGATTCAGTGTCACTACTATTTCCATCGACAGTTTTAAAATGAAACGGCCCATTATGAAATACAACCTTTTATTCGAATAATGATTTCACTTCATTCAGTTATTTTAAATCACTTCATTGGTTATTCAGCTCTATTTTGTTCAAGCAATTCGTCATAATGGACTGATATAAGCTCGATAGGGTTTAATGTACATGTTTCCGTGTATATTCTGCAGTCGTGTTCTACTTCGCCCAAGTACTCCGCCTCGTAGAAACAGTCTTCTAATTCTTCTTCAACTGTAGAAGAAGATGGCCTGGAATAAAAATTAGACGCCTCAGTTTATGACCAACACGGGGCCGTGGGGTTTGATTCCTAGGGTGGGCTGCCGTACTTTGATTTGTACAAGAGTCGTGATACCACTCGCTAAGTGTGTAAGGTATCGCAAGGAAACCGGAGTGTCTGAGGTGCTGAGTGCCTTAGCGTTTGAAATTGTAATGTGCATGATGCGCATGGCGAAGCGCTCGTGGCCTAGGCGAACCGAGTGATTAGAATTAATCATTTGAGTTAAGCAACAACGAGCGCGGTCAGGTGCAGGATGGGTGACCGTCCCGTGACTACCGCTAGTGACTTTTCCGAGCGCTTCCGTGCTCTGCAAGGCACGTTAAGCCGTTGGTGCCGACTGTCACTACATAATGGAATTCGTTAAGCCATGTCAGAGTGCTTAGTGCGAGTTTGACAGATCCAATCGAATAACTTTACTACCGAGTTAATCGAGCATTGAGTAGTGAGTATGAATAGGTTAACCGTTTGAACTGGCAAAACGCTGTCACAGTACAACTCGCACTCGCGTTTATTCGTGTTTTGGCTGGTAAACGTGTTCACTTCTCAACGTAAACCATTACAACTCTCATCAGCAATTTTAATTTCCATACTTTTCGCTAGGTGGCACTTTCTCGATGCCATAGAAATATGAGCTTACGTTAACGCGACCGAGTAGCTCAAAAACTCGCACTAAGCACTCCGAGGCCTTATGGGCGGCTTCTAACAGTGAGGCCTGGAACTGTCACAATCCTCCACCAACCCGGACTAGGGCCCCATGGTGGAGTATGGCCTAACCTTCCTGCGATGCAGGGAGAGACCCGTGCCCCAGCAGTGAGGATAAACAAGGGTTGATAACATGGTGATTAAGCGCATAATCTTTCTCTATGAAAAAACCTGTGCAGTGGGACGTATACAGGTTGTTTATGCTAGCTCTTAAGTCTTTACTAAGTGTACTACTGTAACAGGTTCTTGAGAGATTTCATTTCCATGTAATTTCGTTTCATTTCATCTCGTCTTGTCTTGTCTCGTCATTTCATGTTGTTTAGCAGCCGTGTGAAGCAGCCAATACTCACGTTAGAGCAAGATGCAGTAGATCGCCAATAAGGCCGTTATGTCTGATGTAATGAGTGCTGATGTTCTCGCACACCGCCCTAAGGAGGCAGGGCTGACCCGGAAAACCGTGTCTGGAAGAGATTTGTAGCATTTCATCATCAATCCATTATGTCCCCACAGGGGTAGGGGTTACTTCCCCGAGGAAGGTAGCTTTGTTGTTGTTATCAACCCTTGTATGTCCCCACTGCTGGGGCACGGGTCTCTTCCTGCATCGCATTCATTCATTCGTTCGTTCGTTTGTTCGTTCGTTTGTTCGTTCGTTTGTTCGTTCGTTCGTTCGTTCGTTCGTTTGTTCGTTCGTTCGTTCGTTCGTTCGTTCGTTCGTTCGTTCGTTCGTTCGTTCGTTCGTTCGTTCGTTCGTTCTTTCGTTCGTTCGTTCGTTCGTTCGTTCGTTCGTTCGTTCGTTCGTTCGTTCGTTCGTTCGTTCGTTCGTTCGTTCGTTCGTTCGTTCGTTCGTTCGTTCGTTCGTTCGTTCGTTCGTTCGTTCGTTCGTTCGTTCGTTCGTTCGTTCGTTCGTTCGTTCGTTCGTACGTTCGTTCGTTCGTTCGTTCGTTCGTTCGTTCGTTCGTTCGTTCGTTCGTTCGTTCGTTCGTTCGTTCGTTCGTTCGTACGTTCGTTCGTTCGTTCGTTCGTTCGTTCGTTCGTACGTTCGTTCTTTCGTTTGATCGTTGGTTCATTCGTTTATCCATTCATTCGTTCATTCGTTCGTTCTTTCTTTAAATCGTTTGTTTGTTTTGACCACCTCTGTGGCGCAGCGGTAGTGCGCCTGCCGGCTATGCGGCTGGGGGCAAAAAAAACCCCAGGTCTTGGATGTTTACAGTTTGTGATGTCGCTATTTCTGGCTCCCACGACACAGGGCACCTTTGTAAATGTTATGCTAAATACTATGTTATGTTTTTTCGTACATTTTCTAGTATACTTTTTTAATATAATAATAACTTCAAAAACCTTTTAATCTATGACAAATACACAGAAGTAATACTACAGTCTGTTAGCTTTTAGAATATACTTCGGTTACTATCGGATAGAATCGGATATATTTGTGTAATAAAATATCGGAACTAATATGACACTTAATTAAATAAACTTAATAAGAAAAGTTGTAAAAACCTATTTAGAGGCTAAAAAATCCACCCATGCAGTGATACGAACCCGCGACCTCTGGTTATCCGTGCCAGCGCTCTTTCCAACTGAGCTAATGGGCGACTCACCGGCACCAGTGAAATTTCGAACCTCTTTACAATATTGTCTGTATTACGGCATGGGTGGAATTTTTTGCCTCTAAATAGGTTTTTAAAAATTGTCCTTAGCACGGGTTAGTGCATTAAAAATAATATAATAATAATAACTTCCACACATCATAATCACGTGTCCCTGTCCTAAATAGGGATACCCTGTGGTCACCAGGCAAGGACGTCACAAACGTGGAAATACAGACTGAGGCCATTCGTATAAATGTACGGCAGTTCCTAGTAGGAACCGAACCCAGGACCTCCGGCATGGTAAGTCATGATACCCCTAGGCCAATTAGGCAGCCGTGTCGTACGGTATCCTATCTTAGCAGCCAGAGCATGTTTATCTTACTTTAAATGCAAACAAATGGATTTCATTTGATTTTAGTTCTAATGAGGTGTTCGGGGAACGAACAATTTTAGAAAGTTACCTGATTTTTTTCTTAATAAAAACAGATCTTTCATAATTATATGGAATTTTCGTATCAATTTAAGAACATCATGTTGATAGGTACACCTGGAAAAAACAAACAATAAAATGTTTATGAAAGAGTACGCTTGGCGGTCTTATTGCTTACAGCAATTTCTCCTAGACAAACGACGATGGGGAGTCACTGAAGAAAAAGTGAGACTATGAATTGTATGGAATCAGGCGTTACTTTGCTCTGGAAATGCATGATAGCATTCGTTATCAACCCTTGTAATGTCCCCACTGCTAGGGCACGGGTCTCTTCCTGCATCGTAGGAAGGTTAGGCCATACTCCACCACGGGGGTCAAGTCTGGGTTGGTGGAGATGTGCCTAGGGTCAAAAACGGAGATAATAGCATTAAAAAGTGAAAACTGCTTTGCTAAATTTCGCCAAAAAATCCTTTTTTGGCGAAATTTCGCAAAGTCATTTTCACTTTTTAATGCTGAGACTATGAAGACTGTTAGTGCTCAATTATGCTGACGTTCCCAATTCTAAATTATCGTTATGCAAGAATATTTTTCCTCGCCCGTCAATACTTAAACCAAGGATATAATCGCAACAAAAAGTAACAGGTTGATCAACTCTCGACTATAAAATGATCCTTAACTAAACGCGCGTGAAAGGTATAAGCTTACTTCCAATTATAATCGCGGTTAAACTCATTAGAAATTACAAAGAAAGTCAAGCCGAACGAATTCTTTGTTCTTTTGAAAATAAGGTCCTTGTTCTGGTCGAAAACTGGCCATGTCAGTAGGACACCGCCCTCAGGTTCCTAATAAACGACCTGGTCAAAAAACCTAGTACTTTGAACCTTTTCAACCTAAAACCTTTTCATTTCATTTAATTTCGTTTCATTTCATTTCACGACTAGGTTCTGTCGACAAATAACAGCTTTAACTTTTACTTTAACTTGACAAAGTTGGAAACGACATTAAAGGCTAAAAAGTTCTAAAGTGAAAGTGAAATTGTCTTTATTGCTAACAAATATTAAATAAAGTACAATAACTGAAATAAATATTAAAAACAGAATTTGACAAAAGGCCTTGTGCTCAGCATAAAACCGTCAGGGAACTTGTTCCACTGGCGATGCGGATTTTCAGGAAAAGCCTTAGATGTTAAGTTGGAGATACAAAATTACAGAGTCGCTGAGCGCAGAAAAGATTTCAAATTTGTTGAATAAATTTTTAGTTTCCTAAATTATTGTAATATATAGTTCTAGTGTTCCTTAGAGGTGTTAGGTGTATAGGTGTAAGCACAGAACATAATTTATGTTCTGTGGGTGTAGGTATAGTAACAGAGTCGCTGGCACAAAAAAACGTTGAATACAATTAAAACAAAATACAATAGATTTTTTTATGTAGCGGTGTGCGTTTATATAAGTTCATGTTTGTGACACCAATCATTAAATAGCTCACTGTATAAATACGGCTTAAATTGTGTAGACATGTGATGAAGAAGACAACCATGGAGTCAAACAGGCAATTTCAACAGCTAAAGGTACACGACATCACGATAAAAGTTTTATCCCATCATCAGCTAGTGCCATCTTGCTTTATTTCACCGCGTGAAGCGAGATGCCGCTACCCGTTACGGGGATAATTTTTTTATCTTGACCTTCTGGTCCGCTAGCAGATTTTGCAAATGCATTATCAGTGACAGTGCAGTCGCCAAGCGGGGAGTGTGATTGTTTTAAAAATAACAATCACTTTCTTCATTGATTTGTATTGTATTATATTAACATTGTAAGGCTTTTGCTAAAACAAATATTATAATTTAAAGTGTGAAATGTGAATACCACTAATAAATAAATTAAATTGAATTGTGGTAGAATGACAACAGCATGAGCATGGTGATTTAGTTTCGTTGCTGCTTCAAGTCTACGCGCACACATACATTGAACTTTCTAGGGGTCAATGGTAGGAAAAAACGCCCCACACGAACCGACCATAGCACAGATCAGATAATAGTTACTACGTAACAGATACATCACTCCCATACTAAAGCGAAAATACCTACGCTATAATAGCCTACAAAATTTTAATAATAATAACTACTGTTCACAGCTAGGAGAAATATACCGTAAGTACCCGTTCAAAGAGTCGAGATTGTGTTGCCCACCGTGCGACTCACGTGCAAGCGCGTCGTCGCACGAATGCGCAAGGGTTGTACCTATGATGATTATTACTGTAATAAAACGAATGTTGTGAAATAACCATATTTATTTGTCAAAAATATGTAATATAAAATGACAAGCTGGCTTTGTTTGAGTTGTTATTAGATCAGGCCTCCCTTTTATCTCAAGCCAATTGCGGCATCTGAAAAGCAAACATTAAGGTATCAAACTCCTCGGACGGCCTCGGTGAGCGGTTTGGCACGCTGCTGTAAAACCAAAGGTCTCGGGTTCGATCCCCGGCCGGCTCAAACTAGGAAACGAACTTTTCTAGTTTGTCTCGGGTCTTGGATGATATCTATGTATTTATTGTATTAAATCTATCGTCGAATTAGCACCTATAACACAAGTCATTTAGTTGTACTTAGTATAAGGCTAACGAGATCTGTGTAATATGTCTATAAATATTTATTTATTTATTATTATTATAAACTAAATTTTTCGTCATTGTGGGTGATTTTGACCGACACGTTTAATCCTGAAATTGGAATGGGTTCTATTTGTCCCTCTCTATTCCTAGACAAATATTTAAGAAGAAGGGGAGAGACAGAATTGATTTTAGTTTTTAGATTGGGCGTGGCGGTCAGAATCGACCACATTATATTGGTTTGAATTCGAGAAATACCTAAATATTTGACATCCATGTTTCTAATGTTTACTACGAAACACTAAAAAGCCAATTTAGTTGATCCTAATTTAAATTAACATTAAAAACAAATGCATGCACGACAAAGATGGGTAACTACCATAGATAAAATATTACTAAAGTAGTATTATTTTATCGATGGCAACTACCCATCTTTGTCGTGTGTGTATTTGTTTTTCACAACTCCACGACTTTTAGCAACTGCTAAGTCGTGGAGCGAACTATTATAAAATTGTTATTTTTGTAATTTTCCATCAATTTACGACTATGCATTTTTTTAAATTTTCGGTACCTATAGCGACAGTACAGCCGTGAAAACGTGACAGACAGAGACACTTACGCATAATAATGTTAGAACGGATGTGGTTATTTAGAATCGAAATTAACAAGTCCACGAAAAAAAGCAGTTACCTTTATGTATTTATGTTACTTTTATAGTACCTACCTACCTAAATGTTTAGAGAAATCGACGTTTAATATAATATTTAAAATACTACTTACCTTTCTTCGTCTCTCGGCAGTGAAAAAAATGATAATTCTTCATTTGTTTTTTTACTTTTACACCCATCCACTGCACAAATTTCGTTTCGGCATTTCGAGTAGTAACGCGGTAAACGTGCGGTGCGAGCGCTCAGGCGGGCGTAGCGGCCCTTTGTCGGTTGTATCGTGGACGATACGCCGGGCGGCAGGTATATAACGCGTGACCTTGAGCGAGTGACGGACGCCTGACCATAGTCTATCATAGTACTACACAATCGAGACCCAGGGAGCCAATACTCACTTCATTAGCAAATAATTCGTATACGACTCTAAGGCTTAAGACTTGAATTCTACATACAAAGTCGAACGACAGCCAAATATGATAGTGAATACGAAATTATGACACCTCAAAGCGAGCGAAATTTATTAGCAAATTTGCCCATACAACTTTGTGAGAATCTGATTTTTATGCGACAACATGTCTGATACTTCGAATATTTTGCATCTACGCTTTCAATTCGCATGAGCAAGAATCAGCTCTCAGGTCCCTGACATCAAGAGAGGCAGAGGATATCCACAGTCTACGTAGCAAGGCGTGTATGACGATTCCATTCCTTAGTTTGTATATACGGAACCCTAAATGTGAACAACACATCCAGCCCAACAAACAAATCCCTTCTCCAGCCACAACAACAAAACAAAGAGCGACGGGGAAATAATAATTTTCCAGCGAAAAGAGCAATATATTTTTGTAGGCACGCCCCACCACACGTGCTGCAACTTACTACACGCGAAAACCAACTTAGTGTTACGCTTTTACATGAGCTTTCTTACGCCGAGAGCTGGAGGACCAAAGCTCATTTTGGCCTGGCAAGAAAGGCAAGGGCAAACTTGTGGAAATATCCTCGCACGCTTCTTACTAACACCTTATTTAGATGATTTACTATAGACACAAAAAGTAGCTGGTTACAGAGGCTCTAGAGAGAAGTAGTTAAGTATGTAATAAGCTCAAGCATTAAAAGTATGATGCGTTCGATCAATCACTTGAGTTAAAAAACAACAGGCGCGGTCAGGTGCAGAATGGGTGACCGTCCAATAACTACCGGTAGCATTTTTTCGAGTGCTTTCGTGCTTCGCAAGTCTCGTTGAGCTGTTGGTGCCGGCTGTCATGTAATGGTAGTCGTTAAGAATTGTCAGAGGCCTTATGGGCGGCTTGATAACTTCTGACAGTAAGACCCGCCACTGTCTTACAAGCCTCCACCGACTTGACCCCCGTGAAGGAGTATATGGCCTATCCTTCCTGCGATGCAGGAAGAGACCCGTGGCCCAGCAGTGGGGACATACAAGGGTTGATATCGATTGAAATCGATACGTGTCGGTATAAGCCCAGAACTTTTAAGATATGAAGCTAACGTTAGTTAGTTAAAGATGAAATATTCGCTTTCCGCCTTTTAGCTACTTTTTATCAAACTTTGAGACACATATACACCTTAGACACTACGGATTCTTCACGGTATTTTCATTCACAATAATAATACTTTATCAGCAAGGCCATATCTCGCGAGGAACCGGCAACCGTTGGAGTAAATGTGTCCTTGAGTGGAGACCGCGACTCGGAAAACGTAGTGTAGGACGCCCTCCGACTAGGTGGGAAAACGATCTGTGAAAAACTGCAGGCAGATGCTGGATGCGGCAAGCTAAAGACAGGGCGTTATGGCGCTCATTAGGCGAGGGCTATATCCAGCAGTGGACTAGTATAGCCTGACGACGACGACGATAATAATATTTTATTATAATAATAATATTACGAGCAACCAACGGACGTGACCTCCGTCTCTAGTCACCACGATAAAGCTCTGCAAATCAGAGCGGAACCTGGTCGGACTCTTCCGACAAAAATCTAGTAAGTGAATCCCGAAATAGGTCAAAGAAATAAATTTTTAATGAAATCAGACAAAGTGGTAAATAATCACATTGAATATTCTTATAAAAATGTATACGAACGAATGGAAAAACCTACTTGGTTTGAGATGGTTGTTAAATACATTATATATACTCGTATTATTATACATTTTCCGCTCCTTGTTTACAATGTTCGTATTACCACATCACGAGTTGGCTGGTAGAGATTTTTAATGAAATAATCTCGCCATGGACACTTTTTTTAATTTTTTTTTTAATTTTGTGCTTTCTGTATGATTTTATGTGTGCGATAAAATGTATTATTATATTATCGTGTACTCTAAAAGCCGCAGGTATGGGAATAGAGGTATGAGAGAACGTTAATACCTTTATGAATTCAAAGGGCTTTCTGGCACTTTACAGTTTGCCCTATAGAGATTATTACGTTTATTTCTTCGACGAACGAGTATAAAGTCATTCGGGAAATCATGTCAGCATAGACGGCTGAGCTTAGCTCTAATAGTGGGCTGTTACGTATTTTTATTAAGGGATTAGAGCCTTCGCTGGAAAACGTACTGAAATGGTCCAAGTGGCCCCTGTCAAACGATTTGATGCTCTGTGTCCAGAGGAATAAGATTAAGAGTGTCATGGCGCTCCTGCTTGCTATGAAACTTGAGGTAAGTGACAACTTGATAGAGTTGGGTTTTATTCTTCTGTAGATTCGATAGAAAAGTTTATATGGCCATAGTTTACATAGATCGATCGAGTCTAGAATACTCTCAAATAGCTGTACTGTTGAGTAACAACCTAACAGAACGTTATCATCATTATATTCTTTTTATTGCACTAACCCGTGCTAAGGATACGATTAGCCAGAGGTCGCGGGTTCGAGTCCCAGCACGGGTGGAATTTTTAGCCTCTAAATAGGTTTTTAGACCGTGATCATGCCTTATTTTTATTTGCTCAGTTACGATTTTTTTAAAAACCTATTTAGAGGCTAAAAATTTCACCCATGCCGGGATTCGAACCCGCAACCTCTGGCTATCCGTACCAGCGCTCTACCAATTGAGCCAATGGGCGACTCACGGCATCAGTGAAATTTCGAACCTCTTTACAATATTCTCTGTATTACGTACAGGCAGCGACATCTGACTTAAGCAAATTGCATTACTTACAGCCCCGACTACCTACTTTGCAGTTAGGTTTTAACATCGGAACGATATCACTGTACCCACATGATTACACTATTTTTATTTTTAATGCACTAACCCGTGCTAAGGAACAAATTTAAAAACCTATTTAGAGGCTAAAAATTTCACCCATGCCGGGATTCGAACCCGCAACCTCTGGCTATCCGTACCAGCGCTCTACCAATTGAGCCAATGGGCGACTCACGGCATCAGTGAAATTTCGAACCTCTTTACAATATTCTCTGTATTACGTACAGGCAGCGACATCTGACTTAAGCAAATTGCATTACTTACAGCCCCGACTACCTACTTTGCAGTTAGGTTTTAACATCGGAACGATATCACTGTACCCACATGATTACACTATTTTTATTTTTAATGCACTAACCCGTGCTAAGGAACAAATTTAAAAACCTATTTAGAGGCTAAAAATTTCACCCATGCCGGGATTCGAACCCGCAACCTCTGGCTATCCGTACCAGCGCTCTACCAATTGAGCCAATGGGCGACTCACGGCATCAGTGAAATTTCGAACCTCTTTACAATATTCTCTGTATTACGTACAGGCAGCGACATCTGACTTAAGCAAATTGCATTACTTACAGCCCCGACTTTCACTTTTCCGAGGTTCCGAGGTTCGAAATTTCACTGATGCCGTGAGTCGCCCATTGGCTCAATTGGTAGAGCGCTGGTACGGATAGCCAGAGGTTGCGGGTTCGAATCCCGGCATGGGTGAAATTTTTAGCCTCTAAATAGGTTTTTAAATTTGTTCCTTAGCACGGGTTAGTGCATTAAAAATAAAAATAGTGTAATCATGTGGGTACAGTGATATCGTTCCGATGTTAAAACCTAACTGCAAAGTAGGTAGTCGGGGCTGTAAGTAATGCAATTTGCTTAAGTCAGATGTCGCTGCCTGTACGTAATACAGAGAATATTGTAAAGAGGTTCGAAATTTCACTGATGCCGTGAGTCGCCCATTGGCTCAATTGGTAGAGCGCTGGTACGGATAGCCAGAGGTTGCGGGTTCGAATCCCGGCATGGGTGAAATTTTTAGCCTCTAAATAGGTTTTTAAATTTGTTCCTTAGCACGGGTTAGTGCATTAAAAATAAAAATACGATTTTTTTGTTAGCTAGAATTATTTTTCTTTATTTGTTCTGTGTTCTTGACGGAAATTTTAAAGAATATTGCACTATGTAATTATGTAAATTAGCTGTCCATTTGCTGGTAACCATTATTTTACTCGTATAGTAAAAGACCAGTCATCATAGTTTATACAGCAAACCTTTTTCAGCCCAACCAAAATACACAAAACAACAAAAAAAAAATCGGATCCGTTTCGGAGAAGTTTGATAACATACACCGTGACACGATATTTTTATACCAGTATATTACATTTAGACACGAGCATGTTTGAAATACGCAAATAAAAATTAAGTAAGAGTATACCATATTACCATAATTCTATGTTATATTTAATTATTTAATATGTTGGTGCAACAAGTCAATGGAACATCTGTGCCTCTACATCTATATAAATATGCTGCAGAAAAAAAACATCAGAATGGTATTAAAATATCTATCTGTCACGTAATGGCTGTCGTTAAGCCATGTCAGAAGTCATGGGCGGCTTGATTTCTCCTGAAAGTAAGGCCCACCACTGTCTTACAATCCTCCACCAACCCGGACTTGGTCCTCGAGGTGGAGTGTGGCCTAACCTTCTTACGATGGAGAAAGAGCCCCGTGCCCCAGCAGTGCGGACATACGAAGCTTGATATCGACTTCAATCACTTACTTTTCAAGCATGGTCTCTATGAATTGGTAAAGCAGTTTTCGTGTCAACATTGGGGTGTTCTCTTGCGTACTTCGCTCCTCTCGACTTCTTGACACCTGAAAATACGTTATATTATGTGAACAACACACGCCTATATCCTTGAGGGGTAGGCAGTGACCAGGGTTTGCCACTTGCTATGGTCTTAACAAAACACCACCTGCTGTAAAAACGCATTGCAATGGTGCCCTCAAATTCAAGAGGTCTCAGATTCAGAATCAGATCCAGCCATAAATCAAGGACTTGTCTGTCTTAGTTTCGTTTTTTTAATCATTTTCGCGTATTCGTAGTAGCAATACCTTAAACTATTTGTGACAGAAAACATACAGAGGAAACACAAGTCAATTAGGCGGTCACATAATTTAGGTCTTGAAATCCCAATCCGCGGTGGGACTTATACAGGCTAGAATATTACGAGTATGTGCGTTATCCATAAAATTAGAGCGGTGGTAGCGGAGCGCTTTCTAGCGGCTTCTCAATCGGGAGGTCGTGGGTTCGAACGCCGGCATGTACCCATGACTTTGTTTTCTGAGTTATGTACATTTGTGAAATTATAGTAGCAATACTACTCGCTGACCGTGAAGGAAAACATCGTAAGGAAACCCTAGTGTCTGAGGTGTTAGCGTACCTCAGCGCTTGCTACGTACAATGGCCCAACTATGAGGCTAAGTGCGGAAATCTCGAGTCTAACTAGCTAACTATCCATAACATTTTAAGAAATGTATATAGTAAAAGTGCTTGTGGCCGAGTCGAACTGAGTGATTGGAACTAATCACTTGAGTTAAGCAACAACGGGCGCGGTCAGGTGCTGGATGGGTGACCGTCCGCCGTGACTACCGCCAGTGGCGTTTTTCCGAGCGCATCTGTGCTTCGAAAGGCACGTTAAGTCGTTGGTGCCGGCTGTCATGTAATGACAGTTGTTAAGCCATGTCAGAGGTCTTAAGGGCGGCTTGATAACTTCTGACAGTAAGGCTCGCCACTGTCTCACAATCCTCCACCAACCCGGACTTGGCCCCCGTGGTAGAGTAAGGCCTAACCTTCCTGCTATGCACTAAGAGATCCGTGCTCCAACAGTGGGGACGTATAAGGTTTGATATAACATAACATACAGGCACATACATTGCTTCTGGCCCCACACTAGGATACCCTGTGTCGTGGAAACCATAAACAACGACATTACAAACATGTAAACATCCAAGACCAGGGGTTTTTTTTCCCAGCCGGGGATCGAACCCGGGACCTCTTGCATGGTAGGCAGATGTGCTACCGCTGCGCCACAGAGGCCGTCGATATAGTAGTCGTGTCAAAAACTAACAATTGATTTGCTAATATTACATTATTGAATAAATAATCTTTGCTTAGTAGTCTCTAGGCGCCGATCTCATTTCGAAAACTTTCCCAAGTGACCTAGTGGGAGATAAAAACTTAAGCAACTTACGGAATCGACTTCGAATAAGGGATGCCAGTAACTGGCGTTGGCGACGTTGTAGTAGTTGGCTTCCAGGAACCAGGATACAGCCACGTTTGACGTAGGATGGATCGGAATAGAGACCGCTCCGTAGACCTAAAAATAGATATAGGATAAGATAAGAAGAGAGGAGGTGATATGAGATGAGGTAGATAGATAGGTAGATAAATAACACTTTATTGTACATAAAAATGGAAATTACACAGATATTTCTTAACCTAAGAGTACAGACGGCGGCCTTATCACTAAAAGTGATCCCTTCCAGACAACCTTTTGTATGGACTGGACTAAAATAATTGGTAATCTAAGGTAGTATAGATCTTTATTGTATTATATTTTACAAAATAATTTAAATTCTTCTTTTGTTTTAAATACATATTTTAGTTTAATAATAAATAAATATGTTGCTAAATAAATAAATTAATGCTCACCTGTGTATACATAATGTATAAATAATTGACAATAAGTTATTTTAAGTTAGCAGCGCCCTAGCAGTTCTCTTGTTTGAAACCAAATATTTTAAGTGATATCATGTACCTTCAACAAGAATGCTAATAAACGTCTTATATTATCTTATCTTACAATTTGATACTATATTTGTGCAATAAAATTTGGAATGAAAAAAGTAAATTTTTAAAAACCTATTTAGAGGCTAAAAATTGTCCTTAGCACGGGTTAGTGCATTAAAAAAAGAATGTGAAGTAAATTTTCTCAAACATGCTTAGAAATTTGAGCATTATTTTGAAAACATTCTTCGAGATAAATCAACATTTCAGAACTGCCTTATAAATGTGTAACGGCAAAAGTTGTATGAAAATACAGTCGAGATTTAGAGATAGTAAACTCTTCCTTGTCGTGTAATTTAAAAATGGAACTATCTTTACTCCAAAATCATATTTACTACAAAAATGGAACTATCTTTACTCCATGGCAACCAAGGAGGTCATTTACCTTATAATCCTTATTTCTTAACCTTAAACATTTCAAACTGCCTTGCAAGTAGAAAGCTGTTTTTGAAAAGAAAAAAAGAAATGAACACTTAAAAAAATATTGTTTGTCGTATGTAGTTTGTCATTGATTTTTAAAAATAAGATAAGATTGTGCAATAAGTGTATTTTCAACATTTAAAAAGTTCTGTATATGTGTGTACTACTAAGTGTTAATTTATAAGTACTGTTGGCCACAACTAGGCATTGATGGACTTATGCACGAGTATGTATGCCTCGGCCCATATTTACACGTTCGACCATCGATGCATATTTTGCTGGCCGCTGCAGGAATCTACTATTGCAAACATTATTTAACATTACTAATGTGTAATACTATTATTCAACATTACACAAATTCATGCTTGTAACCCAGAGAGATAGGCAGAGACCAGGGACTGCCACTTGCCACGATCCTGACAGAACATTTTCGCTTCATTAACATTTATGTAGTTTTTGTCTGTTTACTATTTACCAGAGTTTAACAGGTTATACAGAGTTAGTGTTTGTTGTGTTAGTGTGTTGCGTAGGTTCTGTTTTGTGATTTTTTGAGATTGTTATTTAAGATAATCTTAGCCTTAGGTAGGGCTTGAGACTAACGAATTTAGTTGCAATGTAGAAAATTATATGTTTTATGTATTGTTTATAAGCGCTGCCACATAGCAAAGAAACCGTAGTATAATTTTATCCGTTGTAATGTCAAAAATGATGGCACAACCTTGCGCTATGGCGCTCATTATGGGAGGGCTATGTCCAGCAGTGGACTAATATAGCCTGAAGAAGAAGAAGCATGTCAAAATTGTTGTAAATGACATGTTTCGGGAATTCCGCTTTAAGGTGTAATCCTGCATAAATTGCTGCAGGATGGATAGTCGTACAGAAATTCTGCTGAGCTAACATATATCCTTGGTTGCGTGTGTTTATTTTCAAAGAAAGTTAAGAAAAAAATGTGGTGTCTTGATGACACAAATGAAGTGTAGACAAAACAAAACTTACTCCCCACTGCGTGTTTGGTGTAAATAGCAAGTATCGTTTTTGTCTGTGATTCGAGCCAGATCCATCTTTGCCCTGTGACAGCTGCAGCAAACATCTGAAAATTGGTATAAAAGTTTAAAATTGAATATAAAAGTCTATATTTTCGCGGCTTCATAGACAATTGAGTTCTTATTGTGATTAGCCAAAAGTCCTATTCAAAATGGTTTAATTTTTTTCTTACAATAAATTCTGATAGAGATAGTGACTTATCACAGAGACACTAGTTATCTCTTCATAGCAGATTTAATAGGACAACGAGGCAATGACGAGTATTGATTAAAATTGAATAAATTTTGAGGTAGTACATAGTACAGATGAAACAACAAAGTCCCTTTTACCATAAAACTACAAAAATATAATTTAGCAAATAATCCTTTGACAAACTACCTACAGAATGATTAACGCTCTAACAGCCATATTTAACCTTCAATTTACGGCCGAACTTACAACCTACGCTTCATTAACTAGTCTTAAACTACGAAATAGCCAGCGGTGTACCACCAAACGAAAATCGTCACACAGGGTCACACAATGTCCAACGGTATTCCTGTTTATACAAATAATTTGACGGCCAGCCGGCCAAGTTTAAGAGAGCTTTAATTAACGAAATATTTACCATACGCCTCAAACGATTAGGGCTCGGTTTTGCGTGGCAACGGTCCCGGGGGTTAGGACGCCTCGCGTGAAGTTTAAATGTGTTAGTACTTTATTTATTTATTCTGTTACTCTTTGCAATCACGACTGTTTGCTGTCGCCTCCGACGGGATGTGAGTGTTACTTGATTGGATGTCGAGACGACTTCCTAAGATGTTAACGTATTTGTTGGCCGAATTAGGCACTACATACGGAGCATCGAAGGAAATAACGTGACTCGACAATCTTCGGGTACGTCGAAGTTATATAGATTCTCTAACCATCCGCCCAAATTCCGTATTGCTTGTTATCGTTCTTAATATCTTACCGTTTCTTATCTCGTCTGTATTGGCTGCTAATTGTAATATTTTTAAATACGCAATATATATATATATTTACTAACCCATTTACATTGCCATTGCTAGACTAATATTAAGCGTGCCATCGTTGATAAGAATAACAATTTGATTAATCACTTAATAATAATAAAATTTTAAAATGTATTTACAACTTTGTAGTGTTTCCCCGGCGCCTTATCTCTGTTTACTCCGACGAGTAGTCACAAGCAAGGCGCCGGGGTTTACAAGAATAAGATGTCAATAATTTTGAGATTTGTTTCATCTCCACATACTATTAATAATTACAATGCTACTAAAACCAAATCTATTTAAATTAAAATATAATGTCAAGTGGCTGGCAAGGTTAGCCAGAGGTCGCGGCTTCAAGTCCCGGCTGGGTGGAATTTTTAGCCCCAAAATACGTTTTTAAAATTATTCTTAGCACGGGTTAGTGTATAAGAAAGAATAAAGACACAAAGGGTTATTTAAAAGGCACAGATTTCTGTGATTTTCCGTTAGCGGTGGCAGTCCAGTGATAGAACAATGGACTCAGAAGCGAGAGAGCCAGGTTGGAATCCTAGTGTAGGCATGCACCTATGCCTTGGTTTATTTTCAAAGTTACGTACATCTGCGAATCCCTAGAAGCAATACCACGCGCAGACGGTAAAAGAAAAAACATTGTAGTGAAATCCATGGCTTTGTTGGCTGCGTATTGACTGGTCTTTTCTGTGGGCTAGGCCGATTAAGCTTTCAGAAAAGTGTAGATGCTGGGCAAGCCAAACAACAAATAGAGTAGGTACTATTTAAAAAAACTGCAGCGCCTGAGTGGTGGGTATTAAGAGAACGATTGTGTCTACTGTTCGACACATTCATGGGTAATACTTTTTATTTAGTTAAAACTTGATTAATAGAATGTGGAGCTTCTTTGTAAGCTTTTTCTGAAAACCAGGAAAAGTGAGTTGTGTGGAAATTCATACGATATTTCGCCTTTATAGTATTAGTGTTATTCGCGAATCTCGAACTAATTCGATTCAATTATTTTTGTATTTGTTTACATGTATAAACATGTTTACTCAATGAACGACAAAGTTGATAGTTTCATAACAAATACATAATGGGACAGTTTCTGAATTGAGAATTTTGCTAAGTTAATACATAAAATAATATTCGGTCACGCTCTTTTCTAAGAAAATGTAAGGGACAGCACTATAGCTAACAATTTAATTAGCAAAATTCTCAATTCAGATACTGTCCCATTATGTATTAGTTATGAAACTATCAACTTTGTCGTTCATTAAGTAAACATGTTGTTTATACATGTAAACAAATATAAAAATAATTGCATCGAATTAGTTCGAGATTCGCAAATATCACATAACACTAATAATAATATAAAGGCGAAATATAGAATATTTTCGGGGCTTAATCGCGTAGTAATTTATTGCTATTTTACCTCGATGTTTCGACGACGTTACAGTCATCGATATTTAAGGCGAAACATGGTATGAATGTCCACACAACTCACTTTTCCTGGTCCCAAGCTAGGATACACTGTGCTACAGTAACCAGGCAAGGACATCACAAATATGGAATACATCCAAAAATTATATTATATTTCTTGAACTGAAAGCTCTTCACGGAACGCTAAACGGTATGAGTATACTTTGTTTTGTTCCACGACAGTCTTGATATCTCGAAAAGAGACAAGTGCGAGGCTACATGACATCTACAGCGTGATTTTTCTATTTTCTTTTTATACCCACAAAAAGTGGAAGAAATCATATAGAAATGTACTGAGCGATTGTTGAACTTATAACTAGGGGCCGGTTTTTCAGTCGGCGGATGAAGATTGCCTGGGGAGTGAATTGCATGTTGTCACTGTCTAAATCATACGATAAGACAATGACAGGGTGTTGTCTGACTATTGAAAAATCCGGTCTGACTAATACGTCTTGCAATGTTTTGTGAGTTTATGTATAAGTGCCTACAGTACAATAATTAAGTTTAAACCATTCAGAAGTAGCCTGGCTTCCCATAGCACAGGGAATCCTAGTTTGGGAGCCAGGACACAAATGTAACACTTTGCAGTAAATTAAATTTCTTTATTCTTCTTATTCTTATTTTAAAATCGTTACCAACATTGTGAGAGGATGATCTAACTATTAATTATGATAAACAATATTAAACCGTAATACAGAGTACGTAAAGTAACAGTATGTACGTAATACAGAGAATATTGTAAAGAGGTTCGAAATTTCACTGGTGCCGTGAGTCGCCCATTGGCTCAATTGGTAGAGGGCTGGTACGGATAGCCAGAGGTTGCGGGTTCGAATCCCGGCATGGGTGAAATTTTTAGCCTCTAAATAGGTTTTTAAATATTAAACCGAATGGTTCGAAACTGCGAATCCAAATTCATAGTGCTAGAACGTACCGTAATTTTACAGTTACAGTATTTTAACAAATTACAAATACACAAGTTTTATCTCAAAAGAACGTTCTATTTATTGTGATAAACGGTAATATTATTAAACCTTTGGTTCAAAACTGTGGGCCAAGTTCATAGTGCTAGGAAGTACCGCAATTTTACAATTACGGTATTTTAACAAATTAGAAAAACACTAGTTTTCTAATTTGTTAACTATTTAAGAGTTCATGGTCAGAAGTGCGTAGACAAACGAAAAAACCATTTATTCTTTCGGCGTCGAACACTATACGCTGGACTATTGTTTTTTTTTCTATTTGTATTACTTTACCTCCAAATAATATTGTCTGATTATTATTACGTGATTAAGTCAAGTTTTGGCTTAAAAACATTTTTAAAAACCTATTTAGAGGCTAAAAATTCCACCCATGCCGGGATTCGAACCCGCGACCTCTGGCTATCCGTGCCAGCGCACTTTCCAACTGAGCTCAGTTGGATAGAGCCAGCGCACTTTCCAACTGAGCTCAGTTGGATAGAGCGCTGGCACGGATAGCCAGAGGTCGCGGTTTCGAATCCCGGCATGGGTGGAATTTTCAGCCTCTAAATAGGTTTTTAAAATTTTCCTTAGCACGGGTTAGTGCATTAAAAATAAAAATAAAAACATTTTGTTCAATACGCGATTTTTTTTCCAAAAGAACGGCAACATATTTCCTAAATATGTTTCTAAATAACGGCGAAGAAAAACATCTTGAGGAAAGCTGAGTCGTCATCGTCGTCGTCGTCAGGCTATACTAGTCCACTGCTTCACTAAAGAGCGCCACGTTGTGCTATCATAGGGGGTAACGCCCATAGTCCCCACGCTGGGCATGCGGAATTGTGGTTTGTGTCCCTTAGTCTTTTACGACACCCGCGGGAAGAATTGAGTTGGTGCTATCCTGTAGGCCGTCACCACGCAGCAGCTGAGAGGCTAAGTAGAAAGCTGAGTGCCTGAGGTATTTATAAACCTCAGCGCTTGAAATAATAATAATAACGCAGCCTGTATACACCACGCGTGCCCACCACGGATTGCCCCGGTGGGCGCTTGGTGAGTAAGCCCATACTCTCTTTCGGAGAGGCTCTGCAGACCTTCTCTCGGAGAGAGTAGTAGTAGTAGAGACTGAGAAGCGCTCGTGGCCTAGGCGAACCGAGTGATTGGAATCAATCATTTGAGTTAAGCAACAACAGGCGCGGTAAGGTGCAGGATGGGTGACCGTCCCGTGACTACCGCTAGTGGTATTTTTCTGAGCGCTTCCATGCTTCGCAAGACACGTTAAGCCGTTGGTGCCGGCTGTCATGTAATGGCAGTCGTTAAGCTATGTCAGAAGCCTTATGGGCTTGATAACTTCTGACAGTAAGGCCCACCACTGTCTTACAATCCTCCACCAACCCGGACTTGGCCCCCGTGGTGGAGCATAGCCTAAGCTTCCTGCGATGCTGGAAGAGACTCGTGCCCACAGAACATAAAAAAAGAGTAGAAGTAGCGACATGCCACATTTGTACGAAAACCAGTGTAACCAAACTGATACTTACAAACCAAACGCACACTACGAATGCCAACCTGCCATTGGTAAATAAAGTCAATGCCGAAAAGGTGTACATCATAAAAGTTTCAATTAAAATATGCACCTTTTTGTAATGTAAACAATGATCATAATCAAATGACAATGATGAAATTAAGATTGACATTTTGTAGTAACGCTACTCTACACTAGATGGAACTACCGCCGCGTCGGACCGAAAAGAACTTTTACCTAGTAAGACATAAAGTTCAAAATTGAAAAACAAGTGCATTCTCAGTTTGGGATGGGACAATGCGAGTTCTAGTTTATCGATAGGGAGAACCTATCGACAAATTATACTCGTACAAACAGTTTACACATTAACGGCCGAATATGAATTCTGGTACTTAGAAGTATTTTTAGCTATTTCTTTTTTGCTTGCGGGTTGACTAGTAGAAAATGCATCTTTTCAACATTATCTTTTGTGCAATATAGTATATTTCATTACAAGTGCGGAAAGGCTGTCATTGCAAAGAGTTCCGACAAGTTGCAATGACGGTTCCGCACGTGTACTGAACGACTATTTTTAACACAGTTGCGAAAAAAATAAGCAATTTAATAAAGAAAAAATATTTAGAAAATGGCGCCAACCGTAAAAAAATATAAGCAGAGATTTTTTTTCTTCACCCATTCTAGAAGGCAAAGGGAACTATGCCCATACAGCCAAGTCTTCAGAAGATTTTTTTTATTGATATGAAATGAAAATGAAATTTAATGAGATGAAATGAAATGAAACCTAACTTAACTCATTCAATCAAATCATTAAATCTGATATTGAAACAAATTAGTAGCTCATAAAAACTTCTATAATTTTTTTTAGTAAAAGCTTCATGGCTGGTTTTTCTTTTTAATAGACATTATTTTGACAGTTGGGAAAGAAAACGCACGAGTGCGGGAAAGGTAAAAAAAAATCACGAGTGTGTAATAGCCCACATCCCGCATGCTATACGTCCGTGTAATACGCCACTTTTTGAGCAACTGTATTAAAAAATAATTAACACTAATAGGGTACATAGACGCACAAATAAAACAATGTGGTAGATTTCATATTTTATAATGTTATCTCTTATTTAAAACTAGCTTTAACCCGCTGCTTCGCGGGCGTTAGAAATTACGCCGATATTACACGGGAAATATAACGTATTCTACAACTCAATCAGATCGTTGTCTATCTGTACGCCATGTTTCATACGTTATACCAATTTTTTTGACGATGGTACTTAATATATTTCATTTATACGCAAGAGTCTAACCTGGGAGTAAGCACATTTTTTCTGGTATTGCTGCATCACATAAGTGCCACCTTCCGCCATTTTTAGTGTTTATGAAGTGTTCATGAAATTGCTTTGAATATATTGTGTTCATCGTCGTTTTGAACCAATTTTGCCTTCCTGTCGCTGCCATCCATTTTAATTTCGTATCCGGTTCCTTAGAAAACTAAACGAAAACTCACTTCCAAATTGTTTTGATTCCGAAAGGGTTGTTGTAACGTTGCCTCGGTTTTCTGTTGTCAAAGGGGTAGGATGAAAATTACTTCGATAGTTTCTTAGATATTTCAGTCACTGATAAACTGGTGAAGAAAAACTATATCGCGATCTATGTGCTCATGTCATATCTTGTATGAAAAGTACCTAGTAATGTATGAGCTCCAATGACAGTTTTCACATGTACAACGACCAGCCGGCGACCGGAGCTCATACATTACTACTTTACCCGGCCTGGCGACCGGACGGCGACCGGGTGCATGTCAAAAGGCACTTAGGAAGTAGGTATAAAATAACAACAATTATTTTACCTACTTAGACGAATTGGAATTTACAATACCTAAGTACCATTAAGTATGTAGGACTATTAAGTCATAGACAACTAATTATCGATAGATTTTTATCATGTGTGCCCCCATCCGTAATTGAGTAGAATTCAAATTATGACAGAAATTTCTAGAGAAGGTACACTTTCATCAATGAAAATTTAACTTTACTAGCCAGTAAATAAAGGTGGTTTCACTTTTTCATTTTCGGATTGGTTTCCGTGTTCATGTCATTACAAATTTAATTAAAAATACAATGAAATACGTCTTACCGATGAAATATTACGGCATGATCGGTATATTTTAGTCCCCAGCTTTTATTTTTGCTCTCTAACACAGCACAACAAGGCATTTTAATCAAGTTTTCACCATTTTTTCTTTACTAGAAGCGCACGGCAACTGAAGTAAACGAAACTGTCACCGACTACGCATAGGCAATACATTGCTAATGTGAGGCACGCGGGCACCGCCCACTTACGACTTCTATTCTTTTTTTATGTTCTGTGCTCGTGCCCCTGCAGTGGAGACATACAAGGGTTAAGAACGAGAGTGGGACGCGAGTTGAAGTGGCTGTGGGCTGGCCATATCTCGCGAAGAACCGACAACCGTTGAAGTAAACGTGTACTTGAGTGGAGACCGCCACTCGGCAAACGTAGTGTAGGACGCCCTCCGACTAGGTGGGATGACGATCTGCGAAAAACTGCCGGCAGATGCTGGATGCGGCAAGCTGAAGCCAGGGCGCTATGGCGCTCGTTAGGAGAGGGCTATTTCCAGCAGTGGACTAACATATAGCCTGAAGAAGAAGAAGAGAGTGGGACGTATATAGGCTGTATTTATTTTTATTTTTTTATTATTTTTATTTTTAATTGTGATTTAATTATTTAATTTAATAATTTAATTGTAATTTTAATGTAATTATTTTTAGCCTCTATTAGGTTTTTATAATTTATATGCTTCTAAATCTCTGTGGCTGTGTGGTGTCGGCCTGGAAAATAGGACCAACCCAAATTCTTCCCGCGGGCGTCGTAAAAGGTGACTAAGGGACACAAACCGGGGGGTGGGCAGCAGCGCCCCCTGCAGTACAATTCCACTAAACTGCGATCCCCAACCCGCATGCCCAGCGTGGGGATTATGGGCACTACCCCCAAATGATGGCACATCCTTGCGCTCATTAGGGGAGGGCTATGTCTAGCAGTGGACTAATATAGTCTGAAGAAGATATGCTTCTAAATAGGTTAGGTAGTACTCTGCTCCCTCTACTGATTCACTCAGTTAAAGTCATTATTGAATGTAAACAGCTTCTAAGCACAAGGGATGTTAAAATTGTAAATTCCAAAGGCAAAGAGCTAATAATGTTGTTAAGACACCCAAACCTCTGTGTAACGAAGTTTGCCTTAAAATAGGCTTTGAAAGAGGCTTCTTGCAGCGTATTTAGACTTAAGGAGCATCAACAAGAATATTTATTAATGACATACGAAGTTTACACAGTTGTATATTAAATGGGTCGTCGATTACCGTCGGTAATTAAGGTCATTCATTTTTACCTAATAAATAATAGCAATTAGACCCGTTTAATATAAAACGAATATTTTTATTTCCCATGTTGGAGCTCGTGGGATTGACTCCCACTGTAGGCTGCCGAGTCTGGGTTATATGTATGTGACGACTTGGCTGGTTACCGTAGCACAGGGTATCCTCGTTTGGGACTAAGGAGATTGTGTTGTGTTGAAGTTTTTCATCATCGTCAACCCATTATGACCCCACCGGGTGCTACGGGTCACTTCCCTGAGGAAGGTATAGGCCATACTCCACCACGGGGCTACGTCCGGACTGGTGTAGGCTTACAATACTATTGGCTGGTCTTACTGTCAGAAGTTTTCAATCCTCCATAAGGCCTCTGACTCGGCTTAAGAACTGCAATCTATCGCCGGCAGCCGGCACCAACTGCTAAACGTGCCTTGCGAAGCACGGAACTGCTCGAATAAATGCCACTAGCTTTAGTCATAGACGGTCACCCATATATGCACAGAGCGCGCCCCATGTAGCGTAACCTTCGTGATGGTGTAAGATCAGTCAAGCAGCCGGGGCTACCCGTTGCTAATTAATCCTCAATTTGGTAGGAGTGGGTATATCTGCGAAAGTGACAAAGGTTTGTCAGGATCGTGGCAGGAGGGAAACCCTGGAAGTCTGACTACCCTCCGGCTTCCAGGCGTATATCTCGGTGCCAACATTTAACAAGATCCGTGCAGTCGTTCCGATGTAATTGATACACCACTTCCGTCAATTCAAAGTCTAACATGGGCATTTATAACATTAGTAAGTATACTAAAAAAACTAAAGAATCATGGCCATTAAATAAAAAATACTGCGATGAAACGTTGCTCGCTCAAATTTTTGGGTGTAAACGCGGCAGACTAAACACATTCAGCATACGTCTCCTTCCGTCATACAGGGCGGTGCCTGCGGGCGTAATCAGACGTCGATGTGAGCCCCCTGTACGTGTTACGCGCGATGGATGAGGCTTCTTTTGATTGAATCGCTTGCATATTATTATTATGTTATTAGAAGTTGACGACGACGTGAATAGGAAGCTAATCAGATCACGGGGGAGGTAATGAAAAGGTATTGTAGGTGCTCTTACGTTTATTGGGAGATGCTCAAACACGTGTCGGGATGAACATGTAGGTTGGTATAGTTACAGAAGTAGGATGTGAATATAAGAAATGTTTCAAGATGTAAATTAAGGTAAAGAGCCGTGGGTTCGAATCACGGCATGTACGTAGAAAATATGATTCGTATTTAATAAGATTTAGTCGGCGGAGAGTTTGTGGGTGCGGCTGGCAAGGGATTGTGCGAAATGGAATTTGAGGGTAAAGGCCTGCCAGTAGTGGGCAGCGGTAGGCGAAAAATTATGATGATGTTTTAATAAGTTACGTGGATATCGACCCTTGTATGTGCCCACTGCTGTTGCAACGGGGCATGGGTCTCCTGCATCGCAGGAAGGTTAGGCCATACTCTACCATAGGGGTCCAGTCCGGGTTGCGCAATCAAAGTGTTTCACTTGACTTATCATAAATATAACGTCCGACTGACAACAGTCGTACCGGCCGTCGCCAGGCATATCTGCCTGCTCCTGCTGCTATGATGCCTGGGGGAAAATTTCCCTTTATAGTGGAAGAGCACGATCACGCGCTCTTCCCAATAGGCATAATTATATGATTTATGAATGACCCTTATAAGTTCTCTATGAATTAATTAAAACTGTTTTTATACGGATTTATGCTCGTTTATTACATTTTTACAATTTTCCGACGTTTCGGCACTTTTTCAGGTGCCGTGGTTCCGGATGGTGGCCTCTATGCTTTGTTGATAAATTCCTAGATTTTTTTATGCAGCCGTAGCTGTGACGTTTTTTTATGTAGGGGTGGTTAGTACTCCATCATGGATTGGTCCTATAGAAGTTTTTGATCAGGATTAGAAAAATTATAAATTGGCAATTGTTTTTTGTGTTAAATTATTATTTACTCGCTAACTGTACTGAAAATCTGTGGATAAGGTGCTTCCCCTTTTGGCCCCATTGAAAGTTTTCACCCTGTATACGTCCCACTGCAGGGTACAGGCTTTCTCTTAAAGAGAGAGAGAGTACGGGCTATAATTATGTACCAATGAATTTGCTTTGTGGGTTACAGTGCTACACAAGAAATAAGTCTCGAGGATGTACCTGCGCAGATGACCAAATTTGGGATGTGCGGCAAGTTGATCGACCAATCAGATAGTTTTATTTTATGGCAGGCTGCGCGCCTTTGTTGTTATTGGTTGATTCAACGCCATCGATGCAGGTGACTTAGTTTGGCAATATTATCGTGAACGAAATAGGTAGCGCTACTGCGGCAATCAATTCTGCACCTTAACCCTATCGGTTAAAGATCATGTTGAATGTACTTATAGCTTCGGGTACTTTCGTTCCGTGTCTGCGCGAACGTCGATTCCCGAAGGGACTTTTATGATGTGTACGTACATTTGTGAAGTTATTTTAGTTATAGGTTAGCTAAAATCGCGCGGGCAGGTAATTTTTTTCTTTCTGTAGCCTATAAATATCTCACTACAGGGCACAGGCCTCTCAGAAACGGAGTATGAGCTTAATTACTACGCGTGCCCACTGCGGATTGGCAATTTCAAGTGCTGAGGTATTTGAACACTTCAGACACTCAGGTTTCCTCACGACGTTTTCCTTCCCAGTTAGCGAGTGATATTGCTACTATAACTGGTCCCCGTGGTTGTGGTGGGGTATGGCCTTCCTTAGGGAAGAAACCCGTGCACCTCGGTGGGGACCTAATGGGTTGATGATGATTGCCATAACTATAGCTTTACAAATGTACATAACTTGGAAAACAAAGTCATTGGTACATGCCGGGATTTGAACCTATGACCTGCCGATGGAGAAGCCGGTGTTTTACTGCTCCGCTATCACCGCTCACTGAACAGGTCTTTCTTCTAATGCCATATCCACAGTGCAAACCATTACTCCTCCATCGGGCAGCATGCCGCCGCATCAAAGGAAAACATTCGCTGGCAGCAGCGAGCCAATTTATTGGAATGAAGGGCTATAATGGGATTCCGTGGTCATGCCCGCTGCAACGCACCAGCTGTTTGTATACGGAATAAGTCTAGAATTCCTATGCGGTTTGGTTCATAGGCATGGTGTAGGCTTCGCATGCAATTTTCTTTTCTCAAACATGCGTGAGGTTCGAGCATTATCTTGACATTTTGACATTGATTTCTAAGTTAGTAAGTATGTACATTTGTGAAGTTATATAATCGCCTATCCAGGGTGGGCACGTGGTAATTAAGCCCATGTGCACTCTCTCTGAGAAAAAGCCTGTGCCATGCAGTAGGGCGTTTATAGGTTGCATACAAAAAATAAAATTGATACCTATCCATCGTCATACTGAATTTTGTAAAATTAAGCAAAAAAAAAATTTAGGTATTTACAGTTTTCCGTCTCATACGTGTTTATTTACAGGTTATCGCTTTAGAGTGGCCCTGATTGATTGATAACGCTTAAAAACATAATGTGGAAGAGACTTTAAATTATCTAATACAAACGATATTTCATATAGTGGATAGACATAACTCATATGCCATGAAAGATGATTTACTGAACACAACATTGGTAGTGATATAAAACTTGATATTTGCCAAGAATAATAATAAATAATAAATATTTATGGACATATTACACAGATCTCGTTAGCCCTATACTAAGTACACAAAATGACTTGTGTTATAGGTGCTAACGCGACGATAGATTTAATACAATATATACATAGATAACATCCAAGACCTGAGACAAATTAGAAAAGTTCGTTTCCCAGTTTGACCCAACCGGGTATCGAACCCGATACCTTTGGTTTTACAGTCAGCGTGCCAAACCGCTGCGCCACCGAGGCCGTCTAGAATGTTTTAACTCTACAAAGCCAAATTCAGAACATTCTAGCCAAAGTAAAAGTAACATTATTATATTTCCGTCCTATTATCTTTGCACGCTCAAATGTCACCAAAGAGACGTGTGGGTCGGAATTAGTGCAATTCAGATGCATACGGGTGGGTTAATACAATCCTCTCAAGTTCTGCTGCTGGGATTTTCTCCCTTAATGTTCGGAAACGATAGCGGTTTTCTCTTTTTAGGGGACCGTAGTCAACGAGGAACCCTTATAGTTACATCATGTCTGTCTGTATGTCTGTCCGCGGCTTCGCACAGACGAAACGCGTTAGATAAATCAAAAAAAATTAAATGTTTATATTTTCTACGCCTAAATTAGAGATGTATCATCATAATCATTTTGATGATGATGATTTCCTCTTATCCCTTATCAGGGACATGAGGGATATAGAAGGAATCTCCATTTTTCGCGGTTTTGTGCGGCAACTTCTAGGTCTTTCCAGTCAAGTCCCGTTGAGATAGCCTCTTTCTCAACGGAGCGCTAAGCACTGTACCTGACAAAAAATAAAATAAAAACAAGTTTTTAAAACAGCAAAACACATAAGCTTGCCTAGAGCTTCTTAAGCCACTTCAAAAGAACAATTAATCATGTTTATAGGTAAACTATATCGCTCATTTGGCAGAATATTGACGCGAATGTCCTTTTTCCAATTTTACAGGAGAGACCGTTGTTTCATTCAGAAGTGTTAGAACTTTGTCAAAATGCCACAACGACAGTGGCGCTGTCACGCGATAAAATACGAAACTACATTACTGTCATTTTTCCCCAAGTGTAAACAGTTATTTCGGGTGTTTTGGCATACTTAACTCAAATTGGCAAAAAAGTACATTTGCGTCATTATTCTGCCAAATGAGCGATATATTAGTTTACCTATAAACGTGATTATATTAGTTTACCTATAAACATGATTAATGATGAGTTTAATTATTGTTATATTGAAATCCTCTGTTGTTAGCATTATTCTTATACTTTACCGCACACGAAACATTTAACAGGACATTACATAAGAAATAACATGTACAAAGGCGAGCTTATTTCCGAAAGAGATTTCTCCCAGAAAACCTTAGAAAGACGGAGAAGCAGTAAAAGCTTCATTTTCGTTTTCTTTATTAAACTCATTTCCTCAAACGTTAACCTCCGTTTGGGCGGTAGTAGGCCCAAAAACAGGCCATCTGAGTTACGAGCCAATATAGCAGGTCGGGGAAGCATAGTGGCAATTTCGTCTACATAAACACCGCTTGTTTTACCTGAAGTAAATCACAATTTGGTGCCCCCCGGTAGACGATTCCGTGTTTGTTTGTAGACATGCCAGGGGGTGGGAATACGCGATTCGTTTGAAGCCGATTTTGCGCTTTTTGTTATGTGTTTGACGTGAAATTGCCATTGGAATGGTTTTCCGTCATGGCGCAGAAAATTTGAGGTTTTCTTCCATATCCGTAAGAACCAAGGGGTAGCAGTAACTTCGCAGAAACCTTCGACAGTAATGTTGTCCTGCTTTCGCTAACCAACCTTCCATAAGAAAAAAAGAGATGGCACTACGTTTATCAATGCACCGATTTCAAGGTGCGTACAGGCCCTACTGTCAAACGCTACCGACTAGGGATAGGCCTAACTCTCCATCGATATCGATAGAAACGTTGAAAAATGAAGACACCTTGGACTAAATCATGTAAATAATTATAATCAATTGCTTTGTATATAAGTTTTAAATCATGTTTAATCAAAATAAGTAACAATAATTTAAAAAGCAACACTTTTTTATACAAAATAGTGAATTTACAATTATATTCGTCAACGTCAGCATAATACTCCGTCTCAGATTTCTTCCTGAATAAAATCCGTAACGACATCCAAATTTACGTTACGTTTCTTCTTCCAATTTTTAAATACAGATCGAGTTAGGTCCTTGTATTAAAAAGTTGTTTATCTTGCAATGAAATTTGAAAAGAAAAATACTATTGCTAATATTGACTAGGTAAATCCATCTTCGACCGCAATCTGTCGCTAAAAGTCGTATTTAATTATCACAATATTATATTATTATTGCAAGTAATAATTCAGTAATTCGATGGATGCAGTAATTTGATGTGTCAAGTGATGAATTCTGATATTTGAATACGTTTCATTGACAGATTTTAGACAACAGGTATAGGGGTTGATGACCACATCAACAAAGGAATTTTCGAACGCAAGACTATAAGGATCATCAACTACGTCAGGCTGCAGTAAATTTGATCAAGAAAGAAGAATATGACCGTGGCATTGGCAGATAACAGACATTTTGCTCACTTCCCATGTTCAGTACTGACCTGAAAACAAACAGAAACTTTTAATAAAGCGTACCTACAAAAGAGAGCTGCTTAAATAATAACATATTCCACTTTTAAACACTTTCGTTTTAGATCTCTTTATAAAAGCTATTTGGGTTACAAGCTACGTCTATTATTGACTGATCCTGATAATTAATTACATACTTTGAAGTAAGGTACAATTTGCATCTATATAGTCAGATATTTTTTGCAATAAGGTGATCACCACATAATTTATTAATTGTGAAACTAACAGCTTTGACGTCCATTCATTTAACATTTTGTTTTTACCTTTCAACTTTTCTTTATCTATGATTTACACTGTTTGAGAGATGGTTTTTTGTGGGTAAGTCTATGGTAGTTTGTATTGTCGTTGGGTGAGATTTAAATTCAGGACAAACATAAAACAGCTGATGGGGTTTGGAAAACAAATTGTGTACACGTAGAAGTCTTAATATAAGCAACATCGTGATGTGGGATGTTCTGGCTTGTTTTTTTTATATTATCAATTCTCATATCACACTGTTTACTTATTACGATTTAGAAATTTTGAAATAAAGATAAACTGTTAAATGAATTAAATGGATGAAGGCACCACTCGGATGCTGTGGTGCCTGGGACACTGTTTGGATGTAGTAGACTTAACTAAAGAAGTATGGCAAAGGAAAAAAAATATTTAAGTTTTCATAGTTATTCTCGTTATGCTCGAATACAAAATAAACTCCTGGGAGCATCCTGTTTTGTAAAAACATGTGATAAGTGTATATGAAAAGGTAGAGGTACATATTCTGCAACAAATGTTTAACTTTCTCACCATTACTTCCATTTTTACTGGTCTAAGGTGGGCACCACATCTTCTTCAGGCGTGTTCGCAATAAGTTTCTTCGTCCCAATCACTCGGGTCTAAAGTGCCTTGAGCGCAGTTTACAGTCGTTTTTATCCTTTTTCTTATTTCTGCGTTTTTGCGTGCTTTTGCTTCCATTTATCAATTTGGGAAAACTTGAACAAGAAGAAACAATGGATTATGTATTAAGAAGGCGTGATGAACAAGTATCGACTATACTACTGAAGCGAATTTTCATCGACCATGCTTTTGCCATCCCATCACTAGGACAACCTACAAATGGATTGGTTTATTTTCTTAATTTTAGAGCGTAAAAGGGTTCGAGAAGCAACAATTACGGTAATTTTGGTTAATGAGTCATTAGGAAGTTTATTTACAAAGTGATATTTTATCCGTTGGTCCTTTTATGCGAGAAAACATAGGTTTTAGGTACTCACCTTTGGAAGTTCATATTATAATCTCCGTTTTCTTTGTTTCTTATGTGACCTGCAGCCACCACGCACTTTTCACCTCGTTGTGCATTTATTGTTCAATATCCCAGGGTAAGTTGTGTGCACCAAAATATTTTAGTTATTTCAATTTTCTAAAATAATCCGACGACGTCTTCACAGATTTTGCACTTGCGATAACCCGACTAAATTTGAAAACATTCAGAGTGCTGCCACTATTGTAAGTTACATTACCATCTTAATTTGGACTCTTACTCAGGGCATTAAGGCATCGTTTTGACAATTAGGCCTGTACGCTGTCACGTGACCATCGTTTCTTCTATTGGTTTAATTGTTCTGTGGTAAGAACAATAAAATACGTTTTACGGCTAAAAAGGACGTGAGCATAAATTGAAGTTTAGCTAGTTTATATAAAGATTCGAGCCATCATTTATTGAACATTATTCCGAATGTTATACGGAGAGAATATTATAAGAAATTTTCTTATAAACGATTTCACCTTCAATCGGCTTGACTAGGTTTTGGCTAATAAGTGTTTTTAAGAAATGAAAATTAATTCGGATGCTGGCCGTGGCTTAATTTTTTTTTACATAAGCCGGCTAACCTTAATTTGATATTCACACCCATTGTACGGTGCAACAGGACATCTTTTGTACAGTCAGCATTTCCATCAATTCACCTAACTAGCGCGGAAACAGACTTTAGTTCGCAACTGCCAATCAGCCGCGCCGCGCGTACTCATTAGCATTTCATTAAATCATTTCTATCGTTATTAAGTAGCAATATAATATAGTGATGGTTTAACAGCAATTGAGTGCTTTCATTCCTAGCAGATAGCACCCCAGCAAGCTACCACATTTAGCTACCCGGTTACAAGACTATACCTAATCTCATAACCAACCGTGAGCCGTACCTGATCATAGCGTGATTAGTAGGCGCTCTTACACCCATTGTTAGAACTATTAAGATTAAAACATTACAGTTCCCAATTACTGAAATAAATCTTCACAATTCACAACTTTTAAACCCCTTTAGTTATTAATTATTTAAGTTTTCGATAAAGTGGAAGTTTTAAGTTGTACTACTTTAGACACTCACAGTGCTGTGTGGTGTTGGCCTAGAGAATAGCACCAACCCAAATTCTTCCCGCGGTCGTAAAGGGCGACCAAGGGACACAAAACCGGGGAGTGGGCAGCAGCGCCCCCTGCGGTACAATTCCACCAAACTGCGATCCCCAACCCACATGCCCAGCGTGGGGATTATGGGCGTTATCCCCAATGATGGCACAACCTTTGGCTATGGCGTTCAGAAGGGCTATGTCCAGCAGTGGACTAATAAAGACTAAAGAAGAAGAAGAGATACACACCTCCAGAAACTTCAGACACTTATGCTTCCTGACGACATTGACTCTATAACAGTTTGCGATTATCACCTAACATCTACTATCACCCACTCCAATGTAGTAGGTGATTGTAGATGTTAGTTTAGTGGTTCGGTAGAGGCTTACCTCTCGCATTTCGCTCGGGTTGCATCCAAGGGGTCATCGCCGTTTGAATCGCAGCATCTACCGATGACTTTGTTTCGTACATTACTGAATTTATAGTTGATGTAAAGTAAAATAAAGAGAAAATCTGAGCGTTTGAGATGTTCAATTACTTCTGCTCTTGAAAATATGTTGTGTAAAGGTTGGGTCCCACGGTCTGAAATATCGCGGACGCACGCAGACCAGCTCGCACGACGCACTGTGGGACCGGCCTCGTCCGTGATAGCACAGACACGTCTGTGGCAGTGCGCCGTATTCATCACGAGTCGGTAACTTAAAAGGTGCGGTCAAGTGCGGTGCGTCTACGTCTGCGATGGTCCGAGCGCATCCGCGTCCGCACAGACGGCAGGTCAGAACTCGTTCATTTACTATGCTTGCGGAAAAAATGTAGTGGACGAATGAACTTATTTTTGAGTTTTTGAATCTATATTAAAATGAACCAACATTGTGAAATTCTGCGCCGCCAGAGGATAAAAACAAAGCTGATGCATACGACGCTTGGAACCAAATAAAAAGCAATCTAAAGGATGGTACAATTCCAATTAAGGATATAGAAAAGAACTTTCACTTTGCATTTTGAAATGAAGCTTGAAATCTTGATCTACACAGACCGACACGCACCGTTGGAACGGCCCCGCCTGCGGTGCGTCGCCGTCCGTGCTCGTCGGCAGTGCGTAGCTGATCCGTAGAATAGCGAACCGTGGGACCCCAGCTTAAGACGTATCTCTTAGCTTTCTCTAAGACACGTATGTGTCCTCTAGTGAGACGTATTCAGTGAGGCTTCTGCTTGTTATGATCTTTAATTACACTGCCTACGGCCACTTGATGATTTCCTCCTCTTTGATTCCGACGACAGCGACCTGGCGTGTGCTTTAAGGTAGCTGGAACATTTGAACTTCATCGTAAGGAAACCCTAGTGTCTGAAGTGTACGAGTACTCGTAGAAATGCCTCAGCGATTGCTACGACAATGGCCCAACTATGATATAAGGCTAAATGCGGAAAATCTCAGGTCAGACTAACTAACTAACATCCGAACTTTATTTTAAAGATCCAATCGCATTCAGTGCAGTAGAGCTACCCGTTTTCATTATAGGCATGGCTGGCCACTTATATGTTAATTAGCCTTAAATTCCATCGCAGAATTCGTGGCACGAGTTAGTTGAGAATTCCCATAGGCAAATACCCAAACATTTGTCTTGACAACTGTACGTTCAGGGCCTAACTCATTGGGCCAACATAACGGTTCAATGGCCTCAGTCGTACGCTTTAAGCAAACACTGCCATTTCATTTGGTGACACGTTCGCTTCACCACGCCTCTCGCTAACATAGATTTAGAAGACGTTACTGCTCACTATCACTTCTTTTCACCCTATTAAGGTTTTCGGAAAGAGCTCGGGAAACGTTGAGCCCGACGTTTTGGTTTTATCGTTCGGAAAATTACAGTTGTTTTTCCACATTTTCACTTAAGTATTTTAGTTTTGGAGCGAGTCTAATGAAGGTTGGATTTAGTGACTTAGTTACTGCAACGTTGCAGTGACGGATTGTGTACCAAATTAGACATTTGAATAAAGGGATTTGAGATAAGACAACTAAGAGTTTGGACCTTTTTAAAACGCGTTATTTTTCGTCAAGAAATTTTTCGCGGAAAATGCTTTTCGGTATAGTTTTGTTAGCGTTAAATTGCTTAGCGGTGATCGGGGGTTCAAATAATAGTCAAAAAAGACAGAGAAGGTATCTAGTATATCCTGATGGTGGACCTGCTAGAACCCAGGTGAGTGCAATTTGTTGAATTACTTTCAAATAATTCTTTCAGAGTCAGACTTGTATAATTTTTTTCTCGTGGGACGATTATAACGTCCCATTGCAGGCACATGATTTCTCTTAGAGAGAGACTATGGGATTAATTACCACGCGTGCTCACCGCGGATTGGCAATTCCATGCGCTGAGGTATTTGAGGTATCTGACACTTAGGTTTCCTCACGATGTTTTCCTTCATAGTTAGCGAGTGGTTTTGTCTTTAAATTAGAATATTAAACTATTGTGCTCTTGGCAAGGATCAAGGCGGAAATGGTGTGAAAATCTGACTAAATATTTGCCTGGGTGTTAAGACTAGACCACAGACAATCAATCAATTAATCAAATCAATTTATTTCAACTTAAATAATTACATTCTGTATGTAATTTACAATGTAAAATGTAAGCCGCTGCCTTCGAGCCATATTGTAGTGGAAAAAGGCAGCGGAACAAAAAAACTCCACTTTGACCATCTTTTCTCAAGTCATCTTAAACCAAATACATACATCAGTTGCCACCTAATAAGAATCCATGATTGCCATTAACAACCCTAAATGCCAAAGCATTAGTCAAACGTCTCACAATAGTGGGGAAAACAGTGAGGAGTAGAAATCTACAGGGGAGGCATTTGCCCACCAGTGAGACGGAGTCGTGGCTGACTAAAAAAAATGTGCCCAGAAATATTGTAAATATAGGAACTCTAGCATGTAATTTGCCCACACAATTTTTACTAAGAATGCGCGGGAGTGGTCCACTCTGCACAGCACATGCGTTGTGCGCTTTGGTGAGTGATACCAGAGTTTCATATATTTTTGTAAGGAAGATTAAAGTCGTTTCAATCTTCCCTTATTTATACAAACAAACCTAAAACACTCCTAGAGGCGTTTTATTAATCTGTGGTTACGTCTTTTACTTGTAAAATCTCCACCGCCGACTACTTTAAATATATTTGAGCCATATCTTAGTTTTGCTGAGTGCACGTTAAGTCTTACTTTATTTTATTTCGGGACAAATACTATGTTGTGCTAGTTTTAAGCTTATCAAACACTGTGCCCTAAGATACAATTTAATTTAGTTTAGGGTTCAGGGTTAAGTTTTGTTCTGCTCAATAAACATTGACAACATTGAAATTGAAATCACATTGTTATTTAAAATTCAAGCTACATTTGAGAATAATGAGATTTTCCATAACACTTCCTTTTCTGTGCGCTACTAAAACTAATGTTAAGCATTTAAAAATATGAATAACTATATTTAATGCTTTTCACTAAAATGCCACGATCATAAAACTAAATACATGTATCTAAAAGATAGAAACGGATGTAGATTTTTTTTTATGAAGCATAATCATATACGTCTCACTACAGGGTACAGAGAGAGAGAGAGAGAGAGAGAGAGAGAGAGAGAGAGAGAGAGAGAGTATAAGCTTAATTACTACTACCTAACTAACTTTAACTTTATTTTGTAATAATTTCAAGTCAGCCTTGATAACACTTATCTAGAATCAGTGATGAATTTACGTAACTTTCAAGCAAATTAGGTATGTTTTCTTTGCACTTAAAATTTCGCTTGACGAAGCTCTGATTCTTTTACTTCCCCTATTTCTCGTGAATTTAAATACAATTAAGTCGCCGGTTTTTTGCGAGATTCGCGCGCATTTTTCTCTGGTAAATTTTTCATTAATTGAGCGACATATTTAATCTTGGCTTATTGGATTATCCTCAGGGTAATAATGTATAATATATCGTATAACTTCATTGGTCTCTAAGTCGAAATGTACTATGGAAGTTTTTTTTTTTGGATCGTGTCAAGATCCCACTGAGATACTACCTGAAAAAATTGACAGTCTGAAGTCTAATATCAAGCAAAATTAAACATGTCATAATTTTTAGTTGAAGACTAAATAAGGCTTAAAACATTAACAATCACATAGGTTAATTTTGTGAGTCAAAAAATCGTAAAGCTAATAATTTTAAAGGATTGTTTTCTGAATACTTTCAGTTTATCATCGGTCTCGGTATACCAGTTGATCTAAAAGAGCAGTCAGTTACAGTCGGGACTGTTATCAAATTCCAATACGACCTACCGACTAACAGTACCGAATACACTAGTAGAATCTACGGATTTGTCAGTACAGTTTCAAGAGACATGGAGGGTGATATTAATGATAATTACGAAACAAATACTTCAACTGGTGACGAGAAACGAAAGTTAGATCATAAAGTTGATGATTTAAATCAAACATCATCAGCAATAGACTCCGAAGAGGGCGACGGTGAAGACAACGCATTAGTTGATATCACATTTGATAAAGACAGGAAGAAAAGATCACTCGTTTATTCTGAAGGTGGAGTGATAAGCACAAATGATATAAATATAAATGAATATGGAAAGGGAACTGAATTACCTCTAGAAGAAGCCATAAGAAGGCAAGAGATGATTGACAAAAAGTTTATAGAAGAACAAGAAGAAGAACCGAAGAGAGCTAACAGATGGGACTTCTATAAAATCATTGAGCATATGACAGAAAGGTATTGTTTAGTTTTAAAAAAATTAGAGAATTTTGCTGCCGCATAAATACTAACATAGCCATAATCCCTAATTGCAGTGTTGAATAGACTTTTATTACAACTAATCTTTTATTATGTCTAACTAAACTCAGAAGTGTACCTAAATACAAACTAACCACAAATTCTTGTAACATAAAATGTTTTCGTAATAGGAATAAGTAAGTTTTTGAAGTATCTATAATTTTATTTCTCTGTTGTTTTTCTCTGCCACTGTTTTTCTCCACTCCTCCACCAAGCCGAACTTGGCCCCCGTGGTGGAGTATGGCCTAACCTTCCTGCGATGCAGGACCAGACCCGTGCCCCAGCAGTGGGGACATACAAGGGTTGATACCGTTGTTTTCTCTCAGATATGGATTTTCGGGCCGACCGTGTCTACTGCGGACGATTTGCGAAGCTGCAGAAGTACCGTTCACGCACGAAAACGGATTGCTTGGTGAAATTGGGCACATTTTGTTCACGTAAGTGTCTAAAGACTGTTTATTCAGTAACGTATACTTGCAAATTTCTGAAGGAAGTTATCGTAAGATGGTTCGAGTTTGTATTGGCTGTCGGTAAGCACAGTTTTAAGGTTTTTTAAATATTTCTGTCTCTATATTTCCCTGAGATAAAGCCTGTGCTATGTAACATAATATTTACATTATTATAATAATTGTGTTTTAATTGATTTTTTCTTCCTTTATTTTATGCTTTCATGTGTATTTAAAAGGTAATATACAGAAAGGAAGAAACAATATTTATTGAAAATTGCAAGAGTGTTCTACAGTATTGCAAAGTAGATAAAAAATATAACCAACCACGAAACAAAGACGACAACACATTCGTGAAATTGCTTATGCCTGCCGTCACTAGAAACAAGTCATGGACTGATGCTCAGTTGGTAACCGGTAGGTTGGTGGTATTGCTGTGTGCTGTGAAAAACACATCACCAGCAAATATATACAGTCATGTTTTAGTGATTTAGTGAACAGACCTTTTCTCAGCGTGAGAATGTCTAAACCCACATCTAGTTACTAAAACATTATATTAGCTAGCGTCAGAGTAGCACAATTTAAGTGTACTTCTATACAGTTTGAAGGTGCTGCAGCATAACAGTATCAAGAACTGACGGAAATGAAGAACTGAAGGAAATTATCCTTTTTGCCCAGTTTGTGGTCAGCCTGTTGGGCGAAATAAAACGCATTTCGTTTCTCTGAATTTGACACATTTTGTACAGCAAACGGTTTATCTGGCGACACGGGCGTGTGATGTATGAGTTTGAATAGCCATTTTATAGTCGGCTAGGAGGCTTTTGCTGAAGCTGACAATATATTTTTAGGACTGTCGGGATGTTTTTGACGCCAATTTATTTTGTTTTATGGCTGTAGGTACCTACTGTGTCTCACTTTGAGTTTCGATTTGAAATATTTCACAGTTCATAATAAAATGTCCCGTAATTTTGATTGGTCTTTAATTGAATCGGTCAAGAAAAAATAGGTACAGTCGTATTGATGACAACTGTCCACTAAAATACTCCTCGACTATAATTGGATTTGACTACAATTGGATTTTTATTTTTTCCCTTTCATAATTATTTGAACAATATTTCAGAGGAGGAGGAGTAGGCAGAGGCCAGAGTTACCTATTAAATAAGAATGTTAATATGTAAGTAAGCATATTTTTATGCTTACCTATATTAACTTATTATTGAAGCGCTCTAGTTGAACCGAGTGATTGGAATCAATCAATTGAGGCGTGGTCAGGATGGGTGACCGTCCCGTAACTGCTAGCAATAAACATCCTGATAGGAACTTGCATAATACAGAACATTTTAGAGGAATCGTGTTTTTATAAAGAATACCTCAGAATGAAATGATCAGGATCCCCAAACTAAAGATTTTATAAAGTATATGAGAATGTATCCGATTGGAACCTAAAGAAAAATCATACTCAAGGTGTTCTTTTAAAACGTTCTACTTTCAATAAATCAATCAGGCTGTCTTCGTCTGCTGCTTTTCATAAGGCACGCCACTTCCTGTCCTTGTCTCTCTTCATCCAGCCTCTTGAGCAACTCTATATTACGATCCATCTTAAAAATACCTCTCTCCTTTTCAGCCCATCGACTACTAAGGACTCCCTTTCACATCATACGGACAATGAGTACCATGCGGCAGAGCGTCATGGTACTCATTGTCCTCTTTCTCTTTTCAGCCCGTCGACTACTAAGGACTCCCTCTCACATCATACGGACAATGAGTACCATGCGGCAGAGCGTCTCGGCAGAGCGGGAGAAGTCCCGTGCGAGGCCCTGTTTCCCGAGTGCGAGGCCTCAGTTCTGGACACCTTCACGGAGATAGGGTTAGACACGCTGCATAAATTTGGACTGTATTAAATTGTATTGTAGTTTACTCCTTGTTTCATTTATCTTTATATCATGAGATACCAAAAACATTGGACATACGCACATAAAATTTATGTCAATCTTACGAAAAAAATATCATGAACGGCTTATATCCTTATAATCTGATTTTCCTACTTAGTTCCTAATTAATTGAATTTTCTAATGTTTTCTGCTGCCGAACAGCAACTTTTCTGGTCATCATCCTACCATCAGTATTGATGGCTTAAACAACGGCCAACGGGTACCACTTGGCGGAGCGGGAGAGGTCGCGTGCGAGGCTCTGTTTTCCGAGTGCGAGGCCTCAGTTCTGGACATCTTCACGGTTATAGGGTTAGAAATGCTGCTTAGATTTGGTCCCTATTAAATTGTATTTGAGTTTATTACTTTTTTGATATTATAATGAATCGTTTCTTCTTATATTATTATGATAAACAAAAACCATTGAACATACGAGTAAAATAAGCTTAAAATAAGCCTCTGCAAGGATTATCTGTGGATTGTAGCATCTAGTTATTGAAAATAACCTAGAAGTTATCTAGTTTTCCGGCGTACGACGGTAGTTTTCCGCATTTAAACTTCGCATTACTTTTCATTGCGCTGCAAATAGCTGCTATTGACATTTTTACTCGAGAGTGCTAGCTATGTACTGGGAATAGTTTCCAGTATTTCGTCGCATTTTTGTAGAATTCCACTGCGGAAATTCCCGGGCTATTTGAGCGTTTCCGAAAGTTACATGTGAGGTACATATTAATTTTAGTTTTTGTTAGTAAATAGCAAAAAACGTTTTTGCTACGTGTGTAGTGTTATATTATCCAGTTACCACCCGCTGGTATTCGATAGCAGTAAGGCTTATTAATAAGTCACAATCCGCTCTATGAAGATTATTTACATTTTAAAAATATGTTAATTTGGGTACATAATACCCGACGGGGTAGAGTCCGTCATAGTTTTGCTCTCAAGAGCTATGGTGGGGTAAACACCGTAACGATATCAACCCTTGTATGTCCCCACTGGGGCACGGGTCTCTACCTGCATCACAAGGATTGATATCGTACCAAAAATTAAGAAATATATTTTAGTGTAAGTAAGGGTGGAGCAACATCGACATCAAAAAAGCTGACGTTTCCAAAGTTGAGGTTTCATTAAAGCAAGTTCTGTATAAAACCATACCTCACCTCAGCATAGTTGGAAACTGAACTGAATATTTCACTCCGAGCGCCATAACAAATTCCATTCTTCGCGGCGACTATGGAAAGTCGCTGAGAACTTGTACGAGTTTCTTTATGTCGGTAATATGGTTAATGATGTCGACAAAATATGCCCCCGAGCTTAACGAGGTAGCCTAGTTATGGCCTAACTAAGTTTGGAATATTCTAGACTCTGCTAAGTTGTAATAAAAGTTAGTTTCGATCGATTGCGGTGCGTTGGTTTGTTGGATGTAAAATGTAAGATGTTTTAAAGGTGCTTTTGGCTTGTTAATGACTTAATTAAGGGTCGTATTTATAAAGCGCTCTGGCAACCGAGGTCGTTCTCAACACAAAAACTTTATTTACTATGAAAACAAAATGATAACTTGATAATCATACTATTTTTATTTTTAATGCACTAACCCGTGCTAAGGACAAATTTAAAAAACCTATTTAGAGGCTAAAAATTTCACCCATGCCGGGATTTGAACCCGCAACCTCTGGCTATCCGTGCCAGCCCTCTTCCAATTGAGCCAATGGGCGACTCACCGACATCAGTGAAATTTCGAACCTCTTTACACTATTCTCTGTATTACGTACAGGCAGCGACATCTGGCTTAAGCAAATTGCATCACTTACAGCGCCGACTACCTACTTTGCAGTTAGGTTTTTACATCGGAACGATATCACTGTGTTTTTAGGCTCTAAATAGTTTTTTTAAATTTGTCCTTAGCACGGGTCAGTGCATTAAAAATAAAAATAGTATAATCATGTGGGTACAGTGATATCGTTCCGATATAATAACCTAACTGCAAAGTAGGTAGTCGGGGATGTAAGTGATGCAATTTGCTTAAGCTAGATGTCGCTGCCTGTACGTAATACAGAGAATAATGTAAAGAGGTTCGAAATTTCACTGATGTCGATGAGTCGCCTATTGGCTCAATTGGAAGAGCGCTGGCACGGATAGCCAGAGGTTGCGGGTTCGAGTCCCGGCATGGGTGAAATTTGTAGCCTCTAAATAGGTTTTTATACTTAATAATCGTTAAATATGTTAGTTTCAGAATCAATAGATTATAAAGAGGAGAAGCTAACAAAGAAACGCCATATTTTTCCTTTTCAAGAGACGTTTGAACCTTAATTATCAGAGTTTTCAGTTTAAAGTTATAGTACACTAGGCACGATCGTCTCCGTTCATATTATTTTAATACCAGACTTCTTTGTTTATTAATCCTTAATGTACTTATTAATTTTGTGCTGTACTTAATGCATACTATTTTAAACTCATTAGAGTTTAAAACATGCTGAGGAATCTAAACTACTGACAGTAACTGTACTGTATAACGCTAGGCTAAGTTTGTGTTTTCAAAAGTATGTATGCAGTATTTATTAGTTGTAGATAGTACACTCACTATTTTGTTGCTATATTATAAGCCAATAATAATGTTACTGGTGTAACTAATCTGTCAATAACCCTAAAAAATAGAATCTTAATGTAAGCCGGTAAGGGATGACCCAGGCGGACATATTTCGATAAAATAGGGTATGTATTAGCACAGGGAAAGACAAAAGTAACCTTGCGCTACGGCGCTCATTAGGGGAGGGCTATATCCAGCAGTAGACTAATATAGCCAGAAGAAGAAGATAAAAAATAGCCCTTACTTTTTATCCTCTTCTTGGCCAGACCGGTGTGGGTGCACGCAACGAGTTATGAACGTTGATGAAGCGAAGGTGATCTGTCAGGATCCTGGCAAGTGGCAGTCCCTGATCTCTGCCTACCCCTCTGGGATACAGGCGTGAGGTTATGTTGTGTTATTTAAGTGAATGTTATAGTAAGACTTTATGCATTGCCCCGTACTAAATTTATTAACTTTTGCACTTCTAAATTGCCGAAATTCCAATTTATGTTTATGCCTAGTATTACCAAATCAGCAATTTGAAAGCACACTCGAGAGCGATCGAAGACCTAAGAGTTTTTTATTGCTAAGATACCTAAATAGGCTTTAATTCAACATCATTATTTTTCAATGGCATTATTGGCTCGCGGTTAAATAATAAAACATGGAAGTAGTCGCCGTCAGGACCATCATCATTTGTTTTTAATTTAAAATAGAAGAGCCACGTTCTGTTAAACAAACAAACTTTACTATAGAAAAAAACAATTAATCACGTAGGTATCGTGTTAACCGAGCAGGCGCTTTTTCACATCAATTTTGTTTAATTTTTTGTCTACAAATTATAGTTCTTGTGACCAGGTGGAGCGACGCAAAGCAGTGGGCAGTGCCTGGAAGAGAAGAGCTGAAGATCGGGCTCAGTGGTGTGTCTTGGGAGAAGCATTTGTCCTGCAGTGGGCTGACGCCGGCTGATTATGATAATGATGACGAGAACTATAAATACCACGAAAACTAAGACGAATGGTCACAACAAACATAGAAATATAGTTCTTTAAAATGCGGCCTTAGAATACAATACAAATACGAAATTCTTTATTCCGTTATTCACTACTTCTTAAACTACATACACTGACGGTATCTACTTCTAAGTACAAAAACACCTTTACCAGTTCAGTCACGTGCCCTAACATGTATGCACTTTAGTACCTTGTCAAAGTCGAAATAGTCAATATCTCATACATCAGGCTTGACGATGTTAATGTGACAAGATTCTAAAGTATTAACATGTAAGTACACGCGACTGTACCAGTACACACACATAGCAATACTTGCCAAAAGCAACCCCTAATCAATCGAATTCATGTGAATGATTAGTTTTACTCCTGTCATGCGTTAGTGAAAGTATTTTGCCTGCCGGCAAACATGAGGTGCGTTCACACAGCGGGCCGCTTGCACGGCTACCGGGCTGCGCGCCAATTACTCCTGGTCTCTGTTATGTAGTCTGGGGCTTTGTTGTAGTTTTGAAACGCTGAAAACAACACATTGGCTGCACTATTCATTATTTCAAATATTATACTGTAATACACGCTTCAAGCATAATTATTTCTCAACTAATACGGCCACCAGCTAAAATAATGTTTGTACTAAAAGCCAATCAGTAAATTTGTGTGTATGGAACGTCATGCAGCCTAGAGCCTTGTAGTGAGTTTGATACATCGAAAACAACACATTTGCTGCATTATTCCAAATAATTATACTGTAATACATACAACAAGCATAATTTTCCCACCTAATTCGGCAATCATCTGAAATATTGTTTGTACCAAAGTTTGGTATTATAAGACATTAAGTAGTTGTAATGGCGCTTTGTTGTAGGTTTGATGCATAAAAAAACGTATTGACTGCATTACTCATTCAAAATACAATGTAATACAAGCATCAAGCATAACTTTCCCACCTAATTTCAGCTTCTACTTCTTCTTTTTCTTCAGGGTAATTATTATAGTCCACTGCTGGACATAGCCCTTAGCCCAAATATTACTTCAGCTGATCATGAAATAATATTTGTACCAAACGCCAATAAGGAATTTGTAAAGTTTTCAAGGCCTGCTTTATTTTTATTGTATTAAGACCAATTGACAGCGTACACACAGAACAATGTGAAGGGTCTTTAAAGGGGATATGAAGTATGGTGGCATCAAAGTCATCATCATAAATCCATTATGTCCCCACCGAGGGGTACGGGTCTCTTCCCTAATGAAAGTATAGGTCATACTCCATCAAAGGGGCCAATTCTGGATTGGTGGAGGTGGATTGGGCATCAAAATAAACGATGTCAATTGTTTAGTTACCAATAAGTTTTATTTAAAATACCTTATTTCATGTAAGATGCAGGACGTAGTGACTAGAATTGAGAAAGGAATGCTGCGTTGGTTTGGACATGTGGAGAGGATGAAGGAAGAAAGATTGACGAAACAAATATATATTGCGAATGTGAGTAGAAGGGACGTCCCAGACTGACTTACATCGACCAAATAGGGGATGTATTAGCAAAGGGAAAGAAAAAAAGTACCTGGAACCGGCGTGCGTGCATGCAACGACTTATGAACGTTGATGAAGCGAAGGTGATCTGTCAGGATCGTGGCAAGTGGCAGTCCCTGGTTTCTGCCTACCTCTCTGCCTACCTCACGCCTGTATCCCAATACAGGCGTGAGGTTATGTATGTATGTATGTATGTATGTATGTATGTATGTATGTATGTATGTATGTATGTATGTATGTATGTATGTATGTATGTATGTATGTATGTATGTATGTATGTATGTATGTATGTATGTATGTATGTATGTATGTATGTATGTATGTATGTATGTATGTATGTATGTATGTATGTATGTATGTATGTATGCACCTTATTTCATTATTACGCTGTTCACTTCATCCGACCCAAGATCATCACGTTTCAAATCATCACCATGATGTTTCATGAATTATTCATAGCACAATTCATCATCAACCCATTATGTCCCCACCGAGGAGCACGGATCTCTTCCCTGAGGAAAGTATAGGCCATACTCCACCACGGCGGCCAAGTCTGGATTGGTGGAGGCTTGCAAGACTGGTGGCTGGTCTTACTGTCAAAAGTTTCCAAGCCGCCCTAAGGCCTCTGACTTGGCTTAAGGACTGCCATCTATCGACGACAGCCGGCACCAATAGCACAATAGTCTTACAAAAATATATCCTCCTAAGCCCTGGATGACCTAGACCCGCGGGTGTCGTAAAAGGCGACTAAGGGACACAAACCGGAGGGTGGGCAGCAGCGCCCCCTGCAGTACAATTCAAACTGCGATCCCAACCCGCATGCCCACCGTGGGGATTATGGGCCATTACCCCCCAATGATGGCACAACCTTGCGCTATGGCGCTCATTGCGGGAGAGCTGTGTCCAGCAGTGGACTAATGTAGCCTGAAGAAGAAAAAGCCCTGGATGTAACAGTTACTTCAAGTCTTCTAAAACTAAATGTATTTTGAAGAACTTTTTCTTCGTGGTGTCCAAAAAACTATGAGGTTTTCCTCATAATTTTTTGGACACCAAGAAGAAAAAGTTGGACCTGGAACAGTAAGTTTTCCAGACTAAATTGTTGGGTGAGAATTAAGAAAGTTATTCGAGATGACCTATTTCTAGGACGCCAGGGCTTAGGAGGATATAATAAAATAGTTATCACAGATACTATGATTTTTAATGTTCACTTTTTGAAAAAACGTATTATAAAACAAGTTATGATTTTTATTTCATTGCTGGCCCTAGTTAGCGCCCCTAGGTGGTGTACGTACCATACAGAATGAGCCGTTTCCAGCAATTCACAAAGCTGGAAGTTGTAGGCGTTCTCATACAAGAACACAGACACGTCTGTCAAATTTTCCTCAGCGCAGTTTTGCAGTTTCCAATTTTGACAGCCGTATTCCGGTTCTTCTATGGCCACGCCTGTAAGCGCCATCTATGAATTGCTTTGAGAATTTGTGGTGAACACGGCTCATTCCGTATACGTACACCACTTAAGGCGCTTAGGGGCGCTAACTGGCGCCGCCAATGGAATAAAAATCATAACTTGTTTTAAAATACGTTTTTTTCAAAAGGTAAAAAGTCTTAATATCTGTGATAACTATAATCTATCTGTGATAACTATAGCCTAGAATCTAGTAATACTCTACGACTTTAATCGATTTCCGCAAAAACGGCCGTTTTCAGCGAAAATCGATTAAAGTCCTAAAGTGTAGGTTCTAAAAATAGTTGTCACAGTTGTTAAGATTTCTCATGTTCACTGTTAGATAAAAACGTATTACAATACTTTAAATAGGTCAGATGACCTATGTAAAGTAGTCGGCAAACAGTGGATGAGACTAGCGCGAGACCGTGCTGGTTGGCGTGGAAACGAAGAGGCCTATACCTAGCAGTGGGGTTCACCGGGCTGATTGTGATGATAATACAAGTTATGATTTTTATTCCATTGATGGGCGCTAGTTAGCACCGCGCACCAAGGTAAGCTCAACATTTATGTATATTAAGCTTTGGTTTTGTAGGTTTGAATAAACTTTTACGTTACTTGATATACTTTAATCTTATCTTTTCAACTTTGCACTACCGTGAACATGTCGAGCAGTGACAGTGGACATTGGTGGATCGAGTGAAAGTTGTTCCGCATTTGACCTTGGTTGTAAGCGTTCACGAACGCGTGCGCATCGTGATCTTCAGGCAGAGAGGAGTCTTCTAGGTCATTGTTGGGACTGGAAATGAGAGAAAAAGTAAGTTTAAGTTGATTATTAACAAAAACAAGTTTCACAAAAGAGAATAATTTGTCAATTTGTGAAACCAGTTGAAGACGTCAGAAATATGGAAATACACTCAGACTAAAGCTATTCTACTTTATAAACTAACAACGTTCGGTCTAAAATAAATGATCATCGTATTAGGTCTTAATTATTAGGAATATTTCTATTCCTAATGAGGAATAAAAATCATAACTTGTTTTAAAATACCCTTTTATCTAAAAGTGAACGTGAGCAATCTTAACAAGTGTGTTAACTATTTTTAGAACCTACAGTCTAGAACCTATATTTCTACTACATTCTAGACTGTGTCTCCTAAAAATAGTTACCACAGATATTAAGATGTTCACTTCTTGAAAACAAAGGTATTATAAAAACAGTTATGTAAGTGATGCAATTTACTTAAGCCAGATGTCGCTGCCTGTACGTAATACAGAGAATAGTGTAAAGAGGTTCGAAATTTCACTGATGCTGGTGAGTCGCCCATTGGCTCAGTTGGAAAGAGCCCTAGCACGGATAGCCAGAGGTCGCGGGTTCGAATCCCGGCATGGGTGGAATTTTTAGCCTCTAAATATGTTTTAAAAGAAAAAAAAGGAATAAAAGTAATAATGTATTTATTGCGACCAACAATACAAGAATAAGAATAAAAGGAGAAATTACAAATAATGACATGAAGTCATTGTTGTTGTTGTGACCGTTGGCGACAAAAGGTGTGTGCTCAGCGTGTGCCGCCAGAGACAACAATGACTATAGACGGCGCTGTTTTCAGCACTCACCGACTTAGAAACAAACTAAAACTAGATCCTAATCCTAAATACAAATAAAGCAATGAGACATAATTTAGTTGTCCAGTGTTTCAAAATAACACACTGCATTTTCAGCAGTAATCTGAATGATTTTATGCTAGTGTGAGTGTCGGTGTATGTGTATGAGGGTGTGTTTGTGTGTGTGTATGTGTGTGTGTTTGTGTGTGTGTATTTGGCTCTAACAATTAGGAGATTTATGTATGTATGTTATATGTACGATGAAGGGATGGAACCAAAATATAGCTCGCGCCAACAGAAGGCAAAAAAAAATATATATAAATAATAATATATATAAATATTACATATTATTCACTCACTTGTACATTTAGAAGTAGCATACCATATTTCTTTTTAAACGTTTTGTGCGTCATTTCAAGTGTTAAAGGAGGCGGCAGGTCATTCCATATTTTGGAAGCGGCGAAGCGAAAACTCCCTCGGTACCCAGCCGTTTTATGCCTACCTACGCACATTTTGTTTTGTCACAAATTGTCCTTAGCACGGGTTAGTGCATTAAAAATTAAAATAGTATAACCAGTTATGATGTTTATTCCATTAGTGGCGCTAGTTAGCGCCCCTAAGCGCCTTTATAAAAAAATCCACGCAAAATTATTTTGAGCTGCAGCTTACTTCTCAAATTTTCTCTATTGCTCATTAGTGGATACTCAAAGTTTTAACTCACTTGAGCACGAAACTTGCAAGTTCATGTAGCAGATCCTCTTCATCATCAGTATGAAGCGGTTCAGCTCCGATCTGACAGAGGGCGCGAAGCACGCAGTCTGTACCGTTATACCCGAAGCTGTCAGATTGGAAAAATAAATAGTCAGAATTCGTAATTAACAGAAGTGAGATCGCGTCGAAAATTTAAAAGAATTTTTTGTTTTAAAGGTGCTATACCTACTTGTGATGTTTTAAAGCGTTTTAGAAAATATAAAACTGGAACGACTTTAACTGTGTGTTTTAATTAAAATATGTTGTATAATATAAACAGAAAACTTGGTAAAATACAGGATAATCAGGTAAAGGACGATTTATATGGTCTGTTCTAGTCGAAATGTGAAGGAGTAATGCTAAAAAAATTAAGGAAATCTCCAAAATGGGTGACGTATGTAATTAAATTAAATTTAAAAAAATATAGACAGAATTAAAGAAATATAAAAAAATGGTTAAACAAGGTCTTAAAACCCTATTTAGAGGCTAAAAATTCTGCCCATGCCGGGACTCGAACCCGCGACCTCTGGCTTACCGTAACATCGCTCACCCAACGGAGCTAATGGGGAAGTGCCGACGTCTGCGAAATTTCGAACCTCTTTACAATATTATCTGTATTATTTACAGGCAGCGACATCTGGCTGAAGTAATTTGCATCACTTGTACCTACTTTGCAGTTAGGTTAAAGAGGTTTGCACCGTAACATACTGTTTGACATACAGCAGCTTTCCTTTCTGTATGCTTAGCATGCACGTTTTGACTCTCTCTAGAGGTCTAGTGAGAGATTAAGAAGTACTTGCCATGTCCAAAGTGCGACCATGGCAGCTGAGACTTGAGATAGTCAATAGAATGCGGTCTTGTCAACAAAAAAGCAGTTATTGCTATATTAAATAAAATATTTGTTGTTTCATCTGACAACACTGTAAATATTGTAACCGGTTTATACCGGCAGCGGAACGTCACTTAAAAGTTTCAACGCAAGCAACTAATCAAAACCATTAATTAGGTTAATAATTAGTAATTAATTAGTAATTCGGGTATCTGGAAGAGATCACTTATAGTGATGAGGCTGTCGTCTGTACTCTTAGGTTAAGAAATATCTGTGTGATTTCCAATTTTATGTACAACAAAGTGTTATCTATCTATCTATCTCATTTTAATTAATACCTATATACGAGTACATGAGACAAAATCTAAGATTATTTAGTTTGATAGCAGTCTCTTTGATTATAGTTTGTGGGCTATCAGTGGCACGGATGATGACCCCAATAATGGCGGGAAATTGTACTTCTGATTCGCAGAGTAATGGACAGCTATCAACTGTCTAAGCCATCACAGATTAGCACTGGTAAGGCTTGGTAACACTCAAAAGGATTCATAAGAATATTCTTTATTGTACACTGGAAAACAACAAATACAAAACAATTGCAAATATACATAGTAGTACAATTGGCGGCCTTATTGCTAAAATCAATTTCTTCCAGACAACCTTAAATGTTGAAACAGGCGTATTTTTTGTGACTGCTCAAGTTTTTCGCACTTTCAATGACTTCTGGGTCATTCAACCTATAGATATCTCAGAGATTTGACGGTTTAATTGTTTCTGTGCGAGTATTTTTTTATTGGTTCCTTTTTATTTCTGATGATAATAACAATAATAACATTTTTATACAGGCACATATATTGCTTCTGGCCCCACACTAGGATACCTTGTGTCATGGGAACCAGAAACAACGACATCACAAACATGTAAACATCCAAGATGTCCCGGGTTTGAAAAACCCACAGTTTTTTTCTGTCCCCAGCCGGGATTCGAACCTGGGACCTCTTGCATGATAGGCACATGTGCTACCGCGACGCCACAGAGGTCGTCATTCATTCATTGTTAATTATTATTATTATTATTATACTTTATTGCACACGAAAAAGACAAAAAAGAAATAAAATTTAAGAATATACATATATAAAGGCGAGCTTATCGCGTAGGCGATTTCTTCCAGCCAACGTTGGGAAGCCGGAGTGAACATGTGAAACGGGTCTATTCATAGATTTAATTTTGGTCTAAACATTTGTAAGTTTTTTCCAGTGTAAGATGTGACATTCGTTATGTTAATACAACACCTTTTATAGATATGATGAGCTATTATTTTCAAGAGGTAAGAAAATGAAGGCCTGACACTAACGAGCCAATTATAATTCAAAAACTGATCGGAATTAATTCGAACGACTGAGGCGCAAAAATAATTTATACGTAAAAGTAAACAGAAGCGAATAACAGTACGGAACGACAACAATGCTGATAAATGAAATACAGATAGCTTACATTAGCGGCTTTTACGATTTTAATTTTTGCTTGAATTCACTATTCGGTGTTGCTAGAAACCATCACACTTAATAAATGTTGAGGTAATTAATTAATTAGTACCGTACTTAAAAAGACACCATACCTTATTAGTACGGTACTTAATAAAGTATCGTATTACCTCTGAGATCTACCTATGTGCTACCGATCTCGGAATTACTCAAGGGAGATCTCAACGGTAGGAGCGATTTATTATGGACGCTTGAGAGTGACTTTCTTATATAAATAGAGTTACCATATAAGTTAAATCTGCATTGGTCGCTTAATTTTTTTTTTAATTTATTCTGGATATGAGATTTCTTTTTCACTTATGGTTCCATATGTAAAATCATCATCATCATCATTATGCCCCCACCGAGGGGCACGGGTCTTTTCCCTGAGGAAGATATAGCCATACTCCACCACGGGGGTCAAGTCCAGATTAGTGGAGGCTTGCAAGACTTGCCTGCAAGGACTAACGTCCAGCCACTAGCACGTTAAGCAGTTGGTGCCTGCTCATGTCGATAGATGTATAAAATATTAGGCTTTAAATCGCAAATTTAGGGCAAGTAGGGTGTCCCTTCCTTCCCCTGGATAAACAGTTGATTGTAAGATCTTGAAAAAAATCAGGGTAGTAATATACTTAAAAAAAACTATTACCACTCACTAGGCTCTACAAGTTAACGAGTAATACGCGATCATACTGTGGTGTCATACAACCGCTAGTGGCATTTTTTCCGAGCGCTTCCTTGCTTCGCAATGCACATTAAGCTTTTGGTGCCAACTGATATGTATTGGCAGTCGTTAAGCCAAGCCAGAGGCCTTATGGGCGGCTTGATAACTTCTGACAGTAAGACTTACAACTGACTTACAATCCTCCACCAAACCGGACTTGGCACCCGTGGTGGAGTATGGTCTAATCTTCCTGCGATGCAGGACAAGTCCCGTGCTCCAGCAGTGGGGACATACTAAAGCTTGACATCAGATGACCAACTTATAAATGGGAAACTTCGTGCAAAATCTATCGAAAATTACGTTTATGAAGTTTTGTTTTGTAAAAAAGATAAAACCCCATTTTTCTACGGAACCCTATACTGCGCGTGGCCCAACTTACACTGGTTTTCGAACTACCGTACAGTCTAACAAATCGTCAATCAAATACGGAGCGAACTTTCTTCGCCTTATTGAACAGTAACGACAGTTTTCCAGTGGCGAAACGGAGAATTGAAATTGACAAATGTAATTAGCGGCATAATTGCCTGTCAAAGTAAACAATTGCTCTGTGGAAAACAATTAATGGCTGATTCTCCCTCGAATAAGCTTAAATAAGCTAGCCTATTACGTCCCGCTTTATATATATACCTTACGTGCCCTTCGCGAATTGGTGATTTCAAGCGCTAAGGTATTTTTAACACTCAGGCTCCCTCACGATGGTTTCCATTACAGCATCTGTAGTAGCGGAGAGGTAGAAAGCTGGCTTTTGTTTTCTAAGCTAGGTAACACCTAAAATTGCCAATCCTTGGCGGGCACGAGTGGTGATTAAGCCCATACTTTCTCTTTGAGTGAAAAGCTGTGTCCTACAGTGAGACGTATATTCCATGAATGTACAAAATATGCAAATGGACAAAGTTCTTTGTTAGTACATGCAGGTATCGAACCTATGATCTTTTGAATTTAAGGACAGCTCTCTACCGACGCGTTACCTCTGCTTCCTCAGCGTTGACATATTTTTCAAGTCCGTTATTGCTATACTTTGTGGGTTCCGTACCTCAAGAGGAATAACGGAACTCTTATAGGGTCGCTTTGTCGTGGAGCTATTGTTTGAAAGCATTTTCGTCTTATACTAAAAATAGAGGAAAAATAGGATTTTTTTAAAAACTATACATTTGTAATTAAATCATAAAAAAAATGTCTTTGAAAAGATGTTTGAAAAAACTGATTCATAAACTATTTGTAACATGTAAGTACTTAGATACAAACTTGTTAAGAACCCTCGGCGTTAGGAGTTCAACTCGATTTTAATCAGAAAAAACAATTAGACATCATTATCAGGTATCATTGATTCGCAACTGGTTGCGAACAAGGAATAAACATTCTTGTTTCGCAGCCAGTTACGAAACGCAGTTGGGAAAACGACCGAAGGGGTCACAGCAACCTTAATACTTTCAGACTTTCAAACTTAATACAACTTACCCATTCAACATTTCAGCAACGTACTTATAAAACTGATACAACCCAGTATCATTATCATATTGTCCTCCCTTTTCTGTCTCTTTATTAGACGTCTCTCCATCTCTTTCCTTCCTTGGGGATTCAAATGTTTCTTTGTATCGACCTCTCAGTATAGTCGTTTCTTTCTCTTCAGTCATGAAGGACTCGATGAAACTTGACGATTTTCTTTCCTCCGAATCTTGTATCTCGTTCGCAACGTATTCTGCATCCCTCTCATTTCTGGAGTCGCCTTCGTAGCCAGAGTTGGCTTGGAGAATATCTACTGGGACCTGGGAACGGTTCCAGGGAAGTTGGAAGTTGGCTTGGAAGGCCCAGTTCACCATGACAGTCTTTAGCGGAGTTGGAGTGGCTACGCCCGCGTTGAACTAAAAATTGAAAGGAATATTAATATGAGAAAGTCTGTTTGCAAAATGAACGTGCCTTAACAATAGCTATCGAATTCGCAAGTTTATTTATTTTAATTGGCATTTTCCAAAAATGTTTCGACACAAGTTTGAATCTATTAGAACCAAAGAAACATTGTTCTCATATACAGAGAGGCAGTACGAATTAAATGCGCATTTTTTAAAACAAGATTTGAACTCGGTTTTTAAAAATAAATTTTGTTTATGTTACGTCTATTCTTAAAAGTCTGAGCAGGTTCGTTATTCTTTGTGTCTGCCCTGAGACTTCACAGGTAGCTCCTGCAGGATGTCTTTGGAGGTATCCCCCAGTGCAATCGCAGTGGCGCTGTTTTGGAAGAGAGATGTATGAGGAGGAGTCGACGCTTTCGACACAAAAGAAGAAGAGGTAAATAATCTGAAAAGATGCCATTTTTTATTTCTAATTACATAACCGCGGCTCTCATAGCAACCAAATTTCCACGTGTATTGGTATATAGTGTACTGGGATATGGCACTAACCCCCAGTTTTTCGTAAACTAACAATACGTCAATCTACTGTCAACAGCTCTGCTGTCATTTTTTTTAGAGCGTACAAAAAAAGCGACAGTTGGTAATGGTACAAGAAAAGACAGTTTAATGAGCCATTTTTAGTGCATGGGTAACTGGCGGTAAGATAAAGCTAGGCGTCTAGTCAATTAACTAATCAAACTTTCACCATCCAGCCCAATTCCTCAACAAAAAGACGTTAACTATCTAGATTTCGAAGAACACTCGTAAAATGATTAAGTTTCATTTGTCATGTACCAACGCCTGAATTGAATCATCGTGCCGGAACATAAGCCTCCCAATTCCATTATATTGAATCATTCGGTCGAATTACTCAATTATTAGATTAATCCGGAGAATATTGTAGTTGCAGAGATGTTACAAACCATTAACGGTCCATGGACGATTCCACTAAAACACTCCTAGAGGCTTTCTATTTATTCTGTGCTTTCGTATTTTTCTCCTCCTCAGACTACTTGAATCATGATTTTTGTTGGAGTTTTTTATAAGTTATGTTGAAAAAAATGCCAACAAAATCGAACATTTTTTCAAGAGGGCGGATGGAGTTATCGACAAATTTTCTGTGGAGATATTGTACTGAAAATTAAAATTTTTCGTAGAATAACACTCTTGTTTGGAACCAATGGGAGTCAAAAAGCGAAAGAGTAAATTATTTACCAAGGCGAGAGCGTTTTACTCCGTATTATTTCCTACAACAGTGTTACTTCAGAGGTGGTCACTTTACTTTTAATCACCCTCTATGAAAAAATAAGTTGGTGCAATAGAACTTAAATAGAAATAAAATATAGCGTTTATTTGACACATATACACAATTATTAATAACACTTTCATTCTCATTTTTCGTACATATAATACTTTTTAAAATCCCACTTTAAGTATGCAAACAATTACGAACAAAAGTGAAGGAATCCATTTCACGCGTCTTTTGTTTTTTCAGAAACTTTTTTTTTAACTCGTTCGCACGCGCTTTATTTATTATAAGTACAGCCAGGTCACTTTTTGAACCGGTATTCGTGTTCGATCTCTTTGGTGATTGGAATTTTTACTAGTAATATCCACATTCTAAATTCAAATCACTTTTTAGTTTGGAACTCCCTGTTTTCAAGAACCAAACTAGCTCTTTTTGAGTAGATTTGATAAGACAATGTTAATGTCTAGTTTGCGATTGACATCGGTTAGGCAAGAGAAGGCATGGAGAGTTAGCACATGCAAAATGTTGGTTTCTAGAGAAATTTAATGTACTACAATGTTGCTCCTAATATCCTGAAGTTGTAGTATTTGCGGTGTAGTTGCTATAGAAGTCTAGAGTATGGAAAACCAGGTCATGCTGAATAGGTTGACATAATTATTTTAAGTTTACTAACCTCATTTGGAGTCAGATGCTTTGACTCAGACTAGACATTCATAGTTTATATGATAATTCGAGGTAATTTTTATTGTTATTCGATATCATAGAGGACGACGTTCAGTTGGTCTCTACACCATATTTTTAAGCAAATATTATTAGAAGTTAAAATTATAATTCTAAAAATCTTTTATTATCGATCAAGATATCGAGCAAATAATTTATTTTAAACTTAATTGAAAACCGCTATTTTGTAGCGTTTTTTAATATACCCCAAAAGCTACTGTCAGTAGGTTTATTGATGGTTTATAGACAAAGAAATGTCCGTTGGGGCAAATTCAACCCACACGCGGATTTACTCGTTAGCAACAGTTAGCGAAAGTTACTGCTAGAAAAATGTTTGTAAAAAAATTGTAACTAAATATCTATATTCGCCCTTCTGTATGTTCTCATGCGGTGGTTAGATTCCTTTGAATTGAACTAATGGGTTGAATAATGTAGTCCCCTTTGTTCCAGACTCTAGATTTACTTTGAAGGTAGTTCTCTGGGTACCAATATTTCCCCGAGTTTCTCCAAACATTTGTCCGGCTACCAAACCCACTAACTAATTGGATTTTAACCAAGGGTCTTCAAAATTTGTATCAACGCTGTGCAATACTGGAGGCAAATGAGCCACACGTAGAATTTATTAAAGCTTTACGATTTATAAAAGCACTCCTCAGACTCAGTTTTTTTTTTATTGTATCCATTTTTGTTTCTGTCTTTTAAAGGCATTCAGCAATTTATGTATATTGTAGGTATCTGTGGCATGTGCAGTGTAAGCCCAGTGGCCTAACTGCTTCATCAAATGCAACTCTTCTGTTTCTTTTAGCAAGTCCTGAAGAATTTTATTTGAATGATTGCAAATTATATCTCTATAGTTTAGTTAAAATATGGTTACGCTGTTTCCTTGTAACTCGACTATTTTAATCAGCGTTTGTCCAGTGTTGTCAGAAATCGTATTTTTATAAATTGCGTTTTTTTGGCATTGCGATGTTCCATGAATATTGAGCCAGTGTTTATTGTGTTGCTTCACTTAATAATTATATAAGGTCCGATCTTCTTTTCAAGGTCATCATCTAACAGCTTAAGGGCCTCCATTATTTCCAATTTTAAGCTCGATCAAACCTCGATTTGTGGCCTCTAAAGGTACTGGATAAGTTTTATTGCGATCCGGCATGTCATTTGTAAATGAAACTAAACTACGATTGTATAGGAAATGCTCCTTGAGGGTCTCTCTTAAAGCGCTTCGGGTTGATGAGCTTTGGACCAATGGAAAAAAATCATAAGTTATTTTTTAACACGTTTTTGTCTAAAAATGGACATGAAAAATCTTAACAACTATGACAACTATTTTAGAACCTACAGTCAAGAACCTAGAATAAAAAACCAAGGACTTTAGTTAGTTTCCGTCAAAAAAGCCGTTTGGCGGTTCTAAAAATAGGTGTCACAGTTATACTATTTTTATTTTAATGAAATAACCCGTGCTAAGGACAATTTTAAAAACCTATTTAGAGGCTAAAAATTCCACGGCACGGATAGCCAGATTTTGCGGGTTCGAATCCCGGCATGGGTGGAATTTTTAGCCTCTTAATAGGTTTTTTTTTAAAAAGGTGTCACAGTTGTTCAGATGTTAATTTTTAGATAAAAACGTTTATAACATGACAATAACAAGATGACATTTACATATACATTGCTTCTAGCCCCACACTAGGATACCCTGTGTCGTGGGAGCCAGAAACAATGGCATCACAAACAAACCAAGACCTGGGGTTTTTTTTGTCCCCAGCCGGGGTTCGAACTCGGGATCTCTTGCGTGGTAGGCAGATGCGCTACCAGCGGCAGTTATGATTTTTTCCCATTGGTGAAACTCCTTATGTGAAAAGTTTAACCCACCTGAAGAACAGTCGTGTTGGGCCACAGCAGTTGCCTTTTGCTTCGTTCCAAGAGAACATTATCGTGCATCGCCGTCTCTTCCCGACTAAACGCTCCTACTGCAGTCGTGAGAGAAAGAGATAGAAAAACCACGAAGATGATCGGCTTCTTCATGGTTTGGCACCTTAAATCTGGAAGAGAGAAGTATAGCAACAAGGTACGGTAGAACTTAAATGACTGAAGACTTAAATGAAGAAATCGCGTCGGTTGCTCGTCTCTGACTGATGAGTAAAAAAATCAAGTACATGAACCCAGTATAAAGTTATAATTTGTAGGACGTACGAAAGTTTTAGTTCCAAAAAATATTTTCAATCTGTTAATCTACTGTCACTGTGCACACAAAATAAACTGACTTTGACGACTTCTTGTTACTTAGAATAGCTATTAATATATCGACGTATATCTTCATCTTTCAGTCCTATCCATCCTAAGGTTGTCTGGAAGTGATGGTTTTTAGTCATAAAACCACCAATTGTATAGTAACTTAGATATTTAATACTTGTTAATGATTCGCGATACTCATTTATAATATATATCAAACGGGTCTAATCGCGATTATTTATTAGATAAAACGTAATTACCTTTTTTCCCGACATTTCGGCAGAGTTGCAGTTGCTGTGGTCTCTGATAGACTGAAGTGGCAAGTACTTATTATTGTTGTCGGCTATGTGTCCGCCAGCTGCGATTACGTCTAAGATATTTTAGTATTTCACGTTCTCTCAAAATGTATAAAATGTGCAATAAAGAGGATTAAACTAATCAAATCTATATCGACCTACTAAGAAAAACAAAAACAGCTAGGGGAACATAAGGTCGAGATAAACCACTTTCGAGTAGCGGCATCTCGCTTTATGCGGTAAAATAAAGTAAAGACGATTAAAATAAAGACGATTAGAGCAAAAAAACTTTTATGGTGTCGCAGTGCTGCCTTGCCAGCTATGTAAATTGAGTTTTCTATGAAGAATCCTAATTAAATGCTATTTTAACCGCATTTGATTGTCTCATTGGTCTAGCGCTATCACGTTTGATTACCACGTCGGAGGTGGTGGGTTCAATTCTCACTGGGTGGCTTGCCTGGTTACCATAGCACAGGGTAACCTAGTATAGGATGACGAGTGATTGTGTTGCGTAAACCTTATACTTTTTAATATTTTTACTAGCTCACCCGGCAAACGATGTTTTGCCAGTTTATTTCGAATTCTAAGTACCATCAAACCTCGATTTGATCGTACTCTTAGAAAGGTTTTGCACTTCGCCCGATCTGAATCCGTGAAAATATGGGTCTAGAAATCTCGGACCTAATTCGGACACTGCTTACGCACTAGTTCAATCTCTGATCTAAATCCAAGCAGTTCAGGGGGTAAATCCAAGCTGTCCCATAATCATGATTAATTTTCACTCGTGCGGTAACATGATGAAAGCATGCGCTGCCACACAGAACAGAACTAAACTTGATGCCTCTCGTACCAGCCACGCCCCGCTCTCGTACGCAGCTCGGGTTCGGTCCGTCAATAAATAATCTAATCCGAAATGGAGACTGTAGGATGACAAAGAGACATCAGATGTCGGAGGCCGGATCTAGTGCGTAAGCTACCGTAAAAATGGTTCTACAACTAGTTTGGACCGTATTTTCACGGACTCGGATCGGATTCGGATCGGATGTAGTGGGAAACCGCTCTTACGTTGCCGAAATGTCGGGAAATAAGGTAATTATGTTTTTGAACTCAAACTTTCGTAGGCACAACACATTGTAGACTTTTAGTTCGGATCTTATGTTTTATGTAATTGTGTTTTACTTAAAAAAATGTCGCGATTAGCCCCGTTTAATATGTATGTAACAAACACTATGAATGGAGATGTTTATGTATTAGTTTTAAGGAGGTGCAATTCGGTCAGTGTGCGAGAAACTTGTTGTGAATTCTACCAGAACTTTTCTACAGTATATAAAAACAGTAAGTATATAACTCACCTATGACGTGCTGATCTGAGTTTCACAGATCTCGGTGTGCTAAAGAAGGATTTTCATTGCAGCCGAAGAACTAACTGGATCGGCACCGCACGACTCACTAAGTACACAAGACAACACATTTTAGGGTACCGTTGTAGTTGTGGGAACCAGTCCTCGTGTGCTAATTAAGCCCATGCTCTTTTCTCGTGTCCCGAATCACCTAAAGGTTCTATTCTATAACGTAATAGAGGAAAAAAAATCATTTTTTATGAATTTATTTTTATGTAACTATCGCCAACGAAAAACACTATTACTGTCAAACGATACTGGAAAGAGACAAGATTACTGTCAGACGATACTAAAAAACGCTGTTTAATTATTGACGTAAAAAAACTCTTCAATATTGATAATAGTATTTTTCAACTTAAAATGACCATTAAACTTGAAGCTGTAAATAAAGGTAAAATCAAAATGTTTGTACTGAAAATAACACACAAACTGCGACTTAATAAAACTCACGTTACAGGTTAAACCAAGTGTCCATAAATCTAGATAATTTTGAAAACAAAAGTAGACTAAACGAAAGCTCTAAAAATTAGTGAGGAATAAGGAATAAGGATTTTAATTGATAATTAAAAATATATATTAGTTTTTTGGGACTGGTGTTATATATCGATACTAAAGCAAGAACTGTCTTCTAAAGGACTTAAACGTTGCATTGAAGCTAAGAAAATTAAAAAAGAGAGTTTTTAAAATAAATTGAGAATATCGTTTATAGAATATCTTTTGTTATTTATTGATACTAAAGCAACTAGAAAACTTTTGTCAAATGTTGCGTTGAAGCTAATCCAACATAAAATAAGGAGAACTTTTAGAGTATACTTTTAATTTTATTTTTTGGAAGTGGTGTAATTTATCGGTAATGAAGCAACAACGGAAACAGAAGCGCTCGTGGCCTAGGGCAGCGCTCGTGGCCTAGGCGAACCGAGTGATTGGAATCAATCACGTGGTTAAGCAACACAGGCGCGGTAAGGTACGGGATGGGTGAGCGTCCCGTGTCTACCGCTAGTGGCATTTTTCCGAGCGCTTCCATGCTTCGCAAGGCACGTTAAGCCGTTGGTGCCGGCTGTCATATAATGGCAGTCGTTAAGCCATGTCAGAGGCCTTATGGGCGGCTTGATAACTTCTGACAGTAAGGCCCGCCACTGTCTTACAATCTTCCACCAACCCGAACTTGGCCCCCGTGGTGGAGTATGGCCTAACCTTCCTGCGATGTAGGAAGAGACCCGTGCCCCAGCAGTGGGGACATATAAGGGTTGATAACGTAACGTAACGAAGCAACAACTGTTAAATAAAGTTTACTCAAACGTTGCATTGAACTGTATTGTATTATATGGTACATTTGTATAGTGAAGTAGGTACTGAAGCAACTACTGTCTCCCAAAGGCACTTAAAATTTACGCAAACGTTGCGAAGCTAAAAATATATCTGAAAAACTTTTAAAATACATTGTATGTGGTGTACTTGTATCTCCACTGAAGCAACAACTGTCTCCCAAAGTGACTTAAAACTTACTCAAACGTTGCATTTAAACTATTCACACCTTTTGAAAACCCGTCAACGCCCAACGCTCCGCGCCTGGCCGCTCTCTTAATGTTGGATAAACAAATTAGTGCCTTGTCCATCGCAGTCTCATGACCCTACCATGTTAAGGGTGAAGCCCGCATCACACCACGTTACTTGCATCCGGGTTGGTCCCAGTCTTTGGCTGAGTGTAGAACTGATCGAGTTTGACGATCGAGTATTTGAGCTAAGTTTAATTTTTAATTCGGAATAAGTTCGAAGTAATAGTGCGAGCGTGTCTGTGCATAAGTGAAGTTAGTAGGATAGTGTTTTTATTAAATATCCCTAAATAATAAAAAAAAATACTACGAAAAAAATAAAAAAAAAAAATCCTGACAACTGACATTATGCTAATTGTGCGAAATATTTCCAACAGAATTATGTAGAAGCGCCTAATGGCTGCACCCCAGAAAAAATACAAGAGCGTCATTTGACACTTGACACTGACAGTAACAATTAGAAATGTAGTGTTGCCAAATAGGAAGAATTTCCCTTTAAATTTGGAAAAAATTGAGCTTGTAACATTTTGGGGGATAATATTTTATCTCCTTTATAAACTAGCACACAATAACATTCTCACTTCTTTTCATGTAAGTTAGTAGGGTTAAGAAATGACAGCTCCCTTCGTTCGACAACCACGAGGTTGTCTATGAACAAGTGTACAACTTAGACTTACTCGGATGGACTCGAAAATTCGACAGTTGTGTAAAATTAAAAACGTGAAAAAACAGAGTGTCTGAAGTGTTGGCATACGTCAGCGCTTGAAATTGTTTATCCGCGGTGGTCACCGTGGTAATTAAAACCGTACGGTACTATGCTTGTAGTGGGACGTGTATAGGCTTTCAAAAAAAAGTATAGTGTGTATGCACTCGTATGTGATTCAGAATTGCGAAGCAAAATTATTGAGTTCTGTAGTTTCTCATGAATCAAGAAAATATAAGCAGCTTATATGCCCCACTGCAGTGCACAGACCTTCTCTATCAAAGCGATTATAGACTTAATAACGAATCACATTGGCGTTTACAAGCGCTGAACTAGGTTGTGTTCAAATGTGACATACTCTTAAGTCATTCAGGTTTCTTCACGACTTATTCCTTCACTGTTAATGTGTGTTAGCAATTCAGCTACTTTGAATTCACAAATGTATGTAACTTTTAAAACTTAATTCATTGCTATTCTCACTTTTCACAAAGATAATTGAATGTAAGTATGAATGTGCATTTGCATGTATGTAAATAATGTATATACGTAACTACATAAATATATACATACGTAAATGTCGGGTTATTGGTCATTTTATAATTCTGTTTTTACCTTTATATGAAATGTGACTCATTAACGTTATTGCAACCGATTTACATTCGTTATTAAATATTGAACTGATTTACCTACTCCTACGTTGATTGCGGGAATTAACCGACTCTTGGTGCAGGATCGTACAGTAATATTTCACTGCATCGGTTACGCATATTTGCATATTTGGTAGGTTTTGTTTGTACATTGTTAAAATATCGAATTATGCAGTAAGATCCAATATTATTTAATAATTACAGAAGAACTATAACGATGGGGGTTTTTAGGGCTTTTTAGGGTTTCGATCTGAAAATGAAAAACGGAAAGCAGCGCTCGTAGCTTAGCCAAAACGAGTGATTGGAATCAATCACTTGTGTTAAGCAACAACTGGCGCGGTCAGGTGATGGATGGGTGACGGTATCTACTGTGACTACCGCTAGTGGGATTTTTTCCGAGCACTTCCACGCACGTTAAGAAGTTGGTGCCAGATGTCAGTCGTAAAGCCGTGTTCTCTAACACGCCTTATGGGCGGCTTGATAACTTCTGACAGTAAGGCCCGCCACTGTCTTCAATATTCCACCAACCCGGACTTGGCCCCCGTTGTGGAGTATGGCCTAACCTTCCTGCGATGCAGAAGAGACCCGTGCCCCAGCAGTAGGGACATACAAAAGCTGATATCCAAAGGAAGTTCATCAAAAGAAAAAACGGAACCCGTAGGATCACTTTGGGGTCCGTCTGTCAAGACTCTTTATGTCGAAAACGCGTCGAGGTATCTAGTTGAAATTAAAATCTTGAAGTGATGAAAAAATCAAACTTCCCCTCGAATTTAACACAAAAAGGTGAGGCCGCTTATGCTTAAAAAAACGTGTAACTTGTCACTCCAGGGAATCATAATTCGGGTTCCCTATTTCATTCCGAAAATTCTTTGTTCGAATACGGTTCACCTACGAATGATACTTCGAACGATTAATTGTTCGATGCCTTTTTTATCCGATGTTTTTATTGTTCGGTGCCTTATTACTTCGAAAACGTTTTGCCGATGCCTTGTTGCTTCGAAAAATGTTACACCGGTGCATAATATTATCGATGCTTGTATTTTCAATGCTTTGTGGCTTCAAAAACCGTTTTACCGAGAGTTTTACACGCCGTAACAGAATATTATAATGTTATAAATTTAAGGGTTGATTTCCTGGGTGTACTTTTTCGTCAGCGCTTTTACGATTGTATGACACCTAAATGAATGTATAACTTTGAAGACCTATTTATTTTTATTATAGTATTTTTTCGTCTCTGTGGAACAAAATACATAATTTAAATGATCGCTAAATTTCTTAATGAATAAACACTCTTCACAACACCCGATTGCAAGGAAATTAAATTAAGAATTTAAGCATTAAAACTTCTATGTCGGTACTTTTACAATAATTCAGCACTAGATGATAATGATGTAACAATGCACCGAACTAACAGCAATCGGTGCATTAACATTCGTTAAAATTAACCGTCGCATTAAAAAGCACCGCAGTAAAGTTTGCGATGTAACAATCAATTGTTCAAAGTATCATTCGTAGGTGAACCCTATTTTGAACAAAGAATTTTCGGAATGAAATAGAACCCCTTAAATTCATAGGGTACTTCCCGTTGACCTAACTATAAAATTTGGCAAGTACTATCGACTTATACTAGAAATACAGGAAAAACCTGAAAACTATACATTATTAAATAAAAAAAAAATGTCTTTGAAGTAAGTGAAAAGCTCAGAAAAAGCAGCTATACCTCAGCATTTGAAATCGGCAAAACGCAGTTGGCATCAGTGCTAAGAAGTGCTTTGATAGCGGAACAGTAGAACGCCGGCTCCTAAATTGAGGGAGGTCGTAGGTTCTAATTCCGGCATGATGTTAATTTCTAAGATAAGTACATTTGTGAAGTTGTAGTAGCAATGCCCCTCGCTAACAGTAGAGGAAACCCAATGGTCTGAAGTGTTAACGTACCTCAGCGCTTGTCACGTACAATGGCCCAACTATGACAATAAACGCATAAAATTCAGTTCCAAAGTGGGCCTCATGGAAAAAGTATTAAGATAAAATTTACAATAGATTGGAACTAAGCTGTACTTCTGATGCTTTCTACTTTGTTTTCCCTGTGACTGATGAAGTTTATCGTAATGAGAGGTCACAGTCGCAATTTGTAATTACACTCAAACCCTTTTATTCTGCGTAAACCGATGCATTTTCGAGCAATCGTTTTCTGGATTGAGTTCCGAAAATTACATAAGACACGGTTACTACTGAGAAATTTTGATACGCTTAGATATTATTAGATTTATTCTTAGATTTATTTCGGGACCAGTAATTTGATTTTTCATGCACCTCACAAACGTCCTACTGCAAGGCATAGGGCTCCTCCCAGGGACAGTGTGGGCAAAATACCAGCCGTTACCCACCGCGAATTATGATTATTTGAACACCTCGGATACTCAGGTTTCCTCAGGACGGTAATAAAGTACCTATTAAGAAAACCTTTAACGAGGCATATTTAATACGAATTTGAACTAAATATATATTAATGTCTACACAATATTGAAAATATTTTACTTAGTATAAAAAACATTGTGTTTCCAACGTCAAACTTGTTAGTTTTACGATTAATAGATTATGTGAAGATGAAACTAGCAATGAAACTGCACGTTTATTCCAGATAAATACTTCTATTGGTATAACCAAATAAACTATCAATTATGGCCTTCAATCTATGTTAGAAGATGATTTGTATAGCGTTCAGTGGCACCTTCACTCACACTAGATAAATGAAGGAACCACTCGAACACTGCAATTCCTGGGACATTGTTTTTAGGTAGAGAAGGCTTACTCAGCACCTATGCCATCCAGACAGCTAAGTCAGAAATTAGGAAATAGACATAAAAATTGAGTTAATGTTTTGTAAATAATTATTTTTGCAATAAAGAGTTTAGGATATCAGACGGCTTGTGGAGTACTCGGTTTTCTGTCTTACTAAATACGAGTACAAACAATCGTTAAAATTGCAATAGTCTTGTTAACCTCTGAAATTTCTCCGTTTAATGTCCTCACTGCTGGGGCACGGGTCTCTTCCTGCATCGCAGAAAGATTAGGCCATAATCCACCATGGGGGCCAAGTCCGGATTGGTGGAGGATTGTAAGACAGTGGCGGGCCTTACTGTCAGGAGTTATCAAGCCGCCCATAAGGCCTCTGACATGGCTTAACGACTGCCATTACATGACAGCCGGCACCAACGGTTTAACGTGCCTTGCAAAGCACGGAAGCGCTCGGAAAAAATGCCACTAGCGGTAGTCACGGGACGGTCACCCATCCTGCACCTGACCGCGCCTGTTGTTGCTTAGCTCAAGTGATTGATTCCAATCACTCGGTTCGGCTAGGCCACGACCGCTTCATCTGGCCTACAAATATTAATCGTCTGTCGTCTATTAATCTGGCCTACAAATTGAGTTCATCCCCGGTAAGTTTTGGCATATTTAGTCAAACACGAAACATAGCAAGTTATTTCCTAAGCCCAAGCCAATTTGGAAGTAATTCGAAAACTTTGCGACACAAGAACTCAATCTATTACTCTCACACAGCACAGTGTTCAATGACATGTGATCTCCACATACTTAGGAGTCTAGTTTGATGGAGTTTGTAATTGGAGCAATGAGGCGTACAAGGTAATTATTGAACGCGATTTTCGTACAATGTTGTACGGTCGGTAGCAGAACCTTTACATTTGTGTAGTAAAGTTGCTCTTTACGTACCTCAGTAGAGAACGCACGTGTAAAGGTCGATGTGCCGATGGGTGTACAATCCATGACACACGAAAGTATCGCTTTTTGGTTTTCATCCTCATGTCATCGACTGCAGACAATCGAAATAAGTTGTCGTTGGAAAAGTTATCCAATTTTATCTATCAAACCACAATAAACAATTCGTTTGTTTCATTTCGATTCAAAAAGCTACCTTTTGAAGCATTATTTAAATCCATATACTTACAATGGTTATCGGTGCAAACAAATTAGTTCATTATTTTGCCCCTATGTGTAGTATCTGATTAAGCAGATCGCTCTGTATGTTTAAAAGACAAACACACTCGTATTAAAATAATCAGGTGTCAAAGGATCGTCAAAATCAGACTTTTTGTAGAATACAAAGAACATTAATTTTGTCTAACAATCCTAATTTCAGGTTCCATTTGATATGTCGAGTATTGTTTTTCGTAATCACTGTGGCTGCAGCTGACAACCCTCAATATGACAAAAATAATTCGATCGTCACCACGCCAGCACCAATTAACAGTAGTTCCCTAAATACGACAACAGATTGGGCCGAAAAACACATTTATAGTGACTCTGAAATTACGAATACTGATGATAATAATGATATCACAAAAATGGCATCAACCTCGGCAGCGCAGATGTCTGAGAGTCATATTGATACCGATATAACAAAAGACTTGGTAGTAACTGGCAGTCAGGATGACGACGAAATGAAGATTAGAATGTTGGATGTGCGTAGCAAGCGTCAAATAAACGTATTACCGCTCGTATATCCTTACGGGGGAATTTATCGGGTAAGAATATTTGATTAACTAGGCAAAATTGACATTGGATTTCGTACGATTCACGTCAGTGAAGTACTGGTAAACAGCCAAATTTCGTCAATCAAAATTTGAGCAGTCAAAGACATATCACAAATAAAAGCTTTCAAAAAATCAATTGAGGATATCGAAGAATTAAGAGATATTTAAAAAGTATAGATAGTTACGAAATATTGTATATTTAAATTTTTCGATGTCCTCTTGAACCACTGAACTCTTTGTAACGTTCTTGAGTTACAATTATGCATTATCTTTTTCTAGTTGATCCTTGGCTTCACGACTCCGATTCATAATCCGGACAAAGTAAACTTCGTCCTGCTATGCAGTATTCTTTACCAGTACGTGCAGTTTCAAAACATCACCCAGCTTTCCCAGTACTACGTGTACAATACCGTGTCAAGAGAGCAAAGAAACACGGAGTGGGAGAGCCGAAGAGATGAGAGACTGGTCTTTTACAAGGCTGTTGAAGAGATGATGAATAGGTGAGCATTCTCTCGTAACAAGGCGGTAAAAAGTAATGACTTTTTACCGCCTTGTTATGATATCAACATTTACTGGAATTCAGAGGATTTGACATCGCTCTAAATTTAATAGATTTTTATTTCGTTTACTTCGAGGTTATAAACCAGCTAATTAATATTGTATAATATATCATCATAAAACTAACGATTATTTAAAGAATCTTTACAACTCTTCGTCTGACGAGCGTTAACTTGTTAAGTCGTAACAATTCTATTACGGAAAGCACAATATTTTTGCATTGTTTTTGGTCTGTTCTACATAATTATTTTCTTTCCATGCAAAATGACTGCCATTTATTTGTTGTTTCAGTAAAGGTCTAAACGGGCATGATTGCGTACTAAGAGCTATTTGCGAAGCTGCGCAGTATCCCGTTGAGGAGGATGGCCTGGTCGGAGAACTTATGCACATTATACTCACGTAAGAATTATTCGTTATCCGAGTGTCTAAGAGTGTTTTCTGTGGTTACGGCCAATGTCTATCTTAAAAAAGTCCTGTTATTATACAGTAGAATTTAAGAGCGTTATTCTACTAATCAATAAAACCCACCTTTATTGTCAGATCAACTTGAAACGTTTAAATTAACATCAGTTATGCCATACAACGTTTCAATCTGTTCTGTCTTGACTTTTAAAATAATAATGGTTTTCTATTGCTATTTTTAAGGTCAGGACTAAAGAGGTTAATGTTTGCTCTAGCGAATTTAAAAAACAGTATGTATTTATACTCTAAAGCAATTTTTTATCAACAATATGTGGTCTTTTCTTAGGAATACCTTTATGTTACGTATGATTTTCCATTTCCATAATTTTTCAGACCTAATTACGGACGCTCGGAGTTCGAAAACGCAGATCCAGACTGGGAAGCCAGCATGTCCGCTTACATCAATGCGTATGCAGCTGGTCGACAGATGTTCAGCTGTCCTTACATCTACAGTCTTTGTCCAGAAGGCACTGGCCTTTTGGAGTTGATCTCTGTGCTCAAAAATGAATAAATAACCACAAGACATAAGCGGTATTTTGATTTACAAAGTTAATGTTAATAATTCCTCTTCTTGTCAATTCTCTTTGACTTGTCAAATTTCATTTGATTTTTTAATTTGACAAGTCAAAGTTCAATAGGTTTGTCAAGATGAATACCTAACTTCCAGGCTTAACGAGCTAAATAGGCCCTAAATATAGTAGAGAAAAATGAAGCTTTTAAATCTACCCAGCCTTTGTGGCGGTGCTAACAAGCGCCACCAATGAAAAAAAAACATAACTTGTGTTGTCATACGTTTTTATTTAAGAGTAAACATTTGATAAATAATTTAAAAAAAAATATTTAAAAAAATAAAAGAACCCGACTGCAGTGATAAATCAACTGAAAGGGAAAAAATAAGATAATTTTATTATCAAATGCTAATGTCGAATCAGAAGAGTTCATGCTGCTTTACTTGAGGGACCAAATAATATAACTTTATAAGCATTATTTGCTCAAACTGTTGCATTTATTATTTTATATAAAATGATGCAGTCGGGACCCATTAGAGGACTTTAAACAAACAGTAATGGGTCCCGACTGCATCATTTTATATAAAATAATAAATGCAACAGTTTGAGCAAATAATGCTTATAAAGTTATATTATTTGGTCCCTCAAGTAAAGCAGCATGAACTCTTCTGATTCGACATTAGCATTTGATAATAAAATTATCTAATTTTTTCCCTTTCAGTTGATTTATCACTGCAGTCGGGTTCTTTTATTTTTTTAAATATTTCTTTTATTTTTGACCTTTTAGTGACTCAGTAAAACGATAAAATTTAAAGGTCCATCTGTTCTGTTTACATGCTTTAAATCGTTATATTATTTTATGTCTTAAATGAATTTTAGTTTATTGCTTTATTTTCTTTTGTTCGACAATGGACATGTCTCGGCAAATCATAAATATTTTTACTGATATACTTGTTTGATATAGTCATAGGTACCACCTGCCTGCATTAAAAATTTATGTCGTACGATATTTTTTAGCTAGTATAATAAATATAAACTTTTATTTGCTCAAGTAAGTAACACTCATTTTAGTTAGTAGGCTTAACAACTATATATGTTAGTACTTATAGCTAAAGACACAATATATTATAAATTACACTCATCAGTACACATTAACGGGCACATGAATGCCGGCACAGTGCCGCATGTAGGGCGAATCTAGGCGGTCCGCTATCATGCTCAGGATGCTGTTGGAGCTGGCCCGCACCCTGCTAAGCATCGATGCGCACCGCTTACGCATAGTAGCGTAGAAGCAGTCTACCCGGGCCTCTGTAAACATGCCAGATGCACTACAGAAGCGGGGCAGCCCCAACAGCACCCTGAAGGCATCATTGTACTGCACACGTAAAATCTTGTACTGTTTTTGCGTATATCTCTCCCACAGGCTGCTCGTATAAAATGATGTACAGTATGCTCTGAAAAGTGTGATTTTTACATCATTGGAGCATCGAGCAAACCTGCGGGCGATCATATTAGCCCTTACAGCCAATGCGCGTCGATCCCTCTCGATGTCTGCATCGTCTTTGAGGTCAGAAGTGACTATGTGCCCGAGATATTTAAATTGCTTTACCTGCTTAAGAGCAATGCCATTCAAGCGAACAGGAGGCACCGTATCCGAGCACGCTACCCTGGCCTCAAATACCATACATTCACTTTTTACTGCGTTATACTTCAACCCATGTGAAGCAGCGTATCTCTCACAGATAGTAAGCATTGTACGAAACCCGCCGATCGAGGCGCTCAGCAGCACCATGTCGTCTGCGTAGCTTATGTTATTGACGCCAACTCCGTCTATATGGCAGCCGACCCTGGAGCCGCTGAGCTCCTCGACCAGCGCGTTCACGTATAGGTTGAATAGACTTGGAGACGTCAGACCCCCCTGTCTTACTCCGCACTCCATCCTATAAGTCTCCGAGAAAGTGCCCATCCACCTTACATTGTTAGTTTGGTTATTGTACCAGTGTCTCAGGATGTTAGTTATTGCGGTGGGAACATTAGCCTTTCTCAATTTTTCCCATAGGATGTCGTAACAGACCAAGTCAAACGCTTTCGACAAATCCAAGAAGCACGCATACACGGCTGTTTTACGGCTTGTATAGTATCTAACGGCTTGCATTAGGCACAAAACTGCACTCTCAGTAGATAATCTCGGGCGAAAGCCAAATTGATTATCGTGAACACACAAATGCTTATCGAGTTGCGCGCTAAGCAAGCCGTCAAAAACTTTCGCTATTATGGTTGCTAGTGATATGGGTCGATAGTTATTTTTATCGGAAACATCACCTGTGAATATGGTCTAATGGTGTTAAACTATCTAAAATATTTGCAAAGGAAACGACAGATTTTTTTCTTTATTATCCTTACATAAATTGTCTGTTTTTTATGTAGCCTAAAAACGCTCCACTGCACCTAGTTATTTAATGTTAACAATTGTAGGTGGGGACTGGAATAGTCACGAATTATCTCTTCGACCTGAACGGCGCTCAGCTTTCGACATCTCCAGAGTAGAATTCTTCGTGCTTGCATTGCTGGGCCCAGTCTTCGGTCTCGCTAATTACTTAGAATAAGGACTTGTAAATGGGAACATAAATGGTCTGAGCCTTCAGCCGCGGCCTGTACAAAGGCGCGACAGGTTTCCTCCTAACAGCAACTTTAAGTAACTGTCGCGGCCTTCGACCGCGCTAATAGTCTCTCCATTTGGCATCAGCGTAAATAGAGCTCAGCATTTGGAATCGCCGTGGGAGTATTCCTCTAGCCTGCTTCACAGCCTTCGGCCGTGCCGCGACCTGTATTGAGCTCGGCCTTCAACCTCGTCGCGGCAAGTTTCCGCGCACCCGCATGATGGGGCTCGGCCTTCGGCCTGGCGTAGTTATTTAGAGTTGTGGCATGGGCGTGGAGACATACAAAATCTTGGTTTTCTGAATGCCAAAATATTACCGGTATTAAAATGAAACTATAACAAATTCATCTCGAGGTGGCCCCCTGAAGCATTGAAAAATTTTACTGAATATTTAGGTGTAGATAAGCAATCTTTGGTCTCAAGTGAACAGGAAACCTAACACAAAATCATAATCTTATTTTCGGAGGAAACGAGATAAAATTCGTTAAGATGAATAGAGCTAGAATTTTTTTAAATTTCATGGATCCTACGATACGAGGTCACGGAGGATCCGTCTTCGGTTACCAGTGAGAGCGTTTAAATATTTTTTTATCATTTATTGTTTCTTCTTTGAACCCAGCTTGTCTGACTATGACCGCACAGGGGAAAAGGAGTTACATGCTACATTTTATATATTTTGTTCAGTTAGTTTTGGTCTAAGTGTCAGTAGGAAATAAATATCAGTGTTAAGAAATTAATTATTTTTTCTTAAACATGCTCGGAAATGTTTGTGTTATTACCATGAAATAAAGCCACAAAGTTTCTCTTTTATGGCTCCCGCCTCACTTTACTGGCCTAAGCCAGTAAAGTAAGTATGAAAATCCATTACCGTCCGCTGCTCTAACTTTTTAAATTTACTTACAAAAATTAAACTGACCAAGGACAAATTACATACAGCCAACCACCTACTAAGTTATGTAAGCATACTTGCACGATAAAAAAAAAACAATCTATGGTATTGGTTTTTGTGCGGTTAAACATGTTAGTGTATTTAAAAAATAAAAAAGGCGGCAAACTAAACTATTATTTCTTAATTACCTAGTAATTATTTTAATATTAATATTTCCTCGCATTGTTTGAGAAAAGCATTATACAATCCTCGGCCGGAACAGGGATTGCAGGACTCGTTCTAGACGGCCTCGTCTACGAATCGGCCGTCTATCCCAAACTCGTCCAGCAATCCCTTACTTCTCGGCCTCTGCAGTAATGTATTATTACCCCCTATGAGGTTAATATTTCTTAAATTAATGAGATAAACGAATGGCGTAGAAAGAAATACGTCTAGTGGCTAAAAGTGGTACTGTAGGACAGGGTTTCAGCAGACAAGAAGAGAAACGTTGTTTCAGCACGACAGCACGTACTTAGGGATCTATTTATTGAAGCAATATGAAACTTACTAAGGATTACGGATTAGTAACTGTACTACTCGCACCGCAGCGCAAAGCGAGGTATATTACCAACGTCACTAGTCGTGCCAATTATTAGTGGACAGTGAAGTCAGTATTGGTCGAAGTGATTGGTCGAGTGTTCAATACTATCCAATTTTGTTTAGTATTATGTAGGGCCTTCGGACAAAACCATACCGCAATTTAGAACACAAACAGCGCCATCTGTGGTTGGGTAGAGGAACTAATGCTACAGTACTTTAATTACTTAGAAGTGAATATTATTTGTGTTGCGTTTGTTCTCTATTAATGCTGATTTTATGTTAATCAACGACACCCGCAAAATTCTCTTTTAAATACTTTGCACGTGTTAGGCGTAGTTAAACAAAATTATATTTTTTAATTAAATGAATGATCTAAAAGGATCAAACCACTTTATAGGAATTATTTCTTTCCGCATTTGTACCGATTCTATAAATGGTTTGTTTACATGTAGACCAAAGCCGAAATTATGTATACACATGTATTAGAATAAATAAAATATAGCAACGCCATCAAGTGACTAAAAGTGGTACTTTAATTGCTTAGAAGTAAATTTTATTTTTTGTTCCGTTGGTTCTCTATTAATGATGATTTTATGTAACCTACGTCATCCGCAAAATTCTGTTTTAAATATTTCACACCTGTTAGGGGTAGTTCAATAAAATTAGTATTCGAATTCAATAAACTAAATATAACAGCGCCATCTAGTGGCTCCTAGCTGTACTTTAACGAATCTTCTTAACGAATTTTATTTTTCGTCACAGTTCTGATCGCATAATTATGATTTTATATAGCCTATGACACCCGCGCAAGGATGCCGAATCGAATGATACCTTGTTTAACAAAATCTGACCATTGGTTAAGGAGTTATGAGGGAACATAGAATCGGACATACTTACATACATACATACATACGCACTAAACACATTACCCTCCTTTTGGGCTTCACTGCAGTCGGGTAAAAAATGTAATCAGTTGTTAAAATTTTTCATGTTCACTTTTCGATAAAAACGTTTATAAAACAAGGTATGATTTTTTTTATGATTACGCTAGTTAGAGCCCCGAAACGCTTGAAGTTAAGCATTGAGTAGTGGTCACGTTTAAAGTTGTTTAATTGGGTCGGAGGGCTAGCAGAACCAAATTAAGTAACCTCTCATACGCGCTTCCAAAGCACGTGCAGGCGATCTTTCGCTTTGAATATTTACTGTTAACTCGCGAGCACTTACTGACGGCTCTCGATTAGAATACAAATCGATTCCAAACCTCCCCGGGGCGCCGGCTGGCTAGAATTCTTTAATACCTACCTGGAGATAGATGGCGGGGTTTAAAGTTGGAGGTAGGGTCGGGAGTTTCCTGTTTCCAGAAGTTACCGAAATTGCGAGCCTAAGCTGAAACGTGTCGCCTCCCTCTTCTTTCGGCCAACCTTTTCCGAAAATTTAAGTTTCTACTGTACCACATTCTGAGTATTCTGCCTCATATAGGTATTACAAAAAATTAAATGTAAAACTAGCAAAAGAAGGGTAAATTAATTTTGGCCTAAGTTTTAGAAAAATTTACTATTATTATAAATAAACTTTATTACGTTTTACATTGTACGTTGCGGCTTACATTCTAAATTATAAATTGACATTCAGCAAACAGAATGTAAATCCTTTAAGTTGAAATAATTTGATTTGATATTAACGAGTATTATTCGTATTAGTCTATGCTAATAGCTTATTTTGCGAAATGAGCAGTGATAATTTCAAAATTTGGCACATGATACAATATTTCGATCAAAAGAATCAGGTATAAAATAAAAGAGATCAAATGTGGTTGAATGTCGTAATCGAAAGTGGAATCAAATTATTGTAACAGACATAGGTAAAGGCATTAGAAATCCTCACAACAATGTTTGACTCTATTCTTTTTACTTATAAAACTACCTCTCAAAATTATAAGTTGGTGAAAGTAATTGGCACATCTAGCGAAATCCGGCAGTGGAGCTAGATCATAGTCATCAAATTAAAGACAAAACTGAGACAGTTAATTGGGATGCCATCAAATTACCCGGGGAGACTATTCTCTTCTCTAATCTCGTCGTAATTCTCTCGGCTCGAGGACACTTCTACGAGCTTTCAACACCGATGACTTTGAGAATAGTCCCACGGAGCTTAAAGATCCAGTCAGATTCAGCCCCTACATAAGGTCTTACGTTGTGCGATATAAGATCGAATATCGAACGAAAGAGTGTACCTTCGGGTGTCGCTAACAAGACTCATTTATTGGGCCCAGTGGGCAATCAGATCGGTCCCGACGCGTTGGGAATTTATTAACTATTCCGACAGTAACTTGGTTACTCCTCTATTTTTCGCTTAGGAAGCGATCGTTGACTGCATTCGGGAAATGTTTGTCGGGATAAAAAATTGTGTGCAAGAGAAAGGTATCTGTTCGCAAAGCTTTGTACTGCAGCAAAGTTATGATTGTGGTGGTTCATTGGAACTTTTACTTCTTGAATATTGAATTTTGGTACAGTCGACATTAGATCAACTTCTGTAGCTAGCAAGCCATTCACGTTTATTCCAATGGGTTCAATCGAAAAATGTGATTCATTCTCATTAGGTAGTTTTAAGTTGAGTGCTCAACTTGCGTAAATATGTATATTTTCTAACATATAAATAAGGTTTTTTAAAGGACTAATGCCATTCATTCCTCATTTGCTCATTCCAAACTCGAAGCCAAAGCATGAAGTGAATGACAAAAGGACATCTACTGACTATGGTCTCTTTTAAATATAATATTGTCTTTGTTATATTGACTCCTGAAAATTTATATAAAATTGTTTGTATGTTTAATAATATTATGTACAATTGTTTAATGATAAAGTTTTGTTTTTATACTTAAACCATTGAATTTTACTTACTTAAAATTCAATGCTTAAACGAACGTATGCGAATGTTTTGGGAGCAGTCAAGCTCACAACCAAAACTTTTATATTTTAAACTAGCTGGCCCAGCGTACTTCTGACTGCCTAACGGTCGATTTTTTTTTTTACTTTTCTCTGCGTAAAAACCATCCTCGTACTTCAATATTATATTCTAAAATAAAGAATTAACGAAAGCGGTTCTGCTTCTCTCGAAATTTGCGCTAACCAACACATTCAGCCATTCATTTTTATATTATAGATATAATTTTATACAGGGTGTGTCGTAAATAATGGATAACCCTGTAGCTGCTGACTGGCCACATAATCATCTATTACATATCCCACTTTTATCGTCATTTGGCCACGCATTTTTGAAATATGATTTTTTTTTTATTTTCAAAAGAAATATTGCTATTTTTACAAAATTGGCTACCATTTCCACAAATAAAGAGGTTTTTTGCTTCTGTTTTCTGTTTCTAATTCCTGAATATCTGTACTATTACTTGAATTAGAATAAAATAAGATAGTATTAACAATTGTTTAAGAATAAATAGTTTTTTTCCTAATTTTCAAGGTCATTTCTGCCGGATTATGTAACTTTGACTCAATTTTCTTAAAAAAAATGTATGGCACTCAAGTGGCCCATTATTTTAAAAAATTGTCCACTTCATACAGATTCTAAAATGGTGTCATAGTAAGAGGTACCTTGACGCAATACAGAGTTATTACTAATTACATGATAAAACGTCGATTTTGCAAATTATCTGCAGTTACAATACTTACAATTTTGAGTAACAAAACGATGACTAATCGTAATGAAATGTATTTTTAACAGTAGTTCAGGTAAAAAAACGCGACCTCTTCGACATGTGGGTCGCTTTCTTGGAATTATGATCCCAAAATGGTCAATTGTATTGTACTTCAAGGCCATAGATAGAAAAAGATAGGATACTTTAAACGACACCGTATTCATAAGAGTAAAAAAGAAAGGTTATGTCCTTTGTTTGGATGGGCGCAAGAAGCGGTGAAATGTAGCTTTAGTTGAGTGTGCTATCGTTCTCTTACGTAGTTACATGTGTCTTTGCTCGCCGTATCTTTCCTGTTTAACTCGCAATCTGCTACTTTTTCCGAATATTGTGGCCTCCTCGCTCACCGGACCTAAATCCACTGGACTTTTTTTACTGGGGCTGTTTAAAAGAAAAAGTTTACAAAGACGAAATTACTACGGTGGAACAATTACGGCAACACATACGCAACGCTGCTGAAGAAATCAATCAGGAGGGATTCGCACAACGCCTTAAACGATCGTTCATAGGAAGGTGTAGAGCATGCATCGCAGCAAATGGAGCCCATTTTGAACATTTAGTTTAATAAAAATTTAAAAAATAACACTTGTTTCATTATTCATACCCTTTTAAAAGGCCCTTTTTAAAATTAAATAAAATTTTATTTCGTAAGGTTTAATCACAAGCAATTCAAAACGATTTTAAAACGTTAAAATTTAATACACGTAACTTTTAATTTTAGCCCATTTTCTGTATAAATTGTAATAACTCTGTATTGCGACAAGGTACCTTTTACTATGACACCATTTTAGAATCTGTATGAAGTGGACAACTTTTTAAAATAATGGGCCACTTGAGTGCCATACATTTTTTTTTAAGAAAATTCAGTCAAAGTAACATAGTCCGGCAGAAATGACCTTGAAAATTAGGAAAAAACTATTTATTCTTAAATAATTGTTAATACTATCTTATTTTATTCTAATTCAAGTAATAGTACAGATATTCAAGAATTAGAAACAGAAAACAGAAGCAAAAAACCTCTTTATTTGTGGAAATGGTAGCTAATTTTGTAAAAATAGCAATATTTCTTTTGAAAATTAAAAAAAAAATCATATTTCAAAAATGCGTGGCCAAATGACGATAAAAGTGGGATATGTAATAGATGATTATGTGGCCAGTCAGCAGCTACAGGGTTATCCATTATTTACGACACACCCTGTATATTGTCTGATTGCTTGGAAAATCACCCGCAAAGCAAAAATTGAGGTTCAAAGCAGCATTTTTGTTTTCTACACAGTTACAGAGTAAGCACATAGTTTTTAAGCCGTACTATAAAACAGCGCCATTTCAAAATGTAGCACATAAATTATAAATAATAACATATTTTGGAACTAAAACTTTCGTAAGCACAACACATTGTAGACTTTTAGTCCGGATTTACTTACGGGTGTTGTTATATCGAAAAAGTCCGACCAGGTTTCACATGATTAAGCTCTGCGAATCGGTCACTCCGATTCGCAGAGCTTAATCATGGTGAGCAGAGACGGAGCTCGCGTCGTCGGTTGCTCGTCTCACACTGATATTATAACAACACCCGTAAGTAAATCCGTCCGGATTTACTTACGAAAGTCTACAAAAACATATTTTATTTTTTTCTCAGCCTGGGTGTGTTTCCATGTTTTTGATGTGTTTCCCTGGTTATCATAGTACAGGCTATAATCATTTGGGACCACGACCAGTGATTGTGTTGTGTGGAAGTTCTGAGTCAAGTTAAAATAATAATAATTATTATTATTGTACTCTATTTCTTTTCAAGTTTTTATATGTGTACAATAAATATATTCTTGTCTTATCCTTCTTTTTTACAATGTTTTTTTTTTGTTTTTCCCGCTATCATCATCATCATTATCAACCCATTATATCCCCACTGAGGGGCACGGGTCTCTTCCCTAAGGAAGGTATAGGCCATACTCCACCAATCTTCATGGATAACTATTTTATAGGTACTTTATCTAAGTACAAATTCTAATTTCAATATCGGTGGTACAAAGATTGGCGTAAAAATAAATATGCAAAATATATTATTGCAATTAACGTGTTTCTAGGATTGCGCATTTTTGAGGTGATCCTGTGTAGCTTGCTTATTTATGTTATATTATGTAAGCTTTTGTGAAGGTAATTTTAAGCTAAACCATCAAATTTTAATGGCCAAACTAAACCTATAGCGCTGACATACACAGCCATACGAGGTCGCCGTCATCACTGAACATGCTAAAACATGCTGCCAGAAGCTTGTAGCGGTTATCGAAAATATGTCGAGTTATATGGACTACCACAGAGTAAACATATACGAAAGCTAGCCCAAATCTATCCCTACAGAGCATGCGTGTTATCACGTAGGTACCCAAAGCAGATGAGCTGAGTAAATACACCAGAAACTCAGGGTTTCTCACAATTTTTTATTCTTTTTGTTGCCCGTGCTAAGGACAATTTAAAAAAAAAATCCGCCCATGCCGGGACTCAAACCTGCGACCTCTGGCTTACCGTACCAGCGCGCTCTCAACTGAGCTAATGGGCAAGTGCCGGCATCAGCGAATTTTAGAACCTCTTTACAATATTCTCTGTGTTATTTACAGGCAGCGACATCTGGCTGAAGTAATTTGCATCACTTGTAGTCCCGAGTAAAACCTACTTTGCAGTTAGGTTTTACATCGGAATGATATCCTTGTACACACCTGATTGTATTCTTTATCACAATAATTTCCTTTCTCTGATCTAGTGGTGCATTATCATTACCCCCTATGATAGCACGTGGCGCTCTTGTAGGGGAGGGCTATGTCCAGCAGTGGACTAGTGTAGCCTGACGAAGATCTAGTGGTATCCCGTCTGATTACCATGCCGGAGTCGTGGGATCGCACTGGGGTCTGCTGTACATTTAACATAACATTACATTACATTTACATACTAACACATACATTGCTTCTGGCCCCACACTAGGATACCCTGTGTCGTGGGAACCAGAAACAACGACATCACAAACAGTAAACATACAAGACCTGGGCTTTTTTTTTGTTCCCAGCTGGGATTCGAACCCGGGACCTCTTTCATGGTAGGCAGACGCGCTGCCGCTACGCCACAGAGGTCGTCGTATTTGTGCAAAATAATGGCCTCAAATATAACTTAATTTATACTTTGTGATGTTGTAAAGCGTTTTATGAATAATACAACTGGAACGACTTCAATTGTGTGTTTTTTTTTTTAATATGTTTAGTATATATTTTTTAAATTATAATCAGAAAACTTGATAAAAAAACAGAATAAGCAGGTTAAGAAAGATTTATGTAGTCGGTTCTGGTTGAAATGTAAAGTAGTAATGCCAAAAATTAAGGAAATCTTAAGAAAGGGTGAAGTAATTTTAATTATGTTGAAAATGATAGACAGAATTAAATAAATATAAAATTAATGGTGTAAAGAGGTTTGCACCGTTACAACTTTATTTGACACGACAAATCACACAGGACATCACTTAAGAAATAGCCTCTATCCAGATAGAGGCTATCGAGGCTATTATAGAGGCTATCAAAAATATGGAATTACACTATTTTTTATTTTAATGCACTAACCCGTGCTAAGGAACAAATTTAAAAACCTATTTAGAGGCTAAAAATTTCACCCATGCCGGGATTCGAACCCGCAACCTCTGGCTATCCGTGCCAGATAGCCGACATCCGATATAATCCGATAGCCGATAGCTGGCACGGATAGCCAGAGGTTGCGGGTTTGAATCCCGGCATGGGTGAAATTTTTAGCCTCTAAATATGGAATTACACCCAGGTTTAATTCCATATTTTTGATGTCCTTTCCCAAATTACGATAGCACAAGGTATCCTAGTTTGAGACCAGGACTAGTAATTGTTTTGTGTAGCAGGTATTATTATTATTGTTAGTGAATGGATGTGGCTTACAATTGACATTGACATTCAGCTAACACAATGTACATTCTTTAGGTTGAAATAAGGAAATTGATATGATTTGATGTACCAATCACTTTGTTTCCTAATTATGTAGGTACATTAGTGAAATTATAGAAGCAATAAAGCTCGCTAACGGTGGAGGAAAACATCGTAAAGAAACCTTCGTGTCTGAAATGTTAACATACCTCAGCACTGGCTACGTACAATGGCCCAACTATGAGGCTAAGTGCGGAAAATCTCAGATGTAACTAACAACTTCCTCATAAGAAAAAATCAATGCTTGTAAAGGTAAATCTATCATTTGATTTGCTACGTGCAGAAGGTTCACATGCCATGTTTTATACTCTCTAGAGGACAAAACCTTCTAGGCATTGGTACTTAGTGCTACTGGCCCGAACGTTGATGGGAAGTTTAATCTTGATCGAGTGGCGCTTTGAGAGCTACGGTCGTGACTAAATTGCGTTAAAGACTGCAGTTTGACGACGATGACACCCTGTCTCAAGCGATAACCACCAGAGATAGTCTAAGATCCTATACACCATGATTTTTTGGTGGTTTGAAGGTTGGAGCGAAATAAACGTGCCTTAATATAGCTATCGAATAGGCTAGTTTGTTTTAAGAAAGTTTGTTCAAGATATTTTTGGAAAGTACTTTCCAAGAACTTTCCTGACGCAAACTTGAATCTATGAAAACCCAGCTAGGGTGGTGCGTGGGGGCCGCGGATCCGCGGGTCATTGTTCTTATAGACGGCAAGGCTGTACTAAAATGTTCCCGAATTGTTTCAAGACTTAACTCAAAAGAAAATTTCTTAACTATTTTTGCAGAGCACAAGAAAAGAAGCGCTCGTGGCCTAGGCGAACCGAGTGATTGGAATCAATCACTTGGTTAAGCAACAACAGGCGCGGCCAGGTACGGGATGGGTGAGCGTCCCGTGACTACCGCTAGTGGCATTTTTCCGAGTGCTTCCGTGCTTCGCAAGGCACGTTAAGCCGTTGGTGCCGGCTGTCATATAATGGCAGTCGTTAAGCCATGTCAGAGGCCTTATGGGCGGCTTGATAACTTCTGACAGTGAGGCCCGGCCACTGTCTCACAATCCTCCACCAACCCGGACTTGGCCCCCGTGGTGGAGTATGGCCTAACCTTCCTGCTATGCAGGAAGAGACCCGTGCCCCAGCATTGGGGACATATAAGGGTTGATAACGTAACGTAACAAGAAAAGGCATTATTTTCCTATATTCTAGGACTCAATGTATAAAACGAAAACATGAATAAATGAAATGTAATGTGCCTCGCAAGTAATTAAAAAAAATTGTTGTTGGGGACTGACTCATAGAAAATGTTTGTCATCTACTAGCTGACCCAGCGAACTTGGTAGGTACCTCCTAACAGTCGATTCTTTATTTTTTTTAATTTTCCCCTCCGTAAAAAACATCTTCGTACTTCAAGGAATATCCAAAAAAGAGTAAGCGAAATCGGTTCAGCTGCTCTCGAGATTTTCGCTTACAAACACATTCAGCGATTAATTTTTATATTACAGAAAATACAGTTTTGGTCATTCTTCTTCTTGTTCAGGCTATATTATGTAGTCCACTGCTGGACTTAGCCCTCCCATAATGAGCGCCATAGCAACCTGTCTTCAGCTTGCCGCATCCAGCATCTGCCGGCAGGTTTTCGCAGATCGTCATCCCCCCTGGTCGGTGGGCGTCCTACACTACGTTTGCCGAGTCGCGGTCTCCACTCAAGAACACATTTACTCCAACGGTTGTTTTGGTCATTGGCTCAAATAAAATACATCGGAGTAACAAAATAGTTTATTTGTGAAGTACCTATTTCGTTACTTAATTTGAATAAAAAAAATTAAATTTACCTACCGTTTAAATTACGTGATTTTGCGTCCACACGATGGGCATAAAGCCATCAATAGAGATAGACTTAGGAGAATGTTTTCGCATCGAAAACCTAATAAATTATGCCTGTGTTAAATATTTCTACTAACTTTTTGTCTGTAATTATACTATTTTTATTTTTATTTTTAATGCACGAACCCGTGCTAAGGACAAATTTAAAAACCTATTTAGAGGCTAAAAATTTCACCCATGCCGGGATTTGAACCCGCAACCTCTGCCTATCCGTGCCAGCGCTCTACCAATTGAGCCAATGGGCGACTCACCGGCATCAGTGAAATTTCGAACCTCTTTACACTATTCTCTGTATAACGTACCGGCAGCGACATCTGGCTTAAGCAAATTGCATCACTTACAGCCCCGATTACCTACTTTGCAGTTAGGTTTTACATCGGAATGATATCACTGTACCCACATGATTATACTATTTTTGTAGACTTTTAGTCCGGATTTACTTACGGGTGTTGTTATATCGGAAAAGTCCGACCAGGTTTCGCTCCGATTCGCAGAGCTTAATCATGGTGAGCAGAGACGGAGCTCGCGTCGTCGATGGCTTGTCTCAACCTGGTCGGACTTTTCCGATATAACATCACCCGTAAGTAAATCCGGACTAAAAGTCTACAATGTGTTGTGCTTACGAAAGTTTTAGTTCAAAAAATAAACTATTTTTATTTTTAATGCACTAACCCGTGCTAAGGACAAATTTAAAAAACCTATTTAGAGGCTAAAAATTTCACCCATGCCGGGATTCGAACCCGCAACCTCTGGCTATCCATGCCAGCGCTCTACCAATTGAGCCAATGGGCGACTCACCGGCATCAGTGAAATTTCGAACCTCTTTACACTATTCTCTGTATTACGTACCGGCAGCGATATCTGGCTTAAGCAAATTGCATCACTTTAAATTTGTCCTTAGCACGGGTTAGTGCATTAAAAATAAAAATAGTATAATCATGTGGGTACAGTGATATCATTCCGATGTAAAACCTAACTGCAAAGTAGGTAGTCGGGGCTGTAAGTGATGCAATTTGCTTAAGCCAGATATCGCTGCCGGTACATAATACAGAGAATAGTGTAAAGAGGTTCGAAATTTCACTGATGCCGGTGAGTCGCCCATTGGCTCAATTGGTAGAGCGTTGGCACGGATAGCCAGAGGTTAAGGGTTCGAATCCCGACATGGGTGAATTTTTGAGCCTCTAAATAGGTTTTTAAATTTGTCCTTAGCACGGGTTAGTGCATTAAAAATAAAAATAGTATAATCATGTGGGTACAGTGATATCATTCCGATGTAAAACCTAACTGCAAAGTAGGTAGTCGGGGCTGTTAGTGATGCAATTTGCTTAAGCCACATGTCGTTGCCGGTACGTAATACAGATAATAGTGTAAAGAGGTTCTAAATTTCACGGATGCCGGTGAGTTGCCCATTGGCTCAATTGGTAGAGCGCTGGCACGGATAGCCAGAAGTTATGGGTTCGAATCCCGGCATGGGTGAAATTTTTAGCCTCTAAATAGGTTTTTAAATTTTTTTCTGTAACACAAAAACAAACTGAATTTACTGTAAATTATTTAACAGTTTTTTTTTATTATTGTTTGACGAATCTTTACGCACATTAACGTAATTTTAAAATGTATGTGATTATCGTTAATTAGTAAATAGTTTGCTTAAAACAAAAACATTACATAATGATTTCTCGAATTTATGGTTAACAGTAGCGAATATTTCAAGTTCTCGTCAAGCAAAAACATTCTCGCCCGTCCATCACTAGCTTTCACTCGAGTCGATCGATATCAAACCTTGTATGTCCCAACTGCTGGAGTACGGGTCTCTGCCTGCATCTCAGGAAGGTTAGGCCATACTCCACCACAGGAGCTAAGTCCGAGTTGGTGGAGTAATCATATGGAAAGGGTTAACATATCGTTTCTAGTGCCTAGTGTTTCTAGGGCAAACGCGTGCGTTCATACCAGTCCGACATAGGCCACTTTGAACAATACCTTAGTTACCTAACCGCGACAGTTGCATCGACGGTGAGTTGACCCATCGTGTGGGCGCAGCTTCATCAAAGATCAGTATACGTAGACACCTCCAATATGGAGAATGGACAAGAGGCTTGGGAATTGTAACAATTTGCATCTGTCATATTGTGCCACCTGTCAGTTAACGATGATCGCCTTCTGTAAAGAATAAAATTTTTAAATAAGCTGGCTTAGATATCAACCCTCGTATGTCCCCACTGCTGGAGCACGGGTCTCTTCCTGCAAAGCAGGAAAGTTAGGCCATACTTCAGCACGGGGGCCAAGTCCGGGTTGGTAGAGGATTGTAAGACACTCATGGCTGGCGGGCCTTAATGTCAGTAAGCCGGCTTACATAAGTATATACATATACATAAGAAAATACAATAAACATAAGTATCTTCATATACATAATAACTTATGCATATACATAAGTTATACATAAATAAGCTGGCTTGAGAACTACAAATAACAACAACATAACATTTGTTACAACCAGGGACCACACGCATAAAGTTTTATCACTATCACAGCTCCGGAAAGTTCTTAATAATGTCGGGTAATCGAATAATGACAAAACTCAAGATGTAATTTAACATTACAAAATAACAAAACCATACATAATATTATTATTCTACTAAAAATTAGTTTAAAAAAAGGTCTTGGTTCACAAAATAAGTCCGCTCCTCTACCAAATTATCTCATATTATGATGCGAAATGTAATCAAAAAATGATATTTTGTATTAAAGTAATAATACAGAGACAGTGATTTCTAAATCTTGATTTTCTTGAATCTTCTGTTTCATATGAGTTTCGCAAAGTAAAATTGGTTAAATTTCTACTAGGTCCGTATCACTAGATACTATTCCATTCTGTACAAAAATCTTGGTCGAAGATTCTATGCTAAAAAAATTGGGCCCTCTCAAACCACTTCTAAAAATATAGCGCACATTGAAAACATAAGTGACACTATACAAAAAATGGCAATTTTGAGTTAAGTATACAGTTAAAATATTTTAAACGAAACGCACCTAATGCAAAGACCCCCGTTGCTCTAACGCGCAGAAATTTCGCTAGATGTCGCTAGTGTCACTTATTACTTTGTCACAACGAGTCCTGTCGGTAACTGATAAACCGGCACAACGCGAGTTCGGACGGAGTCGCCGGAGGGAGTCCTTGTCGAGGTGAATCAACAAGTGGCATTTTGTGTAAAAAGCCACTTATTCTGATATTTCTACTTTCGAATATTAACAATAAGTAAATTCGTAAGTGGCACTTTGAGTAAAGAGCCACATATTCAATAAATATTGTTAGAATTTTGTATTTAAGGGTTCGAAATTAACGGCATTTTTTGTAAAGTGCCATTTAATTGATAAATTTGCTTTCGAATTTTCTCATTGGTAAATTGCAGAAATGGCAGTTTGAGTTCGTAAGTGCCAGTTGTTCATTAACTTTTATTGTTATTTTGTAGCTAGGCAAATCAAATAACGGGCTTTATCTGTTCAGTGTCATTCGATGGATTTTTTTTAATCAAAATTCTAAATCTGTGATATCTGAGTTTAGAACTAGTTATTCTTAATTTTCTATTTAATATTTACGTAGGTTTGTCTACGTAAATATTAAATGGAACTCTTTATACGTATCTATATCTACACCAATATTATAAATTTGGAAGTAACTCTGCCTGTCTGTTTGCTTTTTAACGCCTAAACGGCTGAATGATTTGGATAAAATGTTGTTGGTAGTTACCACAGGACCACGAGACGGACTTAGGGTACCTACTTTTTATCTCGAAAATTGTATTATAAATTATATAAATTTTAATTTAAATACCTGGTGTAACCTGTAGGTTTTCATTAACTACTTTGACTGGAAAAATATATCTTTTCGTTGCAAAACGTTAGTAGCTTAAGCGTTCTTTTTGAAATTTTATAAATTAACTGTTATTTGAATATTAACTTATAGGTGCAACGTTGGCTACCTATAGTTCTCTAAGGTTTGTTTTTTGTTTAACCCTTCTAGCGCCACGCGCGCTCGGAAAAAAGAAAGTTCAAAGGTACCGCATAGTGCAGGGTCATTTCGCACCGCCATTTTTTTGCATCTTTTTTGTGAACACAGTTCCGCATTTCTCAAATTAGAGAAAGTACTACGTAATTATTCAATAAGTGTTATATATCACTACAATCTGCATAAAATTCCCTATCCGGTTATTATACTTGTAATGCTAATAAAATTATCAATAAACTTACATGATATTCAAATGACGAGATGAATTTCACTATCCACGCCATTTTGACACTACTTTGAACTTTGTCTCACTATTTTCACTAATTACTCATTCACTAGCACTGAACTAACACTTATAATATGATCTGCATATTATCTATTACTGATTACACAATTTTCATACTCTAATTCACCAAAATAAAGCTATAAATGAATAATTACCAGGAAGAGGTAAAATGACACTGACCGCCCATACAAGCGGCACAATCCGGGCTAAAAGTTCGAGGCTTTTTTCACTTTCTTTTCCATCAAATACAACGAAACTATTATTTGAATCATAATCTACACACTTTTCCCAGTAATTTGATATATAACACATGAACAAATACGCAGCGTTGCCTTCTCTAAATAACTTATAAAACTTTAGCGAGCGGAGCAACTCACGACGAAAACGCAAAATGGCGTCTGACCTAGCAAGCTCATGTGGTTTCGATGATAATTCAATTTTTTTCCACGTCACGTCATTTGATTGGTTGGCGAAAGTAATCCTTACTAACCATTGGCCAATAAAACAACAGATATTGTCCATAGAGAATGCACAGAGCATAGATAAAAAGAGTCCAATCTGAGCGTTGCATAGTGTACATACGTCTGTACACTAAGCGCTTGGGGGATTGCGCGCGGCCGGGCTGATTAGTGTACAGACGTATGTACACTAAACGCGAGAAGGGTTAAGGTTTTAAAACATCATGAATCCAAAGAAAAGTAGGTGTAAAAGGATCTTACAATTGACATTTCAAAACAACAATGACGATGAAGACTCTCAAAGTATTAAGTCTGCTTCTAAAAGACATTACGATATTGCTGAGCCCCTTTCGACAATAATCGAGTCTGATTTGAATATCATGAGAAGTCCACCCTCGACCAGCATTTTGTTACAAATAATTTGTGAGAGCAAGATTTTAAAAATTACATTTTGTATAAATGACGTAGTAACGTATCTGTATCTGTTAGTTTCATAATGTTTTTCTTGTTTCCTATCCTACCCTAACAACTCACGTCTGATTTTATAGAGCTTTGCTGGTACCTTATGTGCGTATATTTTACAGTTTCTACTTGGACATACTCCTAAGTTAAGTTCAATCGCTTCATTGTTGTTGATTTATTGATAGTGAAAACAAAGTTTTGATACAGTTTGTTTTTATGATGTTACGTTACAAAGGTTTTTGAAAAAATAGGTTTTTATTTACTGTAAGGATACTATAATACATATTTTTATGCCTAGAATATTAAGCCTAACGACTGATTAAAGAATAAGGACCTTATAAAACCTGGTTTATTTTAACTGTTACAGCTAATACTTTGGAAGACTTTTAAACTAGGTTAAAACTAGATTTAAGTTGATTTACCTGGAATACGATACAAATTATGCCAAAGTTATTCCAAGTTTCTTATTTTTTGATAATACTTTTATTGATCTCGAGCTTAATAAAAAACTGACTTGTTAATGGAAGGTGTTTGAAACTTGTGTTAAAGCTGTGGGCATATGCAAAATAAACAGTTTTTTTTAATATTTTAGTAATTTTTTTTCTATCTTTTTAATCTGTTTACATAATGGGGGACTTTAATGCAAACCCTGGTGAGCTCTTCTTTACTGAACTGTCACTATTTTGTTCCGAACTTAACTGGCAATGCGCAGACATACAAAAGCTAGGTATTGACTCTGACTCACATTCTTATATTAGTGAGGCGCACGCAGGTAGCAAGAGTTGGCTGGATCATTGCGTTGTTACTGAAGCGGCTTGGAAAACAATTGTTAATATTGCAATTAAGTATGACATATTCTGGTCAGACCATTTTCCATTGGAAATAATTTGTGAAATGGATTTACTTCCCTCTAAAGAACCTGCGGAATGTAAGCCTATTAATAAAATTACATGGGGGATTAGGCAACCTGAACAAATAGAAATTTATACGAATTATTGTAACGATAAGTTAAAAGAGTTTGATTTTCCTTGTGATTTTGGCTATTGTTGTGATACGGAGAATTGTGATAATTCTAATCATGCATTGCTTTTAGATATTATGTATTGCGATATTGTAAAAATACTGAGTGACGCTGCCATTGCATCCAGTACTGTAAGAAATAGAAATAAGAAAAAGCCGTATATTACGGGATGGAACAAGCATGTGAGTAGATTTCACGGGGAGGCCAGACTTTGGTTTAAAGAATGGATATTTAACGGAAGGCCTAAAGAGGGCCCTATCTATGTGAGGATGGCTGAGTCAAGGAAACTGTTTAAAAATAAGTTGCGGTGGTGCCAAAATAACGCGGATCAAATAAAAATGGACATAATTGCAAATACACACAGGACCAAAGATTTTGGTAATTTCTGGAAAATGACAAAAAATATTAATCCTAAGTCGAGCCTTCCTGTGAGTGTCAATGGGGTGACGGATGGTGGTGACGTTGCGAATATGTTCAGAGAACAGTTTGTGGTTGACCCTCAGTTTCAGCCTGTAACGAGCCCTGTGTCTCACGAGCGTGGTGGTCTCCACGATAGTGGTACTCAGGTTCGTTTTTCAGCCTCAGAAATTCGCTGGATCATTAAGCATATGAAAAGGGGGAAATCACCGGGACATGACTGTCTTAGTATTGAACACCTTCAATATGCAGGCTTTCATTTGGCTAGAGTGCTGAGTATGTTTCTAAACTTGTGCATTGTACACTCCCATCTTCCTGACAGTCTGATGAAAACAATTGTTGTACCGGTAATAAAAAACAAAACTGGTGATATATCAGACGCTAGCAATTATAGGCCTATTTCGCTTGCTACCACAATCGCCAAGGTGCTTGATAGTCTGCTTGAGCGTCGGTTGGACAAGCACCTATCGCTCCATGACGCTCAGTTTGGTTTCAGAGCCGGCTTGTCTACTGAGAGTGCCATTTTTTGTCTCAAGCAGACTGTCAAGTACTATACTGACAGAAAAACGAACATTTATGCATGCTTTTTGGATTTATCAAAAGCATTTGATACTGTTAATTATGATATCTTGTGGCGAAAATTGTCTAATGAATCAGCTTTTCCATCTCAACTGATCTCACTGTTTAAATATTGGTATCAAAATCAGACAAACACAGTTAGATGGGCGGACTCGTATTCACAAGTATATAGGCTGAAGTGTGGAGTTCGACAGGGTGGACTAAGCTCTCCTAAACTTTTCAACCTATATATCAATGGACTGATCGAGGAACTTGTTAGTACCAATGTCGGATGCTCTGTTGACAGGCAAATTATCAACAATATAAGTTACGCGGATGATATGGTCCTACTGAGTCCCTCGATTAATGCTATGCGTAAAATGTTATCTGTCTGTGAATCTTATGCGAATGCTCATGGACTTAGGTACAACACTAAAAAGAGCGAGTACATGGTCTTCGTGTCTGGCGCTAAAGTTCCAACTGAGGTGCCGGCACTTAGACTGTGTGGGTCGTCGCTCACTAGAGTGTCGAAGTTTAAGTACCTGGGTCACGTGGTCACTGAGCGGCTGGTAGATGACTTGGATATTGACCGTGAGAGGAGGGCGTTGGCGGTCCGCTGTAATATGCTGTCCCGCAGATTTGCCAGATGTACGAGTTGGGTTAAGATAGCCCTTTTTAAGGCTTACTGCCAGTCGCTTTACACCTGCGGTTTGTGGTTTAGCTATACGCAGCGGGCCTTCAATGCCCTTCGGGTACAATACAATAATGTATTTAGGATGATGTTGGGACTGCCGCGACTCTGTAGTGCTTCGGGAATGTTTGCCGAAGCCCGTGTTGACGGCTTTGTCGCCATCATACGGAAACGGGTGGCTTCCATGCTGAGCAGAGCTTGCGGCAGTCCAAATAGCATCCTTAAAGCACTTAGCAATAAGGCTGATAGCCCCTTTTGGAAGCATCATATAAAGGTGCATGTAAAATAGTTTCGGAATTGTTCCTCTAATTTCACTAACATACTTAGTCTAAGTCAAATACTAACTATTTATGGATGTTTCATCTGAAGTAAATAAATAATAATAATAATAATTAATCATTACAATATAGGCAAAATAACAACTTACGAAGTTATTAAGCAAAAAAATTTTATAACCGTGAATGGAAAACAGACACTATGATGAACTTTTTTTAAAAATGCATTTCTATTGAAAACTAATTACAAATTTAATTTTACGAAACTGGACACTGAAAGAACGTTAGCTAAAGAATTTTTTAAAACTAATTGTAAAGCATTTTTGTACATTTTCGGTTCCGTAACACCGATAGAATATTTTGGAAAACTTAAAACGGCCATACTGTAAAATTAAGTTTTTAGCTTAGTGCCATTTATGTTTTCAGTGTGCGATAGATCGCCTCTCATCACCATCTCGTGCCTACCTCATCTGCAACGTTTGCCTCATTCGTCTCATTATTTTAAAAAAATCAAATCGGTACCTTCAATATCATGGCATGTTGAATTGAGGGTCGAAAATTTGGATTTTCTATAAGTTTCTTTAAGTTTGCTTATGGGGTCCCTTTTAATGTTAAATCTGTTTGATTGCCATCTTCTGCTAAGCAAAAGGATTTGAATCCACAGATTATCTAATTACATACTAATACATTGTATCATAACTTTTGTGTCAATACTATGTAGTTCCTCATTTCCGACTACTTCAGAAGTCAAGTCACTTTGATTTTACGTGTTCAACTAATCAACTATCTATCTACTACTGTTAGTTATTACCTGAAGAAAATTTTTAATATCTTGAAATAGATGCTCTTTGGATTGGAGATTGAGTCTAGCTCGCAAATTGCTCTTCTAATGCACTGGAGACCGCTGACACCATTGCTGTAAAGGGAATGAAACATATTACAGATTTTACCAAATTTTATATTGTGGCGACCACATGTCAACTCTGCGCGCGCACTATAAATGCCAACATTCCTGCATCGCGTAATCAAAGTGTTTTACATGACATACTATAAATACAATGTACGATGAACAACAGTCGAACATCCTTTCCCCAGGCGTACGATCTGCCTGGCGGGAAATTTCCCTTTATAGTGGGAGAGCACGATCATCCGCTTTTCCCTATAATAATTATGACAAGCTCGCGATTAGTATCTGCCATCTCCTATCATGTTTTAGTTAGAGCTGAGTTTTACGCCTTAGTCTCATAGTTGGGCCTCTGTATGTAGCATGTGCTGTGAAGTACGTAAATTCGGATACTAGGTTTTCCGTCACTATTAACGAGCGGTATTGCTACTACAATTTTAGAAATGTTACAATGTAACTTAAGAAACAAAGTCAAAGTCAAAAGTTATGTACGTAGCAAGCGCTAATGTATAAATACCTTAGACACTGGTGTTTCCTAACGATAACTTCCTTTGTCGTTAGCGAGTGGTATTGTTACTACAACATCACAAATTAATGTAACAATGTAACTGATGCAAGACCGTAATTGATAAATGCCGGGATACGAGCGCACGACCTCTCGAGTGTGAGTCTGCGCTACCAACGCTATCCTTCCATGTCATGTGGTGTATCATTTTATGCACTGGTTTGTAAACCGTGATAAAACCAAAAATCAAGACAGAATAGAAAAACCGCTTTGTGGCACAGCACAGACAGCACATCGACCCTTACACGTGTGCACTCTATTCAGTCACATTACGGGCGACTTTGCAGCTGAAATCTAAAAGTATATCTACTTTCGACTATAAGTTCACCCACGTAACTGAGTTGACAATTTCAGAGAAGTACCTAAAACGAGGGGATAATTTAAATAGTAGTAGTAACTTCCATACAATCAGTTGCCTTGGGGCCAAACTAAGTTACAATGAAGAGGGGCCAAACTAGGTTACAATGTGCTATAGTAACCAGGCAAGGACATCATGGAAATACAACCAGACATGGGCCATTTGCACAAAATATGCACGGCACCCCCAGTGGGAATTGAATTCACGATATCCTGCATGATAATCAGACGGAGTATCGCGAGGCAGTCAAATAACATTGTTCGCAAGGCTGGTGGTTCCATAGTGGCTCTATCATTGCAAGCTATGATGCTACGAGTTTGGCTTGTCATAGGAGAGACCAATTTTCCAGCACTAGGTGAAAATGGAATGTCGGTGAATTGAATAAATTGAGTCTGCGCGGAACGCCTGTCTGCCATATCGGTGTCGAATGTTGTGCAGATAGAAGAAACGTCGTTGATATACCGAGACGTCAAGACCACGGACGTGGGACTTTCAGAAAATTTTGCGGAAACAAAATATGTTCTAAATGTAAGTAGTCGTTTATTAAATATTTTCCAAGTAGATACTATAACTTAAATGTAAGAAATCATGCTGTATTGTTTTTTCTGGTTGTGCAATAAAGTGTTCTTTATCTATCTATCTATCTATCTACTCTCCACTAGACTCTACGCAAAGTTTCATACTTCTGAATCAGTTTTCGGAACACTTTTTTCAGTCCGCCGCTTATACCTCGTCTACAGCCTGCTTGAACGTTGACAGGGCATCTTCGGGCGAAGAAAATTGTAACTATGCCTTTGAGCACAATTCTTTATTTTCGGAAATAAAAAGAAGCTGGGTCGGAGCTGTGAGGAAAGTGATCCTGGACTTTGACCACTGTTCTGTCAAGGAAGTCGCTAGCTGTGACCACAGTGAGCGCGGATGCGTTGTCGTAGTGGTTTGGTTTGGTAGCTTGGTACTCAGAACAGAGAACATCGCCAATTATTTGCCATAGAAGTATACAACTCGGCGATGATGCTTCTCTGGTTCCGTAAAAGGGTCAAGAAATTGATTCCGGTAAAAAATTGCTCGTCAAATCGAAAAGGTTCGAGATCAAAAGTTCGCTTCTAGTTAACTTTACTTTGGTAGGCGTTGATTCATTGTGAAATGCCCGAACCGTCAACTAGCGCTTCATTTCTGGATTGTATGGATGAATCTAGGACTCATCACCTGTTTGTTTGTTTGTTTGTTTGTTTGTTTGTTTGTTTGTTTGTTTGTTTGTTTGTTTGTTTGTTTGTTTGTTTGTTTGTTTGTTTGTTTGTTTGTTTGTTTGTTTGTTTGTTTGTTTGTTTGTTTGTTTGTTTGTTTGTTTGTTTGTTTGTTTGTTTGTTTGTTTGTTACGCTTTATTGCACAAAAATTAAGAAACAGAAAAATAACTTAAATAACAGGTAATGATATCATAAACATGCCGAGATGCCCTGCTTCAGATTTTTTTATCATATCACCGCACCATACCACCCGAGCCGGCTTCTGAGCGCCGGTGTTGTTGCGCTGCACCCAGCATGAAACTAAGCTCCTTTCGGGAAAAAGCATGTATAGAATCTCGTTAAGACTTCCCGATCTAAGCTGCAATATGTGCCAAATCTTCTGATGCGTAACTTGCCTATTGTCTTGGGTAATAATTTCTTGCTACAACGTTATGTTCCGTAACACCTGTCAAAGGTCTTCTTCATTCTTCATTCCCGAAAGTTAGCGCTTCAATTCATTCTACCAGCGATACATGATAGCCTTGGAAGGACCATCATCGATGAATTTCGTTTGAAGTCTATCATACGATTCGTCCTAATTTTAGGTAACAAAAAGTTACTAATGACCTTGTTTTCTAAGTTACGTGCATTAGTGAATGAGTACCTAGTAGCAATAGGTACCATTCGCTTACTGTGAAGAAAAATATCTGAGTGCTGGGCACTCTCTCTGAAAGAAATTCTGTGCCCTACAGTCACATTTATATATATTGCATTATCACGGAATTAGTCTCAGTGACGGGTATGAGAAATACTTTCTGTAAAGATTTTTTTTTAATGCACTAACCCGTGCTAAGGACAATTTTAAAAACCTATTTAGAGGCTAAAAATTCCACCCATGCCGGGATTCAAACCCGCGACCTCTGGCTATCCGTGCCAGCGCTCTGCCAACTGAGCTAATGGGCGACTCACCGCCATCAGTAAAATTTCGAACCTCTTTACAATATTCTCTTAATAAAACTTTCTTTATTGTTTTGCACATCTAAAAACAGAATCCTAATAGGTACATTTGAAAACTGGGCGTTTCTGTTTCCAAATTTCCCATAGAGAAAAGCATTTATTTCAACCGTAACACAAAATGAGCATTGTATAAAAAACGAACACAAGAACGAACAAACCAACCACACTGGGTTACATTGTTAATACCAACCTGTCGAGCAGCATCTCCAAGTGTTTGTAAGCACTCCTTCTGTGCACGTGATGGTAGGCATGAAAGGAGTCCGGAGGTTCATCCCAGTTCATCCTGAATCCGAGGCCCTGGGCAAAGAACTGATTCCAGGGAACCATATTAGCCTTTATGTTTATCCGCCACTGCAAAGATAACATTAGTAGTGATAAATATAGTAACATAATATTACAAAAGGCTGTAATGTTGTTTACTGTTGCGTTCTTATAACATAATTTTACAGTTTGAAAATATATCGGTGGCTTGTACTTTAGTACCTCCTCCAAATATACGCACACACACTAACACACTCGCTCGCTCACTCAATTACTCACTCACTCAGTCATTCACTCCCACACGTACACAATGTATTTAGGCATTAATACATTGTGTCATTCAGTTTGACACTTTACAATGTATTTGTGGTTGTATGGTAACGTTAATTACTTTGAAAGGATCTAATTTCGTTATTATTAAATTAGTTTTTCAATTTAGAACATAAGAAAAAGTTTTAAATTGACTAAAACTTAGCGCTTAATGAACTTATTTATAGTAAAAAAGTAAATCAGTCATTTTTTTATTTTACTGTATTGAAGCCTCATTTTTAGTATTGCTGATATCTATAATATATTGACATCTGACATCTATATTACAGACCCAGCCTAGCTTAGATACCAGAAACATTCCTCCTGAATGCTAAAGTACGGGACAATAGGTACTACATAAGTATTTTAAATTGAAGGATAATAGTGTAAAAGGTTTCTAATTTTGTCAAATAAATTTCATTTCATCAGTATGGAGTTTGATATTAAGACGATTAGGATTCGGTGAATATAATAAAGATATGATACGTTTTAAAAAAATACTTACAAAAAAATGTGAGATGTTCAGAAAGCTCAAAAAACGCCTAGGCCTTTCATGCACCAGCGCATCATCGCTCTTGCCAAAGTCTACTAATAAAAACAGAAGCAGTCCAACATAAGTGAGGAAAGCTACCTGAAACAGTCTGTGCATAATGCCACACGGTACTTAGACACTGTGACCGGTTTTATAAGTTCACTGCAACTTAGTTTAAATGAAGGCTTGTGCCGTTACGGTGCCATTTTTTATCACGTCATTTGACCCATTGAAACACTAGAACTGCATATCTGTTCATTAGTATCTGTCAACAAAGCAATTTCGTCTCTAAAAACCCTTCGATTGAATAAAACACTGATACTACCACAAAGGTTATATGAAACGAAACTTCATTTCGGTATCACTTGGGAGCAAGCCTAACTGCGTCGCAACTAAAACTTAAATCCCATTTAAATTTTAATTAAAATCACAAAGCCACTTTCGCAACCTCGAGTCGAGACAAAACAGTGTGAGTCCACCATCAGAAATGATTTCAAAATGTACTTTCGCAGGCCATAACAGTACCAGAGAATTGGTTACTGGTTAGGAAATGGTGCTGTGTATGCACTGTATTTATTATTGCTATTAACAGTTGGATATTGCTCCAGATAAACTTGTGCTCTTGTAACGGACAACGTAAGTGCATTATAAAGCGTGTTCTAATATGTACCCTCTAATTAGTTCAGCACATCGAAGGTATTGTGACAAACGTGCATCGCAGGGCTCCTTTAAGTTTAGAAAGTTACCGATGGGAGATGTCTTTTGATTCTTTTATTTTGAGTTTTGGTCAACACCAGAAAGTCATTTTAGTTTAGTAAGTTTTTAAAATCAGATTTTCTGCAAGAAGTAAAAAGGCGTTATATGATTCAAATCCAAACATTCACAGAAAGCTTGGTCATAAAACGTGTCACAGCAAAAATCTTAAGAATCTTAATGAAAAATACCGCCTCGGGATACTCGTCCCAAAAGTATCCATGTACAAAACACAAACAACTTTTGATTTTTGTAGAAAAAACAAAAACTCTTCAATGTAATATCATTGACATTATAAGTAATACATACTTTCTAATACCATCACAGAATTAGCTCCACGCGTGGTTTAATACCCTCTTGTGTCCTCCATAAGGCTACTTCAAAATAATTACAAACCTAAAACGACAATTATTCAAAGAATCATTTACTCAAAATAATCTTTCAAACCAGCCTGTATGAGACGTGTAACGGACCAGAGGTAAATAAAGTTCGGATGTCGAAAATATCTTAGCACGATCTCCACAATAATCTGCTGGAGTTGCTAAGCCAAGCCGTCAAGAGCAAACGAGGTGCTTTGCAGTAAAAAAACACTTCTCAGCAAACAAAGCTCCTCAGTATATTCAAAGAAAAAAGTTGCTGGCACAAAATATTGTTGACGATAAAAAGTTTAAAATTCTGGACGAAAAAAAAGTGAAAATAAAAATACCACTTTGATCTTTGATGGTGTCAAAAGGACCGCAGCGTAATGATTAATTTGAAGCGAAAAATTGCTAATTCATTCTGCTTGCTAATTTTGTTTATGATTAGTGCAACAGTTGGGTTAAGCCCAAGTGACCTTAATGGTAATGAAACTAAACAAATAGAGGTCCAAAGTCCAGTGCTGTCAAGAAGAAAAAGATTTCTTATATTTCCTGAGGGCAGCTCCTTTCAAATTGGTAAGTGAAGAATTTTATTGATTTTAAAATACAAGTTTTTCACAGGAACATTTTAAATATTGTATACATATATAAAGCCGTTGTTTACCGCTGCTACGCCTCTCCAAGGTTTGCTGGAAGACATGTCTTACTGTGATAAGCTCGCCTTTGCACATGTTACTTCTTATGTCCTGTATAATGTTTTGTGTGCAATGAAGTATTTTAATAATAATTACTAAATAGTATATTTCATTACAAAGAGCGGTGGTAGCTCAGTGGGTAGAACCATAGACTGGCACGCGAGAGCCCCAGGTTCGATCCCGAGTGCGGGCATGTACCAATGACTTTGTTTAATTTCAAAGTTACGTACATTTGCGAATTTGTAGTAGCAATACCACACGCTAACGGTGAAGGAAAACATCGTGAGGAAACCCGCAGCTTGGTTGGCTCCGCACGTATTGACTAGTCTTTCCTGTGGACTAGGCCGACTAGGCTGTCAGGATGGTATAGGTGCTGGGCAAGCCTACACCATCTATAAAAACCATGTCCCAGGCACTACAGCGTCGGAGTGGTCCCTTCACCCATCTAGTGTGAGTGAAGATACCACTGGACGCTGTATAAATCATCTCATTAAGTAGATGCAAAAAGGCCAATTATATATATATTATATATTTCATTACAAGTGCGGAAAGGCTGTCATTGCAAAGAGTTCCGACAAATGTCTACCCGAGCCGTGGCGCAGCCGAAGGCGAGGGTTGACAGTCGGAACAAGTTGCAATGACGGTTCCGCACGTGTACTGAACGACTATTTTTAATACAGTTGTGAAAAAAAAGAGCAATTTAATAAAGAAAAATCATTCGGAAAATGGCGCCAACCGTAAAAAAATATAAGCAGAGATTTTTTTTTCTTCACCCATTCTGGTAGGCAAAGGGAACTATGCCCTTACAGCCAGTCTTCAGTAGGATTTTTTTATTGATATGAAATGAAAATTAACATTAATGAGATGAAATAAAACGAAACCTAACTCATTCAATGAAATCATTAAATCTGATATTGAAACAAATTAATAGTTTAAAAACCTATTTAGAGGCCAAAAATTTCACCCATGCTGGGATTCGAACCCGCAACCTCTGGCTATCCGTACCAGCGCTCTACCAATTGAGCCAATGGGCGACTCACGGCATCAGTGAATTTTCGAAGCTCTGCGAATCGGAGCGAAACCTGGTCGGACTTTTCGGATATAACAACACCCGTAAGTAAATCCGGACTAAAAGTCTACAATTAATAGCTTCTTTTTAGAAATATACGTATTTTTTGAATTTGAATTTTTTTAGTAACAACTTCATGGTTGGTTTTTCTTTTTAATAATTTTTCATTAATAATTTGACATTATACAGTTGGGAAAGAGAACGCACGAGTGCGGGAAAGGTAAAAAAAAGCACGAGTGAGCCAACATCCCGCACGCTATACGTTCCTGCAATACGCCAATTTTTGAGCAACTGCATTAAAAACTCGTTATTGCACTATAAAAACAAATTACAATGTACAAAAGGTTTATGCTAACAACAATATCGTCCAGTGAACCTTAGCGTTAAATGAACTAGAAATATATAGGGCAGTGCTTGCATGAATATAATAAACATAGACATACACAGATGTAAAATATTACAACATTATCATCTCATTACGTAGATGCAGAGGCCAATGTTGTAATATTTTACATCTGTGTATGTCTATGTTTATTATAATTACAGTGTCCAGTGGCATCTTCACTCACACTATATGGATGAAAAGACCACTCGGACGCTGCAGTGCCTGGTACATGGTTTTAGATGGTGTAAGTGTGCCCAGCACCTATAACATCCTGACAGCTTAATCATAATAGATAGATAGATAGATAGATAGATAGATAGATAGATGGATGGATGGATGGATGGATGGATGGATGGATGGATGGATGGATGGATGGATGGATGGATGGATGGATGGATGGATGGATGGATGGATGGATGGATGGATGGATGGATGGATGGATGGATGGATGGATGGATGGATGGATGGATGGATGGATGGATGGATGGATGGATGGATGGATGGATGGATGGATGGATGGATGGATGGATGGATGGATGGATGGATGGATGGATGGATGGATGGATGGATGGATGGATGGATGGATGGATGGATGGATGGATGGATGGATGGATGGATGGATGGATGGATGGATGGATGGATGGATGGATGGATGGATGGATGGATGGATGGATGGATGGATGGATTGATGGATGGATGGATGGATGGATGGATGGATGGATGGATGGATGGATGGATGGATGGATGGATGGATGGATGGATGGATGGATGGATGGATGGATGGATGGATGGATGGATGGATGGATGGATGGATGGATGGATGGATGGATGGATGGATGGATGGATGGATGGATGGATGGATGGATGGATGGATGGATGGATGGATGGATGGATGGATGGATGGATGGATGGATGGATGGATGGATGGATGGATGGATGGACGGACGGACGGACGGACGGACGGACGGACGGACGGACGGACGGACGGACGGACGGACGGACGGACGGACGGACGGACGGACGGACGGACGGATGGATGGATGGATGGATGGTCTAAGTAAATTGTATAACATTACTTAGTAATCTAAGTAATGTTATACAATTGGCGGTCTTATCGCTAAGAGCGATCTCTTCCAGACAACCTTTGGATGGAGTGGATTGCATGAAGAATATTGTCTGTACGTGGTACATGTACATAAATAATTAAATCGAAAATATATTGATAGCAAACAGCAAGGGAGTGCGAGAATATAATTACTTATTATACCTTATACCTACGATGTAATGTACATATATTAATCTTTTAAGATAATATTTTTTCAGTTATTATCGAGATGTGTCCATCATGTTTATAATGCATTTTGAGAACTAGAAGAAATGTTAATATGTATATAAAAATCGTCTCCTTTTCTTCCTTTTCAGTATTCTGTCTCCAATTCCCGACGATATTTGAAATCGGTGACATCTTCCTCTACGGGTACACGGCAGCTCTAGCTTGGGAACTGCCTCAGGACCCCTACTCTCCGTTCAACCACCACGCCGACCCTCTGCACAGAAGGCTTGACAACGCAAAAACTATATACTTTACAGATTACCATGGAAAAGTCCTTTTTAAGCGACCTTATAAAAAGTAAGTCGGTATCCTAATCTTATCCATTGGCCCGGCACAAGAGCGGGCGGGGAGAGTATCTAAAATGTATAGTTAACATTAATAACATAACATTTACATACGAGTATAGGCACAAACATTGCTTCTGGCCCCACACTAGAATATCCTGTGTCTCCGGGATCCAGAAAGCCTGGGTGTTTTTTGTCCCCAGCCGGGTTTCGGATCCGGGATCTCTTGCATGGTAGGCAGACACGCTACCGCTGCGCCACAGAGGTCGTCGTTGAGTTGTTCAACAGATTCATATTAGTCCGGTAATGGTCGTTTCATTCGCTCTATGGATAGTCTAGTAACCAATCGCATTGCAATGTTATAACTCGGACTACTTAACTCGGCGCATTTAGCGATTCGATCCTCTTCGCGAGAGGTGCTTATTTAATTGCGCAGGTTGTACCCCTGGAATGACATTGTATTTTATAGACTACCAAATCGAGGCAAATATCAACTATTGTCGTGCTTATTTTATTCTATTAAAAAACTATGTAAGTATTTCACTCTAGGGCCGAGAAGCTTGGTAAACTATGAGGGAAGCCTACGTCCTGCAGTGGGCGTCGAATGTCTGATGATATTAAACATTTAAGACAATAGGAAGAGACGCGATTACCCACACATGGAGGTTGTTCCAATTAATACTGACAATGAATTTATTGATACACACTGCAATCGATTGAGCGTCAACATTTCAGAAGGTAAAAGTTGAACCATAATTTAATATCCCTCCATTATTCGTAAATTCTATTATAGAGTACACAGATTTGTGAGTTAACAGTATGCCATAAGATAAAGTAACTTTTACTAGAATCTGAACCAGAAAAAGCGTGTAAAGAAAACAAAATTTTAATTATAAGATATCTAGTATTTCCTAATTATTCGCGATACTCATACAAAGTTATACAGGGCGTCCCAAAGTTATGGGCCATGAAGGGAAAGTACCTTAAATATTGTTGATAGGGTATTTTGCTGAAAGAAGACTTTATGTTATTTTTAAAAGATAGTAATTCTGCATTCAGACATTTTCTATAAATTACTGAGCTTGTCTGGGAATCGAACCGACTTAAAATGTAAAAAAAATACCCCTACTTTTATGATGCCAATCGAAATAATGGCCGAAAACTAATAACTCTTCTTAAGTAACATAGTATTTTAAAAGAAAGGAACAGCGTGAAATTAATCATTTTAATCAAATTAAAAACATACATGAAACTGCCGTAATCGCGAAACGGGTCTAATCGCGATTATTTATTAGCAAAAACGTAATTACCTTATTTACGGACGTTTCGGCAGCGTTACAGTGGTTACGGCGACTGTAAAGTTGTCTCAATAATCGCAAATCATTAAAAAATATTATAGTGTTTGTTATCGGACTCCTCCGAAACGGCTTCACAGATTTACTTATTTTTCGACGTTTCGGCAGCGTTACAGTTGCTATGGTCTCAGGTCGACTAAAGTGGCAACTGTAACGCTGCCGAAACGTCAGGAAATAAGGTAATTTCGTTTTTGCGACCCGTTTAATAATAACTATGCAAGATATCTATTAGTAGAAGTTAGGTTCATAAAGCTTGTTTTTTAGCATGTACAGTGCCTCTAGGATATCTTGCTAGCAATAAAGTAGTTGCGCTGGATTGACACTTTGAATTAAACGCATAACAGACCTCTTTATCAATTCGACTGAAGTTGGACAGTGTGCGTGAAATTTAAAGCATTCCATCGACATTTAATGATGCATTCAAGCCGCCTCTACCCATGGAAGTCTCCGTACTCTCGACGCTATTTGCTTAACGTTTATTTAATACTTTAGCCCAAATGTGCCTTCAGTTTCAAACGCGCTCTGAAGTTTCAAAATGTATATTAATGCTTTTTCTTCTTACGAAATCGTGGTTTGTCATATCGACGCCTTACTGCTAAAACCGACGATCTGCATGAAATATTGTTATGCACACAATAACAAGTTTTAGTATAGTTAACGACATCCGAACCTTAAACTCGAGTTTTCTCGAAACAACATTTCATGCAGATAGTCGGTTTTAGCAGTAAGGCAACAAGTTTTAGTATAGTTAACGACATCCGAACCTTAAACTCGAGTTTTCTCGAAACAACATTTCATGCAGATAGTCGGTTTTAGCAGTAAGGCGTCGATATTACAATTAGTTGTTGCACAAAAGAATGTTCAAAGAAGTGTAGGAGTGCTAATATATTGCAGCCATTACTGTGAAGACCACATTTGGATTACTTTTGTCAATAAAAACTAACGGGTGGTCATCAGACGCTTACCTCTGTAAGCGTTTTTAAAGTTTTAGTTCTAAAATGGACTATTTTATCGTACTCTAACGATAAAATAATCCATTTTAAAACTTAAACTTTCGTAAGTACTACACGTTATTAACCGAGTTTCGGAATCACTTAAATTTTCATCAGGAACATCTTCCGAAAAAAAAAACAAGTTAATAAATATTGATAGCCGAATGCACTGAGTGCAATTGGTCTAAGAAAATACAAAAAAATCATGAAAGCTGTTAAGAAGGATAGCCTACGATGAGCGCTTATCGTTATGATAACCATGTATTTAGGTCCTTGGTCTTAAATCAAGCTGATTTTTTTTAAAAGTACCTATTTAAGAACGTATAAAAGGCGACGCATCTGGAGTAGCCCTTTGAGCCGCGCACTGCATACGGCTACTGGAAAGTTAATTAAAACAACACTGGCCATTTATAAACGCTTATTGCAGGAAGCCAATAGTGAATCCGGCGTTCGCGAAGCGGAGCGTCGACGAAAAAGAAAGTTCAGAATTCAAAATGGACAGGCGGCAGATGCACGCGGGAAATAGGCGGGAGTTTTTGAACGTGGAACATATGGATGGACGCAGCCTCGAGTTTCATAGGAACAGCCGAGCCGAGCTCTATGAAAAAATAGAGCGCCTGCTCCAAGCGTAAGTTGTGTTTTTAAATAAGGTGCGGCTCCTGCTAAAAATATTTATGTACCTACACAAAACAATGCATTTTCCGTGAGCGAAACGTTTTATATCACCATCACTATTCCGTATAGTATTACGAATTCAGGAAAAATTACATTATGTACAACTATAAATGTTTATTTCTCCATCCAAAAATTAATAACAACTACCAGTGGTCCAATATGGTGCAATAAAAGTGATTTGTGGACATACTGGGTCCTAAACTAGATTAGAGATTTGTAGTTCGGAGCCTTGCCTGGGTGTCACCTTCATTGTTATATCATAAAGACTGCACTGTAATTCGCGCTGCTATCATTGTACACTATGATTGTGCACTTGTGGCCTAGTCGAACCGAGTGATTGAAAACAATCACATGAGTTAAGCAAAAACAGGCGTGTTAAGGTGAGGGATCGGTGACCGTCCCGTGACTCCCGCAGGCATAGACCTTATGGGCGGCTTGATAACTTCTGACAGTAAGGCCCGCCACTGTCTTACAATCCTCCAACAACCCGGACTTGGCCCCCGTGGTGGAGTATGGCCTAACCTTTAAGAGACCCGTGCCCCAGCTGTGGGGACATACAACGATTGATATCAATACTTTATATCGGCGCAGGTCAGTTCAAGGCAGGGTATGAAATTACAGCAAGCATGACACTTGTGTGTTTGACTTTTACAAAAGTTCAAAAACATAAAAAAGTACCGTTTGTACAATTTCTTTTGTGCAGTAAAAAGATAATAATAATAACAAGCGTATAAATTTATTTAAATGTATATTCCTTTTCATTACCTACTTATAAAGTGTATTTATGTAACATTGAGGCCAGGGTGACATGACCACTTTGTGACCAAACCCTTAAATAAAGATTGAGGCCATTAATTTAAAATTTGTCTAATTAGTAAGAAAACTTTCTAACGATTTTTTTCATTCATATCTTTGGTTCGCGCGGTCATAGCAGAGCGGTAGAATGCCGGCTTCTCAATCGGGAAGTCGTGGGTTCGAATCCCGGCATGTAGTAATGACTTGGTTTTCTAAGTTATGTACATTCGTGACATCATTGTGGTAATACCACTCGCTAACCGCAAAGGAAAACATCTTGAGGAAATCTGAGGTGTTTAAAAACTTACCCTTTGAAATTGCCCAACCGCGGTGGGCACACGTGGAAATTAAGTCTCTCTTTCTTAGAGAAAGCCTGTGCCCTGCAGTGGGAACTATATAGGCTACGTAAAAAAGTAGTTGGTTAGTTCTGTGAGTATTCTTCTATTCACGCAGTATCTATGATAGAAACTTGAGCGACTTCGCTAGAAGCTTAATTTCAGGCAGCACTTCCTTTGAGAAGAGTTCATTTCAAACGCCTGTCGCAAGTTGCCAAGCTAAATTCAGTTTCATAACTTCGAAAAGGCTAAAAGGTCACGTCATCAGCTAGTTATATGTAAGACCTATACTATATTCCGCTCCAGATAAGCTTTACATGTTTGTGAAAAAACATGTTTTTAGAAATAATATGGGTGGGTATTTCTTGAATCAATGAGAGTATGTATTTAGATTCGTATATACAGAGAACAATTTATTGCACCACCAGAAAAGGGAAGAGGTATTTTTTTTTAACTAATTTACCTTACCTACTCGTACATAGCTAATTTAAGGACGTACTTTTTTTGGTTAAAAATTTATTATCAAAAGTCGTTTTCATTTAAATAACGTAGAAGATCTTTTCATCATCTACGTTACCATTACTATAAAAATTGTAAATTTTCAACTTACGCATAAGAACTTACGTTTATCGTCTCTATGTGCGCTCACTTGGGCAAGCATAAATTTAAATTTTCAATTTTAGTTTTTAAATGGATTTATTGGGCTCGACAAGCATATTAAATTTCAATTCTCAATTTAAATTTTTTAATTGTTGATACTAAAAAGGTTGCACGATGTATTGCAGAATTTTCAACAGTACTTTTTACATCTAATGGAAGAATACTTAGCTGGTAGAGAGTACATTTAAATCTGCACAATTTTTTTAGCCACGAGGGACATGATTATTGTTAATTCAAAACAATCCCTTTTATAACATTAGACGAACTACTCATTCATTTGTAAGTTGGTACAGGTGCAGTTTTACACATTTTACTTAAGTTGTATTACGGCCTCTGTGGCGCAGCGGTAGCGAATCTGCCTAATATGCAAGAGGTCCCGGGTTCGAACCCCGGCTGGGGACAAAAAAACCTCAGGTTGTGGATGTTTACATGATTGTTATGTCGTTGTTTCTAGTTTCCACGACACAGGGTATCCTAGTGTGGGGCCAGAAGCAATGTATATGTTTGTATGTAAATGTTCTGTTATGTTATTACGGGCGACATTTCAAGAACGTAATTGCACTCGACTAGGCCTGTTATCTTAACCTGCCTACTCAGTTGTAAATTTTTTGTGCCAACATCACTCGTTCGTCAATGAGAACATCGCGGCAGCTAAATGTTTTCTCACGATACAGATTTTGTCGAGTGTTTGCCTACGGTACAGTGCCCTCTAGCTTATAGTAAAGTAAACAACGCCAAAGAGGCTAACAACTCTTGAAAAGGCTGTAGCCCGAATTCTGAAGATTGTCGTGTTACTCTGCTTAGCAGTGATATTGTTATCTTCAATAGTCTAGTCGGCAGTCGATCAATGTTTATGGCAAAGTTTGACGCCTTATGGGCGGCCCCTATTTGTTTTGCTCGACTACACAAGCCATTTTAGGTACAGGTTATCCTCATTCAACTATTTATCTAGGTCTCTCCCGCTGAGATAAGAAATTCAGCGTTTGCATTAGCCTTTGTAAAATACTTTCTAGTGGTCTGGTTTTCTACTTTAAGGAGTCTACTTTTGGGCGGCTACTGTAGAATCCTTAGCTGCTAACACGGCGTTCGGTAAAGTGCTTAAGTATTTAGAGGCTAAAAATTCCACCCATGCCGGGACTCGAACCCGCGACCTCTGGCTAACCGTGCCAGCGCTTTTCAACTGAGCTAATGGGCGACTCACCGGCATCAGTGAAATTTCGAACCTCTTTACATTACTCTCTGTATTACGTACAAATAAAGAGGTTTTTTAAAATTGTCCTTAGCACGGGTTAGTGCATTAAAAAGAATATAATAAAGTGCTAATTTGCTAAGGGCAGTGCCGAAAACCGCGATAATCACTTGCTAAGTACGTCCAAGTTGATAATTTTCTGTGCTGTCAACAAGCAAGTTCGGCACTTGAGATGTGTCGCGGCTAGAATACTGTGAATTTGATATCAAAGACATTGTCTGTCTATACAGTAAATAGATAGATAGATAGATAGAGAACACTTTATTGCATATCCAGAAAAAAGAATACAACCATGATTTCTTATATATAAGTAATGTTATACAATTAGCGGTCCTATCGCTAAGAGCGATCTCTTCCAACCTTTGGATATAACCATAAAAAACTATTTTTTTTATGAGGTTGTCTTTTATGAACCAGATCTACCCTCATACAAAAGCTCTAAATTGACCCCAATTGAATTGAAATGAATTTATTTGTAACCAAAATTAAATTAGCCACGGACAGGAAATACCTAAAAGGTATAGTACAAAACAATCGGCAGCTACTAGATCCTTAAGAATTAGATATGTAAGCTTTATTAAGTTTCCTGATTCGTAATATCTATGATATTAAACAGACTCGGCGCGAATGGAAGACCCTGCATGCTGAAGGCACTATGTCAAGTTGGACAATCTCGAGCACAGGAACAGAGCTCGTTTCTTCAGGAGATCCTGCGGGCTATGTTCACGTAAGTTCACCTTAATCAAGACCGAAGAAGGTCTTAAGAAGGTTCATGTTCAGGTGCGGTCTACTGATGGCAACAATCTAAACTATTGATCACCTTTCGTCGTGCCGTGCGTACTGACCCTTGCACTCAGTTTTCTGACAAAAAATTGTTGGAAAAGTATTTTATTTATCTATTACCAATATCACACCACAGGTGAAAGCTATGTGTCTTTTTTTGTTTCGTTTATCTGTATATTTGGTTAATTTCTGTTGTGCTCATGTTGTGTTAATTTTCTGGTTTATTGTTTCTGTGATGTGTCTTGTTGCTATAATAAATGTCTTTCTTTTCTTAATATAAATAAATTAAAATATTGTTATTGTTTAAGACAAATTAAACATATAGTTTAAATAACTAACTTTATTTTTCTATAACGTTACGTTAGTTATTACATGTCATATGGCAATAATTTTGTGGTTTTCTACATGTTTTTTGTTATGGCAATAGTGCCTACTTTTTCTTTCTTCTTGTCCAAGAGTCCGTTAAGGCACGTTGCATTTTTATCGAATATACGCTATAAATATCAGCACAATTATTGTATTTTTATAGTCCACATGTAGCGTCAAAGACAATATTTTGCATACATGGAAAAGTTTATTTGCGTTAAGTTAATTGTTCCGTGAATGACACAATAGGTTTTTAGGATATTAAAACTTGCACCACATTTTGCCATGATTTAATAAACCAATTAATTTAAGTTTGATATTAATAATTTAAAATAATCCATTCAAAGTGGCTCCTCAAGGAGCGCTTCCTTTACAAAAGTAGTTAGGTTCTCTAATGAACGGAATCAAACTTTGCTAATGCGTTAAGAGGTCACAAATCAAGGATTGATCGTGCTTATAAATGGAAATTAACTTATCAAAAAACAATAAAAGTTAACTATACTGTAGACTTTTAGTCCGGATCTACTTACGGGTGTTGTTATATCGGATATAACAACACCCAAAAGTAGATCCGGACTAAAAGTCTACAATGTGTTGTGCTTACGAAAGTTTTAGTTCAAAAAAGTTGACTATACTTTCTAACAAAAGTCTTATGAAGCTTTAATTCGGGTTTTGTTCTCAAAACCGAATCAAACCAAACCTCGATTTCTAACCTCTGCCGGTATTGGCAAAGTTTTATTGTACCTTGGTACGTTTTTATAAATAAAAACCAACTAAGATTTTATAGTCCAGTCGTCAAGCCACGTTCAAGGCCTTATGGGCGGCTTGATAACTTCTGACAGTAAAGGGCCGCCAGTGTCTTACAATCCTTTACCAACCCGGACTTGGCCCCCGTGGTGGAGTATGGCCTAACCTTTCTGCAATGCAGATGTAGACCCGTGCTCTAGCAGTGGGGACATACGAGTGTTTATATTAAAGATTTTATAGAAATTGCTCTTCGAGAGAGACACTTAAGAAAATGGTAAAAGTTGACATTATTGAATTAAGCGTATTAACTGAATGTGTTTGTCCGTCTTCTCAATAGGTTACCAAAGGGGCAAGATTTCGACGTGGATCACCATAAGGAGTATGACAGAGCTCATGGCGCCACAGGATCCTGTGACGAGCTGTACCCTCAATGTGTCCCTACTACCGCTGAACCGTCTGCTTCGAGCCTTAGCTACTAACTTGGTCTTGATTAGCTTAAATCAAAATGAGGCTAAAAAATCAAATCTCTTTTTTATTGTGAACGTACTCGTATCATTATGACCAACAGCAGCGAGTTATTGTTTCTTTCGTAAAAAAGGAAATAATACAAAACTTTGAAATTTGAATTTCGATTCTATATACCTTTGCCACATAGATAGAAGTTCGGTCTCATAAAATGTTATATTGACATTCTGAAATGATTTGCGATGAGATTGACCCAAAAACGGAGTATGTACCGATCCGATCAGCTTTATTGAGTACTATGTAGATAGTTTCGTAAACTTCGTATTGCAATACAAAGTTTATATTTTTATTTTTAGTCACTAGCAAAAGACATTGATTCTAATAAGCTTGATATGAAGTCAATGTTCAATGTGTAAAATTATATATAGTAAGAAGACCATAATAGAATACGATTATCGTATCTTATTATGAACCACGCGCACCAGATTCTATCATTTCCAAACTAACTGGTATCGAAAACTAGCGGATTCCGATAGGATTTGATGCACATATTTAGATACCAGAGCTTTGATTATGTAACTTTTCACGTATAAATCCTTGTACGGAAACAAAATATCTAATGGACTTTGTCGCACAATTATGTGGCTTAATGTCAGTGTCACGTATCTGATATTCACTACGTGCGATACATATTATTGATAACTTCTGACTGTAAGACCTGCCACTGCCTTACAAACCTCCACTAACCCGGACATGGCCGCCGTGGTGGAGAACTGCCTAACCCACTGCGTTGCAGGAAGAGACCCGTACCCCAGAAGTGGGGACATATAAGGGTTGATATCGAATAATATTATGACTCAAATCTCGTCAGAGAGGTAAACATTTGACTTTCGCACACAGATGTGTAGGTGAAAAGTTACATAATCAAGGCACTGCGGGGCGTAAGCTGCGTCGACACATTGGCGCCCTCCCATGTTACATACCTGCAGAGCAGGGATAACTTAGGGCTTCAAGCGGCTCAAGTACTCTGAGCTTGGCGACATATACCTGCTTAAGCCGTTTAAGGTAAAGAAAATGTATTTTTCAGTAATGAGAACAAAACAATTCCCGTTCAAATTGCCATTTCGCGGTGGGCACGCGTAGTAATTAAGCCCGTACTTTCTCTCTCTGTCTCTCTGAGGAAAGCCAAAGTCCTGTCTCACTGTAGGACGAATAATGTAAGCTGCCGAATTGTTATAAATTTTGACTGTAATAGTTACCAATAGTGAATTTAACTAAAATTATTAACAAAAAGCTGACCCAGCGAATCGCCTAACAGTCGATTCTCTATTTTTTTTTCTCTCCCTAAAAACTATCCTCGTCCTTCAAGAGATATTTAATTCTAAAAAAAGAATTAGCGAAGTCTGTTCAGCGGCTCTCGAGATTTGCGCTTACCAACAGATTCATCGATTAATTTTTATATTGTAGATATTGTAAAGTATATGTACATTATAAAGAATGGAATATTATGAGGTGTCAACAAACCAACATTTCCAATACACGGAGTACACGTTGTAATTAGATCCGCAGGTTTCAGGGGGAGTTTTAAGTACAGGACAGCAAAATTTGGAATACCATTCCACCTCTTCTAAGGCTAAAAATGCCCGGAAAAACGTTCAAGTTACATTATCGAAAGGTACTTTTGGAAAAACAGAAGGCTCTGTACTTGTAAGGCTTACCCTGGATACTGGGTAGTAACATAATGCAGGATGTATATACACACACACTCACACACATACACAGACACATAAACACACACGTTTGCCCGCTCACTCTACAAACAGGAACACGAACACTCACTAACGGCAAATAACCAATTTGTTACTCCAATCGACACAATATATCCAATATAGTATTTATAAGTATAATTATAATTTTACAAGTTATTTTTGCAAGTATTTATTATTTATGATTTGTAATGTATAATAATATAAAACGTTTAATATGTATGTAGTTATTATTAAATATAATATTATAAGTAGTAATATGTAGTGTATATTGTAAAATTATATTCTTGGTACAATTTGTATTGTAAGTTTGTCAGCCTTCTCCTACATTTAAGTTTAGTTTTAGTTTTAGTTTTTTACGGGTCGTTGCTGAAAATCAGCGCTGCCAAGATCACTGTGTGAACTTGGTTGCAATATGCTGAGCCTCGACCCTGTGTCTTAAAATGTCAATAAATGCATTCTATTCTTCTATTCTATTCTTCTAATCTATTCTTCTAATTTAGCTCATTCACTCTCTCTCTGAGAGAAGGCCTGTATTGGGGCGTATATTTTAGGTTAGATAATAAGATAATGTAGTGCGGTTAAAGACTGAACAAGATAAAATTAGATACTTATCAGACATGAAAAGTGTTTTTTTTCACCTCTATTCTTTACGCGATCCTAATTTTATTGACAACTCCAAAATTATGACATTAAATTGACTACACGATTGTAACAGTAAAATTGTCACGAGCTGCTAATTTGCTCGTAGTGCAGTGGTCATAACAAGAAGGGCATGGCAGTCGATTTCCAGTACTCTCTGGAGTAGCTTACTTGATTTTTTTTTTTATGAAATAGTTTGCTTTTTAATTTCTTTAGGTTAGTGGCCAGTGACATGTTAATTTGCAAGCGATTGACGTGATCTCGTTTCCTTTTTGCGACAAGTCAAAGAAAAAGTTTAGCTCCGTGAGACCTTATTTCGTAAGCTGGCAAAAATGGGATCACAAGAAATAAGATTTCGATGGATAACAGTTTTCGCTATCCAAATATTTGCAAGTGACATATTATTAGCGGGCTGTCCGAATGATAACTGTACTTTGGATAGTGTGTCAGAAACGGAACAAAGTTCTAGAATACTGTCGAGACGAAAAAGGTTTTTGGTGTTTCCTGATGGTTCTTCGTTTCAGTTAGGTAAGTGTATGTTTATTGATATATAGGAACTAAAGGCCTGAACCGATGAGGGACTTTTGTCCCCAAGAGGCACAATTACCTAAATCGTAAAAAATTTCAAGTACTTGTCGCGGAGCAAAAATTTTCTGAGATTAGATTGTGTTGTAATTTACATGAAGTTGAAAAAGAAAAGGCGTTTTAGAAGAAAACACCGAACTTTTGGCCAGTTCGGTCTCTTGATGTCCTTGGTAACTTGAGGGACTTTTTGTACGGGGTACTTTTAGTCCTTCGTGTGCGTTATTCGATTCAATTAATAAGCGATCTATTTCATAAAAAAAGTACAAAAGAGTACCCGGGGGATAGTACCGAAGGCCCTATCTATTACCATCGTAGATAATTCATTTGTTGTCATTTCCTTGTCGTTTTTGTTTAACGCTTTTTTAAAGTAGCCTACATTCGTTCCACTGCGGAGGCTTTCTCTCTGAGAGTGAAAGAGAGAGAGAGAGTATTGGACATTTCAGATATGTTAAAACATATCTTTCATTACCATTATAATTCGTTTTTGAAAGAAATATACGGTTATGACCTCGCTCGTAAATTCACTGGCCATTTTCAAAAACTATGTATTATAGAAGCAAAATACGTCAAAATGTCTCTTCATTTTAGAAACATTGCCATCATTAAAATTATAAGAATGTGTCTGCGAATTGGATTGCAGATGTAAAAGCAGAAGATTTTCCGCCTTTTAATATTTAGGGCTTATGGGCGGCTTGGTAACTTCTGAACAAACAGACACCCCTATAAGATCTTACTACCTATCCACCTAGTAAGAAATTATATTTATCAAAAACTTGGTGTCTTAATAGAAAAATATATTTAAAATGTCCCTGAAATATCAGACCACATTTTTTAAAAGTAAATTTGTTATTTTACAACAATAAAAAAAAACCGCCAGCGTGTTGGATGCCATATTTGACAGCATCCATATGTTTAGCCACAACTACCAGTCTATTTCCATTTTTCAGTATTTTGTGTCCAGACGGCCGCTCTTATACCCATTGGAGACATTTTCCTGTACAGCAACACAGCGGCTTTGGCCTGGAGCCTCCCAACAGACCCTGAATTCTTCACCATGCTGAAAAACTTTGGCCAAGGAACTGATGAAGCCCAACGAAGGGCCGACGTGAAGAAACATATCTATTTCCTTAAGGACGGGAAGTTTCTCGCCAAAGTCCCGTATAAAAGGTTTGCATTGCTTTTATGGTTACAAATGTAATGTTATGCATAAGGTTTTTTATTTATTAGTGTGCGGTTTGCTCGGGTGTTACGGTGGGGCGTTTCAGATGTTATAGAGTGGAAAATGAATGGTGTTATTACTGAAATGTTTATTTATTTAATTATTTTTACGCAATAGTCTGATTAGGGAACGTTGTGGACTGAAAGAGGATGTAGTGACTAGAATTGAGAAAGGAATGTTGCGTTTGTTTGGACATGTGGAGAGGATGAAGGAAGAAAGATTGACGAAATAAACATATATTGCGAATGTGAGTGTAAGAGCTCGTAAGGGATGAACCAGGCGGACATACATCGACCAAATAGGGGATGTATAAGCAAAGGGGAAGATAAAAAGTACCCGGAATCGACGTGCGTGCATTGAACGACTTATTTATGAACGTTGATGAAGCGAAGGTGATCTGTCAAGATCGTGGCAAGTGGCAGTCCCTGGTCTCTGCCTACCCCTCTGGGATACAGACGTGAGGCTATGTATGTATGTATGTATGTATGTATGTATGTATGTATGTATGTATGTATGTATGTATGTATGTATGTATGAATGTATGTATGTATGTATGTATGTATGTATGTATGTATGTATGTATGTATGTATTATTATCAATAGTTATACGTTCGCATGTAAAATAAACAAATAAGAGCGTACTGACGCCCATACTCTCTTATTGAGAGAAAGCCTGTGCACTGTAGTGGGACGAATATAGGCTAAACAAAAAAATATTTCTTGTGCTATGTCAAATTTCACGTCTAGGGCACATACTTAAGGGGTCTAATAGCGATGTTGTATTCGATCGTATTTATTAATACAATAAACTAAACTGGCTGAATAAATGTTCAAAAATAAATTAGAACCTATAGGTATAAATAATTGTATCAATCAAAAAACAATCTTGATTAGCTCTGTTATCTTGTAAGACTAGACTTAGTAGAGTCCACGGTGTTTTTAGGTATTACAATAGACTCGAAACTGCAATGGGGTCCACGCATAAAAAATCTAGCGGGTTGGTTAAGTTCAGCCGCATTTGCAGTTAGAAAAATTAGGCAACTAACAGATGTGTCAACTGCGAGGCTTGTATATTTCAGTTATTTTCACAGTATTATGTCATATGGTTTGTTACTATGGGGGCGTGCGGCAGATATAGCAACAGTTTTTATTCTACAAAAAAGGGCTGTTAGAGCTTTCTACAATTTACCTACCAGGCAATCGCTAAGGGATATTTTCAAGGAAATCTGAATTCTAACGATGGCTTGCCAATATATATTCTATAACATAATGTACGTACGATAAAACTTAACAACATTTAAATTAAACAGGGATATCCATAACGTAAACACTAGAAACAGAAACAAAGTTGCTTTATCTAAATTCGGATTAGCCAAGGTAAATGCATCTTTTGTAGGACTAATTCAGATTAGCCAAGGTAAATGCATCTTTTGTAGGACTAAGTGTACGTTTTTACAAAAAAATTCCAGAACATATTCTATCCCTGCCTGAAAGCAAATTTAAAAATTTCATTAAAAAGGCGCTGTGTAAAAAGGCCTATTATAGAATAGATGACTTTATAAATGATGTAAGCCCTTGGCAGTAGACCAATTCCACAACGAGTAAATCATAGTTATTAAATAAATATTTTATATGTAGCAACCGAATCACTGCAATCCTCAGTGTTAGTTATGTATGTCATATTTTAATTTAAGTTTGTACAGACGACGTGATTGCATATTAGTAAATATATCATACATTCTATAACTGACAAAAACTTAATCTGCAGGTTTGCTAAAGGTCATTCGAATGGTGGCGTGGTGGCCGGGTCATCTATCTTCCTCCAAAATGGTTGAGACTGATGATGGCTGACCTCTGCGTTATGCTCGTGAACGAGTGCTGTTCGTGTGTCTGGCCGCAGCACTTGTCATGTTTTCACGGCCTATGTAAAAAAGTATATATATTTAATAATGCCTTAACATTTAAAGTTATTAATGGCAATCATGGAATCTTATGCGTATAGGTGGTATCTAATGTATTAGATTTAAGACTTAAGAAAAGATGGTCAGAGTGGAGTTTTTTTTTCCCGCTGCCTTTTTCTCCACTACATTACGGCCCGAAGGCGGCGGCTTTCACTTTCATGTTACATTGTACTTTGACATTCAGCAAACAGAATGTAAATTCTTTACGTTGAAATAAATTGAATTGAATTGTAATAATAATGAAATTTAAAAACCCATTTAGAGGCTAAAAATTTTACCCATGCCGGGATTCGAACCCGCAACCTCTGGCTATCCGTACCAGCGCTCTACCAATTGAGCCAATGGGCGACTCACGGCATCAGTGAAATTTCGAACCTCTTTACAATATTCTCTGTATTACGTACAGGCAGCGACATCTGACTTAAGCAAATTGCATTACTTACAGCCCCGACTACCTACTTTGCAGTTAGGTTTAACATCGGAACGATATCACTGTACCCACATGATTACACTATTTTTATTTTTAATGCACTAACCCGTGCTAAGGAACAAATTTAAAAACCCATTTAGAGGCTAAAAATTTCACCCATGCCGGGATTCGAACCCGCAACCTCTGGCTATCCGTACCAGCGCTCTACCAATTGAGCCAATGGGCGACTCCTGAGCACGGGTTAGTGCATTAAAAATAAAAATAGTGTAATAATAATGAAATGTTAAAATATTTCTCATATTATGAATTTGTTAAAACACAAGAGTTTAGTTTAAGTGGTATTTTGTTTTGTAAGCTTGTTTACATCTTCCTGATCTAACGTCTGTTTACATTTTCGGTAAAATTCTATGTCTTCACTATTAAGCCGATTATTATGCATTTTACTGATTTTTGTTACTCTTTTTTGACACACCAATAAAATCAAATTAAATTACATTATAAGCTCTTTTTAGAAACCCATTCAGAGGCTAAAAATTCCACCCATGCCATAACCGTACTGTACGTAATACAGAGAATATTGTAGAGGGGTTCGAAATTTCACTAATGCAGGTGAGTCGCCCATTAGCCCAGTTGGAAAGAGCGCTGGCACGGATAGTCGGAGATCGCGGGTTCGAACCCCGACATGGGTGGAATTTTTAGCCTCTAAATAGGTTTTTAAAAATTGTCCTTAGCACGAGTTAGTGCATTAAAAAGAATGTAATTATAAACTTTGTAAAATCTCGATATGTATCACTTGATTGCAAACCGGTATACTGTTTGTAAACAGATACCAAACTACATGTGTATGAAAAACACTTCGCTCTGCGCCGTCATAGGTTGAATGAATATTCCGTCTCGAAATTTCGTATTTCGAATTCACATTTTGTTCAGCTACTACATGTAACAGACATCTACTTGTACATCTACACAAACAGCGTCACCAAGTCCTTGTTTATTTGCAGAAAACCAATAATCAACCCTGCATTCGCCAAGCGAAGCGTCAACGACCCCACTCAGGATACGCCGAAAAGGCCCGATATGGCAACGTTAAAAAAATGGCTGCACGGGAAGCAATCAAAGCGGGACTTTTTGAAAAAGGAACGCTGGGAAGAGTCGAGCGTTCGATTTCACAGACACAGTCGAGTGAGCTTGTTTGAGAAGCTCGAAGCATTTTTCAAAGCGTAGGTACCTTAATGAGTTTGATTAAAAGTATTGAAGCGCTGAAGTGGCAGTGGGCTGGTACATATGCCGATGAACCGACGGTTGATGGGGAGCGTCGGTCAACCGGTCGGTCTTCTATCATAAATGCTCAAATTCCCAGATCACATTTGTCAAAGACATACTTATTTTGTTACGACCAAAATTTTAAACTGTGCGAGCAAGTTAGCAAGAGAGATGTAACAGCAGCTTTAATTCAGTATGTATTTACTTACAAAAACAAAATCAAGTCCGGAATTAAGTTAAACAATTTTATGATAATTTCGGTAATGTACCACCAAATATCCTTATTCCAAATATTTATATAACAAACTATCTGGCCCAGCGAACTTCGTACCGCCAAACAGTCGATTCTTTAAAAAATTTTTATCTTTCTCTCCGTAAGAACCATCCTCGTACTTCAAGGAATATTCTAAAAAAAGAATAAGCAAATTCGGTTCAGCTGCTCTCGATATTTGCGCTTACCAACACATTCAGCGATTATTTTTTATATTATAGATGTTCATGCTTTCAGACTGGGCCAGTCGGATGGAAGGCAATGCGTGCTGAGGCAACTTTGTCGCGCCGCTCAAGCGCGACAAGAACAAGGCTCTTTTCTGGAGGAGCTGCTAAGGATCGTTTACACGTGAGTGTTGGAAAAAACTGTGAGCGGCGATTTTATCGTCTCTTGAGTAAATATTAAACAGAACAGTGCGTCTTGTGACAATTTCTACCTACAGTACCAAATGTTACAGTTCATATAAGTCCCACTGTAGGGCACAGTGGCTCAGGCCTTGTCAGAATGAGAGTACGGGATTAATCAATTTCAAGTACTGAAGTATGTATATGTTACGGCTAGAACCCGAAACGCGGCTAATACTAGTTTTAGCCGGTTAGAACTAGGTGTAGCCATTGCTTCTTGGTTAAATCTAGTATTCGCCGATTGTTTTAGGATTGTTTTCCTTTACTGTTAGCGAGTGGTACTGCTACTATGATTTCACAAATGTACGTAGCTTGGAATCGCTCAGGGAATCGAACCTAGGTATTTCGCTTTCGAGTCTATTGTACCCACTGGCTAACCGCCGCTCCATAGGTAGAACAATGAATGTTCTATCTACGGAATTACCGCAGCTCTGGGCATTTTGTTACAGCCTGTATATTAATATGAGCGGCCTGTCCACAGATTACCGAAAGGCGAGAAGTTTGAAGAAGAAAAGCACAGAGCTTATGATGAAGCACACTCTGTAAATGTCGATTGCTCCACCTTGTACCCGGACTGTGAAGACTTTGGCATATGATGATGACGTAGAATAAATGAACAGTTAACTGATACAACATTCGTTTCATTATTAAGGATTTCCCTAGCGGTGCAGCGAGGAAACGCTATGCTAGCGCCATGGGAACTTTTGGGTCGGGTGTGCCCCAGGGTGGTATTTTTTATTAATTTGGAACCTTCTTTTTATGTTGTTTATTGTGCCGCTTTTTACGCCGAAACTTTCTCTGAATGTTTGGATTTTGTGATGCCCTATGATGAGATATGATAAAAATATTCTTCATTGTACCTACACTAGAGAAATGCTCTAACTAAATATTTTTAGTTTAATTATTAACATATCATTATAAGAGGTCGTGGATTCAATTCCCACAGGGGGCCACCGCCGTGGCTCCACTCTGGGTGTATTTCCACTAGTATACCCTAGGGTATCCTGGTTTGGGACCAGGACAAGTGATTGTGTCGTGTGGAAGTTATCATTAAGTTGTTGTCTCGTTAGTCTTACTAGTCTTATTAGCACATTATACTACTAAATCTGAGGTAACGGGTTGGTTTCCTGGTGGGAGCCGTTGTACTTGCTTTATTTGACAAATGGTAAAGATTACAAAAAGCATGTAAAGAATAAAAAAAGTCCTTTGAAAGCTTGGTAGTAGAGTCTTCTCGAGAGAGAAGAAAATAATTAAAGAAGACCTATCTAGAAAAACCCATGTAAAAGTAAACCTTATCAAACCGGAAGACAGTCTTGGCGCCATTATCTACACAAACGCCAACAGGGAACATAATCACATCAAAGTATTTTATTCAAAACTAGCTGACCCAGCAAACTTCGTACCGACTAACAGTCGAATCTTTATTTTTTTTTCTCTCCGCAAGAACCATCGTCGCACATCAAGGAATATTCTAAAAAAGAATCAGCGAAATCTGTTTAGCTGCTCTCGAGATTTGCGCTTACCAACACATTCAGCAATTCATTTTTATATTATAGATAACACGGAAGCTGTTTAATAAATGTTAAACTAGGTATCCAATTTAAATGTAAACATCAATTTTGAAAAAAATGCTCAAAATAAAACTCTAAAGTTTTGTGAGAATTTTGATACTTTATTAACGGAGTTTAAATATTATTCTTAAACCTAGAACGCGTGCATAGAACTGCCTTTAACCCTTTACCAGACATTGTGTAATAGTTTCCATCGTGAGTTGATCTTTTGAAATAAAGTCCGAAAGCACTGGAGAATTTATACTACTCACAAAAGGGTAAATTCCTAGACACCTACGTACTCTCTTCATCTTTCAGTCCTATCCATCCTAAAGTTGTGTAGTAAGGATCGTTTTTAGCTAAAAGACCGCTAATTGTATATTATGTAACTTAGATAAGTTTTTCATGTACTCTCAAAATCTATGGTGTTTAATAAAGAGTATTAATCTATTCCAGATCTGTTCTAATCTTTGGCACGATTTATACAAAAGGGACGAGGTGAGGACTTCCGAAAGTGGCGACTAGTCAAAGTCATTATAAACCTTAATAATCCGTAGCATAGCGTCGTTTTTGGCGTAAGGTGAATTGCGTCCGCGCCTCCAGGTGCCTTAATTTGTCTATCCACCACCGTCACATGCCTCGTCGTGCATTTTCTGTATAAACCAAGGTGAAATCATCAAAGAAGATAAGAAGAAAGCCTAAGAAATTAAGAAGAATATGCGGAGCTGATGGCTAACCTTCATTATTGGAGAGGCATTGAAAGAAGTAGAAGAAGTCATCGAAATAATAGCATTACAGCCAGCCATGTCACTTGTAGAAATAAAAATATACAGTGGCTTGGATTGGGTATTCTTTGGGACTTCACTCCAAATCAACACTTGTTAACAAGAAAATCATATACTTTGATCAATCTTATACTTTGATATACCAGATCTGGATCACATTTAACTTCCATCCACATTGACTCACACTCAAAAACTCTCTCTCTCTTTCTCTCACACACACACATCCACAAAAAGAAAATAAGTTCTTTTGATGAGGCAAAACTTTTTATTCCGGAGATCGGTCGGCGCCTGAGGAGTCGGGGGTATGACATTCGTTCCGGGGCATACCTGATGCAAAGGATGTCCCTGGCAGTGCAACGAGGTAATGCTGCTAGCGTCATGGGAATTTTAGGTCGGGTGTGTCCCGGGGCGGTTTTTTTGATTAATTTAGTTTAGTTTTATATTGTTTATTGTGCCACTTTTTATAACGAAGCTTTCTGCGAATTTTAAGATTATGTAATGCCTCTTATTAATTAATGAATAAAGTTATATTTTAGTTCTTACATGTCAATTTACTTTTCTTATTTTTCATTATTAATTTATAGCTGGTGCTTACATGATTGCATGAAAAAAAAAAAAAAGTTTCTCTCCGCCTCTAGGACGTGCCTAACCAGCTCAACCACACATATTCGCCCGATTTATTCTTTCGTCAAAAATCCTCTCCACATGTACAATCCGACGCGAAGTTTCTTTCTCAATTCTAGTCACTACATCCTCTTTAAGTCCTCAACGTTCAAACACATAAACAATACTAAGAACTTCCAAGTCATAGGTTCTTGCCAAAGAAACTCACCAGTGTGAAACTACCAGTACATCAAATAGGTTACCGCCGCTTTGTCTGATATTTACAGTTATAATAAAGTCTTTAATAGTGCCAACATATTTGTCGCCAATTTGAGCCCCCTCGCCAACGTGCTAACTCATATACCTGTGTTAGTACTTTGCCTCTAACCTTTGCCAGAGTGTCGTAGGATTTTCGTGAATCGTGACTTAAATTTGTTGCCTAGTCCCAAAACACAATAAAAATACCAACGTGACTGTGATTAACAAAGCTTAATAAGGGTAGGAGTGAAGTGAGTGTGAGCAGTGGAAGGTGAGTAATAAAACTATTTGAATTGTTGAACTCTCACTGCGATCTCTTCCCGTGCCTCTTCCCATGCCAAGCGGAGATGTCTTCGGCACTGGCTTCATCCGACACCTCCGTGATGTTTCTAACCACACTTCCTTCTTCTTCGAACAGACCTGCTCCTCTCAATTTTTCCCATCGCAATAACTGGTCGACCCTATGCTCTAGACCGTAGGTTTTAAAAATAGTTGTCTTTAAAAAAAAGTAATATTAAACAAGTTATGATTTTAAATCCATTGATGGTGCTAGTTAGCATCCCAAAGCGCTTTAAAGTATTCGCGTAGCCAAAAGAATTTGGTCTTATGAGAGCGTTAATTAATTATCTATCTTGTAAGTTCCAAATATTTCTGGAAAAAACTCATTCTAACATCAAAAATCTAAATTTTTGGGAAGATGTTTAAAGAAGAAGAAGAAGAAACCATTTTTTTTTACTACGGAACAAACACATTTGTTTACGACCTTACAACATAAAATCTTAAAACACAATACAAAGGGGTAAACAACATTAAGTAAGTTTTACTCACAAAAGTTGCGGCAGCTGGCTTTTGCAGCAACAGAATGTGTTTTAATCAATCACGTAATACCGGCTGAACGGATTAACATGAAACTTTGCGAGCAGACAGACAGAGATCTAAATTGAGACATAGCATGACGTTTTCGGGGTCAGCTAGTTTTAAAATAAAGAAAAACGCGTCTGCAAATCGCACAAGCGCTTAAATTTTATGTTTTGGAACTTTCACAATTTACAACACACTTTTTTGCAGTTAATTGCCTCAGACATATTTCTACATAAGACGTAAATAAAAAGACATTCTTTCAAAAAATTTGTTAACCTGGTGAAGTGAATAATAGTTTTATAAATAATAATATTAAGTACGTAATACAGAGAATATTGTAAAGAGGTTCGAAATTTCACTGATGCCGTGAGTCGCCCATTGGCTCAATTGGTAGAGCGCTGGTACGGATAGCCAGAGGTTGCGGGTTCGAATCCCGGCATGGGTGAAATTTTTAGCCTCTAAATAGGTTTTTAAATAAATAATAGTTTTGAATTATAACTCTGGTGACATGGAAAAACGCGTCACCAAAATACAAATTTTATTGAGTACTGGCTGTGCCCCGCGGTGTTACGCGCGGTTTATCGATTTTCACATGGGAATATTATATTTTCCCGAAGTAAAACGTATCCTATATATTAATCTAGCTACATAATATAGCCTGAAGAAGAAGAAGAAGATATTAATTAATCCAGGGTGTCTGCTAACTTGATACCAAATTTAATTAAAATCTCTCCCTCAGTTTAGACGTTTAGAAGTAACGTAAAAGTAAGAAACATACACAGTCACAAACTTTCGCCTTTATAATATTAGGGTGATGATGTTGTACTCAAATGCGATTTCAGATCAAATGGACTTAAAAGAATGGAGTATATTAACCTGTATGTTCATATTGATCAACGTTCAAGCACAAAATATTCAAGAGAAAATCACAAACGATTTCGAGGAAGATAATTATGAAAGGAATTCTACAAAAGTACTGTCGCGAAGAAAACGCTTTTTAGTCTTTCCGGATGGAAGTTCCTTCCAATTGGGTAAGTAAATGTAACGACGTGTACACGGAACAAAATGGAGGTAATTTCTCAGCACTAGAAAATCAGAAGCTAGATGTCGCTGCCTGTACGTAATACAGGGAGTATTGTAAAGAGGTTCGAAATTTCACTGATGCGGTGAGTCGCCCATTAGCGCAGTTGGAAGAGCGCTGGCACGGATAGCCAAAGGTCGCGGGTTTGAATCCCAGCATGGGTGAAATTTTTAGCCTCTAAATAGGTTTTTAAAATTGTCCTTAGCACGGGTTAGCCTTAAAAAGAATATACCCAGAAAATCTTTTCTTTCACTTACTTTTTTTTTTGTATCCTGTAAACGTCCCAAAGTACTTTATTATTTTATTGTTTAGCCTGTAAATTTCCCTTCTCCCAGAGAGAGAGAGAGTGATAGAGAGAGTATGGACTTAATTACGCCGAGGTATTGTAACACCTCAGGCACTCAGGTTTCCTCACGATGTTTTCCTTCAACGTTAGCAAATGGTATTGCTTCTCTCAAAATGTACATAACTTAGAAAACTAAGTCATTGGTACATGCATACACAAGGAATCGAAAAATTAAATCTACAGTCACACTTTTAGCAAGGGGGTCTCATGAACTTAGTCACTGAAAAGACGCCTACCACCTCAGTCGTCCGTGACCACGGTACCTGTAAATGTGCCGAAACGTCGGAAAATTGTAAAAATATAATAAACGAGTGGAATTCGAATTATAACAGTTTTAATTATTTATTTTTATTTTATTCATTAGGTACACCAACAGCAAGCACGCTAACAAGATAAAGTTTAATCTAAATGTGAAATAAGGCTAGCGATTATACCAATTAAAGGTATACACAACATTTGTAGACTTATAATGCTTCTTTTTCCAGTGTTTTGTACCCAAAACCACGGCTATCTCCAAATCGGAGACGTTGTCTGGTTCGGCAACACAGCAGCTTTAGCTTGGGAGCTCCCTTCAGATCCCAAAACCTTCTTCTTCCTGAAAGCGTTGAAGAAAGCCGAATTCGGTGCCCAGAGAAGAGAAGACGTTAGCAAGCATATAACTTACGTGGACGAGAGAGGAAGAATCATCGCTAAGGTTCCTTATAGAAGGTAACAGTTATACGTATACACTCTGTGCCGGATACGTTGGCCCTGAATCTAAACAATACCGGTATTAGTAAAACCACGATTACTCTAAAACACTCCTTAGAAACAATCTGTGGCATTGTATGGTAATGAATTGTGACACTGCTAGACTAACAAGGCAATCAGTTTTACATGATATTCACCCGTTTTTGACTGCTTTTCATTAAAGTTTTCTTTATGTCCAGGGAAAGCATATCTCGCATAGACTTTAAATTGTCAAGAGATGGATAAACCTTTTTTCTGGAAGTTGAATGTTGAATGCTGTTCATTTCACATCCACAGTTTTTTTTTTATTTTTGATGAAAAGACTCGAATGGTTTTAATTGGACAAAACGATCACTTAACCTCTCATATTTTGAAATAAGGAGCCCAAAACATTTGAATGTTGCTCGTAAAAAGATTCTTTGGATACAATAACTAGATTGGTGTTAAAAATAAGATCGTATAAAAACTATGTCGTCTTTCTGTAATATACTCAAATTACCATTCAATACACATTCCATCGAACTGGGCTTCGAAGGCCTTCGATAAAGTCGATCATAAATTATTGTTACTTAGACTATACTTTAACGAAATCAAAGGTAACTTTTGAGATGGTTCTCAGCATATCTTTGTAAAAGACAACAGGCAGTGGTTGTGAATAGTTTTACCTCCAAGCTGTATTGCGTTTCGTCTGGCGCTCAATCTTTGGCCCCTTACTATTCATTATATTTATTGATATCTCTGCGTGCTTTCACCATAGTCAGTTTCTTCTCTTCGTGGACGATTTAGAAATATACAATCAAATTACTTCTATAAGCGACTGCCAGTTAGTGCAGAAGATTTGTCGAGATTCAGCTCGTATTGCAGGCACAATAAAATTTTCCTTGCCCAAGATAAATGTAAGACAATAAATTTCACCAGAAATCTATATTCACACTATTTCAGTTACACTTTAGGAGGCTATATACTTGAAAGAGTGTCAGTCATTCGCGACCTGGGTGTTTACTTTGACTCCAAGCTATTATTCGATAGTCACGTACAGCATATTGTGTTAAAAGCTTACCGTATGCTTGGATTCCTTCTTCGTACCGCAAAAGTCTTTAAGCGCGAATCAAGCTATAGAACACTCTACACATTTATTTATTATTTATATATTTATTCACTGTAAACAATGCAAGATTACAATATCAATAGTTTGCCAAACAGCTAATGCAGTTTATCGGCAAGCTCTTGGTAACAGTTCTTTTTATCTAACTAAATTAACATTGTCTTCTACACAACTAAAATTATCCATAATAATATTTTATGTCTACAGACTACTTAACAGAAAAGGCTTAAGCACATTTTTAAATTGTGCTTTTCTGAGGTGCTTATTACATAATTCCTCTGGGAGGCTTTTGTAAATTGCATCGTTAGTACGCTCACACCTAGAGTATGCATCACCAATATGGAATCCCTTTTATGATGCATATACTAACAAAATTGAATCCATCCAGAAAAATTTTCTCAGAGCCTTTAACTACCGCTTCGAAAGACCTCGACTCTCTTACAATGACCTTTTGGCGAAATATAAATTCATTTCCCTCAGTACACGCCGAAGCATTCGAAGCAATATATGCATTAATCATTATAACTGCCTGGAACTACTTCCTATGATAGACTACCGTATTCCGGTTCGCTCAACCAGATCAAAGGCTCTTTTCCATCTTAACCCCGTCAGGACCAACTCTGGCCATCGAGCTCCCATACGTAGAATGTGCAAGTTCTATAACGAGAACCTCACAGATGTAGACTTCTTCAACTTGACACGTAATGCATTTAAAAGTCAGGTGGGCAGGATGCTCTTGGCGACTAGTATTAGTAAGTAGTACTTCACAAGTAGTATAAATGTCACGTATCAATGTGAACCATAAGTACACACTATACTCTAGTGGTATCTTGTCCTCCAACATAACATGTAATTTGTCACAATTATTTCGCCTTTTTTTGTGTATAAATCAATTCTAAGGAATTTGTAAGCTCACTTTAGTTCAAATTAAGTTGAAGAGGAAAGCATCTTTTGCTAGATAACACTAATTTACAGTATCTATTAATTTACAGTAGTAAAGTCACTTTTTTATTTTTAATATAACATTACTTCTCAGTGTGAAGGTCTAAGGAGGCAGTACCTACTTTATGTCTATTGATATCCGTTTGTTTTGAAATTTTATCTGTACTTGTATCTGTTTCTTCACCTTACATTAAAAAAAAACTGCGATCCCCAACCCGCATGCCCAGCGTGGGGATTATGGGCATTACTCCCAATGATAGCACAACGTGGCGCTCTTTAGGGGAGGGCTATGGCCAGCAGTGGACTAGTATAGCCTGATGACGACACAATAGCGCCAGTTTCTCAATTGAGAACTTCACTAAGTAAATAGTTAACTGTAGTGATGTCCCTTCGAATGTCACAGAAAAAAGCGTGACAAAACGTTACTTAAGTATTTACTTAGAGAAATTCTTAATTCAGAAAATAGCCCACAGTCTTCTCGACCTCTTTCAGAAAACCAATAATAAACCCCGCGTTCGCCAAGCGGAGTGTCGACTATCTAGAAAGAAAACACAATCAAGGCATCGACAGCGAGATAATAGACCGTATGTCTATAGAAAGAATGCACAGATTTCATCACGAGAGCCATCAGCTGCAGTGTGTCGATTCCAAGGAGTGTAACGCCGATTTTCACCGAGAGGGACGGAAAAATCTTTATGAAAAGCTTGAAACGTTTCTCGATGCGTAAGTAATCTGTGGCATTGTCTTAAAGATGATATCAACCCTTTTGTCGTGAGTATGCTGGAAAGACGAGGTACTTGGATACAGTAAGTTTTTATGCGCCATTGGAGGATAATGCCCATAATCCCCACGCTAGGCACGCGGGTTGGGGATCGCAGTTCGGTGGAATTGTACTGCAAGGGACGCTGCTGCCCTACCCCCGCTTTGTCCCTTAGTCGCCTTTTACGAGACCCACGGGAAGAATTTGGGTTGGTTCTATTCTCTAGGCCGACACCACACAGCAGGGCATTACCCCCCCAATGGTGGCACAACTTTACGCTATGGTTCTCATCAGGGGAGGGCTATGTCCAGCAGTGGACTAATATAGCCTGAAGAAGAAGAAGAAATTTTTTATGCTAAGATTGTGGAATTGTGAATAGAAAATGCTGATTATGATATCAACCCTTGGAATGCCCCCATGGGGCCCGGGTTTCTTCCTGCATCGCTTAAGGTTAGGCCATACTCCACCACGGGAGCCAAGTCTGGGTTGGTGGAAGAGTGTAAGACAGTGGAGGGTCTTACAGCCACAAGTTATCGAGCCGCCCATGAAGCCTCTGAAATGGCTTAACGGAATGGAATTGTCATACTTTCCGTCAAAATTAAAGTATTTTATTCATTATAGTGCAGCCCTAGTACGATTTTAAAAATTAACGAGCTGGGAATCCGTGACTTTTCACATTGAAAACGCGTGACTGGCGTCGGTCGTACTACCCAGACAGGAATGGTGAACTAATGAACGTCTCAAATTAAACATAGGTGTTTATTTCAAGCAAGATGTTGAACTTAGAATTTCACTAAATAAAAAGTAAATTAAAACATTTATTTGCTATGAACATTCGTAGTACAGCTATGAAAAAGAAGAATGTTTTCTTTATAAAAAGCTTGTGCTTAGAGCTATATTATTCTCCTATCCTAAGCTGCGTTTTCGCGGTCTTACGAGTAGTACGCTTGGACCTAGTGCCACATCCGAGTAAACTGATGCCTCTGATTGGACGGTTTTTCGTCACGACACTAAAATGACCAATCAGAAGCATTAGTTTACTCGGATGGCGCTCTCGGTCCGAGCGTACTTAGACCATGAAAACCTGGCTCTATCCTACCAATATTATAAACGCGAAAGTTTGTAAGAGGGATGGATGAAAGATTGTTACACGTAAAAACTACTGAATGGATTTTAATGAAAATTTACAATAATATAACTTATATACATCAGGATAACACATAGGCTATAATTCATGAGGATATAGGGTGAATTGTCTAAGATATGGCGATAAGTGTCAAGTAAGTAGGAAAAAATCTAACATCTGCGAGATATTCTGGCGTGCGCTGCAAAAACTGCTCTTCCAAAACCTTTTCTACGCCGCTCTAATATAAGTTACTCGAAATACAAATCCTGCGCAGGGGCACCAGCTAGTAATGTTATAAATATGTAGTGGTTTGGATGTTTCTTAACCAAACACGCAAACCGGCTGCACGGTCGGAAAAGAGATCAGAATTAAGACATAGGATGACGTTTGACGTTTGGGGTCAACTAATCTTATTAATAAGGCGTTTCCTCCATTTATAAACTCTCTATATACATTTAAATGTACATAATTGTGAAATATATAAAGCATTTTTACGCACACAGTGATAGATTCGAGCGATACTAAGCGCTCTTTGACTTGCGAGATTAAGCACACAGACACAATGCACACACACAGGATTTATTAAGATCAAGCTACCATCATTAGATATAAAGGGTGTACTTCAACACATACATATATAGATAGTAAATTTTTTAAATTCTCAATTTAGAAAACGACTGACAGTATGAAAATATTTAATATTTTACAACTCACTTTTCTGGTAATTTGTGTTCAATGAATGGTATATCACTGATTATGCTTAAAGACTTCAGAAGAAGTTTGGTACCAACAAGTCCAATTCACATAATGGCCAATTTACAAATTTGCAGAATGTCTAATTTGCAAAATGTCCGATTAGCCAAATGTCCAATTCTAAAGAAGTCCAATTAGCACAATGTCCATTTAGCAAAATGTCCAGTTCCTTCAAAGTTAGAGAATAGTACAAATACTTTCACGTGCTAGCGTTCCAACACACCAAAGCTTCACGTTTTGTATTACAGGTTAGGACTGCAAGGGCGGCAATGCGTACTTCGCATGCTATGCGAGTCATCGCGGCGAAGAGATGAACAGGACACGTTCCTTGGCGAGATCATGCGAGCTGTGTTTACGTGAGTTGCATATTTTTTCATAACGAAGCATCATTTGGTAATGCAGATCTCAACCAATAACCTACGATATTAACAATAGGAAGGATCGATATCAACCCTTATACGTCCCCACTGCTGAAGCACGGGTCTCTTCCTGCATCGCAGGAAGGTTAGGCCATACTCCACCACGGGGCCCAAGTCCGGATTGGTGGAGGATTGTAGGACAGTGGCGGGCCTGTCAGAAGTTATCGAGTCGCTCATGAGGCCTCTGATATGGCTTAACGACTGCCATTAAATGACAACCGGTACCAACGGCTTAGCGTGCCTTGCAAAGTTCGGAAGCGCTCGGAAAAATGCCACTTGCGGTGGTCGCGGGACGATCACCCATCTTGTACCTGACCGCGCCTGTTGTTGCTTAACTCAAGTGATTGGTTCCAATCAATCAGTTCTACTAGGCCACGAGCGCTTCGTAAGATATCCTTCATAAGAAGGATAGTAGCAGAATAATTTTATAGTTCGTACGTTTCAGTACTCTTTCATAGACACCAATCAGAACAAAGTTAAGTCGACTTTTAATCAAGCCAATCAACGATTCTAAGATTATTTTTAGTCTCAATTGCGTATTTTTTAGTCCTACGTAATTTAATTAAGTATATACTAAAAACTCGAGATACGCATAATGTGTATTTAAATGACACTATATGCTATTGCCATATGTTCTACACAACTTTGATCCTCAACATGCTGCAATATTCTAAATGAAAATTATTACCATATTTTTTTTAGTGATGGGGAAATCAATAATTATAATTAGCATCATATTGATAATGATTTGATGACTATAGAGATATTAAATTAATATTAGTACTGTGTGCTCACACTGTTCCAAAGAATATGACAAGGATCTAGGAAATCAGCGAATTGAGATTTATGCAATAAATTAACCATTTAAATTAGGTACTTAACCATTTTGAAAATCTGTAAAACTTCATCCATATCTCACTTATCGGCTTTTGTGTGACATAGCAAATAAAACTTGTCTCCATTATAAAAACGCAACCTTTGTAGTGTATTTTAACTAAAATACCACAATAAACTCTCACAGACTACCAGGCGGACAGGAATTCGAGATGGACTATCACAAAGCGTACGACGAGGCACATACAGCGACCGGCGACTGCAGCAAATTGTTTCCTGAGTGTGTGTACCACCTCCCCGGAGATTCGGGTTCTCAATGACCTGTGATGATAAATAAAACACTACTTTAGGGACTGTATCGCACTAGCGGTTACAAAATGCCCGCGTCTATGCAATACATGAAAATGCACTGAAACTCAAGCACTACGGTAGGTTGTTAATTTTTCTACGATTGCTAGTAAGTGACCGGAAGTGCGTTCAGTCTTTAAGTAACATGATATCTGCAGATATTTTAATTTTATATCATATTTTGGAATTATAACCTACAAAGAGCTCAAGGAAAAAAATATAAATAAGTCATTTGTCGTTTTTGGTGGTAAGAATAATTACGGTTAATCTACGAATCTACGAATTATTTCATCCTAAAAGAAAACCAATTGGTAATAACTAATTGTAAATTGAAATGAGTATATCCAGTAATATGAAATTTGATTGTAGTTTCAATAAGCTTTGTGATTTTAAAAGCATATTAAAACTTTAGTGTTTTCTAAGGTTAACACGAGTAGGTACTAGACATAATTAAAACAGTTTTAATACGGATTTCACTCGTTTATTATATTTTTACAATTTTACGACGTTTCGGCACACCGACGTGCCGTGGTCTCGGATGACACTCATCAGTCATCCGAGACCACGGCACCTGTAAAAGTGCCGAAACGTCGGATATATAATAAACGAGTGAAATCCGTATTAAAACAGTTTTAATCATATTAAAACTACCATTGTAGATTGCTGATGACATTAGTGCAGTCAGTTTATAAACCTTTACATTATCATGGTCAAAATTGCCTGCAATTTAACTTTTTAGAGTGTATGCATTTCATAGTCCACATTCTGTCGACTGTACGCCAAAATTCAATACTCGGTAACTAAAGGCAACACTTCTAAATCTGTAATAAATAAAGCTGAGTACTAAGAGAGCATAGGTCACGCCACAACCTTTGCAATGCATGCTTTATTTAGCCGAATAGTGCCGTTGACTAAAGTGGGCTTACTCGATAGCCATCATTGTGGCCTTGTCTGCACCCGACAAAGACACGAAATGAGTTGGCTCGTTGGCATTTGGTTGGTCAGGCTGGCTAGTCGATGCGACAACGAGTGACTACGACGACGTCGACGCGAGTCGTACCTTTAAACGTCAAAAGTAGCGACTTTTCAGTAGGTACATTAATTAGACGGCCTTTGTGGCGCAGCGGTAGCGTATCTGCCTACCATGCAAGAGGAACCTCTCCATGCGGAGGTCCCGGGTTCGAACCCCGGCTGGGACAAAAAAGCCCGGATCTTGGATGTTTACATGTTTGTGATGTCGTTGTTTCTGGTTTTCACGTTACGTGCCTGTATGTAAATGTTATGTTATGTTAATTGTCAAATTCTGTCATTTCATCGCCTCAAAACGGGTGATTCGTGTCATCGTACGGAATAGTAGCCATAGTACGGCGTACATCGAACGGCAGAGTTCAGAGACGACCGTAAGGCGTTTCGGGGTACTAACAAGCGCCACCAATGGAATAAAAATCATAACTTGTGTTATAATACGTTTTCATCTAAGTGCACATGAGAAATCTTGTGACAACTATTTCTGGAACTTACAGTCTAGAGCTTATGATCAATAGATTAGAACTTTAATCGATTTCCGCTAAACATGGTCGAATGTGGTTAAGGTCCTTGGTTGTTGATTCTAGGTTCTAAAAATGGTTGTCACAGTTGTTAAGATTTCTCATGTCCACTTTTAAATAAAAACGTAGTATAATAGTACATTACACAACTAGGGTGGTAATACAAAGAAAGTTTAAAAACCTATTTAGAGGCTAAAAATTTCACCCATGCCGGGATTCGAACCCGCAACCTCTGGCTATCCGTACCAGCGCTCTACCAATTGAGCCAATGGGCGACTCACGGCATGAGTGAAATTTCGAACCTCTTTACAATATTCTCTGTATTACGTACAGGCAGCGACATCTGACTTAAGCAAATTGCATTACTTACAGCCCCGACTACCTACTTTGCAGTTAGGTTTAACATCGGAACGATATCACTGTACCCACATGATTACACTATTTTTATTTTTAATGCACTAACCCGTGCTAAGGAACAAATTTAAAAACCTATTTAGAGGCTAAAAATTTCACCCATGCCGGGATTCGAACCCGCAACCTCTGGCTATCCGTACCAGCGCTCTACCAATTGAGCCAATGGGCGACTCACGGCATCAGTGAAATTTCGAACCTCTTTACAATATTCTCTGTATAACGTACAGGCAATTAATTAATGATTAATTAATTAATCAATTAATTAATTAATTGGTAGAGCGCTGGTACGGATAGCCAGAGGTTGCGGGTTCGAATCCCGGCATGGGTGAAATTTTTAGCCTCTAAATAGGTTTTTAAATTTGTTCCTTAGCACGGGTTAGTGCATTAAAAATAAAAATAGTGTAATCATGTGGGTACAGTGATATCGTTCCGATGTTAAACCTAACTGCAAAGTAGGTAGTCGGGCTGTAAGTAATGCAATTTGCTTAAGTCAGATGTCGCTGCCTGTACGTAATACAGAGAATATTGTAAAGAGGTTCGAAATTTCACTGATGCCGTGAGTCGCCCATTGGCTCAATTGGTAGAGCGCTGGTACGGATAGCCAGAGGTTGCGGGTTCGAATCCCGGCATGGGTGAAATTTTTAGCCTCTAAATAGGTTTTTAATTTTTTTCCTTAGCACGGGTTAGTGCATTAAAAATAAAAATAGTGTAATACAAAGAAAGGCCGAGATCGCAGAAGTTTGCGGCCCGAGCTGCAAGCGAGGGACGTAAATAGGCGATCGAGGGCTTTCTATATTACCTCCCGTGTTGTGTACATCTTTTTATGTCTACACTTGGCCAGAAAGCGGCTTTTTCCGTTCGCGCAAAAAGTTCGTGCGGAAAAAGCCACTTTATTGCCAGGTGAGGCATAATAGTTATTTGTTATACAAGAGTGCAAAGTTGCTTTTGACCGAGCAAGCGAAGGATTCTAAAATCAGAATCCTGAGCGTTAGCGAGGGAATCAAAAGAGCACGAGGTGAAAAATCTTTGCATTCGAGTGTAACACGTAACTTTTCATTCCCCCTCAGCGAGGAAATGACTAAATGCAAAAAAAAACGTTTACAATCACAAGATGTGCACACGATGTTCTAAATTCAATTAACTTTATCCTCTAGAGAATAAAAACGGCTTTTCCACTCAGATATTGAAGATTAAAAATACTCTTTCCGAGATGGTGGGATGAAAAATAGGTTATGATTTAGTATTTCTAATGATTCGCGATACTCATACATAGTTATATATTAAACGGGTCGATTCGCACTAAGTTATGATTTTTTCTATTGGTGCTAGTTAGCGCCCCGAAACGCCTTGAGGCCTGCGCAGACGAGGGACTATCCCCCGTGTACTTTTTTGTCCGTCAATATAGATCTCTTATGAATTGTATCGGATAACGCACACGAAGAACTAAAAGTACCCCGTACAAAAATCCCTCAAGTTACCGAGGACACCAAGAGACCGGACTGGATAAAACTTCGGTGTTTTCTTTTAAGACTCCTTTTCTTTTTCAACTTCATGTAAATTTTAAAAACCTATTTAATGGCTAAAAATTCCACCCATGCCGGGATTCGAACCCGCGACCTCTGGCTATCCGTGCCAGCGCTCTATCCAACTGAGCTAATGGGCGACTCACCGGCATCAGCGAAATTTAGAACCTCTTTACACTATTCTATGTATTACTTACAGTAAATTATACGTATGTAAATTACGTCATGTAAATTACAACAAAATGTAATCTCAGAATATTTGCTTCCATAGCATACGCTTCACTCAATTTCCGGGGAGCAAAATGACCGCACACCGTAGGCGTTGAGTCCGCGACATGTACTCGGAGCACATTTTTTACAATTCAGGTACTTTTGTCCCTCGGGGACAAAAGTCCCTCGTCTGCGCAGGCCTTTAAAGAAAATCCGCTAACACAATGGGCAAGCGCAAAAGCATCGCACCATTAAACATGTCGTCAATGAAGTGATAAAGCTAACTTAAGACGTCACTGATTTTCGCACTAAGTGTTCCGATACGTAGTACCATAATATACCAGGAGCGCATAAGTCAATAGCCTTAAGCGACTCGCAGTTCAAAGAAGTGCTCGGCGTGACCAGCTAATGAACAAACTCCGCGCGAGCTCTAATTCCCGAGCAAACACGTCGGGTCACTGAACACGGCTCGCGGGGATTCTTGCGATTCTCGCGCTACCATTGTGTGGATAGCCAAGAGACTTCACAACATTTGGAGGCATTTATGTAGGTCGTGATGCGAGCGGTGGATATGCAGAAATCGAGCGTATGATGCCCTGGTTTTGATTTGGTTATTACTAAGATAAAAAAAACCATTGGAAAATTTTCCTTAACGAAAAATTTAAATAACGTCTTTAGGAGAAATGAGTAGAATTTGTTTTCATAGAACTTGAAATAAGTCAATTACAATGAATCACATGTCCCGTAAAAGATTGCTTAATACTCCTATTCCATGTTAGTCTGACGTCAATAGCTAAATCATATGTGTCGCGCCATACATTTCCCTCCATATCTGTGTAAGCCTTCAAAACGCACGCTCTGCTCGCAACCTGATTCTCTTGCGTTTATTAAATCAGTAACGTGTCAATAAATCCTTTACATTTGGAGGGAAAAAATACATAGCTACAGGCGCACGTGCAAAATGGTGTATGTAGCCACGCTTTTATTACTGCTACTTGCGATGAGCGAGTTGAGTTTGGGCGTCGAGGACCGGCCGAATTGCCCAAATGTAAAGACGTCCCTCGGGAATATTCGCAAGAGGCGACATTTGGCGTTCCCAGATGGCAGCAACTTCGTGGTGAGTCGATAATTAATACAATCTAAATTCCAATTGAGGTCGTGAAAGGTAAACCAATGTCGGATGGAAAGGGTCAAACCTCAGAACGGAAAATTTGCCATTCCACCGAAGCGTCTAACTAAATTGCCCGATGTAGGTTGTCAAACATTGACTGTTTGGGATATTCTGGATGATACTGTTAATTAATATGCCCCGCGTGTAACTATGGCATTAGACTCCGATTTGCATGTGAATTATGTAATAGATCACCATCATCCGCGATATCAGCCGTATCGGGGTCGCATGATTGATAGGGCAGTTGTTGATGGGCTTTTCCTGAATAACTTGACTCATGCATGACCCGATAAGTTAAAAATGATTTTTTTGATGGAACGGCACGTACAATAAAATATTGAGAATCTTGCGGAAGTCGGCTCTACCCAGATGAGGCTTTTTCAAGTTTCTGAATACTTTTTTAAACGAATTAAATTTTGAAAAATACAGCCGCCGATTTTGACAGGATTGTAGCGAGTGGCAAGACTTGATCTTAGACTACATTTCCGGGGTATCAGGCGTAAGCTTGTGTTTGTCTTTGCTTGTAACATTATTCAGCAAATTTAAATTATGTGAGAATGAAAACGTGTTTTCTTACACCGTAACAAACAAATTGACCGTATTGTACATTTAGTCGAAACGCAGTAAAAGTATTCATTAATAAAAAACAGAGCTCAGTAAATGAGCTGAATGTTCAGCCAAATGAATATTTCAACAGCGACTCAAATCAGCAAAAGTCATTCGATCAGCCAAAGATAAGTTTAAAATCCTCAACAAGGTAGATCAGACTTGGTAGACAAATTGAATTTTACTTTAATAGAACAGTCTAGAAGCCCATCAAATTGGAATATTCTGCCGATAGCATTGGAATTTTCTGCCCCTCAAGTTCATAATTTTGCCGGTCATTTTGGTATTTCCTGTTGTTCACTAGCTGCTGCATAAAATACTTGTTATTATTATCTGTTTTATTATTAAATACATTACTTAAACTCACGCCTGTATCTCAGAGAGGTAGGCAGATACCAGTGTTCGCCACTCAAAATAATTATGTTACAATCGCTTTAAAGAGACACTACAAATTTTGATTCATATTCAGGAGACATTTGGTAATCTTTCTATGATCTGAGGTTATCTACAATACAGGGTCGCCCTAGCGTAGGCAACTAATGACAATATATTTTTGAAAACATTTAGTTCCTTAAGTTGCAACACACTATTCATGTAAACAATTCTGTGCAATTTTAAAAACCTATTTACAGGCTAAAAGTTCCACCCATGCCGGGACTCGAACCCGCGACCTCTGGCTAACCGTACCAGCGCTCACCGAACTGAGCTAACGGGCGACTCACCGGCATTAGTGAAATTTCGAACCTCTTTACAATACTCTCTGTATTACGGACGTACTGTTTTTTTTTGGTCGGGGTCCTGCCACTATTTATAGTGTGGCAACCTTTATGTCCAGTATGTAAATAAAATGTGAACAATTTCGGTCAATACAATAATTTTAAATGTTAAGATTAATATGACGTAAAATATAAAATGATTAATTATTAAATGAAATTTAAGTATAAATTAAAATATGTCAATATTAATTTATGAGTAATTGTAATATTACAAGTGCGAATAAGAAGTACTTAATGTAATGGTTTTTTTTTTCTTTTCCTTCCTTTTTTTTCTCTTGTTTTACTCTTTACTCTCTCTTTCTTCCTCTTTTACTCCCTTTTTTTTAAATATTTAAAACCCATATACAAGCCGTCAATTATAGTAATATTAAAACAGTTAACAATATAACATTTTTAAAATGGGCTATATAATTACAAATTATATAAAACTGTCGTACGTACGGACGTACGTACGGTTAGCCAGAGTTCGCGGGTTCGAGTCCCGGCATAGGTGGAATTTTTAGTCTCTAAATAGGTTTTTAAAATTGTCCTTAGCACGGGTTAGTGCATTAAAAAGAATATAATTCTGTGCAAATAAAAATATAAATTTTCATGTTGTTAGACGTTTACCGCTTCCAATTACAATGTTATTTTCAAGGTCAGGACTAAAGAGGTTATTGATACCCGGGTAATTATACAATTTCCATCTTCAACTCCTATCTCCAGATGACAATATCCCTAGTGAAAACCTTCATGACCCACGTCCCGTCGGGCTGGAACTTCGCCATCGAGATAGACGTATTCTTTCCACTCCCTGATGGCAACTTCACAGTGGCTCATTCCAGGAGAAAGCTGCATCACATACAGAAGCGGGAGTACTGGGAGCGGATGCAGAATGCTTTGGAGTTGTGAGTCCAAATAGTTTTTCATCGATATCAATCCTTGTATATCCCCACTGCTGGGGCATGGGTCTCTTCCGGCGTCGCAAGAAGGTTAGACCATACTCTACCACGGGGCCAAGTCCTGGTTGGTGGAGGATTGTAAGACACTGGCGGCCCTTACCATTACATGAAAGCCGGCACCCAATGGCTTAACGTGCCTTGCAAATGCCAAATGCCACTTGTGAAACGGTCCGCCATCCTGCACCAGACGCGCTTGTGTTGCTTAACTCAAATGATTGTTTCCAATCCCTCGGTTCGACTAGGCTTCGGGTTTTCATAAAAGTATGTTATAAACTATAATGACATTACCGGTGAAGGAAAAACATTGCGAGATAACCTGAGTGTCAGAGGTGTTCAAATACCTTAACGCTGAAAATTGCCAATCCACGGTGGGCACGCGCGGTAATTACCTAAGCCAATACTCTCTCTCTGAGAGAAGTTCTGTGCCCTGCAGTGGGACTTGTTAGGCTACATAATAAAATAAACAATAATGGTGGTACGATCGGCGTATAATGTTACGTAAAATCTGTCAATTGTTATATCAGTATGTATTGCCCAGTCCATCCAAAGGTTGTCTGGATGAGATCCCTTTTAGTGATAAGGACGATGTCTGTACTCTTAGATTAAGATATATCTGTGTGATTTCCTTTTTTATGTACAGTAAAGTGTTATCCATCCATCCATCCATCCGTCCGTCCGTCCGTCCGTCCGTCCGTCCGTCCGTCCGTCCGTCCGTCCGTCCGTCCGTCCGTCCGTCCGTCCGTCCGTCCGTCCGTCCGTCCGTCCGTCCGTCCGTCCGTCCGTCCGTCCGTCCGTCCGTCCGTCCGTCCGTCCGTCCGTCCGTCCGTCCGTCCATCCATCCATCCATCCATCCATCCATCCATCCATCCATCCATCCATCCATCCATCCATCCATCCATCCATCCATCCATCCATCCATCCATCCATCCATCCATCCATCCATCCATCTATTCATAAATTATTAAACCACGTTCTTCCGAATCCGAAAATATCTCCAAATGGAACTATTGGATCAAATTCGATGCGTGTGTGGATGTGTTTACTCTATGTTCTGTGGTTTACTTAGATGTGGATCGCATTCGGACGCGATGCACACACATCTTAGGGTCAGTTTCTGAATTGAGAATTTCGCTAAGCAAATAGTTAAATGTAGTGCTGTCTCTTCGGATTTCTCAGATAAGAGCGAGACAGAATGTTTCTTAAGTATTTACTTAGTGAAATTCTCAATTCCGAAACTGGCCGATAATCTAGTTTGTTTTTCTTTGCAGTCACAATATGAATGGAAGATCTTGCATCCTGAGGAGCATCTGTGAAGCGAAGCAGTATTTGGCACCACCCGGCGTCTCCTTAGTCCATGACCTTTTGAGGGCTATATTCACGTAAGCTGATATTCCAATAACATCCATCGGCCCATATTCGACCACTTTTAGACCTAGGTCAACCCAAGTTACGCCATCTCTATCTGACCTTGGGCATTGTCATCCAATCGATGGTTAGTTAGTTATTTATTTATAGAGATCTATGGTTACATCTGTTACAATTAGATGGTATCTTATGTAGGCAAACATAAAACCAATTACAGGTTCGCTTATACCTGATATTTCCACACTTAGCCTCATAGTTGGGCCATTGTACGTAGCAAACACTGAGGTATGTTAATACATAGCAGGGTTTCCTCACGCTGTTTTCCTTCACAGTTAGCGAATCGTATTACGACAAAACTTCGCAAATGTACCTATATAACTTATAAAACAAAATTATTGGTACATGACGAGGTTAGAATTCGCGATTAGGTATCTGCCTGTCCTTACCACACCTTGTACTAAATTTGCACGTTATTGATTTCGATAATTGACAATTTGAGAAGGAAAGAATGAAAGACATTTATTATAACAACAAGACACATCACACAGAAAAAAAAATAACAAATAATTGATATAATATGATCACAACAGAAATAAACAAAATACACAATAAACTATACAAAAAAAATCAGATTTTGCCCGTGGTGTGTCTAAATTGTAATTGTAAGTGTCCGAACTGCGATCCCCAACCCGCATGCCCAGCGTAGGGATTATGGGCACTACCCCCTATGATAGCACAACGTGGCGCTCGTTAGGGGAGGGCTATGTCCAGCAGTGGACTAGTATAGCCTAACGACTAAGATGACGACGTGTCTAAATTGCCAAGAAAGGCTGAATTAGCGTTGTGCTGAGGGAGTGAGCCCTCAGCGCCGATTTTCAGTGAGTGACCGAGGTAACCTATAATTTACATAACATTTACATATAAGCACATACATTGCTTCAGGCCCAAACTCCACACGAGGATACCATTTATCGCTGGAACCAGAAACAGCGACATCACAAAAATGTATACATCCGAGACCTGGGGTTTTCTTTTGTCTCCAGCCGGGGTTAGAACCCGGGACCTCTCGCATAGTAGGCAGATACACTACCACTGCGTCACAGAGGCCATCAATAATGGTACTACGGGGTGCGTGTCGTGGTGTATTTAAAAGAAGTATATGAACACTATATATAAAAGTAAAAAGGTCGTCTTAAATACTTCGATATAGATAGTAATTTAAAACTACTATCGAGTGCGAGGAAGTAATAATATTCATTTAGTTTTTTTGTTAGTTAAATAACACGATGTAATGTTCCACTGGTTCGCCGGCTTGGCGGCACGCGTAATGGATCCCGCATAAACCCGCCGTGTATCGGGCGTCGTCACGTGCGCGGATTATACGGCAATTAACGAAATATACCGTGGAGCCTTCGGAAGCGGGCAGGGGTGCTCGCGTTGTACTAGCTAGCTTCAACTCAAACGGCACAGTTCTTAACGTATTGATGCCACATACTAAAGAAAGAATGAAAAATAATATAATGTAAGTGATGCAATTTACTTAAGCCAGATGTCGCTGCCTGTACGTAATACAGAGAATAGTGTAAAGAGGTTCGAAATTTCACTGATGCCGGTGAGTCACCCATTAGCTCAATTGGAAGAGCGCTGGCACGGATAGCCAGAGGTAGCGGGTTCGAATCCCGGCATGGGTGGAATTTTTAGCCTCTAAATAGGTTTTTCAAATTGTCCTTAGCACGGGTTAGTGCATTAAAAATAAAAATAGTATAAAATAATAATAAATCGTTTATTTCAGGCCTTGCCCATATAAAAGTTAGTACATTTATCACAAGTTAGTATCAGGTACCTATATCAAACTAAAACGTAACTAAGCACTTAAAATTAATATGAGGGGTGCGAGAGACAGCAACGGTTACCTACCTACCTTATGGCGGGGCTGGGGGCCACAATGTGCAACCCCACCCAGTGCTTCAGTTTAGGACCGTCTACACGACCGGCAATGATCTTCAGGGGGGCACTGGTGCCGCCCCGCACTCTACGCATTAGGGATGCCACTCTATCGTCTTCTCGAATTTGTGCTTTGGTATCAGTATGGAACTCGTGGCCTAAGAGGAGCGTTCGTGGCTCAGTAGAAACGAGTGATTGGAATCAAACACTAAGGTTAAGCAAGAACTGGCTCGGTTTGATATGATTTGATCATATGATATGATCTCGGGTCCGAATCCCGGCATGGGTGAAATTTTTAGCCTCTAAATAGGTTTTTAAATCGGTTTGATACTTAGTGGCATTTTTTTGAGCGCTTTCGTGCTACGCAAGTCACGTTAAGCCGTTGGTGCTGGCTTTCATGTAGTGGCAGTCGATCTGACGGTTGGGCACGCCACTGTCTTTCAATCCTCTATTACTGTTGATTAGCTACTCCAACAGTATTTTCATATTTCATTTAAATCTACTTATTCTAATGTAACATTTAGTGTGAAACACTTTTACAGGAGTATACGGAGGTTAAATAAAGAAGCATAGGAAACACACTGGCTTTAGCATTAATGAGAATAGCCCCACTAGAAATAGCGGCATAGCAGTGACGCACATCAATTTTGAATATCCATTTTGTGCATATATTGAGAAAGATAGATAGATCTCCTCATAATGCGTTTCATCATGTAAACAGTTTCTTCAATCCCGAACACTTTCTTCAATATCAATCCTTGTATGTCCCCATTGCTGGGGCACGGGTCTCTTCAAGACAGTTAGGTCATACTCCACCACGGGGACCAAGTCCGGGTTGGTGGGGGCTTGTAGGACAATGACGGGCCTTACTGTCAGAAGTTATCAAGCCGCCTATAAGCCTCTGCGATGGTTTAACGACTGCCATTACATGACAACCGGCACCAACGGCTTAACGTGCCTTGGAAAAATGCCACTAGCGGTAGTCACGTGATGGTGCCCTGTTGTTGCTTAACTCAAGTGATTGGTTCCAATCACTCGTTTCGACTAGGCCACGAGCGCTTTAGTATGACATTTTATTTCATTCTATTTCACACATCAATGATTGCTGGTAAGTGCTCGCCAGGTTTTAGAGAATGTGATGGTCAATAAGCTCTTATTATTCTTTTCAGGGCTCCGATACACGAAGAAGACTTCGCGCAAGAATTTTCAGATCTCTATGAAGAATTCCGTGACCTTAATTTCTGTGATCGGGTATATGATTGTCCGGTTTCATTGTTACACTTTGCACTGTCGATAAATAAAGTGAAATATTAATAAATACATTGATTTTTCATGCTTTCCGTGCATCCTTGCTTCACAAGGCACGTTTACCCATTAGTGCCGGCTGTAGTGAAATGCAGTCATTAAGCCATGTCAGAGGTCGTATGGGTGGCTTGATAACTTCTCACAGTAAGGACCGCCACTGCTTTACAATCCTCCACCAACCCGGACTTGGCCCCCGTGGTGGAGTATGACCTAACCAGGAAGAGACCCTTGCCAGAGCAGTGGGCACATGCAAGAGTTGATATCGTATCGTGAAATACATTTTAGTTATACCATGTAGTTCCCAGGCTCGGTACTTAGTATTAAACCTAAATATTATAACCTAAATACAACCATGAATACTGTAAAAGTTATTCTCTTCGCGCTTCGTCGTCCCCAACTTACTGATGACGCCGCTATATTTTTTCGCAGTGGTGCCAACCTAGCGACCGGTTATTTTCTTTATAGACACAACAACCATTTTGATGTTGAAAGTATCATGACGCTATTTAATGGAATTTCTTTTAATATTATGATGACATTGCATATTGACTGGGAAAATAATCAAACAAATAGTACGAATTCTAAACTTAGAGTAAACCAATGTCAGAATAATCAAACCCAACTCCAATTTTACAGAAACTGATCAAAATCATGACGAAAATGTGTACGAAGTTAATTTACGAAACGCGTTTCGTAAGTAAGACAAATGGTCTGTCCAAATTCAATACTCTTTAGGTATCGTTTAAATAGTGTGTTTTAAGGTGAGAGATATAACCAAAGAATATTACAACTACATCTGATGAGTGCTTTAGTCGAAACGTATTTTTAAAAACAATGCCAAGAGACAAGTTTATTTTGAAAACAGCGAATTTAATTTCTTTTTGTACGGGAATGAACTTTGGGCACCGACCTTAAGCTTCGGCACAGGCGCAAAACGGCGCTTATCCGACACATTTAGCGCTTTGAAGATTTATGAAAACATATATCAAGCAGCTAGACCCACCGTGGGCGCCGATAACTATTTTAGAGCCGCAGACAGACCAGACGAACAAATATTCGAGCAATTGTAAAAGATTTTGTCACAATTTTTTTTACAATTGCTCGGACATTTGTTAAGCTTTCAGAAAGTGCTGCACAGGCCTACCTAATTCATTTAAAAATATGTCCTAGGCACTGGAGCATCCAAATAATCCCTTTACCATTTAGTAAGCCTTCTAGTTGCCACTAGACTGTATAAGACGTGTCCCTGTCTTCATACAGTTTCAACCTATCCTATATAATAACATTACTTTTTGCGTAACAAAAATGGTTTGGATGTGTGGAGAGGATGAAGGAAGAAATATTGACGAAACAAATATAGTATTTTGCTAATGTGAGTGAACCGGCCGGTAAGGGACGTCCGAGGTGGACATACGTCGACCAAATAGGGGATGTATTAACAAAGGGGAAGATAAGAAGTACCTGGAGCCGGCGTGCGTCCATGCAACGACTTGTGAACGTTGATGAAGTGAAGGTGATCTGTCAGGATTGTAGCAAGTGGCAGTCCCTGGTCTCTGCCTACCCCTCTGGGATACAGGCGTGAGGTTATGTAATGTTATGTTATGTAAAATTAATTTTATTTGGTACATTGATCTTCACCCTAATCGAGATACAAAATTATCAACATTTACCTATGCTCTTTTATTCGTTTGGTATAAATCCGGCTCGAGGCATTTTGTCGGGCGCTCGAGAGCGTTTCGGCGCTCCGAATCTGAAGAATGAGTTTCCAATGCATTTGAATGCAGAGCTGTACGTCGATGAGTTGAGAACGCAGCTAAAGGATGGAATAGACGGGAAATTGGGCCTGATTTAGAGAAGACGACGCTTTTGTCGTACAAATAAAGGCATTGTCTTGACACCGCTAGAGCAATATTCGTTGGTTTCCAAGTCGGAGGCCGTGGGTTCGATTCGTACTGGATACCGCCGCACATTTGTACAGTCTGGGTGGATTTTCATATTTGTGATGTCATTGCCTGGTTACCATACCATGGGGTATGGTTACCTAGTTTGGGACCTGTGATTGTGTAGTGTGGAAGTCATTAAAGCGGAAACACATTATTAAAACGCGACGCGACTACAACAACGATCAACATAAAATGTGATCTGTGTTGAGTCGAATCAAATTGCATTGTTTTCTATAGACTAGAATCACACCGTAAACATCCGATGTGGCGTCGCGTGGGATGTTCGTAGTGCGTTTCTGCTCTATAGAGCAGTTTAGAGTAGAGAAGTTTCCTATAGAAAACAATCGAATTTGATTCGTATCAATACGCGACACGTTATATCGGGTCGCGTTGCATTTTAATAATGTGTTTCACCTTTATTATTATATTAATACGTACTGTAGCGCTGTACTTATTAAAAATATTTTGCTGAATTAGAGCAAAACTAATATATTTTTATTATATTTTTTACCACCAAAACCTAGCCTAGGTGAAAGTCTCAACACGACTGACACTTACATAAACAAAACGTAATGATATTTTTCAAATAACTTAAACTCTATCTAGAGGGCTACGCCAGCCAGCTACTAGAAGTATCGTTACAGTACATACAGAGCACGAATAGTATCCCAGCTAATTAATACATCGATATAGCTTAATGTACCGGAAGGGAGCCATATGGACTTAATAACCAAGCGTGCACACCGCGGATAGGCCCTTCATATACTCAGATTTCCTCACGATGTTTTCATTCACCGTTAGCGAGTGGTACTGGTACTCTAACTAAATATAAAAATTATTAACGTAGAAAACAAAGTCCATGCTGCAACGCATTACTACCTAGGCGGACACTACTCCATTTTTTTTTCATAAAACTATATGTTGTATAGAATCAGGCGTTACTTTGCGGAAATCCATAATAGCATTAAAAAGTTAAAATTACTTTGCTAAATTCCGCCAAAACTATATTAAAAAGAACTAACTTCGTATTGCACAGCTGTTGTCAAGGCACGTTCATTTGGCTGCGACTTTTAAACTACTCAAAATTCACGGTGTATAGAAATATGCAAATGGTTCCGAAAAGCCAATAAACAGATTTAAAATTACTCTGAAACATTTCCCTTTATAAAGACCACAAACGTCACTTCCGTGCACCAAAATGGCTCTACCCTTTGAAATTGAGCACAAATTTGACATCGCAACCACATGGTGATTTGTATACATCGGGATTGAGAGTAATGGCTAAAACATTTTTGCCGAGGCCAGTAACGGCCTAATGCATCTAATGGAACTGCCGGAATCCGTCAACTGAAGGTCCGTGGCTTATTCAGGAGTCATTTTTTTAAACAAATATATACTGCGAATGTGAGTGGAAGGGCTGGTAACGGACATCCCAGGCGGATAAACATCGACTAAATAGGGGATGTATTAGCAAAGGGGAAGATAAAAATATCCGGACCCGGCGTGCGTGCATGGAACGACTTATGAACATTGATGAAGTGAAGTTGGTCTGTCAGGATCGTGGCAAGTGGCAGTGCCTACCCCTTTGGGATACAGGCGTGGGGTTATGGATGTATGTAAGTTTTTTTTGAAAAATCACTCGTTTCCACCTAAACTTCGAAGGAGTTTCTTTGTTTATCTCTATTACTGCGATGAAGGAAAAGACCCGTGCCCCAGCAGTGGGGACATACAAGTATTCATATCGACGTGTTGTTTTGGGTACAATTTCGAAGTCAATGTGTAAATGTTTTAAAAGAAACTATTCGTTTTGCGAATAGGGTCCCTTGAAACGTTTTTTTAACCCCGTCATCGATATTGGACGAAAGGTCGTTTGTCTCTTTTATTGTTTGTTTTTTTTAATGGGAATGTTTCGATGATATTTTGTTCGGTTTTTGGTTGGATTAGTTATGTAGGCATTTATGTATAGGTCTTTTTGTGGCCTCGAGAGTTTATTCCCTTTTGATTAGCGTGGTTTCCAGTTAAAGGAAAACTACACGGTGTAGCTTCCCATAATGTAGTTTCATAGGTAGATACATTGATCGTAAAAGTATTGCAAATGTGCAGGGGAAATATTTTTGTGAATTTTTCTACGATTGTTCGCTGAACCATTCTTATATCTAATAGAATCCATATTGAAATTCTAGCGAAATAGGAATTGAAAATACAACCGATCCCATAAAATTTACCTGGTCTTTATCGTTTTGCTGGCCAAAGTTGGCCATAACAGAGATGATTTTTTACATCTTTTTTTTGTCATCGTGTCATATTGAAAGCCAGTATCAATCGTAAGTCCGATCCCAAGACTTAGTAGTAGTAGGGCTAAGCACGTTTGTTCTTATTCACCTATATTATTCTCTTACTTACATAAATGTTCGCAAGTAATATATAACCTTAAAATAAGGTCCGCTTGTGGTAATAGTGCTTAGTGATTTTCCGAGCCTAAGATTTATAATTGTAGGACTAAGCACCCACCTGATTTGTATAATTATATTCTAAATACATACTAATTGTATTATTCATTTATATATTCGTATGTATCATATTACATATTTATTTTATTTATGTATTGTATTATTATATTAAATAAATATTTATTTTTTGTTAATCTTACCCATGTAATTAGGCACGTTAAAACTGCATTTTCAGACTTACCTGTTTCATGTTTTTTTTTGTTTTTTTTTTTTCACGTCTCAGCAACTGTGTTAAGAAAACTATTATTGACTATACTGTATGTAAAAAAACTATTGTATAATAATATTATAAGAAGCTGTTGTTTTCCCTAATATAAATAAAAAAAAAATTGAAAACGTCACTTTTACCATGGGTTTTCTGACTTGTTTCTGATTTGTGAATTTTTTTACGACCTCCAGCTATTTATGCCTATTCTCTTACATATTCTGTTACATATTCTTCTCTGTTTCTTACCCAGCAAAACAGGTCTTCAACGCTCGCTACACCCATCCATTCTCTGCATTCCTTCGTCTGAAAGTGCTTGTTTATAATATAGTTGCGTTTAAGTATTAAGTAGCAACATAAACATAAATGTACTATTTTCTAAGGTTTACACGAGCACTAGACATAATTAAAACTGTTTTTATACGGATTTCACTCGTTTATTATATTTTTATAATTTTCCGACGTTTCGGCACTTTTACAGGTGCCGTGGTCTCGGATGACTGAGGTGACAGGCATCTTTTTGAAAGCATTAACTGTTAGTTTACTACCGTCGGCAAAAATTACAAAATTTGTAATTTTTGCAGTAAAGTTTTAATAAATGTATTATTCAAATTCAAAAATATTTGATCAAAATGATGTTTCAAGAAGGACACGAGGTTGGACACTGTTAAATATAATAGAGATGCATTTTGGCTTATTGTAAGAGGTTTACTTAATATTGTCATGGCCCTTACACTAGGCTACGCATGTGTCATGGGCGAAGGTAAGTATTATACAGTTTGCAAATGATTATAATATTAGATCATAAATTATACCCGTAGGAGCTTCAAAAGAAATAAATATTTACAAAGTTACACAAATATAGCTTAGTTGCTAACTTTCATTTCAGGAAATGTATTTTATAAAATACTTATATATATAGTACATATAGTTTTTTTAATAAATAAAAATTTTCAACTGAAAACAATACAACCTATTTACTAACTTAGATCGCTGGCAATATTTTTTGAAAAACCGATCTGTAAACGTGTCTCCCTAAAGTTTTTAGCCTAGGAATAAAATACACTGGGTAACAGTATGTAAGAATTCATGTGAATAAAGAATTTAAAACAAAAAAAAACAAACAATATTTTTTGTAAAAGAGGGCGCGTCACTAAGGCACGTAGTTAATGCAAATTCGAGATGCGTGTGATCGTAGTGATCGATTCTAATGGATCGGCCTTTGGGGTAGACTTCGCATCAACTCCTAAATTCAATGAAAACTTAAGTTCTAGGTCCTGAGTCACGAAAACAGCCGTCATCCTCGTCGTTGTCGTCAGGCTATACTAGTCCACTGCTGGACATTAAATTTTAAAATTATTTATCTGAAATAATTGATAAATAATACAATAATTTTTAATAATTTTAAAAATTCCTTGGCCTCTATATAATTCACTTCACCCTATATCTATATTTTTATATAAATTTTGACCAAAATTTAAAAAATTATAATTTAGCCCTCCCCTAAAGAGGGCCACGTTGTGCTATCAAAGGGGGTAATGCTCATAATCCCCACGCTGGGCATGCGGGTTAGTTATCGCAGTTCGTTGGGATTGTAATGCAGGGGGCGCTGCTGCCCACCCCCCGGTTTGTGTCCCTTAGTCGCCTTTTACGACACCCGCGGGAAGAATTGGAAGAAAACAGCCGGCTGCACATCAAAGTTCACATCCGCGCATTCTACTACAGTGCCTTTAATAAAATGTAAATTTTGAGGTGCTGTTGACTGAACCTATTACCTTAAAAAACCTATTTAGAGGCTAAAAATTTCACCCATGCCGGGATTCGAACCCGCAACCTCTGGCTATCCGTACCAGCGCTCTACCAATTGAGCGCTGGTACGGATAGCCAGAGGTTGCGGGTTCGAATCCCGGCATGGGTGAAAATTTTTAGCCTCTAAATAGGTTTTTAAATTTGTTCCTTAGCACGGGTTGGTGCATTAAAAAAATAAAAAAAAAAAAAAAATAGTGAACCTATTACCGTTTCGGTTACAGAATGTATGCTGTGACATCGTTATCAACCCTTGTATGTCCCTACTGCTGGGGCATGGGTCTCTCGCGGGAAGGTTAGGTCATACTCCATCACGGGGCCCAAGTCCGGGTTGGTGAAGTCCGTGTCATAAAAAGCCTATTTGTGTCGACAAAGGTCTTCTCTCAGAGAGTATTGGCCTTATTACCATGCGTGCCCATCGCGAATAACTATTTCAAATGCTGAGCTTTGTGGACCCCTCAGTTACTCTTCCACGCAATGTTTTCTACACCGTTAGTAAGTAAGTAAGTAGACTTTTAGTTCGGATCTACTTACGGGTGTTGTTATATCGGAAGAGTCCGACCAGGCTTGACAATGTGTTGTGCTTACGAATGTTTTAGTTAAAAAAGGAAGTAAGTAAGTTATTTATTTCCATCTGACAAAGGTACATATCTATACACAAAATAATATACAATTTGAACAATCAGGACTTATTCCTATGTCAGAGGCTGGAGTCCATACTAGGAAAGATCCTGTGGATGTTGATCTTCAGGCCCTCACTAAACTTACAGTGCATTGTTTCTCAATTGTATTTTTTTCCTTTAGTTGAATTGAACAGGAAATTATAACAAACAATTATACTGGCAATATAGTAAAATAAGATGCATGCATACTGTGTGTGTATGAGTGTGTGTGTGTGTATAAGCACCGTGTAACATATGTATAATACACACACACACACATACACACACACACACTCATACACACAGTATGCATGCATCTTATTTTACTATATTGCCAGTATGATTGTTGTTATAATTTATGTATATATACAACAATCAGTGAATCCATAAGGGTGATTGGCAAATCCCTTCATCACAGTGGCCTGCCATCGACAATATGCTCAGAAATAGTGACTTGTATTGCTATGACAAATTAACTAATGTACATAAATACAAAACAAAGTAATTAATAGATGACATTAAACCCCATTGCCTGTAGAAAGTTAAAATAGTTCTTTAAAAACAGTTTTACATATATACATAAATAACCTCACGCCTGTATCCCAGAGGGCTAGGCAGAGACCAGGGACTGCCATTTGTCACGATCCAGACAGATCACCTTCGCTTCGTCAACGTCCACAAGTCGGTGAAAAGCTAATTACTACAAAATAAACTACTTTCTTTTACTTATCAATGTTTAAAAAAAAACGCAGACTTAGCGGTGTCCATTTACATGTTTTTTCCAAGCCAAAGAGTTTTCAGAAGGATCCGATTGGAAAGAAGAATTAAGGCCACGTTACCATATATTTTCCAACGCCAAAGACTTTTTAGAAGGACTTGACTGGAAGGAACCGCAACAGGCTTACATGGAGGCAGCGCGCGATCAGCTCGGGGTTAATGTGTTTTATCGACTACGCGGCGCGTACGAGCGGATTTAATTTGCGATACGATCCCGACTACCTGACGTCCACGGGACTCAGTTTGACTTACTCTTGACGCTTTTATGACTTCCACACAACACAATCACTTGACCTGGGGGGTGAGTCTATAAAATGCATAGTTTTTTTTTAACTTATTTATTCAAGACATTTTTCCTTCACTAAAACCGTCACTGAAGCCTGTACAGGTTATCTGTGAGGTGAGTTGTTCTTTTTCTTATAACTACCTCAAGAAGTGTTGTTTTATGGCATGTAGGCACTTATTTCGTTCACACAGGATTTATCCAACAATCCAATGGTCATTCGGGACGACGGCACCTGTAAAAGTGCCGAAACGTCGGAACATTGTAAAAATGTAATAAACGAGCATAAAGTTTTAATTTTATTCAACAAGTTCTGGAATTACATTTTACTGCGATTGCTTTGTAGACTACCAAATTGAGGCATATATAAACCATTGTCGTGCTTACACCATTCTATAGAAAAACTACGTATGTATTAGACTCTAGGCCCTGGTCCCAAACTAGGATACTCTGTACTATGGTAACCATGCAAGGACGTCACAAACATGAAAACACCCAGACTGAGGCCACATGTACAAATGTACGGCGGCCCGCAGTGGGAATTGAATCCACGACCTCGGTCTTGGAACCCAAGCGCCTTAACGACTAGACCAACGAGACAGTCATCTTCTGTCTTGGCTCATGACCGCAATCAATCCAAACGTATGCACTGGACGAGGTTGGGGCCGAGAAGACCAGCCCCGATTGGGGCCGAGAAGATCAGCCCCGAAATAGGCCTGAGAGGGTAGATATTATAGATAGATTTCTAAATTTTTGGAAGCGTTACATTGTGTACCTTTAAAGAATCAAACAAACGGTCGAATCTCCCAAAAACTATACAGATTTTCCGAATCCAATTTGTTAAGGCGCTTTAGGATGCTAACTAGTGCCACCAACGGAATAAAAATCATAACTTGTTTTAAAATAATGTTTTTTTGAAAAAGTTAACATCCTTAATGGAATGGTGAATGGTGGCGTGGTGGCCGGGTCATCTATCTCCCTCGAAAAGGGTTGACACTGATGATGGCTGACCCCTGCGTTATGCTCGTGAACGAGTGCTGTTCGTGTGTCTGGCAGCAGCACTTGTCATGTTTTCACGGCCTATGTAAAACAATTGAATAATGCCTTAGCATTTAAAGTTATAAATTGCAATCATGGAATCTTATGCGTATAGGTGGTATTTAATGTATTAGATTTAAGAGGACTTGAGAAAAGATGGTCAGGGTGGAGTTTTTTTTCCCGCTGCCTTTTTCTCCACTACACTACGGCCCGAAGGCAGTGACTTTCACTTTCATGTTACATTGTACACAATGTAACATTGACATTCAGCAAACAGAATGTAAATTTTTTACGTTGAAATAAATTGAATTGAATTTAATAATCTTAAGATAAGATAAAAATATTCTTTATTGCACACTGGAAAAACAACAAATACAAAACAATTGCAAATATACATGGTACAATTGGCGGCCTTATTGCTAAAAGCAATTTCTTCCAGACAACCTTAGAATGGAAAGTTGCTGAAGGAAATTAGAAAGACGGGTAGCCAGTGCAAATTTGAATATTGATACATACTTATACTTAATAATAATACACTTACATACCGTTACTTATATAAACTTATAATAATATCTGTGATAACTATTTTAAGAACATACGGCCTAGGACGTAGTACCTATCAACATCCTAGGACTTAAATCGATTTCCGCTTTCCGATTTGCGGATCCTGCTTCGCAAGAATGCTAGGCCATACTCCAAGGCCAGGTTGGTGGAGGATTGTACGACAGTGGCGGGTCTTACTGTCAGAAGTTATCAAGCCGCCCATAAGGCCTCTGACATGGCTTAACGAATGCCATTACGTGACAACCGGCACCAACCGCTTCGTGACTCGTAAAGCGCTCGGAAAAATGCCACTAGCGGTAGTCACGGGACGGTCACCCATCCCGCACCTGAGTGCGTCTACCGTTGATTAACTCAAGTGATTGATTCCAATCACTCGGTTCGACTAGGCCACAAGCGCTTCTATGATTTATTTAAGATTTAATAACACCATTTGTTTAGAAATATGTAGTCATCGAAATTTTCACTAAAGTGCATCGATTTTTGTGTCTTATTTGCTTCTATAGCTGTTGTTATTCTAAAACGTCGCAATAAAAATACCGTTTTATCCTGTGAGCCAGTACTCGCGTGGAGGGTCGTCAAAGGCTTTCTCTTTAATTTATCGACTTCATTATTGAACGTGAAAGCCTGAAAGCCTTTCATGTCAACTTATTGGGTTAAATTGTGATGAAAAAAAAGTTCGCCAATGCGGGCTTGTAACATGAAGGCTGTTTTATAAAGTGAAGTTGCCTTGGATTTTTTCGATATTGGCATATTTCCTGAGTGTTTTGTAACTTTTTTCAAGGTCAGTTTCTAGCCGTTTGGTTTTCTTGTAAATTTACGACATACTTAATACTTATGTGCGGGAGCGGCAATAGCATTCTGAACGCGATTGCATCACGGCTGGATAATCCACTGATTTGGATTTTAATTAAACGCACCAAGTCACTGTTACATATTAAATACTAACCCTAGGCTAAGTTCTATATTTTTTGCTACTAATATAACACTGGACCACGTTGTCTGTAAAATAATTGAAATAAAATAACATTATTTCGAAACATTGGGGAGGAGATATTTAAGTACGAGGGCTGCTACTTATGTATGCGGAATAGAAAAAATAAACAAATGTATATGGCTAAATATGATTTTATTGTTTTTCAAAGTATTCTCCACTATGATCGATGCACTTTTGCATTCGATGAAACCAATTTATTATTATTATTCTTTATTTGGAAATCCAACAGCACAAAATAACAATAAAATATCTGCAAACAATTATAAAGCCAAAAATAGATTTCACTTGTAAATATAACTATACAATATCAAGCAGTGGAGCAAATTAAATTAAAACATTAATATTTAATGTAATTGGGAAGTGGACGGGCAGAGGAGAGGGAGGGGTGTATGTGTGTGTGTGTGTGTGTGCGCGTGAGAGTGTGTGTGTGTGTGTGTGTGTGTGTGTGTGTGTGTGTGTGTAGTTAGTTGAGTAGCACCTGTAGAGCCTGATGTTTGAAGGAGGTTTGACCACGTAATTTATTCTTTACATTTGGGAATAAATAGAAATCATTGGGAGCCAAATCAGGGCTGTACGGTGGATGACCCATCAATTCTACTTAGTGACCATCCAAAAATGTAGTGGTTTCCTGAGATGTATGACAGCTGGCATTGTCATGGTGAAGTATGATTCTGCGTCGCTGGTTGTTTTGACGTATTTTTTCAAATACTTTCGGCAAACAAATGGTCGTGTACCACTCCGAATTAACCGTTCTGCGATTTTCCAGTGGTATTGTAGCCACATGGCCATTAATACCAAAAAACAGGCCACCATTTGCTTTACAGTGCTTTTTGCACGAGCCACTTTCGTAGGGTTCGTCTCATTTTGAAACACCCAAATTGTTGATTGTTGTTTAGTTTCGGGATCGTACGCGTAGATCCAGGATTCGTCACCTGTGTAGATATTATAAACAGATTTTGAGTTACCTCCGTTAAATTTTTTTAAGGTTTTCTTGCACCATTCGACGCGAGCATCTTTTTGATCCTGAGTTAAGTTGTGCGGGATCCAACACGAACAAATTTTTTTTACAGACAAATGCTCATGTAATATCCTATGAATGTTCGTCATACATATGCCCAGAATAGCTTCTATCTCGCGATACGTAACATGGCGGTCTTGCATTATTAGTTTTCCCACAGCTTCAATATTTTGTGGCACAACAACCGATTTCGGGCGATCTTCTTTGACTTCGTCCGTGAGCTTACTGCGCCCGCGATTAAACTCACTAAACCAGTGATACACAGTCGTTTTTGATGGAGCTTCACCACCAAAAGTCGAAGTTAATTGATCTACGCACTGTTGTTGCGTTAAACCACGTCGAAAATCGTAATAAATCATAGCACGAATATTTTCACGAGCGAGTTCCATTTTTTCAGCGATATGACATTTTAAACCCAACAAAAACAAAACACTAACGTATATAAGAGAAAAATATTAGCGGCCAGTATTTAAAAAAAGAACGAATTTGACCATGGAGGTCAAACATTGCGTTTAAAATTATTGGAATCCCAGATTCCGCATACATAAGTAGCAGCCTATGTACTAATAATTATTGTGATAAAGATTGAAAGATAAACTTCCACTAAAATTTTTCATGATATTACCTGTCGATCGCTGTTATCTATTCTCATGCCGTGTTTATTGGTACACAATACTTCGATAATAATTCTTATCATTAGATAAGATGCGTGAGAGTGTGTTTGTGGGTAAAGAGTACGTGATCGATGTCGATGTTTCGATGTCAACCCTTGCATGTCCCCACTGCTGGGGCACAGGTCAGGGGCATAGCAAGGTTAGGCCACCACGGGGGCCAAGTCTTGATTGGTGGAGGATTGTAAGACAGTAGCAGGTCTTACTGTCAGAAGTTAGCAAGCCGCCCATAAGGCCTCTGAGATGGCTTAGCGACTGCCATTATATGACAGCCGGCACTAACAGCTTTACGTGCCTTGCGAAGCACGGAAGCGCTCGGAAAAATGCCATTAGTCTTAGTACAGTCACCCATCTATGCAGTGAAGGCGCCCTATGTTGCTTAACCTTCGTGATCGTTTAAGATCATTTAGGTAGCCGGGGCTACAAGCGAGTATGTAAATATATGACAGCATAACTAAAAGAGGCTCAGTCAAATCTTCTCGAGTCTCGAATCTGAAGTGGCATTTTGCAGGACACCTGGCGAGGCGGGAACATGGGTGGTAGACTAGGGCAGTAATTGAGTGACGGCTAAGAACAGCTCCCTGATTTTGTTAATGCATTGTAGTACAATCTCAATTGCACCAACGTGGCGATTTCATTTAATTGCTGCTTTAAGTCTAAGCCCGCACACGTAGCAAACATTCTAGGCGCACATGGTATAAAAAAACAAGTCACGTGGCACGTCCATTTGTCTATCATTGTAGTGTAATGAACTATCAGAATTAGGACCAGGACTTTAGTCAGTTTCAATTACGTGCTTGGAGTTTCGCGGAAGGTTAAAAAACAACAAATATCATATTCATATAATATTTACATTAAAAAAATCCACACAAGAAACATGTCCTAAATATTTGTGATTTGTGTTTTTAATAAGTTTTAATGAGTAAATTTTAGACAATTATTGTGGTCTGATGCTTTGATAAATAGTAAAATTATAGATATTTAAAATTATATTTGTGTTTTCCTATTTACTATATTATGACAAATAAAAGTTGTTTTGTATCAAATTTTGCTCGGTCAAAACTGGGTGAAAGATTTTAAAATACGTCATGAATAACCATAATATTTTTAGCTATCAGACTGGTACTGTTTATCTTTCCCTTTGCTATGAAACAAATTAAGTTAATTTACATAACAACCGCGCGCCTTTATCACAGAGGGGTAGGCAGAGACCAGGGACTGCCACTTGCCACGATCCTGACAGAACCCTTTTTTAATTCATCACGAAGAATTTAACGTAAACAAAGCTTTGCAACAAAGCTTTAATTCTCTGACCTTACAGTGCGGTAGGTTTCACATTTCACGATTACACGGGCGTTTTTGAAACCGCCATGATTCAATCACTATGTAAATACTTCAGTAGATACGTTCTTTGGTATTCACTCGCGTATTCAAAAACCGTTATTCAACTTCTGCCGGACTACTGACCCAGATTTTAAATTCAAATTAACCCGGGATCTAGCTAGTACGCTCCACAAGAATTGCACCTACCCGACAATTTGTCGTTCTTACTACGCATAGCATTAGTGCTATTTCAGAAGATAAAAGGTTTTTGTCACGTAGACTGTAATATAAACTAACACTTCTCAATTGGTGTCTCTTAGCACGTTTTCCTCTGACCAGGGCGTGTTACAGTAAAATGAATTCACCCGTTATGTTACTTGACTTCTTTTCTGGGTCATATCTCATCAGTTTGCCTGTGACATTCTAAAACCAAACGTCTCTTTTTATTTTTATATTTCTGCAACTGGCTAGTCTTTGTTTGTTACAATATTCTGGTTCTTTTTATTCTTCTTTCTTTCTAACTTCTTTGATCCTTTTGCGACCAGTCGCATGTAAGGAAAATATGGTTCGAAATTCAAACTTACTTGTTGTTTTGTTCCTGGCGTGTTGTTTTGCCGAGATAGGAATGTCATCGGAAATGATACGCTCGGAAAAGTCAAGGATTCTATCGCGGAAAAGGCGTTACGTCACCTTTCCCGAAGGCTCCAGTTTTTCGGTGAGTTTAAGTCGTTTGTGTATCACATTACGTAATTTGTTTATTTCTATAGGCTAGCAATTAAATCGGTGCCCACGTAAAGTGGTGTATTATTCAATTTTTTTTCACGTTTGTATAAAGTACAAAGTATAAAGAATGCCTAATGATACATAATATTAATACTAGAATCAATATATCAGCCCGAACTCGTTCACTGCTAGATATAGCCCTAAGTCTAGCAATGGACGAGTCGGTACGGGCTTCCAAGGCACGCCATTTTTTTTCCTTGGTCATCCCCATTGAGCTGCCTTGTTGCTAGAATGCCGTTGTTTATTTGCCCCAGGTTTCTCGTACATTAAAAATCTGTTAATTTACTCTTAATAGCTGTCAGTTTTTTTGTTCGCAAGTAGACCAACTGGGGTTTTGTCTTTTGAATAATTATAGCCGATACAAGAGGTTATTAAGAAGATAATACCGATAGTAAGAGGTTTCTTCCAAACCTGTTTTATGTTGCTTAGTCATAAAACTCCAAAAAACAGATATATATGCAAATGCTAAACTTGTAAAACACGTTATTATTGCATCCTATTATTTTAATGTACACGTACCAAAGACCTTTTACAAACATATACGAGTGAATAAGGTAAAATTACGCCCCTTTGAGTATCTCTTTCGTCTTCTTTCTATCCTGATAATGTTTGAAACTGTGAAAATGTGAGTCTAACTCGAACCTGTTTGACGGCACACTGTCCTTAAGAGCAACTAGGCTCACGAAAAATACGAACTTGCTAGATTTCTACTTGATTATATTATTTTTAATGCACTAACCCGTGCTAAGGACAATTTTAAAAACCTATTTTAGAGGCTAAAAATTCCACCCATGCCGGGATTCGAACCCGCGACCTCTGGCTATCCATGCCAGCGCTCTTTCCAACTGTAGTCGCCCATAAGCTCAGTTGGAAAGAGCGCTGGCACGGATAGCCAGATATCGCGGGTTCGAATCCCGGCATGGGTGGAATTTTTAGCCTCTAAAATAGGTTTTAAAGATTTCTACTTGTTAGAAATGCTCACAAATTATATTAAGACTAATAACATGCCGAAATTCCATGAAATATCATATTAGTAACTAAAGGACGGGCGCAACTCGTAGTACATGGCCATGCCTTTGCGCCTTGATTATGTAACTTTTCACGTATATGTATACGTATATCATACAGGCTTTAGCTTAGTATAAGGGCCAGCAAACACCATTGTACATTTCTGATGATTTACCTACAGTTAGTAACTAAGAAAATTATGTGCAAGCAATTATACCTACATTTAATAGATAAATAATTTAAGTGATGTACAAACCCACATTATGCTTTTTTGAACAATAAGCCAATTTTTATTTTTATATACTATCTGTGTGCTAAAGTGGAGTGTTTATTAGCTCTGCCGTATTCAATTATGGTATAAGGTGTGTGTTAGCGCCGAAAATGGAAAGCCCGAATTATAGATATTAGTTATATTTATAACAAATTAAATAACAAAAAGGACAATAAAATAGAAATCGATCCAGGTCGCTACTCCGTTTGTATGTAAGTTATAATATTCTCACAGCAACGGGGTTGCCAAATCTGTGGCCAACAGTGTGTATCACGCGTAGTGGATACCGCATGTCAGTTGATATCTAATACGTGACAGCTAAGGTGACAGTGATATTTAGCCATATAATTTGTACGACAAACTCCAGTAGATGTTACGTTTTTGCATACAGATGGATAAGTGGAAAGTTACGTAATCAAGGCGCTGGCTTGTTTTCCTACTAAGTTTTCCGTCTGTGTTCCAGTGCGCAGCATGTATGACCGTGGGCGTCATTGGCCAACCATCTCCGTCCACCGCGCCTGGCACCTTCACTTTTGGCCTTAACTGGGGCATAGCTTATGAACTGCCCAACGAGACTCAAACTCTGGCCCTGTACCATAGAAAGAACCGACTGATAAACAAAGGGTTGGCTCAAAGAAGAAGCAGAAGGGATCTGTATGAGAAAATTGAGACTATTTTGGATAAGTAAGTTCAGTTTTATTTCATCAGTTAGCTGTTCGTATATTCTTACGTTGTATAAGAAAATATAAAATGGAGCTTTTGGTTTATTGTCGACTTGCTCTACGACCCATCCATCATATTACATATCAACCCTTGTATGTCCCCACTGCTGGGTATCTTCTTGCTTTGTAGGTAGGTTAAGCCATACTACACCACTGAGGCCAAGGTTAGGCCATACTCCGGGTTGGTGGGGGATAGTAAGGTAGTGGTGGGCCTTACTATCAGAAGCTATCAAGCCGCCAATAAGGCATCTGACATAGCTTAATGACTGCCGTTACTTGACAGCCGGTACCAACCTGCCTTGCATAGCATGGAAGCGCTCGTATAAAATGCCACTAGTGGTAGGAAAGGGACGGTCACCCATCCTGCACCTGACCGCACCTGCTGTTGCTTAACTCAAGCGATTGATTCCAATCACTCGGTTTGGCTACGTCACGAGCGATTTCAAGACATATAATTGAAATATCGCAAAAACAAACATAAGTTTTAATTCTTTTAGGTAGATATCTTTCTCACAAGACAATCAGTTGTCTTGCTCCCAAACTAGGATACCCTATGCTGTATTACCCTATGCTGTAAGCAAGCACGGACATCGCAAACTTTGACGGCCATTTGGTACAAACGTGCGGCGAACCGCAGTGGAAATCTAACCCACGACCTCCGCCATGGTAACACGACGTGAAACGGGTAGACCAAGACTATAGACGAACTAATGAAGATACGGTGTTTCAGCTTTGAGTTATTTTAATAAATAAACTCGTTCTAAAATTGTACCTAATTTAGAAAAGACTTTTTATTTATTTTTAACACGAGTCTCACGTCAGTCTGATAAACAAAATCGGTCTGCAGTTTGTCTCTCAAGGAGATGTGTGATATATTTTTTATTAATTTCCAGTATTGGATACAATGGTCGTGAATGCATATTGAAGACGCTGTGCGAGACGACGCAGCGCATCGTGCCGCACGGAGGAAATATGATTGAAGAAATGTTCCGGACATTATTCACGTAAGTAATAAACACAATATTTTCTTCAACACACTTGCTCATAACCGCTCGTCGCCTAGGTGAACCGAGTGATTGGAATCAATCACTTGAGCTAAGCAACAACAGGCGCGGTCAAGTGCAGGATGGGTGACAGTCCCGTAACTACCGCTAGTGACATTTTTCCGAGCGCTTCCGTGGTTTGAAAGGCACGTAAAGCCGTTGGTGCCGGCTGTCATGTAATAGCAGTCGTTAAGCCATGTCAGAGGCCTTATGGGCGGCTTGATAACTTCTAACAGTAAGGCCCGCAACTGTCTTACAATCCTCCACGAACCCGGACTTGGCCCCCGTGGTGGTGTATGGCCTAACCTTCCTGCGATGCAGATCGAGACCCGTGCCCCAGCAGTGGTAACATACAAGGGTTGATAACGAACTTGCTCATAAACAAATGTATTAATGTTATCGCTTGCTCATTTCATGCAACTTATTATTTAAATAGATTATTTTAACTCGTACGTGTTTAAAAATAAAACTTTCACTCAAATATAACTTTTGTTTTCTCTGTAATAAGAGAAAACTTTAAACTCCCCGTTTTGTACGTGGCAGAATAGGCGCAAATCCTATGCGCGGAAAATAAAAAAAAATCTCATCTCTTTAGTCTGTGGCCGATCGCAATGCGAGCGCATAGGAAAAGTGATTAATTTTTCCCGCCTTAGTGAAACCAGCTCTTTCTTTCAAATTTTCACAAGTCGCTTTCACTATTGAAATGATAGTGAGTTTTTATTGTTATTTTATTCACAAGTGTGTTGAAATATTGTTTATATAGCCTATAAACGTCCCACTGCAGGGCACAGAGCTTCTCTCGGAGAGAGCATTTGGGCTTAATTACCACGCGTGCCCACTGCGGATTGGCAATTTCAAGCGCTGAGGTATTTGAACACCTCAGAAACTCAGGTTTCCTCACGATGTTCTTCTTCACAGTTAGCTAGCGGTATTGCCACTGTAACTTCACAAATGTACATAACTTAGATATCAAAGTCAGGGAAGCTACTCAGTAACACCATAACGGTTAAACTGAAGTACTTAAATTAATTTTGGCACAAAGAGAGATTATCGTCTGGTGATCTGTCAGGATCGTGGCAAGTGGCAGTCCCTGGTCTCTGCCTACCCCTCTGGGATACAGACGTGAGGTTCTGTATGTATGTATTGTCTAGAATGGCACTTAGATAGGTTGATAGAGAACACTTTATTTCACAGCCAGAAAAAGAATAGGTACAACCATGATTTTTTCAATCTAAGCAATGTTATACAATTGGCGGTCTTATCGCTAAGAGCGTTCTCTTTCAGACAACCTTAGGACGGATTGGATTGCATGAAGAGTAGGCTACTAACAAGAATAGGAACTTAGGTTACTAATATCTGTGTAATTTCAATTTTGATATGCCCGCATTGGGAATCAATCCTGTTTCTCTCGCTTCCGAGTCCATTGTTCTACCCAATTAGCCACCGCTTTAACTATAAATTATTTATTGCATAAAAAATGCAGTTTATATATAGAGGTCGTGGGTCCAATTCCCACTGGAAGCTGTATTTTATTTGTACAAATGACCTCTATCTGTGTGTATATCCATGTTTGTGATGTCCTTGCCTGGTGACCAAAGTATGCATGCATGCATGCATGCATGCATACATACATACATACATACATACATACATACATACATACATACATACATACATACATACATACATACATACATACATACATACATACATACATACATACATACATACATACATACATACATACATACATACATACATACATACATACATACATACATACATACATACATACATACATACATACATACATACATACATACATACATACATACATACATACATACATACATACATACATACATACATACATACATACATAACCTCACGCCTGTATGCTAAAGGGGTAGGCAGAGACCAGGGACTGCCACTTGCCACGACCATTGATTGTGTTGTGTGGATGTTATTTATTTATTTCTACTTTAGATACAACGAGACACTAATGCCCACTTGCATCAGCCCGGGTTAGTTCATTTAACTTGAGTTAATCGGTTAAATCGATAAATTCGCATGCAAAATGATCAATTTAACCGATTAACTCGAGTTAAATTAGCTAATCCATGTCATATGTTAAACAACTTCTGAGTTTGAAAATATAGCGTTTTTTCTAACCTCCCTTTAATTTAAATTGTTCGTTCAAAGCAATAAAATACTAAAGCACACTTGCGTCAACCCAGGTTAGCTGATTTGACCCGAGTTAACCTTTTAAATCGATAAATTCGCATGCGAAATGAACGATTTAACCGGTTAACTCGAGTTAAATGAGCTTATGCGGGCTGTGGGTCTTATTCTATATTGCAAATTGTTATGAATTGGCAAGTCACCTGCAGTGGCCTATCGACCGTAACGCAAAGTGACAGTCATACAGGAAAAGATGGCCTAGAAAATATCGTGATAGTTAATCGTTAGTTGCAAATGAGTATAATAATAATGTGGTAAAGTTACCAAAAAAAAAGCAACACCCCACTTTCACTCTGTTTTCTCTACTAATACATTAATGCGGCGGCCAGTAAAAGAGGCATTAGTGAACGATCGTATAAATGTGGGCTGAGGTAAAGCCTTCACAAACACACGTAAGTCTATAAATGAAAGGCGTGTACAGTACTTTTTTACTTTTAGTACTTTTCGCAAAATTGCGTAGAAATTAAACTAAGTTACTAAAAGGAAGGCCAATGAGATGAGATAAAGAATGTAAACAAACGGGCCGTTACTGAGTTACATTACGATAGTCAGCGATTATTATCTCTGTCCTTGTCACACGTATGCGGTAATGGCGTCATTTGATCGACGACAGCTGTCGTTGCGTATTTCGTGGTACAGGAAAACTTTACGTAAAAGAGGCATTGGTGAACGATCGTATAAATGTGGGCTGAGGCAAAGCCTACACAAACACACGTAAGTCTATAAATGAAAGGCGTGTACAGTACTTTTTACTTTTAGCACTTTTCGTAAAATCGCGTAGAAATAAAACTAAGTTACTACATACTTGGTTTTCAAAATCCACGATGAACAAGTCTTTTTTCTTGCGTTGAAGTGTTACCTAATTTGTTTTTTTTTTCAATAAAAAGCGTTCCATTTGCAAGCCAGTTCGAAATTTAAATAAAACCTCTGATGAGTTAACTACCTCCTTGGTTGAAATCTTTCGAAAAAAAAACTGTTTCATTTGTAACTTTAACGACAAAATCTGTACTGTTTCGCTTCATCTTGAATTTGATTATGAAAGTGATGCTCAAATTACTAAATATGTTTGATAAACATATTTTTTCTATCCAACATAGCTAGCTCTTTCCTGCGCTTATGAGTGTGGTCAATGGGCATTCTACAATCTTAGACAAACTTTTTTTTTATGTAGCCTTGATTGTGTACCATTGCTGAGCTAAGGCCTTCCCTTTTGTCTTCCACTCCTCCTTGTTTATGGCCACCTCCTGCCAGCCCGGCAGAAAGGTCATGAGGTTGGGTTCTTCCACGTAGTCAAACTATGTCGTCCGGCCATTTCCGCTTGGGTCGGCCACTTTTGCGATATCCGTCGCGCGGAACCCAGTCAGTGACGATTTTTGCCCACCTCTCTGGGCCCATACGGCTCAGAAAAACTTACTGTATCCAATGTCCTCGTCTTTCCAGCTTACCGATGACAAAGGTGCTCAAGACGGAGCCACTGGAGCACACGATCTACGACGCAGCCCACCGTTTAGGTGCTCTACTGAGGTCCTGCGATAACTATCAGTGCCCCTTGTCGCTAGTGGATTTGGCCCAGGGGTATTACAACGCGCCGGCTCCTAAACTGGACCCCGAACGGAGTCCGTGGGCACTTTTCAGTAGCTCTTTTGGGTAGATTCCACGTTTTTTTTAACCTAGCCTTTGCTATGATTTTAATGATATTATACTTTTGAGAAATGACCGTGTTTTAGCTCTTTGAGATCAAAAAAATATATTTTGGAAATAAACGTTTCGTATGCACGACATATACTTGATTTGGAGCCAAATAAACTTACTTGATCGGACTCTTCCGACAAAAAATCAAGTTAGTTAGTGCGGTTGCAAATCAATAATATTTTATTTTCTACACATGTACGTAGGTACTTTGAATTTGAAAGAGAAGTTTTAGTTAAAATAAGTTTCTTCAAGTCAACTCCTTTGTAATGTTTTTGTAAGTAGGGTAGTTTAAAGTTGAAGAAAAAGATGTGACATTCGCATATTTTAATTTCCATATACTTACTTGTTAATTAAAACAAGTCTAAACCATGGTATCACTCTTTGTATGTCCCCACTGCTTGGGCACAGGTCTCTTACTGCATCGCAGGAAGACTACGCCATACTCCACCACGGAGACCAAGTCCGGGTTGATGGAGGATTGTAAGACATTAATGTCTAAAATATTCTTAGTTATATTTTCTCATACCGCTATAAGCAACATTTAACAAAAGTAATAAATAACACGACAAAATGTGACTCAGACTCCGGCCAAGGGTTTTGAACGAAACCAACACATTTTTGACGAATAACAAATAAAAAATATACACATTATGGGCCTGCGCAGACGAGGGATTTTTGCCCCATGGGAGAAAAATCCCTGCATGGTTACTGGGTATTTGTCACAAACTCAACGTATACGGTGTGCGGTCATTTGCCGCTCGGAAACATGTAGCGTACGCTAGTACTATGGAATCAAATATTCTGAGATTACGTTGTCCTGTAATTTAGTTGACCCTTCGGCCACTTTCTAAACCAAAAGTTTGAAACCAGCTCCGAAAAAAGTATTATATTTCTTTTTATAAAACCTGGTTTCGAATAAAGCAAAATAAGTCGGTTTCAGAAACTAGTTTCCAAACAGATGATAAAATCTTTTTTAATTAAACTCGTTCAATACATATACAAGCTACTGGATCAGAAATAATTTCGTGGTTAAGTAACCATATATTAGAAGAAATTTATAACAACAATGATTGAACGTCAAGTCCCTATATGTATCTAATAGGTTTCCTAAAAAGAAAAATAATTCACGTAACTGGTTGCGAACCGTTGGTTTTCAAAGTGGCCGAAGGGTTACTTGAAGGCAGTTTTAATAGAAAATACTAGGTCCATCCCTTTATTACAAATTGATTAATGAATCAATTTTTTTCGGGCATTCCCCCGTACTTTTGTCGAATGCAGTCTCTCGGTGTCCTCGGTAATTCGGGGGACTTCTTGTACGGGGTACTTTTATCAGTCTAGGTACTTGTATCAGGCATCTGTCTTTCGTGTGCGTTATTCGATACAGTTTAAAAGAGATCTATATCACCGGACAAAAATGTCCCCGGGGGACAGTACCTTATCTGCGCAGGCCTTAGGGGACATTGTGCATTTGTTCAAATATTGCGGAACCCTCAGTGCGCTTAGTATAGCGCGCACTTGGCCTTTTTAAAATCTTCTATTGAATCTACGGAGTATGTTGTTACAGTTTGCATTTATCTACATGAGTAATTCTCATTTTGAAAACCGGAGACTCACTATCGTGGAAGACACTAGACCTCAATAAACTTTATAGGTGTTAGCATGCCTATTGAATAGTAACCGTCGACTAAGGCATTAATATTTATCTGAAGAGGAATCGTGATATTTTGAAAAGAAAAAGTTAGGAAAATGAACTGTAGAAATCAGTTTATTTTTAATTAGGTTTGTGGATAACTTTCAAATTCAAATTACAAATTTACACTGCAATAGCATTTTATATGCAGAAAGTCATGATAAGAGACTAATTCCTTGTCAATCATATTAGGCTAACGATAATCGGTAGGGAATAGAAAATAGTGTAAATATAATAAATTGTAAAGAAAACACGTGTTTTATTATTAACGCATAACATTTAATATTTATAGTTCATATTTATAATACATTTCAATATTAGCAATAAGAATCATGAGTGTATTCATATAAGTACGTGGTAGTGCTTGATTTTTAAATTAATTGTATCATTACAAAATGGGACCTAACATTAAAACCTTAACGTCTAAAATATTAATTATTTCGCGTCTCTTAAGATATATTTGCAAACATTACACAAAAGTTATTTATATTGATTGCTTAGGTGCTATTTTGTTTTTACAATTTCATTGAGATTCGTAAGTTATTGAGCTAAGTTTATGATCGACTTCTAAACGAACTTAACTGATTCGTTATCTTAATCTAAAGTGTCAGTGGCGGTGATGTTAACTGTACGATTTAAGATACATTATGTAAAGATAACCTCAAACGTGCAAACTCATAGGTACATTTGTCTAATTCCTAAAAATAATTAGAACAATATTTTGCATTACAAGCAATTGTTTACCGAATAAAATGTTAATAAAACCATGTGTGTAGCTCTTATGTGAACTTTCATTTTTGACTTTGTAATACAACAGGATAATCTTAAAAAATTAAATGTACATAGTATACATAATAATGAGTTTTATATTGGATCTCGCACTAGGCAGATAATACAATTTTTTGTTAATGATTCGCGATACTCATACATAGTTATATATTAAACGGGTCAAATCGAGATTATTTATTAGGTAAAACGTAATTACCTTATTAATCGCGATTATTTATTAGGTAAAACGTAATTACCTTATTAATCGCGATTATTTCTTAGGTAAAACGTACTTACCTTATTAATCGCGATTTGACCCGTTTAATATATAACTAAATACACCTGTTATCGAGAAGCTGATTAAACCAAATATTAAAATAAAATATAAATATTCTAAATAAATATTAAAATGTTATTTATTTATTTTTTACTGTAATTTTCTTACAAAAAGAAATAAATAGATAGATAAATAGATTCACATTATTGTTAATAAAAATATTCTTATAAACTTCTTAGTAAAAACTGATTTTGCACATATAGGAAATTCTTGGATTCCGCATTGGTAATTATGAATTCTTTGTTCTTGGCCATTCCCATTTTTTTATAATTGTTATTTCAAAAAAGGACAAGGAACTTATGATTCTATGCATATGAGTCAAATTGTCATTAAAATATTGTTCTATACCACAAAATTAATTAAAATAGGAATTCCCTTAACTTTTGTAAACAAGATGTGGCATGTCTTTACAGCCCTTCGTTTAATTCGTCATTATCATCATCACCATTATGCCCCCACCGAGGGGCACGGGTCTCTAAGGAAGGTATAGGCCATACTCCACCACGGGGGCCAAGTCCGTATTGGTGCAGGCTTGCAAGACTAGTGGCTGTTCTTACTGTCAGAAGTTTTCAAGCCGCCTTAAGGCCTTCGATTTGGATTAACTACTGCCATCTATCGACGGCAACCGGTACCAACTGCTTAACGTGCCTTGTAAAGCACAGAACCACTAGGAAAAATGCCACTAGCGTTAGTCGTAGACGGTTTACCCACCCATGCACAGAACGCACCCTGTATTGCTTAACCTTCGTGGTCGTTTAAGATAACTCAGGCAGCTGGGGCTACCAGCGATTACTCATTCAACTCAATTAAAAAATATAAATTAAAAGTTATAGATTTTTTTATAATATTTTTTTTTCTTCAAGTCCTCAAAAAAATGTGTTTTTAATTTAAACTATGCCTTAGTCCTCCGATACCAGAATGATTGATAATTAAACAATGCAAATGGCCAAGAGCTGGCATGCCTTGGAGCAAACCTTTGCTATGCCCAGATTTCCTAGCAGTAGACTAATGCGTCCTGATTGACTGAATTAGAAAAAAAATATTTTAATTACGGAATCTGAGTGTGAAAAGTATTGAGAAAATTCGTAATACAATGCTGCAACTCAGAACCAAAATTGTCGATGTTGGAGCTGCAACTGCTAAACTGAAGTGGGATTGGGCGGGCCAACTAAGCCGTATGGGCCCAGTTCACTGACTGGTTTCCCCGTGACGGGTATCGCAAACGTGGCCGACCCAAGCGGAGATGGAGATGAGAAACGGAGACAAGACGCTCTCACGCCCTTTTACCCAGGCTGGTAGGAGGTGGCCATGAGCAGGGAGGAGTGGAAAGCAAAAAGGGAGGCCTTTGCCCAGCAGTGGGACATAATTGAGACTACGCAAAAAAAATTTAATTGAACCAACATTAATTTCATTTGTCCCAGGTATTTGATCAAAGAAATCTCAATATGTGATTATTACTGCAAGGTGACCTTATCTAACCAATTAATGTTCTAGTACAGCTCATTTAAATTTACCTTCACAAAATCAAATTATTAATTAACACGTTCAAAATCATAGATACGACTATATACAATACCTAACACCTATAGTTATTTTGACTATTGGATTTCATAGAAGTCTATTATTGTATTTTTATTATGTAAAATTACAGTAGTATCCTTAATACATTACATATAAAATGAATTAGGAAATCACTCGCGTGTGAGTCACTATATAACTATAATTTGTAACTAATTACTGTGGTGTTCATTTGCAATTGTCATTTTCACTGGCCATTGTGTTCGAGTAAAAATCGAAATTTCATAATAATTATTGAGTACAAATGAGTTAGAATGGATAGTATTCATTTTTTTTTATACCTGATAACAAGCTTTTAACTAGGCAAGTTATATTTTTTTTCTTAATATGATGACTTGCAGTTGCCTATCAGCCGCCTGTTTCATAGGACTACAATTCGTGGTTAAAAATGACAAATCGATGTACATTGCAAGGTCGATTGTCCCACAGATTAACTGGTTGGTTAAGACTACTGCGCGATGTACATCGAAATTACTAATTGTAGTTTTACTTAACCCGGCTCTGGTGTAAAATAAGCTGAATTATTAAATCAAATCAACTTCGAAAGTTTGGCTCAATTATGCAAAAATAAACATTTAAAAGTATTTATTTAGTACATGATGCAACTAAAATCATATTTGAAGCTAACCTTTCTATTCAAAGAAAACGAATAAGTCAGTCACTTCTGAACAACTATCGATTTTCACTCGAAAAATGCCGTTACTCGTGACGAGAAAAGTGAAAACAAAGATCTTAAAAGTAACTTAAAAATGTAATATTACTAGAAGAGGACATTTAATATTAGTAGGTATTCATAACAATTATACGAGACAAAATCGAAACTTTATACTAAATAAGTTTCACTTAACCTATACACTCACACAGGGTAATTACGTAAACAATCATAGATAATCTGCTTACTGCTCGTTTCCTAAGTTTCAATTGCTACCCAAATGTGTATTACTAAATTGATAATTGGAATCGCGAAACAATTAGGCCGATGTTAACATGTCATAACAATGTGCACATTAGTGGCAGTCCTACGTCTCGATTATATAACTTTTAACGTATAGATCTGAGTGCAAAAACGATATATCTACTGGACCCTATCTTACCATTATGCGTAATATCATTTTCATGTCTCAGATATCCACTGGAATACGGTCTCTACTGTGTGTGATAATATAACGCTTCAAAACTATGCAGCAGAGTTAAGTAAACATTCAGATTTCGCGCACAGATGTAGATATACGTTAAAAGTTATATAATCAAGACGCTGGGCTACGTTCTGTAAAACAACAATTCATGTTTCACTATGACAATTCAATGTACATTGCCTAACCAAGTTTCGCATAATCTGCGGATTAAACGCCTTTGCAATGTGCATGGAATTGTCATAGAACAATATGAATTGTAGCTCTACACTATTTCAAGACCAATTAAACTAATGCTTCAATTTGCTACCATCATCAGTTAGGTACTGGATACCTGGCATCTGTTCCATAGAACAACAATCCGTGTTTTACAATCACAATTTGATATACATTGTAAAGTCGATTAACCCACAGGTTAACAAGTAGAGAATCTACAACGCATTGTACATTGAATTATCATAATAAACTACGAACAGTAGTTTTATGAAACTCGGCCCTGATAACTTTGGCCTTTGCATCTACGTACAGTCTGTTAGCTTGTAGAATATACCTCGGGCTCTAGAGTAGGCTTCGGTTTTCGCCAATTTTCGCTGGTGTTCGTACTGATGATCGAGTTCCGATTTCGAAATTAAGTGTCATATTAGTTCGGATATTTCTATTACACGAATATATACGATTCTATACGATAGTAGCCGAGGTATATTCGTGTGATAGAAATATCCGAACTAATATGACACTTAATTATATTAATTTAATTTATTAATTTGCTGTGTGGTGTCGTCCTAGAGAATAGCACCAAACCAAATTCTTCCCGCGGGTGTCGTAAAAGGCGACTAAGGGACACAAACCGGGGGGTGGGCAGCAGCGCCCCCTGCAGTACAATTTCACCAAACTGCGATCCCCAACCCGCATGCCCAGCGTGGGGATTATGGGCATTATCCCCCAATGATGGCACAACCTTGCGCTATGGCGCTCTTTAGGGGAGGGCTATGTCCAGCAGTGGACTAATATAGCCTGAAGAAGAAGAAGGAAGTAGTATTACACTCGTGTGCTTTCGGTTAAAACCGAAGCCTACTCTAGAGCCCGAGGTATATTCTAAAAGCTAACAGACTGTAATGAGGTTTTTTTACAGCGTCTAGTGGCACCTTCACTCACACTAGACTTTGCTGTTTTTACACCATTTATGTTATTTGGAAATTCGTCATGATTAATTCATAATCTCGTAGCTTTTTTTATTTTACCTGTACCAATTGCTTTTGTTCTCAAATAAATATTGATAAAAACTAAATATTTTTATCAATGACAGAAACGCATAGAGAATCTTATTTTAAAAATATTCTTCGAACGTACATCAAATCTATACGTTTCATTAACTTAACGTAATAATTGAAATGACACATAACTTAACGTCACAATAAGTTATTACAGTAAATAAATAGAAACATCGAAGAAGGAGACAAAGTTATTTATTCTGTATGTACATCTAATCGTGTTTGGAAGCTCAACGCAAATGTTATCTTGTGGTTTCAACTACATATTCAACTAGTACATATTACCCTAATACAATATTTAGTGAATAGCTATACAACTATAATGTGAAATGAGTAATACAAAATGGCTTATGAAAACGAGAGCCAAACTAAACATCAACAAAATAACACTGAGTGTACAATGCGAAAATCAAAAGGCCTTCAATGTTTACTTGTAAACAAGTACAAATTATCTGTGAAATTGTATTTTTAATTTTAGTGTTTTGAAAATGAATGGAAATTCTTACGTCACCTTGGAAGACGTTTGATTAAACATGCACAAATACGTCTAGCTTACAATAGGGTTCTATATATTTTTAGGTTAGTTATGAGGTGAATTTTTAAGAATAATTTTCGTTTACATTTTTCCGAGATCGACTTTCATATTACGGACAGGTATGTCCGATAAATAAAAATCATCCACAGATAATATGTAAGCACTAAGTCCCAATGTAGACTTTAGTCCGGATCTACTTACGGTTGTTGTTATATCGGAAGAGTCCGACCAGGTTTCGCTCCGATTCGCAGAGCTTAATCATGGTGAGCAGACCAGACTAAAAGTCTATAATGTGTTGTGCTTACGAAAGACTAAGTCCCAAGTTGTTATTATGAAAACTGTTAAGTCATCTGCGTATATAAATGCACACGTGAGTCTACCAATATGATTATAATTAAAATGCGATAGAAAGTATTAATAGAACTATAAAAGTTTTCGTGCTGGAAGATAAAAGCATATTTTCATTTAGAGAAGAAAAAGAACCGTGTAAGTAGAAGGAAATTACAATAAGAAACTTCTTTCGAAGATTTCGACAAAACCTAATTATAAAGCGTCATGGATTATTTTCAACTGACCTCCGTTTGAAAATGAAAACGAATGTTAAATCTACATTGTGACTTATTAAATACTAAAAGCAATGTAATCGAAACATGACAAATAAAGATTTACACTCTAAAAAACCTATTTAGAGACTAAAAATTCCACCCATGCCGGGACTCGAACCCGCGACCTCTGGCTAACCACTTGCTAACTTGCTGCCCGTACGTAATACAGAAAGTATTGTACAGAGGTTCGAAATTACACTGATGCCTTTAAGTCGCCCACTAGCACAGTTGGAAGAGCGCTGGTGGAGCACGGTTAGCCAGAGGTCACGGGATCGATTCCCGACATGGGTTGAATTTTTAGCCTCTTAATATGTTTTTTATAACTGCCCTTAGCACGGGTTAGTGCATTAAAAAGGATATAATGATATACACTCTACTGACGCTGTAAAAATAGACACAAATTGCAATCCCAATATGAATACAGCCTGAATATATAAAAAGCAAAATTCAACGCGACAAAGTCATAGCCGATGTATATCCTAAGACATCCATTCACAACTACCTCACTACGTATATATCATTAGCACTAAAGGTACGTTTACACTGTGAAAGGAACGTAGAAAAATAAATTGTCAGTTAAATAATTACTTTTATATTTCTATGTTGATCGGCTATATGTACATGTCAACACTTCGGATAAGTTGATTTCTTAAAATTACTGACAGCCATGTGATAGCTGACTATGAGTATCTAGCACCGTGACTCGATGTAGATAAACGCGCTATCTGATGTGAAAACGATAGAAAAATTACGATACAAAAAGATTTTCTTGTAAAACTCATGTATTAATTAAATTATAGTATTTTCTAAGGTTAACACGAGCAGTAGACATAATTAAAACTGTTTTTATACGGATTTATGCTCGTTAATTACATTTTTTACAATTTTCCAACGTTTCGGTACTTTTTCAGGTGCCGTGGTCCGTGGTCATCCGGGACCACGGCACCTGAAAAAGTACCGAAACGTTGGAAAATTGTAAAAAATGTAATAAACGAGCATAAATCCGTATAAAAACAGTTTTAATTAATTAAATTATTTTACTATTTAATAGAAGTGGCGTACTTGGGGAAGACCCATGTCCACCAGTGGTTGAGTACCTACAAGCTGATCGACTGCATATCAAACACTTTTTAGAAATTTAAGGAAAGGTAAAAGCATAAATTTAAGTAGTTAGATCTTCTGTGTTTTTATGAAAAGACAAGATAATAATGTAAAAATACAAACACTGTAACAAAAGAAATATTTTTACTACATACATTTTTTTAAATACCTTTTACGTACGCGAAATCTGTTTTTGACACTTTTTAAAAATAAATTAACATTTTAACACGTAGAATCTTTTTGACACGTCTTCTAAATACGATTACACAAACACTTATCGACTAAATTATAGATGAACGCATTTATCTGCCATCGTGCCACCGAACTGACCCATACGTCGACTAACTCTAAAAACACTGAGAAGCTAACATTATACGTCTTATTATATACCCATTATTATTAACTTAAACGATACCTTAACGACAAAGTGCCTCTAGCTTCATATTTTGAGATTATTGTTTAATTTATTTTCTTTACTTTTATTTTATTATTTTATTTTCCTATCTACTGCCCGTTACGAGGCAAATTCACTACTCTTACCCGCTTATCACCCGAAACATTCTGACAGATTTTACATCTGTGTCAAGGGGTTCAACTACTGGCCATTTATGACGCCTTTTGACATTAATGACCGAATTTATACAACCAGTTTTGTTACAATTTTTAAAATAGCTATAACGGTTGATATTCTTTCAGGAATTTTAGTACATATTACATTTCTTTGATGCAGTTAATTTTGCATTTTGCGTCGACTTCCATTGACGAAGCTTGCAGTAGCACAGTTTGTCATTTTGTTTAAGTACAGGTAAGTAAGTACTTAGCAACTATTTTAAAAATTGTGAACGAAAACCACCACATTGTTACAATAATACTAACATTCATATAGTTTAACAAACGTAACAGAAATAAAAACAATTAAGTTTAAAACTATAAATGCGTCTTTAAGACTAACAACAGAGTCGGTGAGATCACAGAAATAAAATACTGAACGAGAATTTGAGCGAAACAAATTAAGGTAGAGCATGCATCTCATAACAACATAGACACGACTAATTAGGGTTTTAAATCGTTGTATTTACTCAGATCACTTAGCTCTTCGTTCCTTTTACAAACATAAAAATCCAAAAGAACCGAAGAAGTGCTCAGAATTCAATTATTTAATTTGTACAGCAAACTTTATTCCGAGACTGTCCGAGGGAACATTCGCTTGCTGACATTTACGTAATTAGTGCATTTTTTTCTGTTTTAAGTAGGTTATAATAAGTAACTGTTATGTTTTCTGACTAAAGTTATTTTTATATTAATATGGTTATCATTTCGAAATCGATTACTGAATGCACACTAAACCGTATAGTTGGCATATTTAAAGCCTATGGTGTTTCACATGTTAGAAAATCTATCTCATTTTTATAATTACTTTTGCAGTCATATAAAAATAACAACAGACCGATTTTACATCCTAACCAATAATCTATTAATTAGTAAAACTTCGGCTCTCCGTGTCATCATTGTGGATAGCTTGTGGACTTAAACTTATTATTATTAAGTTTGATAATAATTAATTTACTTAATCGTTAAATCTATTTGGTGTGTATTTCGGTGCGTGCAATAGCACATGCCTACTTCTGTATTTAACTGAAGTGCTGGAGTGTCCTAAAAGTATCGACAAAGAATAGCATTTCATGAGACGAACAATTCCATCCAAAAATTCCTTTGAAACCGGCACATGTGTCACCTTAAGTGAATTAAATCGATTAACTGTAAAGAACTAAGTAATATTTTACTTTTTTTTTTATTTGCAACCTTCAGCGAGCGTGTCACGACGTTTTTCAATGAAGTACATTAGCAATACGACCATCTCAATGTTATACTACGTTATTACGTATTCACTAATCTAGACTAGCCCATTGTATGCATTTTCTGACACTGACATCTAATACACATTCAGTAACACTTATAAATATGAAGATAAAATCACACAAAACAAATCGAATATTTTCTTTTTACTTAATACCTTCCCTGTTTTCCTAACTGTTCGCCTGTGGAAATTCATTTCTCCAATAACTTTCAGTTTTATCTAAGTTTATTTCATTATCTAATTAAACATCATTATGATTTACTTTGACATATCAAATACGCGGCTCGAAATATTTTCTATTTTATTAAGATAGTTTGCTACAAATACCCTACAATATGGGTTGGTGAGGTAAAGGTGTTTGATACCAGTCAAACATACGACTAAAAGGAATTATCCGTGATAAGAATAAGAAACACGACGAGGAAACACTTAAATGGTAATGAAAACGAAATCACTAATCTCGAATCTAAGCTACAAATTAACGGGATAATAGTTAAGTTTACTTTACCGTCTAACGTCACAATCATCCACAATGATTTTATAGCTAGTGTTTGAGTGGTAATGTGCCATAAGTGAATAGACCTTACTACCTGGTGACAAAAGTGAGAATACAAAAATCAAGAGACGAAACTCGTACTAAATTTACCCTGTACTCTAGGACTATAATTGAGATTGCGGATTCAGATTTTCCGGGAAAATTAATCGCGTCCTAGCGTTTTGTGGCAGCCTTCCACCAGATTGAATTATTATAATCCTAAGCATTAGAGTCATTCAGTCATTACGTTTTGGTATTGGCAAGCATTCGTTTTTTTTTTAAATTTACTATTAAAATGGCACTGTGCAAACTCCACATCCGCTTTCAGTAAGCAAATAAATAGAACTCACCCATCGATTGCTGCACGATTTGTATAGAAAATAACCAAACCATGTCTTTACTGCTGTTTAATACCTTTGAGACTCACGTGCTCTTGCTGTGAGCAGTTGGCACTCCGTTGGTTGTATTAAGTCCTCTAATAAAACAAGTATCTATCGAACTATTTAAGAATATCGAGTTTATAAAAATGTATTTTTACAATTGGCAGTCAATTGCGCTCCACGATTCTCTAGTCAAATAATATCACCGTCTTTGCCGTGACACTATCAACTATTTGGCATTATTTTTCAAATAATAATTCCACATAGGACTAGACTTTAATACCTAACAAATTATAATTATCTACATCTCTTAGACCAATGTAAACTATAGGGAAATTATTAGCTTTCGTCAATTAATCGATATTGTCCTTATGATTTTTACGCGAGTACGTAGTTTATCAAATACTAAATGCTTAACTATCAGATTTATTACTTCACCGTATTGAGTAGGTACATTCGACTAGATCGAAGATGTACGGATCAAACTAGTTTTCTTTAATAATTATTATTAACTGATCGCTAATCGACACTTTGATTGAGTAGTACCTTTTTACAATACTTAAACATTATGAAATTGAGCTCGATTTATTCGAAGTGAACCTTATATCGTAAGTACACAGTAATGCTTGTAAACTCTCCGACAAAGAACCTATCCGCGAAACAATAAATATTTAAGTTCCTAATTTTAGTACTTTACAATGTTTGTGCGCTCGTATTAAGTAAATTAATTCAATAAAACCACGGAAACGAAACCCCTCACAATATCGCTCGGAAAAACAGATACAAAAATTCCCTTAACAATACAACGCAGCTATTGAAATACAAAAATAGTTGAAGTCAGACGGCTGCAACGCAAATTGGCGATGTCACGAAGTCCCGCTGCGTCCAATCGGGCAGATCTCCGGACAGATACAAAAGAAGACGGCTTCGAATGCGGAACGCGACACACACGTTTGGCACCACACCACACTGAGCATAGTTCTCGCCTGGCGAATTCCGGCTGGGGGCTTTACATGGATCATCCATGCCACCACATAACGATGAGCTCCCAAAACGTCTTCGGCGGCGAGTGACCGAAGACGTAAGACGAATTTCAGAGACCGGGGTCTCCTTCTGAGCCCATTTTGAGCAGTTCCAGCTTCTTCTTGGCAATTTTTGAGTAGAGGATATCTATGGGCTTGGTGTTGTCGTAGAAGGTGGGCGCTCGGAATATGATGAGCGCAGTGCCGACCACGCACGCTATCGTGAATGCGAACAGGAAGATTCTATCTAGAACCATGGCTACATACTTCCAGTCGTCCTCCACCTGCGGACAAAGGGTGCATGTTAAAAGACATTATCATCATCATCAGGCTATACTAGTCTACTGCTGGACATATTATATACCCTCCCCTAATGAGCGCCATAGCGCCCTGTTTTCGGCATGCCGCATCCAGCATCCCACCTGCTCGGAGGGCGTCCTACACGATTGCCGAGTCTCCATTCAAGAACATGTTTACTCCAGCGGTTGTCGGTTCTTCGCGAGATGAAAACATAATCATATTTTTTTTACTTAGGGCGTTGTTGCAATCATAGGCATTTTTTTGTTATATTTTTTTCTTTTTAATGATTAAGGCGAATGTTTGCATGAGACTTTATCGGTTTCGAAGTGAAGTGGTCGCTTAATCTTATGTCGGTGGTTTTTATGATAAGTATAAATAACAAAATCTAATTATTATGGCTTGTTTCTAATTCTGAGGTTTTCCCAACAACAATAAACGGTTTTAATGATATAAAGCGAATGCGATAAAAGAGGAAGCGAGAAAATTCACGAAGAAAACCTACGTTGACCATATTACAGAAAAAAACGAACTGACATGTCAGGCTTAGAAAGAACTGTCCTAAGCAATCATAGGTGCAATGCGATATTGGTTTACGTAGAAGATCTACAAAATAATGATGATTGATAATACTCACACTCTCAAACTTATCTTTATTCTTTACGTGCTGCGCTATAAACCGTGACCCCTCTATAGTCTTCTCCATTTCCCGGACGAAGGGTTTCTCCAAGGAAGGACTCCCGTCGTCCAGATCTAGCCTGCATGGCGAGCCTGGAGGTGGGGAGAAGAGCTCATCGTCCCCACCCGGAGGGGGCGGGGGGGACGGCGGCATTCCGGGCAGTTCGTACTCCTCGCAGCCCCACTCCTTGTACTTTCCGTCAAGGTCATCGCCACCGTAGACATCGGTTAGGACCTGGAAATTGTGATGGCATCAGTGATGTGCACAGACTTTTGTATCTTTTGTAACATTTGTATCACATTGACATTTGTGGTGGGGGAGTAAATTTTGATTTTGGCAAACAAGTTTGGTGTTCCTTGACGATAATGATATGCATATCGGATGATTGCAATTATAATTATGGGTAGTAAAAGCAAGAACCTTTTCTCATGTACTATATAAATAAAAAGAACACCTACATGGAAAAGTAAATATTGGAGTGAATGCAAATAGAGTGCTTATTTTTGCGGTATAACTTCTGGATAGAATGTGATGTGGTGGTGGTTTGAGCTTAAACGTAAAAGTTTAAGTTGAAACTGACAAGCTGTTGCCAATCTTAGAAAGATGGTTGAGTGATTGATCTGCTTTGAATAAAGACGTAATGGAAAGTTGGTATTATTGAAACGGAATATGCTATTTTAGTGCCACGATTCAGTTTTCAAATAAAAAGTGGCAATTTGAAAGTTCACTTTAAAAGGATCCGCGCAAGTTCACAAAGTGACTCGATTTGCAGCTTCTTGCAACTCCATCAAATTCGTCGACAGGCCAGCGCAGCGTACCGATCCTAATCGACAATACTGACAGAGAACAATGCAACGGGAAACCGAGATCGGGCGAGGCGAGAGGATTTCATTGAGCGTCACTCAGTCATTCGAGACTGGGTCTGGGGTCAGTAAGTGGAAAGAGATTAAAATGTCAGAGCGGGCTGGGTGTAAGCTGCACAATTAGGGATTGCACTGCAAGGTCTCTAATAACAGAAGAGTAACTTAGAACCATGACTACTGATAAAACAATCAGAATTAGAAAAGCTAGCGTAACGTTTATGAAATCAACGTATGCCACTTCAGTTTATATAATATTGGCCTTTTCGCATCTACTTAATGAGATGATTTATACAGCGTCCAGTCGTATCTTCACTCTCACTAGATGTGTGAAGGGACCACTCCGACGCTGTAGTGCCTGGGACATGGTTTTATAGATGGTGTAGGCTTGCCCAGCACCTATACCACCCTGACAGCTTAGTCGGCCTAGCCCACAGGAAAGACTAGTCAATACGTGCGGAGCCAACCAAGCCGCGGGTTTCCTCACGATGTTTTCCTTCACCGTTAGCGTGTGGTATTGCGACTACGAATTCGCAAATGTACGTAACTTTGAAATTAAACAAAGTCATTGGTACATGCCCGCACTCGGGATCGAACCTGGGGCTCTCGCTTGCCAGTCTATGGTTCTACCCACTGAGCTACCACCGTTTTTTAGCGGTGGTAGCTCAGTGGGTAGGTGGTAGGGTAGTGGGTAGGGGTAGGTGGGTTTAAAAAAAAAAGTTTATATATTTCTCAGAATATCCGGGTAATTTCTTATTTTATATGTGATAAAGGGTTTTCTATATCTACATATCTATAACTGCACATCAAATTGATAGGATATAGTGACCGACGTACTATCGTAAACACGATCATAATGGCGTTGTTTGTCTTTACAATTGTTTGAAATTTGCTAACAATATAATGAATTTTTAGTATTAAACTAGATTAAGACTAGTCACTAGTCTTGCAAGTGTCCACCAATCCGGGCTTGGCCCCCGTGGTGGAGTATGACCTATATAGGCCGATGACATAAAGGGTTGATGATGGTGACGGTGATGATATCATAGCAAAAAATCTACATACAAGCTATGTCGTACTAAGGATACGGGGTTCTGTTTTTGTAGCTGAAATACCTAAGTAACTGCCTGAACACAAGAGTATGAAAGGATTACCTAATGGCTAGCGATAGAATTACGATGCTCGCATTACAGTACTCTATTTATACGCGCTCATTATGGTGATGTTCGATATCATTATATTTGTAGTCGTACGTAGCACTAATACTACTATTGTAAAAAATAAGGCACTCTGCGAAGAGGCATAACCGATAGACCAATAATGCTTAGCCAGAGTTTGTGAAACCGAATACCCCTTAGATGCGAAGCTTGCTCAGATCCTTTAGAAAGTGTGTGAAGACTTGAAGAGTGTCGCTTACGTCCACGTACAATGTACCTGATCACCCTGACAAAAGGTTTGCGGTTTCAATTATCGTGATTTTATCGTGCTCTGATCAACCATCCTTAGTGGTACAATACTTCCTACAGGGGTTGGTACAACTTTTGCGGGAAAACCTGGCCAAGTTGACTTTTTGGCTCTGACTAGCCTTTTTTCAGGGCATGTGGACATTTTAATAGGACAAAGGTTACCGCAGTGATTCAACACGTTCTGCAGGGGTCGTTACAAATTTTGATAAACGTAACTAAGATGGTTCTTTGCCTCTGACCAGCCGTCCTTGGGGCCTGTACATTGATCACCTTTTGTGAGGATAAAAGTGGTCAAATTATCTCTATACTTCAAGACTTTAAGAGTTGGTAAGGTTTTTTGGAAGCTCTGACCGGCCTTCTGTAGGGGCATTAGCGGCGGTGGAGAGGCGCGCGGCCGCGGCACCGCTGCTCGTATATCGCGATCCGTCCGCAACCACCAGGGGAACATAAATAACCGGGCCGCTCTCGCTCGTTAAGCCCGCCGGCGCCAAGTAATAAAGGAAAATCGAAATGGAATGAAATTGGGTTGGAAGTGATATTTTCGTGATACACACAAGGCACAATGGTTTTAGAATATCGTTGAAAGGAGACCGCCCCAAAGGCGAGGGACAATTAAAATGTTTATTGTTGAGAGAGCGGGCTCACTCCGCTTGTAATGGCACTGTTTGTATTGAATCCGATGGAGAGCGTTCTGGATGAATGAGGGAAACTTGAGGAGGAAACGCGCGCCGCGTTGTTTTTTGCGCGCTGAAAAGGATTCGCGTCGGGAACTCTATTTGTGAGAGCTTTTATTTTACAAATTTAATTAAAACCTAAGCGATGGCGAGGTTTGTTTGAAGTATCTCCCGGCGTAGGAATATTTTGTAATGAGAAAACGATTCGGGCTCTCCCGTTCGTGTTTTCCAGCGGAATTGTTACAAAGGGTTTATGTACGTTGTGTCAAAGCACCCTACAATGTTGTTCTAATGTAGAATGTCTGGTATGTCACGTATGCCTATCTATTTGTGTAGTATCTTGCCTACACATTTTCGAGGTATTGAGAAAATTATAAGGCTTGTCTTTGTTTGACGAAAACTCTTTCATCTTAATTTTCACTTTATAGGGTTAGAACCTTACAGAGTTATCATACGATTCTTAAAGTCAATTTGCAGCTTGGACAAAAATTATTTCTATTTTAAATTTATCTAGGTAAGTTCTTAGTTATGAGATCGTATGATTAGACTCGTTCAATATATAACTTCTGTAACGATTTGGTGTTCACTGTTAATTTACAAGAACTCTGTAAATAAATCTAAATAAATAAATGTATGGGCATCGCGAGTCATTATAAAATACGTATGATTTGAGACTATTTGCATACACATAAACATGGAATACGGTAGAAAACTGCAAGATTTAACCATGAATATCTATGGTGTCTATCAAAATTCCCATGTCTTTCGTTAGTGGAGGCTATTTTTAAGTTATTATTAAGTACTTTAAGGTGACTAGTTAAAAATGCAAATAAATATCTAAATATAAAGCAAGGTATTAGAATGTAAGGAACAGCTAAATTATTTTACGGGATTTCGAAGTTTTCCCCATAGTACAATGTACAATGTCACTAGTACAATTCTCAATTTTTCTATAGTTCGTGAATAATTCTCAGCTCAAAACCAGATTTAGCACCTCATTACCTATCTTAATGTTAAAGACGAAATGGATACTAGTTTTAATCACTATTACGTAACCGCAGCTTTCAAACCGCCCAAATTTCAGCCAGTAATTCAAAGTATTCCCCTCAGTCGAAGTTTTTCTTATCCAACCTACCCAAATTAGTAAAGACATGGGAATTTTGCTGTTATACCCTCCGTAGTTAACTCTAGCAGCTATCTCTCTACGACAAATCAAACTTACCTCAGTCGGCTTGTCATCATCGTCGGGAGGTTTCTCCGGCCTCTGTATGCACAGTATTTTGGGTAAAAAATCTATAAAGACCTTCCTCACCCACGGTGCCATGTGGTGGGTGACGGGCGACCTAAAATTAACGTTTAGCACCACGATCGTGACAACTACTGATAAGGTGACTAGCATCATTGTGAACAATAGGTATTTGCCTAGCAACGGGACTGTTAGGGAAGTCGGCGGGATGATCTCCGCCAGGAGCAAGAAAAACACGGTAAGAGAGAGCAGGATAGAGATACAGAGTGAGATCTTCTCCCCGGAGTCGGAAGGGAGATAGAAGACGAGGACAGAGAGGAACGAGATCCCGACGCAGGGGATGATGAGGTTGACGGTGTAGAACAGCGTCTTTCTTCTGAGGGTTAGGTTGAAAATTATATCAGGGTAAGGCTCTTCGCAGCAGGAGTAGAATTTCTCGTTCCTAGTGGCTGGGACTCGCATGATGTCCCATTCGACTGAGATGTAGTACTCGGAGAGATCGATGCCCATTCCTATGTGGTCCGAGTCGGGTGTCTGCTTCAAATGCCTAAGGTCCACCTGTGAACAAGAGAAAATGTATTAAGAATGCGTCTCTCATGTAAGGATTTGTGACTATGACTTATGTAAACAGTCTATAGAAGTAGATACATAATATATCCTACTGTAAGGCAAAAGTCTTCTTTCAGAAAGTGAGTGAGTTTAATCCCCACCTAGTGGTCATGCGGTTTTGAAGTGGAGTCGGTGGTACACGTACTGTGCGATTGCGATGTCCTCATCGGGAAAAGAATTCGGAGTTTTTTTAGAATGGCTTACCCCAAACAAGATGATGTTAAGCATAGTTTCTTGAAGGGCGTGACTTACTTCGTTGAGTAACTACATTTTCGATTACGCTTAGGTGTAAGATCAGAGGGCGGACACAACAGACCCACTGGGTCAAAGTGTCGGCTCTTAATATAAGATCATCCCCACGTAATGTGAATAGCAGTCTGTAGAGTTTTTGCTTGAACTTTGCAAATAGACAGTTATATTATTTTTAATGCACTAAGCCGTGCTAAGGACAATTTTTAAAAACCTATTTAGAGGCTAAAAATTCCACCCATGCCGGGATTCAAACCCGCGACCTCTGGCTATCCGTGCCAGCGCTCTTTCCAACTGAGCTAATGGGCGACTCACCGGCATCAGTGAAATTTCGAACCTCTTTACAATATTCTCTGTATTACGTACAGGCAGCGACATCTGGCTGAAGTAATTTGCATCACTTGCAGCCCCGAGTACCTACTTTGCAGTTAGGTTTTACATCGGAATGATATCGCTGTACCCACATGATTAAATTATTCTTAATGGCTTACCCCAAACAAGATGATGTTAAGCATAGTTTCTTGAAGGGCGTGACTTACCTCGTTGAGTACCTACATTTTCGATTACGCTTAGGTGTAAGATCAGAGGGCGGACACCACAGACCCACTGGGTCAAAGTGTCGGCTCTTAATATAAGATCATCCCCACGTAATGTGAATACCAGTCTGTAGTGTTTTTGTTTGAACTTTGCAAATAGACAGTTATGTTATTTTTAATGCACTAACCCGTGCTAAGGACAATTATTAAAAACCTATTTAGAGGCTAAAAATAATTAGTGCATTAAAATAATATAATCATGTGGGTACAGGAATATCATTCCGATGTAAAACTTAACTGCAAAGTATAGGTACTCGGGGCTGAAAGTGATGCAAATTACTTAAGCCAGATGTCGCTGCCTGTACGTAATACCGAGAATATTGTAAACAGGTTCGAAATTTCACTAATGCTGGTAAGTCGCCCATTACCTCAGTTGGAAAGAGCGCTGGCACGGATAGCCAGAGGTCGCGGGTTCGAATTCAGGCATGGGTGAATTTTTTAGCCTCTAAATAGGTTTTTAAAAATGAGACAGTTGTACACAGTACATTAACTGATTTTCAGTGTCCGAGATACTGAAAGTATGCCCTTCAAACTCTATGGGTGATCGATTTCGAACACTGATGTAAACAGCTCATTCCTGTTTTGTTGTAAACAGTTGATTACAATATTAATGTACAAAAACACGAGGTTATACTTATGATAGAAGCGACCGGTATTGCTACTATACATTCACAAATATATTCTACGTAGAAAACACATTATTGCATTGCTTAACGTATGTCTGTAACAAATATATGGAAATTGAAGAAAATTAAAGTTATAGTTAAATCGCGATACCAGCTTTAACTTCTCTCGTTTTCATAATGAGATAAGATAAGAATATTCTTTATTGTACAACAGAGCACATGTTATAAAATATGTAAAGATACAAAATAAGTAAGTTAGTAAGTGAGTGAGTGAGTGAGTGAGTGAGTGAGTGAGTGAGTGAGTGAGTGAGTGAGTGAGTGAGTAAGTAGAATTGTGTTGTAAACAAAGGATTCATTAGGACGTACGATTATAACCATTTTTAAAGCATTGTCCAGCGAGTTTTCTGTGCTAACGCGTTTATTTATTTATTAATTGGTAGACTGTGACACTTTTTATTGGCCTTACTTTTAGTCATTAGTCAAAAGGTCATTTTAACCCGTTACGCTGTTGCTCTTCCACATAAAGTAAAATAAATAAAGGATTTATAAATAAACAAAAAGGTTTTCCCGAAAGCGTCAAAGATAATTCGGAAAACAGACTCAAAATAGGTACGCCCTTTGTTCGGCAAACGTAACTAAGTACCATCATATGTTCTCTTTGAATTGAACGCTTCCATAATCGCCAGACGCGAGCGGCCTCGCTTTAAAAAGCGACTAAAAGAAAAATCCCGACTAAAAAAGGCATTTATTTGTCTAACGCAATTGTGCCCGGTAATGACGCCGAATGTTCGTATCTGAACGGGAGATCAAAGCCTCGAGCGCTTTGCTGCGATCCCCAACGAACCCTAACACGTGTGATATAGAGGCATAGACGGGTAAGCAGGATTTATCCTTATTTATTGAGACCGACGGAACCACACAGATTTATCTTCTCCCTTAACCAGGGCCTTGAGCCTATTACACACAGGGCCAGTGTCTGAATTGAGAATTTCGCTAAGTAAATAGTTAACTGTAGTGCTCTTTCTTCGAATTTCTCAGAAATGAGCGTGACAGAACGCTACGTAAGTAGTTAGTTGAGTTAGTGAAATTTTTATTTCAAAAACTGGCTCATATAGTTCTAGTTCAAGTTAGACCTGATATTTCCGTGCTTAGCCTCATAGTTAGGCCATTGTACGTAGCATACGCTGAGGCATAAGTGAGGAAACCCTATAGTTTCCTCACGATGTTTTCTTTCACGGCTTGCGAGTGGTTTTGCTACAATAGAATTCAATTGCATTTGCTTACTTGAAGGAAAACGTCGGGAGGAAACCTGAGTGTCTGAGGTGTTCAAAAACCTCAGCCCTTGAAATTGCCAATCCGCGGTGGGCACGCGTGGTAATTAAGCCCGTACTCTCTCTTTCTGAGAGAAGACCTGTGACCTGCATTGAGACATATAAAGGGTACATACACTCAACTGTATCACTATACATTTACGAGATCCGTCTCCCAGATGGCTGCAACAGGCATTTTGTTGTAGAAATGAATAAAAATGTATAGGACTTCAATACTTTGGTTTTATATCAATGATAAACAGTAAATTTGGATGAGAAATGTCAATTCTGTAAATCTTAGGATTTCGTCAAAAGGTGAGGCAGTAGCCTACAGTGTCTAATAATAAATTAGTGTGATAGTTATTTAAATTAATGAGAATGTTTCCGTGATTCTGAAACGCTAGTTTGATGTTGATACTTTCAATCGTTGGATGTTGTCATGTTGTCAAAAGGTCACAGACTTGAGCCTGTATTGTGTGTAATATTAAATCAGTGTGAAATTTAAATTAATGAGATTCTTTCGGTGATTCTGAACCGGTAATAAATGTATATAATTTTCATTTATTTCAACAATGAAAACCAAACCAAATCTAGAATATGTGACGTAATTTTATGCGAGAATGTAAGATGAATGAAATAAGAATGTATATGAAAAATCATATAAAAAGTTTAGCACTGTTACAAGTCTACATCAGTTACAAGTCTACTACACAACGGCCTGTATCCAATCGTATTGCCGATATTATTTATTGCCCGCCAATAAAATATCTAACTCCGCTCCTAGTTGATTTGATAAAGTTTCCTATTAGCTTTTGTTTCGCGAGTTAATCTTGTTGGGTGTATCTTCGGGTTTGTTGAAACTTCGCCGTCGATTGCGTGCTTCAATTATTTTTTTGGCAGAGTACGCTGCGTGAAATGTAAGTTGAGCGGGAGCGAAAATAAAAACAACTTTAGACGGAGCCAACATAGTTACAGCCTGTTAGCATTTAGAATATACCTCGGGCTCTAGAGCAGGCTTCGGTTTTCGCCGAAAGCACACGAGTGTAATACTACTTTCTGCTCTGTATCGGCTGTCATGTATTGGCAGTCGTTAAGCCATGTCAGAGGCCTTATGGGCGGCTTGATAACTTCTGACGGTAAGGCCCGCCGCTGTCTTACAATCCTCCACCAACCCGGACTCAGCCCGCGTGGTGGAGTATGGCCTCCACCACGCGTCGGGGGCCGAGTCCGGGCGATGCAGGAAGAGACCCGTAAAACTTTTCTTTACTATTTTGAAAAGTTATGTAAAGTTAAGTGTCATATTAGTTCCGATGTTTCTATTACACGAATGCATCCGATTCTATCCGATATAGTAGCAGAGGTATACTCTAAAAGCTAACAGACTATACCAGTTTCAAATATTATACTGGGAGGCCCACAGAATGTAAAAAAGTGTCCTAGGCATTCCGAGTAGTCCCTTCACCCATCTAGTGTGAGTGAAGATGCCACTGGACGCTGTATAAATCATCTCATTACGTAGATGCAAAGGCCAATGTGGTGGAAGAGTTTTTGAATGACTTCAAAGCTATGACGTCAATATTATGACTGTCTTACAATCCTCCAAGCCCGGACTTGGCCCCCGTGGTGGAGTATGGCCTAACCTTCCTGCAATATAGGACACGTGCCCCAGCAGTGGGGAAGTAAAAAGAGTTGATATCAATTCAAATTCAAATTTATTTATTTCAACGTAATTAACATTCTGTTTGCTGAATGTCAATGTAAAATGGAAGCCGCCGCCTTCGGGCCGTATTGTAGTGGAGAAGAAGGCAACGAAAAAAAAAACTCCACCCTGACCATCTTTTCTCAAATCATCTTAAAACCAAATACATCAGTTGCCATATGTAAACCTAATAAGATTTCATGATTGCATGAAGATTTCAATCAATCAATCATGACTTCAAGAACTTTATTTGAAAATTGTAAAAACAGAATTAATTGGAAAAATAGATAGTTAGCGAGATAAAATTGGTAGTAGTGGTGTTTCATCAAAAGTAAAAATGCAAAAGGGAGCTAGAATGGGTGACAGAACGAAAGTTAAAAATTGTGTAAAATCCATTTTAATATATTTCTTTCGTTCTGTCCCATCATTTTTAAAGTCAAAATTATAATTACGTCACTGTCACAATCTATACATTACTATACTAATACTATAAATAGTAAACGTTTTTAAGGAAATTACATTAAAAAAAAGTTACTCATCTGATTAAAAAAAAGTTTCTCCAGTATTTAGCACGGACCTTTAGGGTGGATATAAGCTAAGCCGTTTTTCACGTAAACGTAGTCGAGAGTACTTATATGTACTAAAAGACAATTTAAAAATCATTTTATGCTCGCGTAATTTACGTTTTAGGTTCAATGGTCCTAAAACACAATAAGTTTGTTTTCTAGGTTATGTTACATTTATATTCTTTTTATTGCACTAACCCGTGCTAAGGACAATTTCAAAAACCTATTTAGAGGCAAAAAATTCCACCCATGCCGGGACTCGAACCCGCGACCTCTGGCAAACCGTGCCTTGGGCAACGGTTAGCCAAAGCCATTTTCAGCCTTGAAATAGAATTTAAAAATATGTTACATTTGTGAATTTATACTTCTATCAAAATTGTGTCTTAAGGAAATGTGTCTTAAGGAAAACATTGTGATTTAACCAGCCTTTTTGAGATATTCCTTTGCGGTTTTTATTAATCTGCGGTGGGCACGCGCGATTATTTAGCCTAACCTTTCTGAAAGAAGGCTTGTGCCCTGTAGTAGGTAAGTATGTAAACAGACTAAATTACAAAAATACAATTATTTTATCTCTCGTCGTCAGGCTAAACCAGTCCACTGCTGGACATAGCCCTCCCCTAAAGAGCGCCACGTTGTGCTATCAAAGGGGGTAATGCCCATAATCCCCACGCTAGGCGTGCGGGTTGGGGATCGCAGTTCGGTGGAATTGTACTGCAGGGGGCGCTGCTGCCCACCCCCCGGTTTGTGTCCCTTAGTCGCTTTTCACGACACCCGCGGGAAGAATTGGGTTGGTGCTATTCTCTAGGCCGACACCACACAGCAATTTTTTTAATCTAAATGTAAGTATTTTAAAAACCTATTTAGAGGCTGAAAATTCCATCCATAGCGGGACTTGAACCCGCGACCTCTGGCTATTGTAAGCATTTTTACAATAATACGCATCCCACAGCAGTTCTTATAGTACAAGAAATAAGTTTTAGTATCGAAAAAAAGTATCACCTTCTGCCACAGTAGTGCATCAGAGCCATCAACTAAATCAATCCAATCAGCAATAATGCGAACTCGCACAATACTCAGTAACTCCGACACCAAATTTGAAATAATAATCTCGACTAATGAATCCTAAAGGAGCCAGCGTATTTTCCTTACATTGAAATAGAAATGCGAAATTGTTTTCATAATTGACTGCTAATTAAATTAGGTAGGGAGTAATATTTCTTCGTTGCCACGTAATCCGTTGTTTGATAAGGCCGGGGTTACACCAAGATCTTAGTAGCTTTTTATTATATGCGATATCGATATCAACCCTTGTGTGTCCCCACTGCTGGGGCATGGGTCTCTTCCTGCATCGCAGGAAGGTTAGGCCATACTTCACCAGGGGGGCCAAGTACGGGTGGCGGAGGATTGTAAGACAGTGGCGGGCCCTACTGTCAAAAGTTATCAAGCTGCCCATAAGGCCTCTGACATGGCTAAACGACTGCCATTACATGACAGCCGGCAACAATGGCTTAACGAGCCTTGCGAAGCACATAAGCGCTCGGAATATTACATGCACGCACGGTGAAACTTACTCCAGTACCAACGACTCCCCGCCACCATAACCATGGCTTCGATTCTGTTAGTGAATTACAGTACCATGACAGATAATTGGTCGAATCACGTGGGTCGTTTTTCATACCATTGACGCCTACAAGGTTCGATGTATGTGCGCGCTAGACGTGAAGCAGCAACGAAATTTAATCACCACGTTCATGCAGTTGTCATTGTACCACAAAGCATTAGCAGAAGCTACTTTAACTTTACAAGTGTACGTAACAAAGTTATCAATATAAAGTCATTAAAATGTGGAAATTAAATTTAAATGGAAAAAAATAATTTAATATTAAAAAACAATTCTCTTTCTCTTTCTAAAATTACTTTGCTAAATTCACCAAAAATCCCATAAGCACAATGCGTTTAGTTAATGCACCGCCCTCTTTCCCACTTTTTTCAACCAGAAGCAAGACACAAACATACCATCACCGACGCCAATACTTGTGTGAGCAAATACGCGACGCGTTTTGCCTCTTACACGAGGCATCCTCAGGCTCACAGGAGCAAGTTCACTTGTGAGCGTATTTTCTATTTAATTATTATAAAGTCGATCATACATTAAGTCGATTGTGCTGTGTGGTGTCGGCCTAGAGAATAGCACCAACCCAATTCTTCCCGCGGGTGTCGTAAAAGGCGACTAAGGGACACAATCCGGGGGATGGGCAGCAGCACCTCCTGCAGTACAATTCCCCTGCAGTACGCATGCCCAGCGTGGGGATTATGGGTATTACCCCCAATGATGATGCGCTATGGTGCCCATTAGGGGAGGGCTATGTCCAGCAGTGGACTAGTACAGCCTGACGACGACGACGAAGATGACGACGACGACGATCATACATGCTGGGTTTGAACCCACGATCTCCCGAATTTGAGGCCAGCGTTTAAACGATACACTACCACCGCTCTCGACAGTGAATAATTTAATTGTGATTTTAATTTTCGGGATACATCAATCTTCTTCTTCAGGCTATATTAGTCCACTGCTGGACATAGCCCTCCCCTAATGAGCGCCATAGCGCAAGGTTGTGCCATCATTGGGGGGTAATGCCCATAATCCCCACGCTGGGCATGCGGGTTGGGGATCGCAGTTTGGTGGAATTAAACTGCAGGGGGCGCTGCTGCCCACCCACTGGTTTGTGTCCCTTAGCGGTGCTGTGTTGGTGTCGGCCTAGAGAATAGCACCAACTCAAATTCTTCCCGCGGGTGTCGATACATCAATGCGTAGTGAAAATTAGGACCAAGGAGCCAATTCTCACTTCATTAGCAAATAAGTCGTATATGATTTTTAAGGCTTGGGCTTAGGCTTGGAATTCTACGTAAAAAGTCGGGCGACAGCCAAAATCTGTATTCTGAACGCCATACGATATTAAATTCGAATGAGATAATAGATGTTTAATGACACTGTCGAGTTATATTATCATATTTTTATGCAACAATTTGCGTAATTGCATGCGAATTGAAAGCGTAGGCTTTCAATTCGCATGGGCGAGAATCGCCCCCCAAGTCTACCCTCAGCTTTACAAAATATTTGAGCGACGTGAAACCGAGAACTTCACTAGTAGCTATACGCGAGATTATTAATCTTGCACTAGATAATTAGGTTTTGATTAAACCACGGCGTGCTTTGTAATTTTTCTTTATAGAAAAATGTAGCTATTGAAGAAACTAAGATGAGTCTCATAAAATAGAAATAATGTTGGTATTTTGTTAAGTCTAATTAAGTCTAATTAATTGTCTACCTAAATTGTATTTGCGCTGTGAGCTTCTTGTGATTAAATAAAATAAAATTGTTAATAGATTAAAAAGGTTAGTAGATTCTTTATGACCTAGGATAAGAATATTCAAATTCTAATCAATTTATTTCAACGTAAAGAAGTTACATTCTGTTTGCTGAATATCAATGTAAAATTTAAAATGTAAGCCGCTGCCTTAGGGCCGTAATATTCTTTATTGTATAAACATAAACCAGAAAAATATTTACAGATACAAAAGATAAAATACAATAAGCGGCCTTATTGCTAATAGCAATTTCTTTCAGGCACCCTTCAATTACGTATTGTATATTAAATATGCTTGCTAGTTAGCAAGTGGTTTTGCTACGAGCGAAACCACTTCCGCGCACCGGGCATCGAACCTGGGTCTCTCGATTTCGCGTCTACTGTTCTACCCACTAGGGTTCCGCTTCTCCTTTAAAATATTACTAAAGATACTATAATAATAATAATAAATATTCATGGACATATACACAGATCTCGTCAGCCCTATACTTAGTACAACTAAATGACTTGTGTTATAGGTCGACGATAAATTTAATACAATAAATACATAGACAACATCCAAGACCCGAGACAAATTAGAAAAGGTTGTTTCCTAGTTGGGCTCGGCCGGGGATCGAGCCCGAGACCTTTGGTTTTACAGTCAGCGTGCCAAACCGCTGCGCCACCGAGGTCGTCTATGTATACTATGTATGAAATACTCATAATGACACCAACTTACCGTGTACCCATCGTAGCTCCAGGATCCAAACTTCATGAAACAAGTCTGCTCGTCGAATGGGAAGTACTCGACGTCGATCTCGCAGAAGGACTTATAGATGGCCGGCGGCTTCCAGACGACCTTCCCGTCGTGGTGGAGGATGGCCTTCGTCATTATCGTCACCTCGTAGTTGCCATCAGCGCTGGGAAAAGAAGACGGGGCTGGTTAGAGCGGAAACCTGTTAAAAACGAGGATCTGATTCAATTAGGGCTCGGACATTGAATATTCGTTTAGCTGTAGTCGTTAAGCAAGTTGTATAGTCACCTGTTTCATTATTCGGTTTTCGGTTTTAGTTTTCATCGGAATTGAACGGTTTTTCTTAGTCTACGAAGGTACCTACGTGAAATTTAATCAGTAAAAATAGCCGAATATTACAAGCTAGCTACAATTACAATACAGAAGTGATTTCTGGCCCATTGTTTATGATAACCGGACATTGGAGGTGTAAAACTATTGTGATATTCGTTATCAACCCTTGTATGTCCCCACTGCTGGGGCACGGGTCTCTTCCTGCATCGCAGGAAGGTTAGGCCATACTCCACCACGGGGGCCAAATCCGGGTTGGTGGAGGATTGTAAGACAGTGGCGGTCCTTACTGTCAGAAGTTATCAAGCCGCCCATAAGGCCTCTGACATGGCTTAACGACTGCCATTATATGACAGCCGGCACCAACGGCTTAACGTGCCTTGCGAAGCACGGAAGCGCTCGGAAAAAATGCCACTAGCGGTAGTCACGGGACGCTCACCCATCCCGTACCTGACCGCGCCTGTTGTTGCTTAACCAAGTGATTGGTTCCAATCACTTGGTTCGCCTAGGCCACGAGCGCTTCGCGCACGTGATATTGTGGAATCCCATTTATAACCTCATGTGTTTTCGTTACGCAACGCATCAAAAAGATTCTGTGGTCTCTTGTGATTGTAATACAATAAGGCAACACGGCTCTCTGGAAGACTCATCTGTGCGCTTATTAAGACACATTTTCCTGTTTAGATTTCCTCGTCCGAGAAAATGGGTAAACAAGCAAGTAATTATGCGGGGTGTTGCAGTAGGGTAGGCATATTAATCTACTAAAAAAATATGGCACTATCTGAGAGATCATACAATCTTTTAAAAAACATGGATTTGTAGAAATAGGACGGGTCATTAGAGCACGAACTCTTCTATTCTAACAGCCGTTTTTTTATTTCGCTTTTTCAGTCGTTGCTCCAAAATGTTCTTAAAATTAGGAGACGAACACTCTCTCAAATCTGTATTTCAAAATTAATAGCACCGGACCTTTCCTGTGATATTGTTATCAACCCGTTGTATGTCCCCCCTGGGACACGGATTCCTGCATAGCAAAAAATTAGGTGGTGAGGCCATACCACGGGAGTCAAGTCCGGGTTGGTGGACGATTAAAATACAGTGGCTGGCCTTGCTGTCATAAGTTATCAAGCCGCCCATAAGGCTTCTGATATGTATTGCTTAGCGACTGCCATTACATGGCAGCTGACACCAACGAGTTAACCTGCCTTGCTAAGCACGGAAGCGAAAAAATGCCACTAACGGTAGTCACTTGACCGCGCCTATTGTTGCTTAACCTTAGCTTGTTGCTTGTTGCTTAACCGCATAGTGATTGATTCCAATCACTCGGCTCCACTAGGCCACGAGCGCGTTAAAATAGAGATATTTAAATTTTACAAAACCAAAAAGTTAACTTTTGAATTAATTAAACGGAACAATAAAATTCTTTACCTGCGGTCTTAAGTTTGAAATACTAATTTCGCGACTTTTGTCTCAAAATAAAAGTATTTCGTTTGTGTACGATAATTTCGAGGCAACGTCTGGAACAGCGACGGGAAAACAGCAAAACAGGAAGACCTGTATCAAAGCGAAGCATCACCCTATGTCTACTCGAGGTAATACAAAGTAATGGTTATTAACCTAAAAGTAGGTTAATTGAAATGTAGGTACACATGTCTACGGCGTTGTCTCAGAAAGTCTAAATATTCACAGTTGAACCAGTAACTTGAACAGCAAGACGTATCTAGACTGGAAACGTCTAAATGTTATAAAGACACAGCATTTTACTTTCGAAGTAATTACAATTTGAAATGACATATTAAGGAAAATTGTTCTGTCAGCAAAACACACATTTAGTACCGTTGAAGTGAAATGAAAAGGTTTCATTCAAAGTAGCGCAGATACTGCGGCTTAATGAACTTTACAAGTGAAACTAGGTGTCCAATTCAAAATCTAGATAATTTTGGAGAAAAAAATGGACATAAAAACTCCAAACTTAGTCTTTTCAAATTCCTTAGTTAACATAGTTTACACAATTTTTACAAGACTCATGCATTTTAAATGCTTGAATTCCAGACATCGTTGTCATCTAAATAATCCTTAATATTATAATAGCTCTTTTGGCACAAAGTGTACTTTACACAATTTTTGAACCGCGCTTCAGTCAAACTTAATATATCTTCAGGGATTTTATTATAGAAACGTATACAAAGCCCCATGAAGGATGTATTAACATTTGCTAGCCTTAATTTGTCAGTAACATTATGACATAATTTGTAAGTCACCCACTGTGTTAAAGTACTACTAAAGAATTGTAAATGAATCGAATTCTACTACTTAAAAATCAAAAAAGTCCCCGATCCATTTCAAATGGTTTGGTCCGACGGTGTTGAATTAAAACTGCCGAACAGTCTCACATCTCACAGAAACGTAACACTAGTATTAATTTAGCATTTAAATACGTACGTACATCATAAGTATCGTGCTTACAAAAGTAAAGTCCCATAAAACTAACAAGTTTTCTGAAACAGGCTTCCACTTCCACCTTAAAAGCACTGTCAAGAGCAACTTTACAGCATTATTCAAACATGAAAATATCCCGCAAAATATAGGTCACGTTGTCTTCCATTAACACCGAGGTAATGCTGCGTTTACATCGCTGCGGAAGTGTAATAGAGGACTTTAATGGGTAGTCGTATGAACACGCTACTTCCACTAACTCTGGGCTTGTTCGAATCGTTCGTTCTGAACTTTATCTTTAACACGTAAATAGTTAACGTTAACATGTTTATTTTTTAACTTGTGATATCATACTTAACTAAAATTAATGTTACATGTCATTGTTTTTTTAAGTTACTTGAAAATTGCGTACGTACGCAAGTTTATGGCAAAAATACATCATTCAAAAAATTATAATATTGAAAGCGCCTTTACAAAAAAAAGGAAATTATGGTGTATTTTTAGGTGTTTGTTTTTAAATTGTTTATGTTTGAGCATCGCGCGAATCTATTCGACCGATTTTTATGACACTTTTTGCATAGAACATAGAGAAGCCTTTGAAGCAAAAATGTAATCTATATTTTATGTCACTAGGATGACAAAAGCTAGAATGATAACTTGACGGAACATATAACAGTGGATTTTCATTAAGAAAACACTGCAGACAATGCAAACGGAGTCTCAGACAAAAGCTATTTAAATAAAAACAATGTGGTCTGTCTGTGGTCATCATAAAAATGAAAAATGTATGAGTACATTTTGAAGCACTTTTCGTTTTAAGTAGCACATTTCTCGGTTTAAAATTATAGAAGGGGCTGCAACGCAAGGAGTGAAGGGAGCAGTACCATCATGAAAATGGCGGCTAACGTTCCATTAAAAATAAAGTTAACAGGCGGAGCACTGGTGTTGGCTAACAATGCTTTTAGTGGCCGCAGGTGCATTAGATTAAACTGTCTCACCTTGAATTAAAAACTTGAGTTGTAAAAACCTAAGCCTGGACACCAAATGACTTCGGATAGGCCGGGACAAAACATGCCACGATAGGCATGCTTTGTCACTTTGTCCATGATTTGTGCAGTGGGGATATACAATGGTTGATATCAATATATATCAACCCTTGTATGTCCCCACTGCTTGGGCACGGGTCTCTTTCTGCATCGCGGAAGGATCGGCCAAACTCCACCACGGGGGCCAAGTTCGAGTTGGTGGAGAATTGTAAGAGAGTGCCGGGCCTTACTGTCAGAAGTTATCACCCATAAGACGTCTGACATGGCGTAACGACTGCCATTACATAATTCTGTAAAATGTAGATTGTGCCTACGTCAATCATTGTTGCCGTCTTCAAGTGGCAATGTAATATGTAGATTGTGCCTACGTCAACCAATGTTGCCGTCTTTAAGTGGCAAGCAATGACCGCTGTATGTAGTAGAAAATGGATACGTTCTAAAATTACAATAAGACTACTAACAACTGTATATTAATTTGATTTCAATTAATTGGATTTAATATTGCAAAAAATAGAGCGCTAGACAAGCCTTCACATGCACTCCTTTAGGCAACTGAAAGAGAAGTAGGTCAATTATCACTCGTGCCAATCTAACGATGTCAATAAAGCCAATGGTCTCATGGGCTATGGAGCTCAAGACCCCAGTCAATTGACGATGGAAGCTGCCGTGAACCATCAACAGAATTAAAAAAGAATCATTAGTACACACAATTGATTGATTTCCAACCATCCAATGGGTTTTCGAAAGCGGTTAAATAAGTTATGTGCGAAGGGTACTGCAAAAATTTAATTGATAAGTCATCATCATCAGTCACCACAATTCTAGAATCTATCTAGTTCTATGAAGGTTTGTAAAAAACCTAGAATGGTAAAACCAAAACAATTTTCAAGATTAATTTTAATAGATATCACCAACTACAAAAATTTTACTCATTATCCATCAGTCTCCACAATTCTAGGATCTATCTGGTTCAAGAAAGGTGATTATACAATCTATGTTTACTTTACCTACTTCCTTAGCACTAGTACTAAGGAGATAGTGCTTTCGTTCCTTAATCTGTATTGAAAATAAACATTTTACATTTGACACGTGAGTTTAAATCGACCCATCGTCGGTAATCCGCCTGAAACTCGTACACTTTATATGTGAGAGATGAAAGGTTTCTGCCCTGCAATGCGACATTATACAGTCTGCTTATGTATGCAGAAAAGTGTTGGTGAAACATCGAGAACGACGCAGTTTCGGAGGAGATGGCGCAAATATACAGAAAAATAACCAAACGACCTCATTCTCAGCTAAGGCGGAGAAGATCTAGTCGCAGTAAAAGTCAAGTATTATTTGAATTTTCGAATAAATTATCGGAAGATGTGGTTTGCTCAACTGTATCCTTGCACACATATAGGTTGACCAAAAACTTATGAAATATGAAAAAAAATCATTTCGAAGAAGCACTCCAATAATACGGTGAAGTGGTCCGCAATAGACAGATTCTTAATATTAATAGTTATTTGTTATACAAGAGTGCATAGATACCTTTTTACCGCGAGCTCAATTTTGACGACAGAGCAAGCGAAGGGTTCAAAAAATTCTAAAAAAAAGTCTTAACAAAATGACGTGAAAAGAAAATGTTACGCCCAAAGCAAATCAAAAAAGTACACCAAAAAGGTTCATATTGGTGTACTTTTTGGACAAATTTAAACAGGTTGTATGATATATTCGGCACCATGGAAATAAAAGTAAAAAGGTTTAATGATGTTTTGAATTTACAAACTTCGTGCACACGTTGTTCTAAATTCAATTTATTTTATCATCTAGCGGATAAAAACGGCATTTGCGGACAAAAACAGTCTTTTTCAGATCCCTATCAGCATGACAAGTTGTAAAAAAAGTGGATTTGCTTAGTTTATGAATTCCAAATAATTTTGCAGTATTACGATCTAAGCTTTTTTTAATTTACAAGTTCCGTCCCACAAATATCTTAAGTCATTCTTAGCTGCCTGTATTTTACAACCAAGGAGTATGTAAATAAACCAAAATTCCCGCCCGGAAAGGAGACGTTCCATTTTCAAAAAGGCTTAGCCCGTGTAAACAACGACCTAAACGACTGTTTGCATGGCTCTTGGTGGCATGTTTAGCGCCATCTTGATGCTATTTAGATTAAACGTATTGTACTTATCGTACCTTCCGCTCGGCTAACCTCGGGTGCACTCGGAAATTCCCGAGATACAAGAGCAAGCATTATGCTAATCCGAACCTTATTACAGAGTGCTTCGAACTTATATCTCTTTAGCAGGGATCTCAAACCAGTTATGTTACATATACCCTATGAATTGCCGCAGTTAATATGCGGTACTAATATCTTATGGACTAAAAATGGTCTCGGTCGGAAAACGGTCGACTTTTACATCTTGAACTGGTGCCAAGGACGTAATTACTGATTGGAGACAAAAATACAATTTAGCATCAATGGTAAGAGGTCTTGTGAATTCTTGAAGCCAAGTTTGTGAATTGGTTACGGTTTAACAGCACGATTTATTTCGTCTGATGTGGGATTTATGAAAACAAAATTTGGGTTTAGCGCTAGTGGCTGGTTTACACTTTATGGTAAGTGCTTTCGAACGAGTATAAATTTAGGCTTAGTACGATAATTGACTCAAAGCTGATTTAGATGAAATTTTATTTATACCTACCTACCTAGTGGTGGTATAGTCTGTTAGCTTTTAGAATACACCTTGGCTACTGTCGGACAGAATCGGATATATTCGTGTAATAGAAATATCAGAAATTTTGAAATCAGAACTCGATCATCAGTACGAAAACCGGCGAAAATTGGCGAAAACCGAAGCCTACTCTAGAGCCCGAGGTATATTCTAAAAGCTAACAGTCTAAAGGAATACTACATTGTGATGGAAAACATCGTGAAGAAAGCTGGGCGTTGATTGTGTTCACATACCTTAGCACAATACATTGTCCATTTGCGGTCGGCGCGCCAGGTAATTAAGTCCATACTCTCTCTCTCTTTCTCTGTGAGAAAGCCTTTGCCCTGCAGTCGGACATAAAGTCTCACGTAGTACATTATGGTGCTAGTGTGTAACTTTGGTAATTACCGCCGAGGCGCACGAACTTTTTTTTGTATAAAAACTTTTTTAAGAACAAAGCAAATCAACCAATGAAATAAAAACAAAATCTATAACTCACTAGTGAGTTATAGCAATGAAAAAGTTTGATTATGGTCATTCTGTGCCTAATTGCGGTGACCATAGAGCCACTTCACGAGCAAGTGTGTTGAAAAAGTTATTAAAAACCGACAAAATCCACGTCAAAAACACGAGTGCCACTTTAGGTACAGTCAATTTATTCTTACTTGTCCAATTTAGTAAACAAGATTCTACCCTTAAACTGTGACTTTTTGGTTCAAAACTGCCATATTTCAATAAAAGAAGTAACCTGGAACACTCTTTTAGATAACACGCTGCCAATTTTATAAACATAGTTCATCATGATAGTTCATGAATTTGCGAGAAAATGTCTAGTTTAGGGGTCTAATCTCAATTTTAAGGTAAGAATCTTGTTTACTAAATTGGACAAGTAAGAATAAATAGACTGTAGGTACAGTCGGGTGCAGGTAAAAATAAACATTTTGCGCACAAAACAAACGTTCTTCAGCAACGACATCCTCAAATCACAATGTGACCTAAAAACTTGTGTCAACAGCACTAAAACGAAAAATGCAGAACGGACAAAACCCAGAGTGATAGCACAGGCCGAACTCAATGAAAATAAAGTAGGAAAAGTTCACCGACGTAGTTGAAATATTAAACCGACAATCAATTCTAAAACTTCCAGCCCTGCCACTTTCACCCTTGGTCCTTACAGTTTTTAGGGTACCGTATCAGAAGGTTCCCTGTTACTATAAAAATGTCTCTCGAAATGTAACGCTGCCGAAACTTCGCGAAATAACGTAATTACATTTTACCTAATAAATAGTCGCGATTAGTTTAATTCAATATATAACTATAATCAAAATTGGTAGCTAGTTAAGATTTAAATGAACATGTGCTATAATAGCGGGTTGGCAAGCAAAAAAAAAGATTAAATTAAGTCTGTTAAACGATATTTAGTAAAATTCGAGTAAAATCATCCAACCGCCTAACGTCGTGTTAGACTACCGATTCTTACTTGGCCAGATATCACTGCGTGTTGTTTACTGTAGACGTTTCAAACGTAACATCACGTAACGATGTTATAGCCACGATATAGCTAATCTCTGATAAAAGATGACTCCAATAAAAGAATAGAAACAGACCAAGCTAAAAGTACCGAAACTAATTAAGGACATTATCTTTTTACTATTTGTCAGTGTAAACGATATAAATATTATAAGAATTTATTATACCCGTCGACAAAACAGCTTGTTATTTTCAATAAAACAGAATCTAACAGGCAAATAGCACTTTCTTCCTAATTTAGTAAAAATGTTTACTATTAGAGGTGTTAATACAATACAAGAATCACTTTCCTTCCAAACATAATTTTGTTTTAATTTACGTTCCCTATGCCAAACCACAATCAATGGTATAGTTTCATCACCAAACTACGGTTGTATGGGCCCATACAACCGTAGTTTGGTGATGAAACTCTTCAGTATTTATTGTATTTATTATATTAACTGTGTCGCGCAAGCTTGTATTTTCCAAAAATAGAACTAATAAAGAACTTTTTAGAACTAAATTATGCAAAACGAATAAAAGTACATTATTTAAGGTTGTACGGAACCCTCGGTGCGCGAAACAGTTTTTTACAATAAAAGATAACTTTTCTTTACAAACATCCATAAAGTTTCGTTCATTAGATCAGGCTCCCTACCTTGTCTCTCTTTCGGGACAAATCCCATTATTTCACGTTATCAAGAGTCTGAGACAAAAGCTTACGGTCGTGGAAAGTATCTTTACAACTTTGCTTTTGTAGGAAACGATGGCTATCGCGATACTGTTCGTGTGTTTGGAGATTTAAGTTTGTGGTTGGTTGCTGGTTTATTGCAGCGTCCGAGTGGACCCTTCTCACAATAGTGGGAGCGAATGTTCCAATGGACGCTGTATAAATCTCATTACGTAGATGCAAAGGCCAACTTCTTTGTATTTTGTTTGTGGATAGTCACAAAATATAAAAGAGCTAGATTGAGTAGAATGTATAGATTGGGCCAGAATAGAGAGTTGAGGAACGAACAAGAATTAAGAATGTTTCATAATCTATGTGTATCTGTGTATGTTAAGGATTACGAGTATAACTTTTTAGTACCTATTTATATTTACTTATTCATTTCAACCGCAAACAAGATAAAGTTTGCGTGCTCATTAGTTTCTTGGGCGACCTATGGTTGACTGGTAGAAAATTATTATTGCATTAAGTCCACTACACTTAATTAAAACTGTTTTTATACGGACTTCACCCGTTTATTATATTTTACAAATTACAAAAGTTAATTATGAAGTTACGTTCCAAAATAGGTAAATCAATTATTTTATATAATTATTTTAGAATAATCGAGTTACCTATTTTTGGAACGTAACTTCATAATAAACTTTTGTAATTTAGCCGAGGGTAGTAAACTAACATTTAATGCTTTCTAAAAGACGCCTGTCACCTCAATCTGTCGAGACCACGGCACCTGCAAAAGTGCCTAAACGTCGGAAAATTGTAAAAATATTATAAACGAGTGAAATCCGTATAAAAAAGATTTAATTAAGTCTCGTGCTCGTGTTAACCTTAGAAAATAATCTACTATACTGTTATATTCTTTTATGCCACACCTGGCAATAAAGTGGCTTTTTCCGGACGCTGCGCGTACGAAAAAAGCCGCTTTCTGGCCAAGTGTAGACATAAAAAGATGTACACAACACGGGAGGTAATAAAGAAAGCTCTCGATCGCATATTTACGTCCCTCGCTTGCAGCTCGGGCCGCAAACTTCTGCGATCTCGGCCTTTCTTTGTATTACCACCCTAGTTGTGTTATGTACTATTACCTATGCGCAACAAACTATTAATTAATCAATTAATACCGCCAACCCATACTTGGCCCCAGTGGTGGAGTATGGCCTAACCTTCCTGCGATGCAGGAAGAAACCCGTGCCGCAGGAGTGGGGACATACAAGGGTTGATATCGATCGAATCAATTAATAATAATAAATACAGCAGAAACGTGATCATCAATGAATATATGTGATGTTTTTTTGCAGAAGGGTTGGCAAAGGTTACTTGAAAAATTGAAAAAATGACTAGAATATTATTTCTAAACGGATTATGCTTCGTGATTATATATATGATCTTTTTTTATTTGCCCTAACCCGTGCTAAGGTCAATTTTAAAAACCTATTTAGAGGCTAAACATTTCGATATCATTCCGATGTAAAACCTAGTTGCAAAGTAGGTGATGGGGGCTGCAAGTGATGCAAATTACTTCAGCCAGATATTTGCTGCCTGTAAGTAATACAGAGAGTATTGTAAAGAGATTCGAAATTTCACTGATGCCGGTAATTGCCCGTTAGCTCAGTTGGGAGAGCGCTGGCACGGTTAGCCAGAGGCCGCGGGTTCAAGTCCCGGCATGGGTGGAGTTTTTAGCCTCTAAATAAGTTTTTAAGATTTTCCGGTGTGGATCTGCGTTACTTACTTGTTATAAAGTACGATGTCCGGCAGCCAGATGTGTTCTGAAGGCACATGGAGTGTTTCGACGCCGCCGTAGTCATCTGGGTTCCATTTGAGCTTGTAGTCATTCCACTCCTGCAGACAATGGAGAAAGGTTATTTAAAAAAATCGCAATTCCTTGAACATATGAATGAGTACACTTTATTGCACAACCAGAAAAGGAATAAAACCATGATTTCTTAAATCTAAGTAATGTTATACAATTCGCGGTCTTATCGTAAGAGCGATCTGTTCTAGACAACCTTTGGATGGAGTGGATTGCATGAAGAATATAGTCGGTATGTGGTGCATGTACATCAATAATTAAATAGAAAATATATTGATATCAAATAGCAAAAGAGTGCGAGAATACATAGGCTGCTGCTAGTGCTATGATTTATTACGATTTTCGACGTGGTTTAACGCAACAACAGTGCGTAGATCAATTAACTTCGACTTTTGGTGGGAAGCTCCATCAAAAACGACTGTGTATCACTGGTTTAGTGAGTTTAATCGCGGGCGCAGTAAGCTCACGGACGAAGTTAAAGAAGGTCGCCCGAAATCGGTGGTTGTGCCACAAAATATTGAAGCTGTGCGAAAACTAATAATGCAAGACCGCCATGTTACGTATCGCGAGATAGATGCTATTCTGGGCATATGTATGACAAGCATTCATAGGATATTACATGAACATTTGTCTGTAACAAAAATTTGTTCGCGTTGGATCCCGCACAACTTAACTCAGGATCAAAAAGATGCTCGCGTCGAATGGTGCAAGAAAACCTTAAAAAAAATCAACGGAGGCGACTCAAAATCTGTTTATAATATCTACACAGGTGACGAATCCTGGATCTACGCGTACGATCCCGAAACTAAACAACAATCAACAGTTTGGGTGTTTCCAAATGAGCCGAACCCTACGAATGTGGCTCGTGCAAAAAGCACTGTAAAGCAAATGGTGGCCTGCTTTTTTGGTATTAATGGCCATGTGGCTACAATACCACTGGAGAATCGCAGAACGGTTAATTCGGAGTGGTACACGACCATTTGTTTGCCAGAAGTATTTGAAGAAATACGCCAAAACAACCAGCGACGCAGAATCATACTTCACCATGACAATGCCAGCTGTCATACATCTCAGGAAACAACTACATTTTTGGATGGTCAAAAAAAAGAATTGATGGGTCCACCGTACAGCACTGATTTGGCTCCCAATGATTTCAATTTATTCCCAAATGTAAAGAATAAATTACGTGGTCAACGATTTTCGACCCGTGAAGATGCCGTAGATGCGTTCAAACAGCACGTTTTGGAGATACCTCAATCAGAGTGGAAAAAGTGTTTTTCAAATTGGTTTCATCGAATGCTAAAGTGCATCGATCATAGTGAAAAATACTTTGAAAAACAATAAAAGCATATTTAGCCATACACATTTGTTTATTTTTTCTATTCCGCATACATAAGTAGCAGCCCTCGTAGTTTTAAATAATAATATACATAGATACCAAAAAAATTCTACGCATATACAATTTAATACTTAAAGATAGATAGAATATTCTCTATTGCATGTACACCAGGGATTACATAAGAGATTATAAAATAACACCAGGGATTATAAAATAACAGTACAGTACAAGTGGCGGCCTTATTACTAAAAGTATTTTTTTCCAGACAACCATTGACGGAAAAGATAGGTAAGCCACATGTATTTAAACAATAATATATATAGATACCTAAACATAAATGCTATTTATTCCTACATCGCACGATCGCGCAGTTAGTTTTTAGCCGGACTAGCACCAAAGTTATTTTTTTGGTTATTTTTCTTGGAGTCTAACCTGCCATATCAAGGGTTTTTTAGGCATGATGGTTGAATTTGTAAAATTTATTTCCTCGGTTGCAAAGGGTTATACATAATAGGTTGTGACGGTGCAAACCTCTTCACACCATTTTTATTTCTTTTCCTATCTATCATTTTCAAACATTTAAATCACGTCACAGATTCTTCGATTTCCCTCACTTCGATTTTTCATCACAACTACTTTACCCTTTCACCAGATCTGACTATTTTACCTGTTTCTCCGTTTTTTTTTTCCAGTTTTCTGTTTTAAAATTACCACAAATATCTACAAATAAAACAACACCTGAAGTCGTTCCAGTTTTTTATTATTTACAAATGATATACAACGTTACACTATTTTTATTTTTAATGCACTAACCCGTGCTAAGGAACAAATTTAAAAACCTATTTAGAGGCTAAAAATTTCACCCATGGGTGAAATTTTTAGCCTCTAAATAGGTTTGAATAAATAGGTTTCGTGTTTCAATTTCACCCATGGGTGAAATTTTTAGCCTCTAAATAGGTTTTTAAATTAGTTCCTTAGCACGGGTTAGTGCATTAAAAATAAAAATAGTGTAATCATGTGGGTACAGTGATATCGTTCCGATGTTAAAAACCTAACTGCAAAGTAGGTAGTCGGGGCTGTAAGTAATGCAATTTGCTTAAGTCAGATGTCGCTGCCTGTACGTAATACAGAGAATATTGTAAAGAGGTTCGAAATTTCACTGATGCCGTGAGTCGCCCATTTGCTCAATTGGTAGAGCGCTGGTACGGACAGCCAGAGGTTGCGGGTTCGAATCCCGGCATGGGTGAAATTTTTAGCCTCTAAATAGGTTTTTAGATATACAACGTTCCAAGGTGATTCTAGAAATATGCATACAATCACAGTGCCTCATATATGGGCAGAGAAACCTCTCGCCTATCGACCGCAGGATGGGGTTGGGGCCGGCCCGCACCCGGCGCACCAGGAAAGTGCATCGTTAATATACATAGCAATTACCGTACCGCATAAAATGATGAGCTAAATTAGTATCATTACTATTTTGTTGACATTTTTATATTATTGTTTCTATTGATGGTGCCTTCTTCACAATTTGTACGCCTCATCAGGCAGAGCATGTATAGAACTAATTATTTTTTTAAATACATCCTATCAATGAACTCATGCTTCATAAATAAAAATCTTTGTCTTTGTCTACTGTGTGCTTCTGTTTTGTCTAATTACTCACTCCGTGCTATTACTTGTGCCTTAATAACTGATGATTTGTTTATGTGTGTGTGTCATACGGAAATAAACATATGTATCTATCTATCGAAAGTGGTATACCTAAAAAAAAGTTGCCGTGAGTGGAAAACTCTATCGCATATCTAAAGCAAAGTCCTTGCTTTGTTTTAGGCATTGGTGAAATCCCACTACCTCACTGCACAAACTGGAAAACTGTTGTTTATATCAACGGCACAACAATTTTATTAACCCTTTCGCGGACGCGCGGATGCTATAGCATACATAACAATTAAAAGAACAATAGATTTTAAAAACGTCCGCGAAAGTGTTAAACTATTTACTGTTGCGGCCCAGAACTTTGACGCTGACTGCTTTAATGCATTTTTAATCATTAGGTCTTGAAATGAAATGAAAAGTACCGCAGAAACTGTGAAACTGCTTAACGAACGTTACAAATCAAACTAGGTGTCCATTTAAAAATTTAGATAATTGTGGAGAAAAAATGGACCAAAACACTCCAAACTTAGTCTTTTCAAAGTCCTTAATTACAAAGTTATAGTAGCCCTGTTGGCATAAAGTGTACTTAACACATTTTTTGAACCGCGTTTCAGGCAAGTAATTATATCCTGAGTCATAAACCCCCAGTTTCTCGTACGCTAACAATCTGTTAATCTACTGTTAACAGCTGTCAAATGTTTTTTTGTATGCATTTTGGCCAGCTGTCAACAGTAGATTAACGGCTTGTTAGTGTACCAGAAACCGGGTCTAAGTCACTCAGGAGGGCACGTAGGGTACGATGAAAGATGGTCCGTCGTCTGGGGAGTACCGCACAAACAGTTCAAATTATCACTGAAGGGACCCACGAACCCCCTTCTGGACATGATATCCTTACTTTGACCGATATGTACTGAGAGCCTAAAGAGAACTCTCCAGCGCTGGTATTTTTATTCATTACTAGCTGACCCAGCGTACTTCGTACCGCCTAAAAGTAGATCCTTTATTTTTTTTTATTTTTATCTCCCTAAGAACCATCCTCGTACTTCAAGGAATATTTAAAAAAAAGAATTAGCGAAATCGGTTCTGCTGCTCTCGGGATTTGTGCTTACCAACACATTCAGCGATTAATTTTTATACTGTAGAAGATTTTAAAAACCTATTACACGGGTTTTAATGCACGCATTAAAAAGAATATAACTATAGAAGATTGTTGAAACAAAATATTTCAACGATATTTGCGCTTTTTGATAACCAGATGTGGTATGAAATTGATAATCTTCTTTGAAGGATAATAATTTACAGAAGGTTATGAGACTGCTAGAGTACGATTTAATTTCAAAAATATTCTTAGGAGAAACACCACACAGAGAAAAAACGTTGTAAAACACTAATTTTGATCATAGTGATCCAATAACAGTAGTGCGACGACGCTAATCGCACTTTTGACTTAACAGTCGCGACTTCCCAGTACATTAATTGTCAAATTTTGACATTTTAGCGCTACAAAACGCGTGACCCGAACCATCATTCTGCCAATGCTGGTATTGCCAGTTAGTTTTCTTTGTCACGGTTTTTTGGGTTGTGTTAATTCTTGGATGATTTATACGGTATCGAGTGGCATCTTAACTTACACACACTAGATAGGTGCAGTGCCTAGAATATTGTTCATTAATTCATTATTGATCATTTAAACAAGCTACTGACAAGCCTTCCGCCAACATCAGCCGCCCTTCTCAACCACGCACTCCGTACAGTTTACCAAGCGGGACATAGATGTATGGGTAAATGCTTTGAATTTACTAGTTCAAATCCCATGTCCATGTTTTTGGGGATGAAATTGTAGCTAATGTCAATATTTAGGACAATTAATTGTGACTTCCTCCACCAACCCGGTTTGGCCCCTCTGGTGGAGGATGGTCTAACCTTTCTGCGATGCAGGAAGAGACCCGTGCCCCAGCAGTGGGGACATGTATGTCCCCAGGGTTGATATCGAATTCTTCGATCGCGGTGACTAAAAATCATCATCATTATCATCAAAATCAGCTGGTCTCAGTCTACTGCTCGTCTTAGCCCTCTGAACCCGATCTTCGGCTCTTCTCTTCCAGTCACTGCTCACCGCTTTTCGAATGTCGCCACTCCACCTGGTCCTGCCCGTCGTGACCCAAAATAAATAAACATTATCAACCTATGAAGTAAATGTAGATTTCTCTATTGGAAGAAATTTTCTTAACTGTTTCAGCTATCTAAACATTAATCTCGGACTACTCCTTAGGGAGAAGGTAGTGTCTGTAAGCCGGCACTGCCCGGGATCAACGGTCCCGAGTCAGTACTAGCTGATCTACTGCCCGTGCATTCTAATGTATTTTAGAAATATATATTGTGATATTAAGATATAAGTCTCTACTCTTGACAATGTAAATACCAAATTGATTAAGAGCACTTTTCGAGTTCACTCATACAAACGATTTCTAGGACTAATTTAGAACTTTTTGACTAATCTTTAAATTGTAATAATATTTCACTTTTAAAAACCTATTTAGAGGCTAAAAATTCCACCCATGTCGGGATTAGAACCCGCGACCTCTGACTATCCGTGCCAGCGCTCTTTCCAACTGAGCTAATGGGCGGCTCACCGGCATCAGTGAAATTTCGAACCTCTTTACAATATTCTCTGTATTACGTACAGGCAACGACCTCTGGCTGATGTAATTTGCATCACTTGCAGCCCGAGTACCTACTTTGCAGTTAGGTTTTACATTGGAATGATATCGCTGTACCCACATGATTATATTATTTTCAACGCACTAATCTGTGCTAAGAACAAATTTAAAAACCTTTTAAGAGGCTAAAAATAGGTTTTTAAATTTGTCCTTAGCACGGGTTAGTGCATTGAAAATAATATAATATTCACTTTTTTTAACTAATGATATTTTTTTCAAATTTAAAATCTGCTTCCTTTATGTATAGAACAATTAATGGTCTTAAGTCACAATTTGATATCAACCCTTGTATGCCCCCACTACTGAAGCACAGGTCTCTTCCTGCATCGCAGAAAGGTTAGGCTACCCTCCAATACGGGGGCCAAAACCGGGTTGGTGGAGCGAGTCACAATTAATTGTCCTAAATATTGACATTAGCTACAAATGTTCAATAATGAACAATATTCTAGGCACTGCACCTATTTAGTGTCTGTAAGTAAAGATGCCACTCGATACCTTATAAATCATCTCATTACATATGCTAAGGGCAAAGTTTTACGTAGGTGCTAAGTGCAAACGGAATTTACGAGTATAGGCGTGAATAAATACAGCCCGTGCTTCGCGAGACACGATAAGCCGTCGGTGCCGGTTGTCATATAGGAGCAGTCATTAAGTCATGTCAGAGGCCTTATCGGCTTGATAACTTCTGACAGTAAGGCCCGCCACTGTTTTACAAGCCTCCACCAACCCGGTCTTGGCCACCGTGGTGGAGTTTGGCCTAAATTTCCTGCGAAGCAGGAAGAGACCCGAGCCGCAGCAATGGGTACATGTGGGTTGATATCGAAATAAAGTTTAATATTTTTGTACAAAAACCATAAAATTTCGACACCTCGGTTCTCTGTGAAAAATTATAATTTTATCTTTCATTACAAAGCAGATATCAATAGATTATATCTATCTATCTACTCAATATCAAAGAACACTAACCCCCGGTTTCTGGTACACTAACAATCTGTTAACCTACTGTTAACAGCTGTCAAATGTTTTTTTTTGTATGCACTTTGGCCAACTGACAGCTGTTAACAGTAGATTAACGGCTTGTTAGTGTACCAGAAACCGGGGGTAAGTGTTAAGAACACTAAGTGTAAAGTCTTTATTGCGCAACCATGATTTTTTAAATCTAGAATAGAATAGAAAACGTTTATTTGGTACCAACAGAATCAGAATATCGGATATAGATATAAGATACGATAAAAATATTCTTTATTGTAGATATAGATAGTTTTATGAACATAATTTTCGAATTAGGGTTCGAATCACGGCTGGGAACAAAAAAAAAACCCCAGGTCCTGGATGTTTACATGTTTTGTGATGTCGCTGTTTCTGGTTTCCACGACACAGGGTATCCTAGTGTGGGGCCAGAAGCAATGTATGTGCCTGTATGTAAATGTTATGTTATGTTAAATTTTTTATGGGTTGCGACCGATCACAGCAAACGCGCTGGTGTGTGGCAGACTTTAAGTTCGTGAGGTTGTCACAAATAACTGAGGGTACTATTTTCTTATTTTTGGCTATATTTTCTTTTCGCGTCGAAATTAATTAACATGCTTTGTAAGTCAATGAAAGTCAAGTCTTACAGATATTTTGACTAATTAAGATTGATGGCAAAAATGCTTTCTTTTTACTCGCGCAATTAAGATAAAAAACCTAAAAGGACCTTAGCAAATTGGAACACAATTTTTCTTTGGGCTCCTTAATTAGTGCGCAAATTAAAATAGTGCCTTTGAAACTACCACAGAAATTTTGAGAACTCAAAAGAAGTGATAAGATTATCTTACGATAAGACTCAGGTTCGAATCTCGCTAAAAGACACTATGAATAAAAACTATAAAGAATTCAATATCTTTTTGACTCTGTCAACTGATTGACACCGTCATATTTTCTCTACAATTAACCCTTGTATGCCCCAGCAGTGGGGACATACAATGGTTGATAACGATAATACGTTTCATAATGTTATGCCAAAAAATAGATCAGGCATTTTATAACGTTTCCTTGTTTTTGTCCAATTTACGATAATTAATATCTATTTGAGATAATTTGAAGATTATATGTTAAAATTTTGACTTGAAATTATGAAAGAACCGTACATAAATACATAATTATTATTTTTAAGTCCTATATTGCATTAAAAACAAATATTTTTACAAAAGCATACTTAATGTGAAATAACATTCCCATACAAACTTTTACCTTTCTTCAACCCTTCCTAAAACAACATCCCAGACACTACACTACACACTGGACACTATAAATCATCTCATTACGTATACCGAGGCCAATTTTTCTTATAAACTTTTGGATTTCGTAGCAGATGAATTATTTTTATAATAATATTCTTTCCTAAGCTATTTAAATACCGTCGAGTCGGTTAGGCCAATGTTTATTTTCAAATGTAAAATGATAAAAAAATAAAATGTGTTTTGTGAGATATCACAAAACGATAACAAACATATTAATTTAAATTCGAATATTCAAAATTCGTAATAAAAGGATAGCAACTCAACCAGTAATGAATTAAAAGTGTAAGGCTTTTTTCGACGCAGCGACTTTGCAAGCCCGCTTTTAGTCTCATTATGAAAATGAAACTGCCTATAAGTTCCGTGTTACATTTAATTTTAAGACGCAGCAGTGCCGCGTTTGTAATTAAAATCTTATGCGTGTAGGTGAACTTAAGAACTCGAGGTGGGGGCCATGAACAATACTATTGTTAGAGTATGTTTCCTCCACCAAGAATACAGTAAAAGTGAGACAGCTCACAGATCTGTCTTTCCCATCTAATCAAAGCACGCCGCCATACTATGCCGCAGAGATGCCAAGGGTTAGTGCATTAAAAAAAAAGAATATAATCATGTGGGTACAGCGACCTCATTCCGATGTAAAACCGAACTGCAAAGTAGGTACTCGGGCTGCAAGTGATGCAAATTACTTCAGCCAGATGTCGCTGCCTGTACGTAATACAGAGAATATTGTAAAGAGGTTCAAAATTTCATTGATTCCGATGAGTCGCCCATTAGCTCAGTTGGAAAGAGCGCTGGCACGGATAGCCAGAGGTCGCGGTTTCGAATCCCGACATGGGTTGAATTTTTAGCCTCTAAATAGGTTTTTAAAAGTGAAATATTATTACAATTTAAAGATTAGTCAAAAAATTCTAAATTAGTCCTAGAAATCGTTTGTATGAGTGAACTCAAAAAGTGCTCTTAATCAATTTGGTCTTTACATTGTCAAGAGTAGGTAGAGACTTATCTCTTAATATCACAATATGGCATGGGTGGAATTTTCAGCCTCTAAATAGATTTTTAAAATTGTCCTTAGCAGGGGTTAGTGCATTAAAAAAAAGAATACCTACTATTATATTATGTGTATGTTCCATACTTTTCAGATGACTGTCGAGACATAACATCCAATAAATATGTAACTGAGGACCGAGGCTCTTAATTTACTTTATAAAAGGTCATACCATACCATCCCATACCGTGGATGGATCTTCACAGTCTAAACGCTGTACCCCCAAGACTGAAACAAAAGGGTCAAGGGAAAGGCCTCGTAGAGCAAAATACATAGTAAAAACTGTTTATACGGATTTTACTCGTTTATTTTACATTTTCACAATTTTCCGACGTTTCGGCACTTTTTCAGGTGTCTTCCGAGAAAAAATCTGTATAAAAACAGTTTTTATTATGTCTAGTGCTCGTGTTAACCCTAGAAATTACAATAAAAAATACATTTCAGGGCCATCGCTTTTTCCCGTACGAACGCCCGCGGTTCGGCTGAATATAATTATTCCAATACCCGCATTAACAACTTACTCTAGCGAAATTAAGACTACGTAGACAAATCTAAATTGAGTTGTAGCAACTTCAATTTACCAACTAAGACGGCTACAAAATCTTGCCAAAATAATAATTGAATTCCCGACTCCGCGAGCCACTCACGATTTGTTCCTGCCATAGCATAGAATACTAAATACGTCCGTACAGAAGTGTAGAGTGACTTATGCGCGAAAAATAAGTCTTTAAAACATATACAGTTTTTGATGACCTCTGTGGCGCAGCGGTAGCGCATCTGCCTACCATGCGAGAGGTCCCGGGTTCGATCCTGGGGACAAAAATATCCCCAGGTCTTGGATGTTTACACGTTTTTGCTGTCGTTGTTTCTGGTACCCACGACTCAAGGTATCCTAGTGTGGGGTCAGAAGCAATGTACAGTGCCACACAAGAAATAAGTCTCGCGGATGTACCTGCGCAGATGACCAAATTTTAGATGTGCGGCAAGTTGATCGACCAATCAGATAGTTTCATTTTATGGCAGGCCGCGCGCCTTTGTTGCTATTGGTTGATTCAACGTCATCGATGCAGGTGACTTTTAGTTTGGCAATATTAGCGTGAGCGAAATAGGTAGCGCTACTGCGGCAATCAATTCTGCACCTTAACCGTATCGGTTAAAGATCAGGGTGAATTTCCCGGAACTAAAAATTGCGTGGCACCAATGAAATTGGTAATAAAAAAGAAAGTGTTAATGTTCTAACATTTTTTTACGGTTAGATGATATGGTAATCTATGTGTAGCACTAAACATTTTGTTAATAAGAATAATGGATACTCCAAAAAAAAAATATTAAATCCCGAAATCTTTCATTGCCATGTTTGTCCGCACGTCACCTTGTTGTGTATTATTCTTCATTGATAAACATCTATTGGTTCTTTGTACTAAAAACTAATTTTATTTGATACATTAATAGTCAAAGTATTGTTACGAAATACATTTATTGAAATATTTACACAGTACAACGAATGGTTAATAAAAATGTATCTGTCCCAGAACTACCGTTACTCGCCGTGTCCTAATCATATTCAAGTATATTGTTTTACCTAACGACTTGTTTCCCATCCCCGGTGCGCGAAACGTTTGTGTTTAATGCCGCCTAAGTGCTCGTCGCAGAAGGACTTACGCACGTGCCTGCGTTTTCGCGATATTCGCTAAGTCAATATTTTTTTTTGTTGCTGGACATTTTTTCTTTCATTGCCGTGGATAGGTATAACTTCTATTTAAATTAAGATTGTCATCTTAAGTAAATATTCGATAGAACGCTATTTCTCTTATGATTATTTGTCAAGTGTTTATTTTGTCGAATGGTTAATAGATTTTTTGTTATTTCTATTTATGGCCTCGATTTTCATCACCGTGTTTTCATTGCTGTGGTTTCCGTGGGCGAAATTTGCTATGGTAATGAACAAAAAGACACATCAATGAAAGAAAATTAATTGCCATGCTTTATAAAACAAATTATTTTCATTGCCGCGGCCAAGTATTTCATTTCCGTGACTTTTGTTTTCATCGCCATGTTATGATTAGGTAAAGAAAATGTATTTTATCATCTTTTAGTAACATTTAGTACTTTATCAATCGTATAATACACCCTCACAAACGAACGCTCCAGCACAAACTGCAGTCTGATTTTAATAATGGATTGTTTATTTTTAAGATGCCCAAACCAAAATTATCTGAGGAGGAGAGAAAGGAGAGAAAAAGATTGGCTGAAAAAGAAGACGTCAAAAATTAAGAAACTTCCCATATCTGGGTTTGCATTTCCCTCTCGGAGAAATAAAATATATTTTCATTTCCGTGGGTTGATTCTTTCATATGGCACAGTTATTTCATTGCCGTGGACGCTGGTTTCATTGCCGTGCACTCATGTTTCATCGCCGTGGCACGAAATTTTTAGACCAGTTTATCTTGCTAGTTTTTTAAGTTATCAGATAGATATTAAGCAAGAGTACATACATTATCAAAAACAACAATAAAAGAGTTTTGTTTTGTAAAAAAACCTTGAGATAAAAAAGTACATGGAAATGAAGATTTTATAAGACCTGTTGAAATTCACTCATCATGTTGAATGTACTTACAGCTTCGGGTACTTTCGTTACACTTCTTTCTACTCTGCGCGAACTTAAATTCCCGAAGGGACTTTTATGATGTGTAGTACTGTACGAGTATGTGCCAGTATGTAAATGTAATGTAATGTGATATACCTACTATAGGATGTCACGCGAAACGCAAATTAAGTACCAACTTTATATTCTTATATACAGTGGTTTCTTTGGAATGAAAATGTGAATTAAATAACGTAGTAGCACTGTATACTCTTATACTCTGTACTCCGATGTCAAATGAAAAAATCACGCCCAAAACCTTCATACATGTACCAACACTTACAACAATTCTATTCAGCTGTACTACGGTCAGTGTGACAGTGGCAATGTGACGATAAATGGGCAATTCTATCTTCTATCTACTATCCACTATACTTTATACTGTGCCTGCTATATGAAGTGGGTACTACTACTTTATTTATGTAAATGTTACGTTAACATACAAAATGTTAATGTTATGTCTGGGTGAAACTTTAAATTTAAAATTTCAATTTAAAAAAATGTACAAACACGAAAATTTGTATCTTTTTATTTTGCGCTCAGCGACTCTGTAATTAAGTTTTTATCCCTTAACTTAAAGTTCCAAGGTTTTTGCTGAAAATCAGCGTCGGCAGTGGAGCATGTTCCCTGGCGACTTTAAGTTGAGCATAAGGCCTTTTGCCAAATTTAGTTCTTAAGACATTTTCTCAGTTATTGTACCTTGTTTATTTATTTTTTTGTTGGCAATAAAAACATTTCACTTTCACTTTCACTTTCAATTCGCAAAAAGGCTAACAGTATCAAAAAGGCTAATTCACAGAATGGCTTATTCTCTGAATGTCTAATTCGCAGAATGAGCCATTCGCAGAAGAGCGAAATTGCTAAATGTCTTATTCTTAAAATAGCTAGTTCTCAAAATGGCAAACTTTCAAGCAATCAGGCAAAATTAAATTTTTAATGAAATCAGCTAATTCACAGAATGGATTATTCTCTGAATGTCTAATTCTCGAATGGCCCATTAGCAGAAGGGCGAAATTGCTACATGGCTTTTTCTTAAAATACTTAGTTCTCAAAATGGCAAACTCTCAAGAAATCAGGTGAAATTTCAGTTTTAATGAAATCAGCTAAATAAAATACAAAACAACAATACCAACTACAAATTAACAAGTTTTGTCACATTAATAATTATACTACGACCTCTTCTTAGACCTTCCAAGTATACACACGATTTAATAAAAATCAATGAAGTCATTTCGGAGAAGTTCGATAATAAACACTGTGACAAGATTTTTATATATTGGATTTGACGGGTCGCGATTATTGTAATAGGTAACATCGCGATTAGACCCATTTAATATGTAACTAATATGAAATGTTATGTTGTCATTTCATATTTTACAACGCGCAAATCTAAAAATACCGTTTTCTAATTTTGCTATCTTGATTACGAAAAAAATATTTAGAATTTTTATTATTGCTTAATTTTAGTGAAAATAAATAGAAACCAAAAATTGTGTGATGACGTCACACATAGGTGGAATGAGGAGGTACCGTTGCCTAATATTAAAAATGATATGACAGATGTCATTTTCAGTTTCATTCAACTGTCATGTCGGAGAAATTACTTTTCCTTTCCTTAATTCCAATGGTTTTTAAAAAGGCGGCAAGGGTGTTAGTATTATTAAACTGTATGTGTGACGTCATTAGGCGGTTACTTCCTTTTAGAATAAGATGAAATTCAAACAGAAAATTATGAATAAAAATCATCGAATTTACGAAAATAAAAAAAATATGGGTCGTTTTATTTCGTATCTAGTTTCCTTTAAGACAGTAAAATACGTATGCTAAGAAATTTAAATGTTGTCAATTATTACTCTTGCCTTTTCATAATTGTTTCGTTTTGCCTTGATCATAATTGTTTCGTTCTCAATTCAACCAAGATTTTGTGATAAAAAGATTGTTTGGAACGAAAAGAGTTCGTTATTTTAATTTTGTTAAAACATCAAGGTTGCTTTGGGACAGTTAAGCCAAGTTAAGGCCAAGTTGCCTGTACTTTTTCTCGTTTGCCTTATTTACTGTTTTTATTGCGGTTCTTAATTGTATGGTCTGAGCCTAGTGAAGGTCAGTAAAAGGTTGTCATTGAAAAGACAAGTACTGGGCCGAGAAGAAAGCATTTTATATACTTAGATAGATAAAAAGATAAGATAAAAGATTTTTATTTGTCAAACATGCGTATTTAAGTACATTTTATGTTGTGTCCTACATGCTTTGCCATTGTAGATATACAAATATTTGTTGGTGAGAGAGAGCATTATAGGTATGGACTTGTATTAAGTTTTCTTAGACGTATTCATCAGTATGGAATCAGGCGTTACTTTGCGCAAATCACCTACCCGCATGGTGCTTGTGGGACATTTGGCAGAATTTAGAAAAGTAGTTCACATGAATATATTCTTTTAAATGCACTAGCCCATGCTAAGGACAATTTTTAAAAACCTATTTAGAGGCTAAAAACTGTAAGAATATTGTAAAGAGGTTCGAAATTTCACTGATGCCGGTGAGTCGCCCATTAGCTCAGTTAGAAAGAGCGCTGGCACAGATAGCCAGAGGTCGCGGGTTCGAATCCCGGAATGGGTGGAATTTGAGCCTCTAAATAGGTTTGTAGTAATTCACATATTAATGATATTCATCGTTATCGTTATCAACCCTTGTATGTCCCCACTGCTGGGGCACGGGTCTCTTCCTGCATCGCAGGAAGGTTAGGCCATACTCCACCACTCATGAATATCACCAATGATATTCATGTCTTGACAATAGTCTGAAATTATCATACGTCATGTCAAAGAATAGTAAATTCATTGATATTAAGTAAGCTAAAATTAATTGTGTTAAAGTCAAGTAAAATCGTCAGTCAACATTTTATGACACTTAAGTAACAATTGTCAAGTAAGATTTTGACTTATGTACCTATGGTAAGCCTAATTCATTAAAAAAACAATGTCTTCGGCACAGCAGCGTCAGAATGGTTCCTACAGTGCGTTCACATTAACTTGACGCGTGAGAGAATTGGTAGCACTGAGATGTTCACTGTTACCATGTTATATAAGAAATCATTCCCATTACTTGGGGAAAATAAAAGGATTGAGGGCTTGTTTTACGATCTTCCGATTAAGTCCAAAAGCTAATTCACATGTTATGTCCTTGTTACCAATTCTCTCACGCGTCAAGTTAATGTGAACGCACTGTACGATTTTACTCATGCAAGTAAAATGGCGTCGACGGTGACAATCACATTGCTTTCAAATCACTCGCAAATCGCTAGTGTGTTAGGGCTCTTATGTAATAAATGCAACGTTGCAATGTCATGCTTGATTAAATTATTAATTAACTTACTGTGAAAGCGCCTTTCCGCGCGAGATTTCCGTACTTAGCCTTATAGGGAAGAGCGGGTGATTGAGATCTTCCACTATAAAGGGAAATTTCCCGCCAGGCAGATCGTATGCCTGGGGACGGCCGGTCCAACTGTTGTTAGTCGGACATTACATTTATGGTATGTCATTGAAACAATTCGATTGCGCGATGCAGGAATGTTGGAGTTAGTGCGCGCGCAGAGTTGACATGTGCTCGCCACAAGCCTCATAGTTGGGCCATTGTACGTAATATGCGCCGAGGTATGTTAACACTTCAGACACTGGTGTTACCTCAAGATGGTTTCCTTAACCGTTAGCAACTTTACAAATGTAAGATAAAACTAGATAAGAATATTGTTTATTGTATACTGGAAAATTGTTACAGAAACAGCAGATACAGAAGATAAGATAGAATTGGCGGCCTTATTGCTTGTAGCAATAACATCACATCAATGTACATCACTTACAAACTAAAGACATGTTACATGCTGGGAATTGAATCCACGACCTTCCGATTTAGAATACGGTGTTCTACCGCTTCTCTACCACCCCTCGGTTTAAAGCATACTTACAGCAACCAACAGCAACAGTTCGATATCTGCTCTTGTATTACGCGCACCATAACCTGCACGAGTCAAACTCCATACCAATTGCTATCGCAAACGTCAGGATTCCGACGGGATTTGATGCGCAGGCCCCTGATCTCTGTGAAGTCAGCCGTTATTGCTTGTTGGTACTACACATTCACTTAGTGCTCTGACGGACTGTTGCTGGTTGCCAAACGATTACCCGTAACACACGCTGAATCAGGGTCATTTCCGGATTCTGGGTGAGGGAAAAGTAAGTAACTAAATAGGCATTTATTGAACTAGCTGTATGTGCCCCGCGGTGTTACCCGTGATTTATTATGGAAAATAAATGGTTTAATTAACAGTAAAAGATACCCAATTTTTATTAAAAACGCTCCAGTCTATCAATAATACAGTACTCACATTACCAATGTTTGTTTCTTATAGTTTGTTACCACTAAACCTTCTTTTAATTCTGAAAATCAGCGCTGAGGGCTCAGTCCCTCAGCACAACGCTGAGTCAGCTGCCTTTTGTGGCAATTTAGACGCACCACAGGCGAAAGCAATGTGTGTTTTTTTGTTTCGTTTATTTGTATAATTTCTGGTTAATTTCTGTTGTGCTCATGTTGTGTTAATTTTCTGGTTTTTTGTTTCTGTGACGTGTCTTGTTGCTATAATAAATGTCTTTCTTTCTTTTCTTTCTTTTATTAGATTAGAAAATTCTTTATTCTGATTAGAGAACGATGTAGACTGGAAGTGGATGTAGTGACTAGAATTGAGAAATGTTGCGTTGGTTTGGACATGTGGAGAGGATGAAGGAAGAAAGATTAACTGATATATAACTAAAGAAAAACTAATATATATTGCGAATGTGAGTGAAGGGGCTGGTAAGGGACGTCCCAGGCGGACATCGACTAAATAGGGGATGTACTAGCAAAGGGGAAGATAAAAAGTACCCGGAACCGGCGTCCGTGCATGCAACGACTTATGAACGTTGATGAAACGAAGGTGATCTGCCAGGATCATGGCAAGTGGCAGTCCTTGGCCTCTGCCTACCCCTCTGCGATACAGCCGTGAGGTTATGTATGTATGTAAAATTCTTTATTGCACAATGAGCATATTTGTACAAAGGCGAGCTTAATATCAATGAGTATTTTCTTCCAGCTAACCTTGGGTTATGTGGATAGTGGTGCGGGTACTGCCCGGAAAGAGCTTTTGTAAAATATTACATAGACTTATCATAACATTACTTATCAATACCGAATACAATAAATACCTAGAATACACACTATAATAAGTTTTATGTTCTGTGTTTCCTACCAAGTGTAGTGGACATGTTTAACACGCTAAATGTAGAGATTTTGTGTGAAACTCTAAACACCAATCTCCAATCGATGTAAGTACATATCATCTTTTATTACTTTTAGCGGACCAGTGGACTGCGGACGGAAATTGCACCCGTAAGTGGTGACCGTCCGATACAGATTGAAAAACGTACACTTTCAGCGAACGTGACTCACAGACACCCTACTAGCATTTCAAATGGTCGATAAAGCAACGACCTATTTATTAAATATAATAAACGTATAATGTTCGTGTACAGAGAATATTGTAAAGAGGTTCGAAATTTCACTGATGCCGGTGAGTCGCCCATTAGCTCAGTTGGAAAAGAGCGCTGGCACGGATAGCCAGAGGTCGCGGGTTCGAATCCCGGCATGGGTGGAATTTTTAGCCTCTAAATCGGTGTTTATAATAAACGTCTTTATGATTCCGTAAAAACAAGTATAAACCAAAGACGATGTGGACATTCATTGTGAAAGTTTTACTAGTTTTGAGGAAAAGTACGTAAATTGTTAGAACATGGGGAATCGTAGACAATTCCCCAGGTGTTTAGATATTTAAGAATTGTATTGTTCCGTTTCTGTTCCCTTTGTTTAATTTACAAGTTTACCTAATTGTTTTGACTAGGCTCGTGGCCTAGTCAAACCGAGTGCTAGCGCTAGTGGCATTTTTTCCGAGCGCTTACGTGCTTCGCAAGGCAAGTTAAGCCGTTGGTGCCGGCTGTCATGTAATGGCAGTCGTTATGCCATCTCAGACGCCTTATAGGAAGCTGGATAACTTCTGTATTATAAGCCCGCCACTGTTTTATAACCATCTACTAAACCGGACTTGGCCCCCTTGGTGGAGTATGGCCTAACCTTCCTACGATGCAGGAACAAACCCACGCCCTAGCGGTGGGTACACACAAGGATTGATATCGTATTGATTAATAACTTCCTTACAATACAATCCTTTGTCCTGGTCCTAAAATGTGAATGAATTGAATCTCTGATTCTGAATCTCTTAAATTAAGCTCTGCGTATCAGAGCGAACCCCGATAGGAGTTAAACGACCAAAGAAGAAGAAGATCAGAGCGAATCCCGGTCTTTTTCGAAAAATAAAACATGGAACTGCATAAAAACCAAATTAATTTAGTAATAAATATGAAAGTTTATAGGGTTATAAAGTTTTTGAAATTTTAGTTCAAAATTACAAAATAATCTCAACAACAGTAATAGCGACTTTTTAAAACTTACAGCCTGGGATCTAGGGCCAAAACCTGAATATTTGGAACAATTTATTTTAATATAAACGGCCGGTTCTAGCGACAATGAACTTGTTTTAAACGGATTGAATTTTTACACCACAATATTTTACCAGCCAGTGGCATTTTACAAAATCCCCTCACTGACAAAAAACATAAATGAATTTTTAAACGAGTCAAGCAAGTGAGTAATTTGAAAATGGAACGCTCACTTAAAATCTTCCTTGTAACTTTAGTGTCCTTTATTAGTTACCCACACTCACTTTTATTGCTAATTTTTAAACCAAAAATAAAAAAGCCAACATTTTGTATTCTACACAGAAACTACAATAACAGAAATTATCACATCATACTAATATTATAAAGGTGAAAGTTCGTAAATGTATGTTTGTTAGTTCATCATGTCTAAACGGCTGGAGCCTTTTTAATTAAATATGGTATGGAGTTAGCTGACACCCCGGATTAATACATAGGTTACGTTTTACTGCGAGAAAATATCTTATTTCAATAGGAAAATCGATAAACCACGGGTAACACCGCGGAAGACAGCTTGAATAAAAATATATCCGTCTCCGTCTACGGTTTTCTAACCCTTATTCTTCTTATTTTTCTTCTCCAGGCTATATTAGTCCACTGCTGAACATAGCCCTCCCCTAATGAGCGCCATAGCGCAAGGTTCTGCCATCATTGGGGGGTAATGCCCATAATCCCCACGCTGGGCATGCGGGTTGGGGATCGCAGTTTGGTGGAATTGTACTGCAGGGGGCGCTGCTGCCCACCCCCCGGTTTGTGTCCCTTAGTCGCCTTTTACAACACCCGTGGGAAGAACTTGGGTTGGTGCTATTCTCTAGGCCAACACCACACAGCAACCCTTATTACTAAAAGCATTTTCCTCCAGGCAGCCATAGACGGGGACAAGAAAGAAACTAGAGACGGGTAGTCGGTGCAATTGAGAAATAATATAAATTATTAAAAACCTATTTAGAGGCTAAAAATTCCACCCATGCCGGGACTCGAACCCGCGACCTCTGGCTAACCGTGCCAGCGCTCTCCCAATTGAGCAACTACTATTATTATATAAAAGTAATTTATATAATGTTTGCAATGTTCGAAAACGAAAGTTTTCAATCAGTGCGTCCTACCTGTGATGACCTACGGAGCCGAGACATGAACACTCACGAAACGGCTGGTCCACCAGTTCAAAGTCGTTCAGCGAGCTATGGAGAGAGCTATCCTCAAGTTTCTTTAACGAATAGGATTCGTAACGAATGCATCCGACAGAGAACCAAGGTTATCGACATAGCTCAGAGAATTAGCGAGCTGAAGTGGCAGTGGACTGGCCATATCTCGCGAAGAACCGACAACCGTTGGTGTAAACGTGTTCTTGAGTGGAGACCGCGACTCGGCAAAACGTAGTAGGACGCCCTCCGACCAGGTGGGATGACGATCTGCGAAAAACTGCCGGCAAATGCTGGATGCGGCAAGCTGAAGACAGGGCGCTTTGGCGCTCATTAGGGGAGGGCTATGTCCACCAGTGGGCTACATAAAAAAGCCTGAAGAAGAAGAATTTAAATTACTTTTTTAAAGCACAAAAAGGTGAATGCATAGTCTAGACGTGCTTTAAGGTTCTTGTTATTAAAATGCAGTGGTTTCCAACGGTTGGGCCCACGGGTGGCCATTTAGCGTTTATTTCAATTAGCTGACCGCATCGGCATTGTGTGGGTGAAATCGTCGCCATTTGAAGGTCCATTCTGGCTCAACTTTTGTGCGAAATGAAATATTGTGGTTCGCTTAGTGCGTCCTTAGAGGGGGACTTCCTAGGGGTGTGAAGGGGAGGGAAATACTTTGCGTTTCAGAAAGGTCTGGCGTTACTGAAGGGGGTTTTTCTACTCATAATTATAATAAACCGTTTTTCTTACGATACCAACTACGCTAAAAGCTACTTAAAGCGTTTATTTTCTTCGATTTGTTTCGCAATTATGTACAAAGCAACAGATAAGAATGTAATGTGTCTTCTTGCATCGCAGGAAGACACATTAGCACGGGGGCCAAGTCCGGGTTGGAGAATTGTACGGTAGTTAACGACTGCCATTACATAACAGCCGGCACAACCTAACGTGCCTTGCGAAGCACGGAAGCGCTCGGAATAAGTATCACTAGAGGTCACGGGACGGTCACCCATCCTGCAGCTGACCGCGCCTGTAGTTCCTTAACTCAAGTGATTGATTCCAATCACTCGGTTCGAGGCCACGAGCACTTCACTTGACCACATCTTTGACTTACTCACCTTTGAGCAAATAAATAAATAATTTGATTGATTAGATTTGACAGGGCAAAGTCGAATGGTGCAGCCAAGTCAACTCGCCCGGCGAGTGGACTCGTTCATAGTTTCACTCGAGTAACTCGATTTGCCCGTCGCTAACCCGACAATTTGACGGGCTCCATGATTTATGGCCTGCGCCTGGAACGGATGGCCAAAAAAAAAACCCCGCGGTGCCTTTCGGTACAGGATATCGTAAAATGAAAGTCGATAATGATGTTTTGATTTTTAGCCACCCGGGCGCGCTATTTTAGACTGTCTATATTAAACTAGCAGTGACATCACTGTACTGAAGTATAATACATCCAATGTAACAGTTCTTGTTTTAAAGAGTCTATGAGAATTAATAAATAAGTACAGTCCATTCGTTTAGGTACTTAAAACATGTAAACAATGTTGATACGTCTTTTAATAAAATAATTTATATGTACAATGTACAATATTTGTCTTAAGCTAAATTACATAATAATAATATTGGCCTTTTTGCATCTACTTAATGAGATGATTTATACAGCGTCCAGTGGTATCTTCACTCACACTAGATGGGGGAAGGGACCACTCCGACGCTGTAGTGCCTGGGTCATGGTTTTATAGATGGTGTAGGCTTGCCCAGCACCTATACCATCCTGACAGCTTAGTCGGCCTAGCCCACAGGAAAGACTTGTCAATACGTGCGGAGCCAACCAAGCCGCGGGTTTCCTCACGATGTTTTCCTTCACCGTTAGCGTGTGGTATTGCGACTGCAAATTCGCAAATGTACGTGACTTTGTTTAATTTCAAAGTTAAATTACATAGGTTGTTCGTAAATAGTATCATTATACAATTCGACCGTCTGACCCCTAAACTAGGTAGAAACCTGTGTCTTAGGGATCGTTGGTTCTCCTACTGGTATTAATAAACAACTATATTTTGAGAGATACGTAACAGCGGAAAGTGAAAAAAAGTTGTCCACATACACAGTTTAAAAAATCTTTAGCAATTCAATCTGAAATTTAATGTAATTTCATGAAATTCAAGTAATATGTAAAGATACTGATTAAAAAAGTGTGTATTTCGATAACAAGACGTATCAAGATTGTTTATATTTTTAAGTATCTTAATCAATTAACTATAGGATAAGTATGAACTTATAAAAATATCGATTGGAAGCAATCACTGGAGTAAAGCCACCACAGGCGCGGTGAGGTGCAGAATGGGTGACCGTTCCGTAAATACCGCTATTGCCATTTGCTGCTGGCTGTCATGTAATGACAGTCGTTAAGCCATGTCAGAGGTTTTATGGGCGGCATGATAACTTCTGACAGTAATGCCTGCTCTGACTTACAGTGGGGACATGCAAATGGCAATAGCGGTATTTACGGAACGGCCACCCATTCTGCACCTCACCGCGCCTGTGGTGGCTTAACTCCAGTGATTTCTTCCAATCACTCGGTTCGACTAGGCCACGAGCGCTTCAGAGAAAACTATAGTCGAAATTAAATTAGGTACTAGGTAGTAAATAATTTAAGCTATAATATCTAATGTCTGCCTCGTTGGGCTAGCCGTTAAGGCACTTAGCTCCCAAGACTGAGGTCGTATGTTCGATTTCCACTAGGGGTTGCCGTAGATTTGTACAAGTGGCTTATTTAGTTTCATTCAGCTTCTCGTTCGTAAGGTTATAGGTTTGAAACCCGGCATGCATTTTGGAGCAAGTGATAGCGACTTTCCCCCACATACAATTATTTCAATAAACGTAAAAATCATATGATTTAGAAGTCCACAGTAAAATCAGCAAAGACGTTTCTTTGGGAGCCATCAGTAAAGTAAGCATATCTCGTATCTGGCCAGATTTTTCAGTGTCACATTGGAAGACAATGCTAACACATCTCGCTTTATTATGCTCGTTTGGATCAACTTTTTTACAGCCCATATAAAACTTTCTCGCTGCGTATAATGTGATCGCTGAGTTTACGGTCCGTTTATTCGGCGGGCGTATTCTAGCTTTGCGAAGCGCTCGTCGCCTAGTCGAGCCGAGTGATTGGAGTCAATCACTTGAGTTAAGCAACAACAGGCGCAGCCAGGTGCAGGATGGGTGACCGTCCGGTAACTACCACTAGTGGCATTTTTCGGGCACCGTGCTTCGCAAGGCACGTTAAGCCTTTGGTGTCGGCTCATGTACTGGCAGTCGTTAAGCCATGCCAGAGGTCTTATGGGCAACTTGATAACTTTTGAAAGTAAGGCATGCCACTGTCTAACAATTCTTTACCAACCCGGATTTGGCCCGGGTGGTGGAGTATGGCCTAACCTTCCTGCGACGCAAAAAGAGACCCGTGCTCCAGCAGTGGGGACATACAAGGGTTGATATCAATTCTAGCGTTCATACTTCGTTCTATTCTTCGGATTATCGTTTGACAACATTAATAAGAAGAGACAACCGTCTCACAACTAAAACACAGCTAAGTCTCAATTGACAGTTTTTCAATTTTTATCTTGTTTACTATACTTTACATGCCCTAATCTTTTGGTACAAAAACCATGTTTCTAGAGTGATTCATTTCAAAGATACTAATTAAGACATAGTTTTACTTGTACGGGCGTGTTTTGGTTGTAAATTATATTAAATTATCTTGTTTGTACAGTGCAAAGGCTTTTAAATCCACATACAGTCTACAAGAATTGATTCCCTGAGCCATCTTCTAACAATAAGAAGAAGAAGGTTGAATTTACTAAACCTGTTTAATTGTGCGAACAAGCCATCATGCTAGATGTTACAGCCTTAATTCATTTAATTCTCGCCGAGCCTGACTAAGTGGAAAGTATCAAAATGATCCATCAGCTTTAACGCCTTGCCCAATTACGCAACAAAGCTCACCTTATATCACCCCCTGTAACTAGATTACTGGGCACCTACTGTGTGCCTCTAACCCTTTCTGACAGTATACTGAAAGGGGTTCTTGTGATATTGTGAAAATTAGTATTATTACGTTTATACTCGTATCAATGATCGTATGACATTGTAAATATTGGTGATTTCCGACCTTTTGCTCAAAACTGTGAAGACAACTCTTTATTACAAAAATGTTGATGACAATAATGTCTGGATTTAACGCCAGTACAATGTATGACTGCTGCTAGTGGCATTTTTTCGAGCGCTTCCGTGCTTTGCAGGCACGTTAAGCCGTTGGTGCCAACTGTCATGTAATGGCAGTCGTTAAGCTAGGTCAGAGGCCTTATGGGCGGCTTGATAATATCTGACTCTAAGACCGAACTCCGCATAATCCGTTCAACTCCACCAATCCGGACTTGGCCCCCGTGGTGGAGTATGGCCTAACCTTCCTGTGACGCAGGAAGAGACCCGTGCCCCAGCAATAGGGACATACAAGGGTTGGTATCGTATCGTGTGCTGACTCGACAGCACGATTGACGTGATAGCAGCTTTAACACTCGTATAACCCCTTTAAAGCACTTTCATAGAGCTAGAATAAATTTGTAGCCTCTAAATATGTTTTTAAAATTGTCCTTAGTACGGGTTGGTGCATTAAAAAGAATATAATCATGTGGGTACAGCGATATTATTCCGATGTAAAACCTCACTGCCAAGCAGGTACTCGGGGCTGCAAGTGATGCAAAATACTTTACAAAGATATTGCTGCCTGTACGTAATACATAGAGTATTGTAAAGAGGTTCGAAATTTCACTGATGCCGGTTAGTCGCCCATTAGCTCAGTTGGGAGAGCGCTGGCACGGTTAGCCAGAGGTCGCGCGTTCGAGTCCTGGCATAGGTGGAATTTTTAGCCTCTAAATATGTTTTTAGAATAAATTTTTCATTGGTTTTGGACTTTATATCAAAGCAATAAAGTTAAATTTACAATGGGCGCTATTAGACCACAGCATGGTAGAGGTTAACCCTACAATACTGTTTACAGGTACCTAGCGTAGACCGAATGTGACTAAGTCTGACTGAAACTCCCTCGCTGACGGAGTAGCAGCCTCAGGTGCTGGAGCCGACCCCGTGGCACTCTGTTACCGCATTACAAATCTTCCCGGACCAATTTCTACCTACACCTAATGGCAGTGTTAATGGTCAAAGCCTTGTGTTAACTTGGGCACTGTTAGAGCATCCGTTTTGTTTTGTGGAACGCTGTGAGCTTGTGAGGTAGACCGTTGAAGCACGTTTTCCAAAATTAATTACAAAAACAGTGCTCTTGAAAGAATACAATGTTTATGTCATACTAGCTTTGCCCGTGACTACGTTCTTGTCAATTCAATTAAATTTATTTCGACGTAAAAAACCAAGTCCCTACACCCATCTAGTGTTAGTAAAAATGCTACGGGTGACGTATAAATAAGTAAACTCATTACATAGATACAGATTTAAAAACCTATTTAGAGGCTAAAAATTTCACCCATGCCGGGATTCGAACCCGCAACCTCTGGCTATCCTTGTCCTTAGCACGGGTTAGTGCATTAAAAATTAAAATAGTATAATAGATGCAGATGCCAATTTTATGTGTATATGTAAGTCACACTCTATTGCACCACCAGAAAAAAAATACGACCATTATGTCTTAAATATAAGTAATGGCGGCGGTAATTGGCGGTCTTACCGCTTAGAGCGATCTCTTTGTATGTATGTTATTTCACACAGAGAAAACCGCAAACATGCAACGGAAACAATACGTCAGTCCGTTCCGTCACGAAACTTTATCAGATCACCGTTCCATTATACTCTCTACAAGGGTCAGACAAATTCGCCTCGAACGGAAAAGGCTCTCCGTTATATCGTACACTGCCGCTTTTCATCCAACTCGCTTGCTCGCCATACAACTGACCCTCACGTCACGAGTCAGGAGTGGGCAATTCATAACAAAGCAGCATCAGACATTATGAGTCTCGTGTATTGTGGGTGACAGTGGATAAAAGTCGGTGGGTTCGACTCGTGGCGGCGTGAAATATAATTTAGTATTTCTTACTATGTAATTTTCTTTCTAACATTCTAACTTTCGACAAAGCTCAGAGAATTAGCGAGCTGAAGTGGCAGTGGGCTGGCCATATTTCGCAAAGAACCGACAACCGTTGGAGTAAACGTGTTCTTGAGTGGAGACCGCGACTCGGCAAACGCAGTGTAGGACGCCCTCCAACCAGGTGGGATGACGATCTGCGAGAAACTGCCGGCAGATGCTGGATGCGGCAAGGTGAAGATAGGGCACTATGGCGCTCATTAGGGGAGGGCTATGTCCAGCAGTGGACTACATAATATACCCTGAAGAAGAAGAAGAAGTTTTCTAACTGATTCGCGATACTTATACATACTTATGTATTAAACGGGTCCAATCGCAATTATTTATTAGGTAAACGTCATTACATTATTTCCCGACGTTTCGACAGCGTTACAGTTGCCGTGGTCTCGGGCAGACTGAAGTGGCGAGTACAGTCAATTATTATTCGTATAGTCACTTTAAATTTTTCGCAGCAGGCTGACACACATCACTCACTACGCCCACGGACAGATTCGGTGATTTTTATTTACTTAGTAGCACTGGATTCCACGTACTTGAAAGCTTGAAACCATCCTCTCTGTTGAAATTCTTGTGTTTTTTAATTCCAATTGTTTCCCGAACTTCTTTATATTATTATTAAATTCTTTATTATACCTGTAAAGATTATACAATTTGCGGGCTTAGTACTAAATAGTATTTTATTCTAGCCAACCAACAGGTGACGTAGAGAAACAGTGAGGTGATATTTTATTGTCAAATATATATTTTAACAATTAAACTATCAGGCTATATCAGTCCACTGCTGGCCCATAGCCCTCGCCTAATGAGCGCCATAGCGCAAGGTTGTGCCATCATTGGGGGGTAATGCCCATAATCCCCACGCTGGGGATCGCAGTTTGGTGGAATTGTTTCCCGAACTATTCTCCGACAATAATGTCGATCGGTTGAGAGCACTTTCGGTCGATGTAGCGTTGTACCTAATTAATAATCGAGATTAGACACGTTTAATATAATATATCTATGAAATATAAGTTGTAACACGTTTAAATATACGTTTAAACCATAAAACTATAAAATTAAAATTATTCTATAAGTTTATTTTTTGCATGTTATTATATAAACAAATTTTATATTGTTTACCATAAGTAATTAAGATGTTAAAATTTTAACTGGTTCCTCGCGAAACCGGCTAAGCCTAGTGCAAGGACCCCTGGTAATTTTGTAGTATTAAGTTTTTAATAAAAAAAGTATTTTAAATTTTTTTTTTAAATAAAATTCATACGGCACAATCAGTTGTCCTGGTCCCAAACTGGGATAACCCCTGACCTGGTTAAAAGACAAAGTGCGCCGGTCATCAGTGGGAATCGAATCCGTGACCTTTAGCTTGGTTATCGTGTTACTGCTCGACCAACGAGGCAGTCTCCAGACTTCAGTAAACTAAGGCAATAAAAGCGCAAAAATAATTCAAACGAACATGTCCTCTTAATCGAAATAAGTGTACATTAAATATGTATATTTTGAAGTTGGTGGTAAACAATTGTTATTGGTAAAAATTAGAAGTGAGCCCAAAACTTTGTGATTGAATTTCAAAACAATTTTCTAACAATTAACTGATTAATGTAAAAAAATACTGATGTTTGTCGGGAAGAAATTACTTATAGTAATAAGGCCGCTGATTGTACTCTTCTATGCTATTGTTTAAGAATTTTATGTAATTCCTAATATACGTACAATAAAGAATATTTTATCCAACTGTCTACCACGGTTTTCTTAATAAACATAAAATAACAAAAAAATTACATACAGGCACATACATTGCTTCTGGTCCCACACTTCGATACCCTGTATCGTGGGAACCATAAACAGCGACATCGCAAACATGTAAACGTCCAAATCCAGGATTTTTTTTCGTCCCCAGCCAGGGTTCGAAGCCGGGACCTCTTGCATCTTTTTTTCCTTCCTCTTAACATCTTTCCTTTAATACAATTTTGCTACATTCCCAGATTTAATGACAGTGCCACAATATTTGATAATCACAAAAAGACTGGCCGCTGGCAACGGTTGGTTGCCAAAAAAAAAGAAAAAAAAAACACAGTCCATAAAAATCTAAACCTTATTCACAAACTTCGGCCCCATCAATAAAAAAACTAAGGCTTAGATCCCAACGTATAATTCACGAGCCGAGATCATTCGCGACCCGCGTTAGTCCCGAAAGAAAGCCCCCAGAAAGGCCCAGTCCTGTTTCCTGGCAAGTTGGCCGTTCACATCCGGATCCGGTGGTAATTTGTCACCGGTTTTCGGAGGTCCTCGCTGATTCACGGCCGGCCGATGGCAGGTACGACGCGGTTATAGAGACAGATAGTCGCTGCCTAGGGCAGGGTTACCTGGTATTAACACTAGGATAGTACTGTTTCCGGTTTGTGAAGCTACTAAAAAATCCAATCCCAAGATAAACATTGTCGGTTTCGGCGGATGGGAGGTGTATGTTGAAGTATTTTTCATAGAAACAAGAAAGTAGGATTATACAGTAGAAATGAGATAAAGATACAAAAATATTGCCTTTTTTTAAAAACCTATTTAGAGGCTAAAAATTCCACCCATGCCGGGACTCGAAGCCGCGACCCCTGGCTTACCGTGCCAGCGCTCTCCCAACTGAGCTAATGGGCGACTTACCGGCATCAGTGAAATTTCAAACCTCTTTACAATACTCTCTGTATTTATTGTCTCATCAAAAAACAACTTAAAACAAAATAACACTTAAACCTAGGTTGTGGTATTATAAAATAAGGCAAAATTTGCCTCAGCTCTGCACCAGCTCTGCACCAGCTGAACCACTAACATTTAATGTTAGTGGTTCAGCTGGTGCAGACCCGGGTCAGCCCCGGACAGCGCTGGTCGCTGAGATCCTTGAGAAGTATGTGTACTGTTACTCCGAATGACAGGATACGCAATAGTTTGATTAGAGAACGTTGTGAACTGAAAGAGGATGAAGAGACTAGAATTGAGAAAGGAACGTTACGTTGGTTCGGACATGTGGAGAGGATGAAAGAAGAAAGATTGACAAAATAAATAGATATAGCGAATATTACTGAAAGGGCCAATAAGAGACGTCCCAGGCGGACATACTTCGACCAAATAGGGGATATATTAACGAAAAACCGGATAAAAAGTGCCCGAAAGCGGTTTGCGTGCATGCAAGGACTGAAGAACGTTGATGGACCGTAGATGATCCGTCAGGATCGTGGCACGTGGCTGTCCCTGGCCTCTGCTTACCCCTTGTGACGTTATACTATGTATTTTTTCTAACATTTAACTAAGACACTAAGGGCCGCTTGCGCAGCTCGCTTAAGTCTAGATTTAGTAACATTTTCGTAGTTTTTTATACTGAGAATCCGGTTGAAATTGTTTTAAATCAGGATTTACGGGCTTGTTCACGTGGCTCTTAATGTTTAAAAATAATAAGCTTCTCTTACAGCGGTTACATAAATCAGAAACCTATAGTTTATTTAAAAAAAACCGCTAGGGGAAAAGTCAGCAACAGCGGAACATCTGCTTGAATCAGGATCAAACCACTGGATAGAATTACACAAACCATCGGTACTTTCCAACGATCGCCATTATTATAGCCGAATTGTGCGTGAAGCGGTTGAAATTAAGAAACGCAAAAATTTTAATCGGAATTTGTTTTCAAAATGTCGCAAACGTGGGATCCGGTCATCAAGAAGTGTTCGAGTGGAAAAAAGTCGCATAGCTTATCGTCCGACATTGTCAGTGTAGTGTGTCGCAACTCTAATAGTGCTTTGTGATGGCTGATTGAGGGTAGTCTGAAACCTCATCAGCTGAAGATGCGAACGGGTGCTAGCCATCAGTCTTCTCGTGACCACGATGACTGTAACGTCGTCGAAACGTCGAGGTAAAATAGCAATAAATTATTACGCGATTAAGCCCCGAAAGTGTTCTAACTATAGTTTATTTCACCGCAAAGAACTACCCTCTGCCCTCTCTAGCCATGAACAGAGATAAATGGATAGCCCTGTCGGCCCCAGACTCCACGGCAGAGTAAAGGGACCAAAAAAAGAAATAGAAAAATCAATGAATGGACAAATTCATCTCACTTGTATTCCGTAAACTGGTTTCGAAACTTTGAATTCGAAAGTGGCCGAAGGGATTAGATTTTTACACGAATACCAAATCTGAATGAAACTATGTATAAAGTTTTCGCTTGCCACTTTCTTACAGTGTTCGAATTAAAACCAATTTTTTTACTGAAATTTTCAAACATACATGGGAACAGTTAAATAACACGTGTATCCTGAAAGGCACGTGGCCTAGTGAAGCGTTCGTGGCTGCACTAGAGCACGTTAACTCAAGTAATTGGAATCAATCACTTGTCTGGCGACATACATACGGAATATTTGTTTTCTTTAAAACCCTTTTTATCCACTTTTTCATAATCAAATCAAAGTGTTTTATTCAAAATGACAAAGAAACTGTGACTGATTGAACTTTGCAAATAAAATAAGGTTTTCGAACTAAAGATATTTTTTAGAGAAAAAATTGACAACTAAGTCTTCAAACTTAGAAGTTTTCAAATACATTGTTTTCGTTTGTATTATTTCCTTTATCTTCTCTCTATATCCCAATCAACGCTATATCTGCTTCCATTTGGTAGATAAAGTAGTTCAATTTGAGGTTGGCTGGAAGAAATTGCTTTTAGCAATAAGGCCGCCAATTGTATTTGATCTTTTGTATCTGCCGTTTTTGTAACTATTTTTCCGGTATACAATAAAGAATATTCTTATCTTATCTTATCTTCAATCTAATACGAGTATATAAAAATCTGGTGGCACAAGATTTGCTACCGAACTCCTCCGAAACGACTTCCTAATTTACCATTTTTTTTGTATATATTTTGTAGGCTTAAAAAAAATCATAAATAAAACAGTGTTTTCGGGGTCAACTAGTAGATAATAAAAATACAATATTATAAATACTAAAAATAGTAGTATTTGTTTTTCCAAGTTGAATGTTTACATCTTTTATTTTATCTTTGTAGATTATTTACCCCAAAAAGAATGCTTTGTTTTGTAAGCTTTTCCGTTAAGCATCTCACTGTTGACTTAAGAACAAGAACGGTACAAATTGAAAAGCCACGAAACTTTTCCCCAAGTTGTCTACAAAAACACCGAGTTCAACTTCAAAGTTGATGTCGATGGAACCAAGGGAAGATAAAGCTACAAAATGAAACATCGAGACGATTCTCGATTCAGATGCGTTCAATCGAAAATGATGTCTCACTAGTCTAGTTCTACTATTTTTATTTTTAATGCACTAACCCGTGCTAAGGACCATTTTAAAAACCTATTTAGAGGCAAAAATTCCACCCATGCCGGGATTCGAACCCGCGACCTCTGGCCATCCGTGCCAGCGCTCTTTCTAACTGAGCTAATTTGAGCTGAGTCTAGTTCTGTCCAATATACCAATAAATTCACTTTTTAAGTTATGCCTATTTTGTGAAATTGTAGTAGCAAAATCTAACGTTGAAAGAAAACGTCGCGATCAAACGTCAGTGCCATTAGATGTTCAAATACTTCAGCGCCAGCAATTGCCAATCAGCGGTGGGCACGCGTGATAATTAAGCCCATATTCTTTCTCTCTCTGGTCTTTGTATATAGGCAACATAAAAGAAATATTAAGAACCTGAGATTTTTGCATGCAGCCCCATCGTTATCGTTATCAACCCTTGTATGTCCCCACTGCTGGGGCAAGGGTCTCTTCACTGAGGAAGGTATAGGCTATACTCCACCACGGGGGCCAAGTCCGGGTTGGTGGAGGATTATAAGACAGTGGCGGTCCTTACTGTCAGAAGTTATCAAGCCGCCCATAAGGCCTCTGACATGGCTTAACGACTGCCATTATAGGACAGCCGGCACCAACGGCTTAACGTGCCTTGTGAAGCACGGAAGCGCTCGGAAAAATGCCACTAGCGGTAGTCACGGGACGCTCACCCATCCCGAACCTGACCGCGCCTGTTGTTGCTTAACCAAGTGATTGATTCCAATCACTCAGTTTGCCTAGGCCACGAGCGCTTCGTGTATTCATTCTGCATTCAGCCTCATAGTTAGGTCATTATATGTAGCAAGTGCCGAATTAATGTAAATACCTCAAACACCAGGGTTTTCTCCCAATATTTCTCTTCACACTTAGCAAATGGTACTGCAACTAGAATTTTACAAAGCCTGAATTCGAACTCAAACCCTCGCGAATCTGAAGCCGGCGTCCTACCGCTGCACTACCTTCGTTCTACCTTCGCCTGACTTAAATTGTGAACAAGATATGACTAACGTTTTTGTTTCTGCCTACTTATCTGGGACACAGGCTTGAATATATGTTAAACTAGCTGTCCCGACCATCTCTGTACCGCCAAAGTTTTCGTAATATCTCCCTATTTTCTCACTATTTAAACCTTTCCTGGAGTTCCACAAAAATAAAAAACCAAAAATCAGCCAAATCGGTCCGGCCGTTCTCGAGTTATAGTGAGACTAACGAACAGCAACCCATTTTTATATATAAGATTATGTAATGAAATCAATTTACCGCCTTAATTTTTCGACATAAATACTTTGTCATCGACAACGTCAAACAAACAATCTTGAATAGGAGTCTGAGGAATGCTTCAAAATAAAAGTTTACGCCTCTTGACAACGGATCTCATCACAGAGCGCTCTGAGAAGGAAAAGTATCAAGATTTATGAGTTAAATGAGACGGAAAGCTTTTGCTAGAGTCAAGCCTCGTTTACACAGTTCTAGTTAGTAAGATTAGTGATTTATAAGTAACTACTTGTGTTAGAATAAAGAGACGGCATGGATTTATTTAGTTTAGCAGGACGTGCTTTTCAAACTTGTACAAAAAAACATTTTTTGGGGTATTTACCTTTCAATCATTCTTGATTTTTGATTAAATATACAACTATGCATGAGCATCGAGCGTTTTATTCTTCTATGATATTAAAACAAAAATCATTATTATTCATACGCGTCAAATTGAGAACCTCCTCTTTTTTCAAGTTGGTTAGAAAGTACTGTAGTTCTGTTGTTTTATTAAAAAGTTTTGACCAGTGAATTTAGTGATCAAGCTTTCTCTAAGTGAAGAGCTGTGCCTAGTCATAGGAGAAAGGTCCCATGTGAAGTCCCTGTATTAATTGCAAGTGACGGAAAAAGATAAACAAAGGAAAAACTTACGAACAAAAACCATAGTAGGTATGTTTGATATCGCACGGTACTTATAATGAGAAAGAAATCTTATCTAGGCATCCTCAGATTACTTTTCCGTGACTCAAAGTCACGGAAAACGGACGTGCTTTTCAAACTTGTACAAAAAAACATTTTTTGGGGTATTTACCTTTCAATCATTCTTGATTTTTGATTAAATATACAACTATGCATGAGCATCGAGCGTTTTATTCTTCTATGATATTAAAACAAAAATCATTATTATTCATACGCGTCAAATTGAGAACCTCCTCTTTTTTCAAGTTGGTTAGAAAGTACTGTAGTTCTGTTGTTTTATTAAAAAGTTTTGACCAGTGAATTTAGTGATCAAGCTTTCTCTAAGTGAAGAGCTGTGCCTAGTCATAGGAGAAAGGTCCCATGTGAAGTCCCTGTATTAATTGCAAGTGACGGAAAAAGATAAACAAAGGAAAAACTTACGAACAAAAACCATAGTAGGTATGTTTGATATCGCACGGTACTTATAATGAGAAAGAAATCTTATCTAGGCATCCTCAGATTACTTTTCCGTGACTTTGACAGTTTTCTCATGACGAAAATATTTTGGCACTGCAACTAAATATGACTAAACGAGCCTCAGTTGAGGGTCATCGATGAACAAAATATCGTTTTTCTTTGCAAACTTGTGAACCGTTTTCTATGTTCCCTTTTAGCTGGACTCAAGGTCTATTTTCGATTGCGGCAACCGTAAAGATTAGTGAGTAGGTATTATTGTGTGTTATCAGACTATCAAAAGGGATGTCACATCGTGTTTGAAATATGTGCTGCCCCGGAAAGTTTCAGTAAGTTGGTGTAATAAATATTTTTTAGTACATTTGCCGGTTTCGTACGTTATTCCTGTTTTGGATGGCGCTCGTTATTGTGATGTTTTATTTCATTTTTTATTTGCGCATACAGTAATAAGCTAACTGTACTTTACGACTTATAATTTGTCGAGCAATTCCCGTGGGGTGAGAAAATGGCAGAAATTATTTTGAAAACTGAAAATGAGAAAATGGCGTGGTTGCAGCCATCAGGTAAAAGTGCAATTACGCTGGCCACATCTGTGGTATGAGCTCAGGGGCATTATTACGTAAGTATCCACTGAGTTGAGTGACGTTGATTTTTACTTTTTTTAAGCTACTCCGGCTGTCAAATGCATACATTTTTTGACACTTAGGAGTCGTCTAAATGCTTCACTCGATAGTGTGGAGTGCTACGTAATAGGAGGGCTGGTGGGCTGAAATTGTGACCGACTGGGTTCTGCAAAATGGACACCGACGTCGCTGCAGACCAAGGCGAAGATGGCGGTTTGACCTTAATGGTTATTGCCGGGATTGTGAGAGGTGGCTGGGGACAAGAAGAGAAGGAAAACAGGAGGGGAGGACTCTGCCCATCAGTCGGACACAAAAGGGGCTGATGTTTGCAATTCTGTGTGGCTGGCTTACATCTTACATCAACCAATTATATTAGATATACTTATTTATTTTCTAACTAACTCACCTGTTCCACCCACACATTCGTTGTCATTATCTGATTCTTAAGGTTCTGAAACAAAAGAAAAAAGACTACGTTAGATGTTATCCTACATAAATTAATATTAAAGATATTAATATTAACAAATACTTGGATAAATCGTGTAGGAGATCACGACATCATATATGTAATATGATATTGCCCTTAATAAATACTAAAAGTCGTATTTATTAAGGGCAATATCTATACACTTAGGTTCAAAAATATATGTGTATTTCCTTTTTTATGTACAATAAAGCGTTCTCTACCTATTCATCATAAGTTTTTTTTGTGTTCAAACAGACATTAGATTTGTTATACCGAAGAATAGTCACGAGGCTTATATAAATCAACCTAAGTCGAAGTTTATATTTTGATTTTAACAAATGTCTCTTTACTCGCAACATCTTTTCAAATCATACCCTGAATATTCTATCATGAGCAAACAACAATGTGTCCTGCTGAAACCGGATTTCCTTGAGCATACTCGGAACCATCTGTTATACATACCCTCAACAGTTTTTCCCCGAAACAAGGCAAAATATAATGTAGACTAAAAAGCTAAAGCGGATTGGCTGTTATTATGGCATTGGGAAAGTAGGTAATCCCCAAGGCAGTAGCTCCCTCCGCCCACCCACTTAGGCTTCACGCACACTGCAAAAAAGAACAACTAGTAATTGCAACAAAATATTATTCTAACCAAACCTAACCTATCTTTTCCGCTCTCATTCATCTCGCCATTGAATCAAAACAACATTTCCTTGTGATATAAAATATCTAAGTTATATATGTATCTTACTGTAAAGAAAAACATCGTGAAGAAACCTTAGTGCTTGATTAAGCTCCTCCACTCGCTTTGAGAGTAATTAATACACTTAGCACAAAACTAATGTGAGCTTGCGGTATGGGCGTGCAACGGTTGATGTGCTGTCTGTTTTGGAATTGGGCTATTTGAGAGCTATAACAAAATGAACGTACCTTAGCAACTGTTATTAAATGCCGTAATTTGTTTTTTTTAAAACGCACTTTGTTATCATTTTTCAAAAAAATATCGGCGCAAACTCGGAAATTTGAGAACCGATAGTAGCCAGCTGGAGCGGTGCGTGCGCGTTGCGGGTCGACGGGTTAGTGCTCTGATATTCAGAGATGCGGTACTACTAATTTTGTTCGCGAACTTTCCGAAACAAGATTACTCAACTCGTTAAAGTCTAATAGGTTCTTAAATGCAATCGTTCAAATAGATGGCATATTTATTTACTTATTACATAATCAACCCGGACATGGCCCCCGTGGTGAAGTATGGCCTAACCTTCCTGCGATGTAAGAAGAGAGCCATGCCTTAGCAGTGGGGACGAACAAAGGATTGATATCATATCATTACATAGCCACTCTTAAACCACTCAGATTTCACTGTGTATTTGCAACTGTTTCGACGTATTTTAAACTTTCGCGACTTGTACACATAGAATATTTTCGGGGCTTAATCGCGTAGTGTAGTGTGTCGCAACCCTAATAGTGCTTTGTGATGGCTGATTGAGGGTAGTCTGAAACCTCATCAGCCGAAGATGCGAACGGGTGCCAGCCATCAGTCTTCTCGTGACCACGATGACTGTAACGTCATCGAAACGTCGAGGTAAAATAGCAATAAATTACTACGCGATTAAGCCCCGAAAATATTCTATGTTTCGACGTAGATTACAGGAACCGTCTAGACTTTTAAAAGACGTCTTGTGCACAGGCCCTAACTACGTTTTTTTCTCCCGCAAACTGACAAAGTGATTGAGTAAAACTTAAATAAAATTAGTTTAAGTGGCGCGGCTCCGAAGCGGCTGACTCGTTCAGACTTTGGAAAGAGATTTGTGTAACTTGCAACTGATTAAATGGCTTGAAGAAGATGATACGGTAATGTACGCGAGCTTTGAGTTAATGTTGATAAATATCACTCTTGTAAACAGTTGTAACGCAGTGCTTTCTTATTTATTCACTTGCTGACCCGACCTACTTTGAATCAACACACATTTTTTTTCATTAAGTTTACATTAGGTAAAAAAAGTTTACATAGCTTTTAGTTTTAATGGTCTTGTCTTTTACAAGATAAATCTGTAACTCACTCAACAAAGCAGTGTGCGATTTAGGTTTAGTGCGCATTGCGAATAAAAAAGCCGCGACTTTTTCGGTCCGATTTTAAATAGATAGGGAACTATTTTCGCGTATATTTTATCACAAGAGCATACATCTTCATACATTTTTGCATGCATGTCTCACAGATTTTTGCGTAAATAATCGCTAACCTGTTACTGGCTAATCGGCATATACTATTGCCCAGCTGAGCTGGAGTGGAATGGTGTAGGCGAGACAACTTGAATGTTGGTATATTATCCAGAAAACAGAGTTTAAAGTAATTAAAATGATGGACCAGTGCACACTAAATTACGGTCAAAGTATGAATACAAAAAAGGTAGGTATATCGCGAAAAGTTGCGGAGAACCGCCACTACGTCATACGTAGAAAAGCTTATGGGTGGGTGTGTGTTTACGCACGCACACATATGCTAAGCGGTAACAAGTAGTCGGATTCGGATTATATATCTTACTAATATTATAAACGCGATAGTTTGCAAGTATGGATGTATGGATGTTTGATACTCTTTAACGTAAAAGCTACTGAATGGATTTTAATGAAACTGTTTACAGTTCAGAATAACACATAGGCTACAATTCATAAAGATATTGTTTGAATTATCTAAAAGATGACGATAAGTATCAAGTAAGTAGGAAAAAATCTAACATCGGCGACCTATTCTGGCGTGCGCTGCCAAAACCGCTTGAGTTACACAATACATGTGTAATATGTGATGGAAATGTTTAAAAAAATCGTTAAATATAGTGTATAGGAGCATACTCCAGTAGCCACCAATAGGCCTATGATTAGGGCTCCGCAGAGCTTAGTTACTATATTTCTTATGTTGACAATATTGTGTAATTAAAGTGCGACTGTCACATCTCAATATTGTCAAGGTGTTATATTTTTCAATTCAATTGCGACCCAAAAATTATTTATGTGATAAATTTAACGCCATAATGTTAACTCATTTCTACGCCACGCTAATATAAGCTACTCTAAATACGGACCTTGTGCCGACGAAGTTGCGGGCACGAGCTAGTTCCCAATAAATTGAAATACCACTTACTAAAAGTGAAGGAAAACATTGGGAGGGAAGCCTGAGCAAGTATTGTGGTGAAATATGTTCATAGAACATAGCGCTTCAAATCGCCAATGTCCACGATGAGATGAGCACGGATTTAGCCCAGACATTCATTCAGACCTGCCTTTTTCATGTATGCTATCTATCTATCTATATCTATAATCAGCCCACATCAACCCACTGCTGGGCATAGGCCTCCTTTTTATTGCGCTATTCCTCACGGTACTGTGCTAACCTAAACCATCTCTGACCTGCAACCCTCACGATGTCGTCTGACCATCGTGTCGGTGGTCTGCCTATCAACCTCCTTCCCTCCCTTGGTCACCACTCTGATAATGTCCTGGTCCACCGGCCGTCTTCCCTTCTAGCCAAGTGTCCCGCCTATCTCCACTTTAAGTATGTGATCCGCTCACCAATGTCTTTGACCTTGGTTCTTCGACGAATTTCTACGTTGGGTACGCGGTCCACAAGCGATATGCCCAGCATGGCACGCTCCATCGCTCTTTGTCCAACTTTTATTTTGTGCATATTTTGATTGTTGAGCGTCCATGTTTCCGCATCATAAGTATGGGCAGGACGCATTGGTCGTAGACCTTGGTTTTAATGTCATGTATGCTTTAGTCTCATTATCTATAAACAGACTCAACTACTAAAACAGGAGCCTCAGAACTTTGTTTACCTGTTGAATAAATTTGGAAAGGTATTCACTTCTCGAGTACTGGAATTGAAAGTTTCAGAAATCGACTGCTAATATAAAATCGATAAGACTCCACAATGGCGCTCTTTCCAGACTCGCCTCAACCGCACTTAAAGTTTCTCGTTCTGTTATCCTTTGCCTAGCACGGTTTTAATTACCTGGAGTTCTCGGCTGGAATCTGATAGAATTACATTCCAGATTCTTAGAGGGTAAAGTGGTACAGAAGTTTTACTTTCATGAGTTGACACAGGACGAAATTTACGGTGGTCTTGCTTAGGAAGTCATAAATTTAATAGTCAATATTTAATACCCTTGTGAAATAAATACTTAGCTTTCTGTCTCATTTTAATAATTCTAAATTCTAATAGCATTTATTTTAATATTTCTTCAGCTGCGTACGGCTCGGTTCAAATCAAAGTTTGTATCTACAATGTTATTTTTTTAAATCACGTCAGCTTATCTTATACGAACATTGATTTAATAACACATTGTATAAAAATACACCTTTCCATATTTTGAAAATATCAAAAACGAAAAATAAAATTAAGAAATTAAAAATTGATTCATCGAACCGCTCTGACTCGACCGTTACGTTGATTTAAAAGTGGCAATGACACTCGCTGTGAATTAAGCTGCCAAAGAAATGATTTCAAGAAAATTTAAATGTCTGAGGTGTTCGTACTCTCTCTTCCTCTCTCTCTCTTTCTGAGAGAAGGCTTATGTCGTAGTAAGTCGAACGTCCTGTTAAGGATGGTCTAAGATTCAAAAATGCAAACACGTGAAATTGGCCAAATGCGGACCCACTGTATTTTTATTGTATCAGAGCCTCGCTTGCTTCTCGCAGAGGATTCTGTTCAAAAAGGTATTCAAAGCTGCGAAACTGAGGTATGTGATTGTACGGGCGTCTTAGGATTTTTTACTCCGATCGGAATGTAATAAGGTTGAGAGTTTAAAGTAAGGTCAGGTAGAAAGGTGTTTTAGCTGGAACTTTATTGCCAGTAAAAGAACAATCAAGAATTCCGCACATAATTAAACAATAAGAATATTCCGTTTTTTTTTTCTGAAAAGTGCCTTTTTTAAGGTTCCTTGAGTGTTTAAAGGTTTGACCTGATATGACCATTTGTACCATATTTGTCATGCGTAGGACTCGTTGATATAGAACCTGAATTTTAACAACAAAAAAGGCTCTAAAACATAGTTATGGAAACTATATTATGTGGATCTAGCTAGGTACATTTTTTACTGAACCATGACTTGCCCGTATTTGCGGATATAAAATTGCTAGTAAAAAGACGTAACAGTAGCTCGCCAAGGTCAAGTCAAGGTCAGTATGTTTATTTCACTTGTACTTTATTTTTTTTTTCATTGAGTTGTTTTAATACAGTTCATAGATTGATTCCAATGACTCGATTCGACTGGGCCACGAGCGCCTCCAGCGTTTTTGCAGCGCCATCTGTTGTAGAATTTTTTGACTATGAACCGTATTAAAAAAATCAATAAAATAAAAATAAAAAAGTAAAAGCCGCGCCAGTTATTGCTTAAATAAGCAACAACAGGCACGGTCAGGTGAAGGATGGGTGACCATCCCGTGACTACCGCTAGTGGCATTTTTCCGAGTGCTGCAGTGCTTTGCAAGGCACGTTTAGCCATGCCTAACCTTGCTGCGATGCAGGAAGAGACCAGTGCCCCAGCAGTGGTGATATGCAAGGGTTGATATCGATGGCGCTACATAATATTTAAAGGTGTTTAAAAAAAACTAAACGAGCAAACCTCGTTCGCAAGGTCCTTAGGCTAATTCAAGAAAACCTTTTTACACTCAATTCTGATTCAGAGCTTTTACCATTGATTGCACGTAACGTACATGTTACTTAATGAATAAGTTAACTATTTTAACAAAGAAACCTCTTTCGTGAGTGGAAGTTGGTTACTTCTTGTTGCCGGCTGTGAATTAGGTAGTTAGGCGTACTCAGGGTTCATTTGAGTTTGCGCTGCCGAGTGGAGTCCACTTGTAAGTTGTTTTCATTGTTGCTATAATGCCTTTAGGTTCTAGTAAAAGGAAGGAAGAATATACAGGGTTATTTCGAAAATTTGCAATTCCTGAAACATAACTGTTTAAGTTTGTGTTGTGCAACAACAACATTAAAAAAGGGACGGTTTATGGTTAAGTTTACAAAATCATAAAATACTGACTGACGGACTTATTTTTTTGAGATTTTTTGCAGTTTGAATAACATTTACATACAAGCACTTACATAGCTTCTGGCCCCACACTAGGGTACCCCGTGCCGTGGGAACCAGAAACAGCGACATCACATATATGTAAACATTACATTTTAAAATATTAAACAGTGAAAGGTATTTTGAAACAACTGTTTTAGGAGTACGGTCGGCGAAACCAATTTTATATATGTTTATTATTATTTAATGTCATGGTACTTTAATGCACTAACAAGATCGAGGCCCAGGGAGCCAATTTTCACTTCATTAGCAAATAATTCGTATGCGACTCTAAGGGCCTGTTTCACAATCTGCAAATAAAGTTCCGGATAAGCTATCCGCAACCAGGGCTGCCGTTTGTTCTAAATTTAAATAAATATTCTTATGTTGCGTGTGTTTTTTTATGGCTTCAAATTTAGAACAAACGGCAGCCCTGGCCTTAGGGCCTGTTTCACAATCTAAACAGGCCCTAAGGCTTATGACTTGACTTCTACATAAAAAGTCGAATGACAGCAAATTATGATTATGATTCCGAAATTATGACATTTCAAGACTTTAATAAATATATAACACCACACCTGTATCCCAGAGGGGTAGACAGAGATCAGGGACTGCCACTTGCTACGATCCTAGCTGGCAGATCACTTTCGCTTCATCAACGTTCATTAGTCCTTACATGCACGGCATGCACCCGGTCCAAACACTGCATAACAAAAATATGTGATTGTGTGCCTATATCTCTGACGTAGTTAGTAAAGGCATGCGCAGATGAGGTACTATCCCCCGGGTACTTTTTGGTCCGTCGATATAGATCTCTTATAAATTGTATCGAATAACGCACACGAAGGACTCAAAGTACCCCGTACAAAAGGCAGACAATCTGAGGAATCATACGTACGGAATCGCGTAGGGCGCAATTCCAATGCAATTCCGTACGCTCAAAGTACGAGCTTTAGAATTGGTATATTTTTACATCACTCTTTCTTCCTCTTTCATCACTGTACAAAATTCTTACATCGGCAAAATTATTCACACAAACACACACACATACACCCTCACACACTCAAACACACCCTCACACGAACACACTATGCAGTCATGAAATTTAACAACACTCTGTTCCTATATATATATATATATATATATATATATATATATATATATAAATAAGTTTTATATATGTAAGCCTACCTTTGTTCCTGTATAGTAGCTAAGTTAATATAATGTAAGCCCTTAAGTGGCCTATGTTTAGATTTTTCTACACAACCATTTTTTTATAATTTAACTTGTGCTGTGGGTTTTGTATTAAAATAAAAATAAAATAAAATAAAAAAGTCCTTGAGCGTTTACATGGTCTTTGTAACGAGCTCGATACAGCGGTGTAAATAGCGCCATATTTTCGTAACAGAACGGGTGAAATCTAGCAGATCTAGTAAATATTATAATAGAATAAAAGATAAAAAGATGAAAACGTTTATTGTTATATAAAATAGTACATCATATAGGTACAGACCCCCACACTAGGCTATGCCTGACCCGTGGGGGATGAAATATTTCACTAATTAACACTACTGTATTGTCACAATTTGTATGATCCTTGTTGACCGCAAAATAAATTACTTTATTAAAGGAATAAAAACTATTTAGAACTACGAGAACTAGTACGAAAATCCTCGTTCCAAAGGTTTAAGAAAGAACGTAATATCTTACGCCTCGTGTTCGTCGAGCCTGTCATAAATATAATAAAGAAAAAAATCGTGTTTGTGCATAGGGGATCCAGTGGGCAAACTAGCGCCATCAATGAAAAAAACATTAACGTGTCTGTCACCTGTTACTGGCAGTCGTTAAGCCATATCAGAGACCTTATGGACGGCTTGATAACTTATGACGGTAAGGCCTGACACTGTCTTACAATGCTCCACCAACCCGGACTTACCCCCGTGGTGAAGTATGGCCTAACCTTCTTGCGATACAGGAAGAGACCCATGCCCCAGCAGTCGTGTCATAGAAAGAGTTGGTGCTATCTTACACGATTGAGAGACTGTACAGACAGTTTTTGCAAATATGATTTGTAAAAGAAGATAAGATCATTTAAAAATGTTTTTTATCTCGGTGACGCTAGAGTTACTCTGTCGATCCCCTTAACACATCGATGTAGCAGACCCCTATATCCGTGTATGATACTGAACAAGCGGCGAAGTGTAAAAGTATTCATAGCGTGAATTGTTCGAGAGCGTTTTCCATTTGACTGGTTAATATCATCCACCTGGCATACGGTGCGCCAGAGTGAGTACAACAGATGGACAACATTCGTTTCCACACTGCTTTTTGAAATAGTCCGTTAAATCCCCGGAATATCTTTACATAAATCTCGTGAGGTCGTCCCGTCTACCGGGACGACCTTATAGAAATAAGGACCGATCATACATAGATATACAATCACAGAAATACAATCTGTGTCCCAGTGGACCCAACTATGGCATTCCGTGGTAGCATTAGGCATCTTCTTCTTCTTCTTAAAGTGCCTCTCTATTACTGGAGGTTGGCAGTCAGCTCTTTACAGCGATCTCTGTTCAGTGCAATTCTGAACAGCTCCTCAGCGGTTTTAACACCGGTCCACTCCTTGATGTTGCACAACCATGACGTCCTTCTCCTGCCCGGCCTTCTCTTTCCTTCCACCTTGCCCATCAAAATAGTCTGCAGTAATTGGTGTTTACTGCATCGCAGCACATGGCCTAAGTAAGCTACTTTCAGCGGTATGCCGCTTCCAAATATTGGTTCCTCCTCCAGTCCATTGGTACCTAGTGATTTGCCTTTGGGCGCAAGGGTGCAAGTCTCTGCTGCTCAAACGTATTTGTTTAAGCAGGAGCTACTTTCCCGTGCTATGTTACCTATTTATTTAATTATCTTTATTTCACGTTATAATTTTAATGTGGAGTTCGAACCTACGACCTCCCAATTGAGAAGCCGGCGTTCTACCGCTCCTCTACTACAGCTTAGTCCGGCGGGACAGCTACTAAAATAAGTGAAACTAAGATGGATCTAAAATAAGTCAGCCTTCTGTCCAATGTCTGGTCTATGTTACAGGCGATACAGGGAGGGTGTTAGATGGAAGATACAGAGTCTTGTTTGGTGCTCTCGCCCTAGTGATCACTCTGAAGTAGGTTGAACTCGGCTTAAAGCTTTGTATAGTTTGTGCTAGGAACAACATGTTGCTCTGTTAGTTGCTAAACAAGCGAGGATCAGTTCCTCAAGTGAAAATTTCTCTGAGCGAATATATAAGAGCCTTAGAAATGCAGCGAATTTAGAAAGCAGCTAATAATAGATCTTTATAGATAGATAAATAAAATAAATAAATATTTATGGACATATTACACAGATCTCGTAATAATAATATTACAGATATAATATTACTTATTATGTGTCGGCAGATATAATATTTTTAGAGCGGTGGTAGCGGAGCGGTGTAGAACTCCGGCTTCTCAATCGGGAGGTCGTGGGTTCGAACCCCAGCATGTACCAATTGGCTTTGTTTTCTAAGTTATGTACATTTGTGAAATTATAGTAGCAATACTACTCGCTGACGGTGAAGGAAAACATCGTAAGGAAACCCTAGTATCTGAGGTGTTAGAGTACCTCAGCGCTTGCTACGTACAATGGCCCAACTATGAGGCTAAGTGCGGAAATCTCAGTTCTAACTAACTAACATGACTGTGTCGGCGCCAAGTGGTTAAGTCAGTCGAATTAACTCCCTAGGCCGTTCATGAGGCGGCAGCATCTAATTACAGGGCTAGCCTTTTATAATAAAGCATCATCTAAAGCGATTAGTGTTTTGGCTGAACAAAGATAGCCTTCTAAAAAGCTGAATGAAGAGCCGCCGTTTAGTTTCAATTTAATTTAGTCCTAATTTCAAAATGGCGTCAATGTAACAGCTGATTATGTCACCTCGCAAAATGCTACTAAACTTTGTTTGAGGCCAACGTTGGAAACAATTGCAACGTTAAAAGCGATTTCAACGTTAAAAATTTTTTGTTCGTTTTGACTATTTTTACGTTTGTACAACGTTAGGTCTATGATGCAATAGTTAACATGCTGTGGCTATGAAATTCAATCCAATGTGTAAACTAAAATTTAAGAATGTTCGTTATCCTTCCGCTTTCATTTTACTTCGAGTACGAAGAAAAGGAGTAATTTACTACAGCAGATGTCGTCTGGTACTAAAACGTTTCACTCAATCACAAGCCCTTGAATTGGATGCCGCCGCCTAATCAACGTCCTAGGCAGTTAGTTCGACGGCTAGTTTTACAAGTTGGCGGCGACTTGTACACCTGAATGTAGATAAAAGACTTAAACAATAACATAGCATAGTACAACTGGCGGCTTTATTAAATCGGGTTCCCTATTTCATTCCGAAAACTTTTTGTTCAAAATACGGTTCACCTACGAATGATACTTCGAACGATTGATTGTTGGACGCCTTTTTATCCGATGGTTATGTTGTTCGATGCCTTGTTACTTCGAAAACGTTTTGCCGATGCCTTGTTGCTTTGAAAAACGTTTTACCGAGTGTTAATATGATAGTATTTTTCTTCTCTGTGGAATAAAATACATAATTTAAATGATCGCCAATTTTTTTAATGAATTAACATTCCTCACGACATCACATTGTAACGAAAATTTGAACTACTCTCGAGTATGCCAATGAAAAATTAAAAGAATTTAAGCATTTAAAACTTCTATGTAGGTACTTTTACAATAATTCAGCATTAGATGATTGGGCACATTAGAAGGCACCGAATTAACAGCAATCTGTGCATTAACATTCGATAAAATTAAGCATCGCATTAAAAAAAATTGCAGTAAAGTTTTCGATGTAACAAGGCATCGAACCAATAAGCAGTCGGTGTATAAACATTCGATTGAATAAGGCGTCGAACAATCAATCGTTCGAAGTATCATTCGTAGGTGAACCGTATTTCGAATAAAAAGTTTTCGGAATGAAATAGGGAACCCATTTAGTGGAATAACCCATTAAATTACGTCGTATCCCTTTAATACACCATGAAATTTCTCACACCACAATATCTGCTATTTTTCTTTGTCCAATTAGAAATATAGTATACCAAAGCTAATCAATGAGTGAAGAAAAATGGGCTCTGCCAAATAATCAATCCATCCACTAGGCCTACCAAGTAAAATCCACATGAACGCCGAGAAAAAATATACACCAATAAAAAATAAAGCGGGAGAAAGGAAAAAGCGTTCTAAGTGAAAAATAATATTCTTTCCACGCAGTTATATTCCGGCGGATCTCGGAGAGGGATCACCAAGATTATGGATATGGGTATTTTCAGACCGACTATCGTTTTACGTACATTTATTGTACCTGTAACTAGTTTTTTCCTTTTTCTGCAATTTTTCAAGGGTACCAATAGACTCCTTGTGACTGGGATGGCAGATTGTTCTATATTTTTCAGAAGAAATTAAGAGTTCCCATAAATTACTAACATTTTTTCAATCGACTGCAATTACTAATTGTCAAAATTAATCAATCATATACTTACTGGCATACATTTGCTGGGTTATTGATAAATACATTATTATTTTATGTGTTTCAATGCAATATTACACAATTATGCATTTTCTCATTGTGTACCTATTGATATAATACAACAGACTCACAACAAACAGACAAAAACACGACAAACACACATAGAAAGGTCTATCAGTTACAATATTGCAAGTCAAAACAAACACAACAACCAGACAAAACTCGTCAAACACATTATCGGAAAGGCGTATCGGTTGCAAAATTATAAGTCAGCAAACACACAATAACCAGACAAAAACACGGCACACACCCATAAAGAGATGTGTTAGTAGTAAGATTATAAGCCATCAGATACACAACCACCAGCCAAAAATACGTCAAACACACAGACAAAGGCGTATCCGTTCTATGATTATAAATCAACAAACGCACAAAAATCAGCCAAAACACGTCAAAAACACATAGAGCCGCGTATCGGTTGCAATAATATAAGTCAATAGACACACAACTACCAGGAAAACACGTCAAGCACATATAGAAAGGAGTATCGGTTCTATGATTGGAAGTCAACAAACACACAACAATCATACAAAAACTCGTCAAACACACATAGAGAGGTGTATCGGTTGTGTGATGGGCACTTAACAGCTAGCCTGGATTCGGCTGAGATGATTGCATGGCCATTTCGCGAAGTTATAAATGCTAAACGAGGCTATAAACGTTTTGTGACGGATTTAATATCTTTATTTATCCGGATAAAGCTCGAGACACAGTGCGTTTGAGAGCCTATACGAGATAAATATCGCGGGTGTTGGAATTTGGGGCTACTGTTCGCAAACATACTATATATATATATATATATAGGTACACGGCGGACATACTTCGACCAAATAGGAGATAGAATAGAAAGCTATTTGTGCAATTATCGTAGTAACAACATAGGATACACAGTTCGAGGGAACCAGAAACAGCGACATCACAAACATGTAAACATCCAAGACCTAAGGTATTTTTGGCCTCAGCCGGGACTCGAACACCTCTCGCTAACGGTGAATGAAAACGTCTGGAGGAAACCAGGGTCTGAGGTGTTCAAAAACCTCAACGATTGAAATTGCCAATGCGCAGTGTGCACGCGTGGTGATGACTCCCTTCTCTCATTCTAAGAGAAGGCCTGAGCCCTGCAGTAGGACGTATATAGACTACAGAAAAAAAACCGCAAGTACCCTTCCAAACTCACACCCACACCAAAAGAAAAAGAGCAGAACTAAATATAACAACGGCAGATTCCCACAATCGCGCTGCGGTGACAGCAACGCAATTACAAAGTTTAATTACCACTAGTCACTGACAGAACTCCGCACTACTCTATGTTTAACTTGTTGACGTCCAATTTATATCAGAGTCAATTCAGAGATGCGGAAAAACGGCTAGAGGGGCTGGGGCAATTTTCTAACGAAAATATAGGCCATTTACATGTTTCATAAATCGCTCGTAGCCTCGACTGCCTGAGTGATCTTAAACGATCACGAAGGTTAAGCAACAAAGGACGCGCTTAGTGCATGGATGGGTGACCGTCTATTACTAACGTTAGTGGTATTTTTTCAAGTGGCTCCGTGCTTCGCAAGGCACGTTAAACAGTTGGTGCCGGCTGCCGTCGACAGACGGCAGTCATTAAGCCAAGTCAAAGGCCTTAGAGCGGCTTGAAAACTTCTGACAGTAAGACCAGTCACTAGTCTCGCAAGCCTCCACCAATCTGGACTTGGCCCCCATGGTGGAGTAAGGCCTATACCTTCCTTAGGGTAGAGACCCATGCCCCTCGGTGGGGACATAATGGGTTGATGATGATTAATTGATGACATGTTTTTATCATCGTATTATCTTACAATGATTTTACGAGGTCCAGTCATGATTGTTACCTTTGGTGAAGTGGACGTATTTTAAGATGAAGTAGCTGAAAAGATGGCACCTATGCAAAGACTATATATACCATCTTCTCAAGATAGACAAAATCGATATGCGAAGAGCCAACTAAGCTAGAGTCAATTTGTTAGGTCGTATTTGTGAGATAATCAAATGTTATCTTAAGATATACACACATCAGCTTTAAAGTAAAGAGGTTCGAAATTTCACTGATGCCGTGAGTCGCCCATTGGCTCAATTGGTAGAGCGCTGGCACGGATAGCCAGAGGTTGCGGGTTCGAATCCCGGCATGGGTGAAATTTTTAGCCTCTAAATAGGTTTTTAAATTTGTTCCTTAGCACGGGTTAGTGCATTAAAAATAAAAATATTATAATCATGTGGGTACAGTGATATCGTTCCGATGTTAAAACCTAACTGCAAAGTAGGTAGTCGGGGCTGTAAGTAATGCAATTTGCTTAAGTCAGATGTCGCTGCCTGTACGTAATACAGAGAATAGTGTAAAGAGGTTCGAAATTTCACTGATGCCGTGAGTCGCCCATTGGCTCAATTGGTAGAGCGCTGGCACGGATAGCCAGAGGTTGCGGGTTCGAATCCCGGCATGGGTGAAATTTTTAGCCTCTAAATAGGTTTTTAAATTTGTTCCTTAGCACGGGTTAGTGCATTAAAAATAAAAATAGTATAATCATGTGGGTACAGTGATATCGTTCCGATATTAAAACCTAACTGCAAAGTAGGTAGTCGGGGCTGTAAGTAATGCAATTTGCTTAAGTCAGATGTCGCTGCCTGTACGTAATACAGAGAATAGTGTAAAGAGGTTCGAAATTTCACTGATGCCGTGAGTCGCCCATTGGCTCAATTGGTAGAGCGCTGGCACGGATAGCCAGAGGTTGCGGGTTCGAATCCCGGCATGGGTGAAATTTTTAGCCTCTAAATAGGTTTTTAAATTTGTTCCTTAGCACGGGTTAGTGCATTAAAAATAAAAATAGTATAAACACATCAGCTTACATCTGCTAGTGTATTAACAATAATAATAAAAACTATTTAGAGTATTTTTATTTTTAATGCACTAACCCGTGCTAAGAAACAACCTATTTAGAGGCTTAAAATTCCACCCATGCCGGGATTCGAACCCGCTACCTCTGACTATCCGTGCCAGCGCTCTTTCCAACTGAGCTAATGGGCGACTCACCGGCATCAGTGAAATTTCGAACCTCTTTACACTTTTCTCTGTATTACGTACAGGCAGGTTTTTGAAATTGTCCTTAGCACGGGTTAGTGCATTAAAAATAAAAATAGTATAATAAAAATAAATTTAAAATGTGGTACCTTTTAGGGTTCCGTACCGCAAGAGAAAAACGGAACCCTTATGGGTTACACACTTTGTTGTTCGTCCGTCCGTTCATCTTTCTGTCAAGACCCTTTAACTTAGAAACGGAGATTTCTGGAGGTATCAAGAGGAAATCAAATACTCAAGACTGCTGTCTCTTGGAGTTGTGAAAAATATCAACGCAAAAAAGTGTGTTTCGATATCTTAGGAGAATCAAAATTCATCGGCTACTTCCTGTTGACCTAGAGCTATGACATTTGGCAAGTAGTATCGAGATATTTTATCTTGCATTTCTATAGTAATACAATTTCATTAATAGACTAGTAATTGTATAGTAATACAAATACGCTATAAAATCTGCAAAAACTTCACAATTGTAAATAAATCCTAAAAAAACCTAGTGTTTGAAATTCAGGAAAAGGTTAGAAAAACTGTAACAATCGGTTCCCTAACAATTTATAATATGTAAGTGCATTACACCTGTTTATGGGCGATTCTAAGTTAATAAACTGAGAACTAGCATCGTAACTTTACGAAATTAATATACCTACTGACCTGAGAAATACACTGTTAAAATGTATTTCTCAGTCTAATGTTACCTAAGAGAGTGGAAATAAAGGCTTTTATTTTTTATTTATTTATTCTAAGTACCTATCTACCTATTTAAAAATTTATACGAAACCGTCGTCGGCGCGCGAGTCCGGCTCGCACTTGACTGTTGTTTGTTCGCGTCTCGAATGTTACTCAAAACACACCAACATTTTTCTCCGAGCATCGACTGAAAATACCAGCGTGGTTTTTACCTTTAATACAAAAAGTCCAAATAGAATGAGTTCTGTCTCGCAGCCGTGAACTTGTATGCATCTCTAAAGAGACTGGGAGTAAAAGCAGTTGCATCTTGCACGTAACAAATGGAGATGCCAGCTGTTTTCTGTTCTGTGTATTAACATCGGACTACATTGTGCCTTTTCTCTGTCTCCTTCTTGCATGACAGCGTGGGAGACCAACCATTACCTTATAATATAAAAATGAATCGCTGAATGTGTTGGTAAGCGCAAATCTTGAGAGCTGCAGAACCGATTTCGCTAATTATTTTTTTTAGAATATTCCTTGAAATATATGGTGTGGAACTCATAAAAGATAATTACTTACTGTATAAAAACGAGGCGCTTGTGGAATAGCGGAACCGCGTGATTGGAATTGAGTAAAGCTACAACAGGCACGGTCAGATGCAGGACTGGTGACCGTCCCGCTAGTGGCATTTTTTCCGAGCGCTTCCGTTCTTCGGAAGGCACGTTAAACCGTTGGTGCCGGCTGTCATGTAATGGCAATCGTTAAGCCATGTCAGGAGCCTTATGGGCGGCTTGATAAATTCTGACGGTAACGTCACTATGACGATAACTTTTTACAATCCTCCACCAACCCGAACTTGGCCCCCGTGGTGGAGTATGGCCTAACCTTTCTGCGATGTAGGGTGAGACAAGTGCCCCAGCAGTGGGGACATACAAGGGTTGATTTCGATGGACTTTAAGACATGGTGTTATCGTGCTTATTAGGGGAGGGCTATGCCCAGCAGTGGACTAATATAGCATGACGATGATGATGGACCTAATAGCCGATACATGTGTCAAAGCTCACGCCCTAATTTTCCACACTCGGCTAGTAATTAGCAAACACCAGAAGGTAGCCAAGTCATCCATCACACGCGGACAAGACGCCCCGCACGAAGTAATCAAAGTTGCCTCGCCACGGTCCCGTGCACATTCCGACCGCTCCAGCTATCGATGACCGACTTTACAGAGCACGGTACGATTCGATAAAAATCCTTGGCTTCTGGTGTACTTCAAGGGCTGTAGTAGGTAGGATGTATATTTATTTTTTGTGTTTTAGGTATGTACTTGTCATCATACGCGTGTGTTCTTCATCTTCATTATGTAAGCATAATTATATTTAACGGTGGTAGCTCAGTGGGTAGAACCATGGACTGGCAAGCGAGAGCCCCAGGTTCGATCCCGAGTGCGGGCACGTACCAATGACTTTGTTTAATTTCAAAGTTACATACATTTGCGAATTGGTAGTCGCAATAACACACGCTAACGGTGAAGCAAAACATCGTGAGGAAACCCGCGGCTTGGTTGGCTCCGCACGTATTGCCTAGTCTTTCCTGTGGGCTAGGCCGACTAAGCTGTCAGGATGGTATAGGTGCTGGGCAAGCCTACACCATCTATAAAACCATGTCCCAGGCACTACAGCGTCGGAGTGGTCCCTTCACCCATCTAGTGTGAGTGAGGATACCACTGGACGCTGTATAAATCATCTCATTACGTAGATGCAATAAGGCCAATCATCATCATCATATTTAGGTAGGTATAACTAATTGCACTTTGGTGTACATAGTTGTAAGCCGGGGCACAGAACTTTTTGTCTTCATATCTTATTAACATGCTGTTAATTAATGATCTTTAGTGTTTATTGTTCCTTACTGCGTCCGAAGACAAATGAATATTTTTTATTCTATTTTTAAATTTTTAACTCACGTGCTGGACCATAAGTTCAATGTAAAATAATCCTGTGATGTGCTAGGAGGTCACGCATCGGCCGCAGGAAGACGGGCGTTTTTTGCGATTGCGAGTATTTGTGGTTTATTTTAGTTTGTATCGTTTTGCTCGTACGTCACCCGCCCGTTCTAATGTGAATACTTTATCCAGATATTGACGAGTTACCCCGGGCGACTTAATAAGATCTTATCCCCACAGCATGGCATAATACCGATGAATCCAACTTTCAAGGTCTATCCACGTTCTAACGGGCCGCTGAGAGGAGAATGGTTTAATTAAAAATAATTCTCAAACACAAAGCTAGAGACCACAATATGTGTGACATCAGCCATACGCAGACGTTAGACGTAGACCTTAATACAATTTAAGGTAAATTTCAGTTTGTATCCTTGTTCCTGCATGTCGCCGGCATCGTTGTAATTATCTCCAAACCAGTGACTGACAAGTCGCCCCGCACGAAATAATCAAAGTTGTCCCGCCACGGTCTCGTGCACACTCCGACCGCACCAGCTATCGATGAGCGGTTTACACAGCATGACACGTTACCGATAAAGTGTAACCTCTTATGCGGAGATTCACAGGTCACCCTACCAGAAGTAATTAAAGTTGCCCCGTCACGGTTCCGCGCACACTCCACCCCTTGATGATCGGTTTTACATTGCACGGTGTGAAATCGACACGTGTAATTCATAATTCAGTAACGTTTCTCGTATAATACTCATATTATACTTACACGGCTGACGGTTGTTACTTGACGGAAGTGCATACAAAAAGACGACTGACAATCGAAGTAGCCTAGTAACGAATCGTAATGCTCACGTATCGTTATATTTATACTTACGTTTTACCTAATAAAATAATCGCGATTAGATCCGCTTATTGTGTGGTCACTGCAATTTTATTCTTTTGTGCAGAACCCTCAAACCAGGTTTATGATACTTAAAAATGTATGATTTGCATTAATAATTTACCAACGATAGATTAACGTTGTCGTACCTTGTTATCGCGTCAGCTGATGTAAATCGACTTAATTGCTTAAACTCAAGGTTTGCCAAAGGGCAATGGAGCGCAGCATGCTTGGTGTAAAAAGGATTGATAAAATCCGGAACACCACGCTGCGCGCCAAAACCAAGATAACTGACGTTGGAGTTGCAACCGCTAAGCTCAAGTGGAGCTGGGCAGGCCATGTCAGACGTATGGAGCCGGAAAGGTGGGCGAAAATCGTCACCGATTGGGTCCCGTGCGATGGCTACCGACGACGAGGCAGACCAAGGCGGAGATGGTGTGACGACCTGACCAAATATTTACCTGGGTGGGAAGCATTGGCCGTCAGCAAAGAGGAGTGGAAATCTGAAGGGGAGGCCTTTGCCCAGCAGTGGGACACAGTCATGGCTAATTAAAAAAAAAAACTTTTTTTGTTCAAAACTGTCATAAGGACATTATTGAATTACTTCCGGAATGACTATCTTGAATTTTGGTCGGAAAAGTCTGGCCAGGTTTTGCCACAAAGGAGCAACCGCGACACTAGCTACGTCTCTACTCGCCATAAGCTCGTCGAATAAGAGCAAAACCTAGTCGAACTCTTTCGACAAAAATTCAAATAAATGATTCCGGAACTAATTAAATAATGTGTAGTGTAATATTGTAACTTCAAAACTTACGAGGGTTTTGAACTAAAAAATATTTATACTATTTTTATTTTTAATTCACTAACCTAAGTTTGTAAAAAATATTTGTTTTTATTCAATAAACTATAAATTTAACAACAAAGGTAGCTTTTCACTGCAAAATTAATCGCTTGTAACCCTCAACGATAAATTTACTTCGTACTGTCATAAGTTAATGTAAGTTGCATCAGCTAATGAAAATTGACTCAATTGCTTCGCATAAACGACATGCAAAACCTCAAAGTCACCTTGTAAAGTTCACTCGCTATACACAAAATTAGCAAGAACCATCTGTGGGCGGTGGCATCAGCGAAATTGCGGTGGGATCCCTATTTGACTCTGCCCGTTTTCACCAACCAACGATCCGTGAAGAAACAGATAAAATTATAAAACGAACAGATGTAAATATATATAAAGTAGCTGCTGCATCTGAACCGAGAAATATTGTGTAATTAATATTGTTATAATAAAAGGAAAATTCATTATTTTATTAAATATAATTGTAAATAAAAAATTCTAATTAAATATAATGCTTAAATGTAGCTGAAGACAGGGCGCTATGGGCGAACAGTGGACTACATAATATAGCCTGAACAAGAAAAAATATAATGCCAGAAAAAAAAACTCGCATACTCACTAAGGCAAATACGAAATTTGGTACGCAGAAAGATATTAATGAAGTTACGGCACCGTCAGTATGTTGTTATTTCACATGAAAAAACAATAACTTGTCTTTACAGGGTAGAATTTTAATCTCCCCAATGTGACCGAGATTAGTCAAGAAAACATGTTTCGCTCGAAGTATTTTCGTTACAGAGAAAGAACATAAAATAACATGTGGATTAAAATTTTTCGGTGAAATGAATCATCGAGAAAAAAATGGTACTTGCTTGATATACAACATGGCAAACAAAAGTTCTCTTTTTTCTAAATTTAATGATAGCAAAAAGGGAGTTTTGAACAAGCTATGCAACACAATGGAGACTAAATAAATGTAATCGTACATTGCAACCTACCCAAGTACGAGCGACAACGCAAGTCACGCGTTTATATCACCAAAAGTCGAGACATTCCAGTAAATTCCGCCAATTGTATACGGCAATAGCTTAGATGTGTAAGCCTTTTTATGTTTATTTTTTCTGGTGTGTACAATAAAGAGTTCTAATCTAATCTAATCTAAATTAATTGTCAAATTCTAACAATTTAGCGCCACAAAATGCGTGGCTCGTGGCATCGCACTAGGTACCCATGCTGGGGTCTAATGATGGACACCAAATCCCATCTCATTTGGATATAGAATGTGACAGTTAAACGATTGGAATCATTCAGGATTGTGTGTGCACAATTAATTGTAGTTGATATCAATTCTGTGCGTCCCCACTGTGGGGGCACCGCCTCTTCCTGTATCGCAGGAAGCTTAGGCTTAGAACATAGTCTATCATAGGGGCCAAGTCCGAGTTAGTGGAGAATTGTAAGACAGTGGCGGGTCTTACTGTCAGAAGTTATCAAGCGGCCCATAAGGCCCATGACATCGCTTGACGACTGCCATTAAATTACAGCCAGCACCAACGTCTTAACGTGCTTTGCGAAGCACGGTAATTTTACAATTGTAGAAAAATACAAAATGCTTTTTTGTAGTAATTAAACACATGTTTATTAAACACCACACATAACCATCGAGGCTCGTAGATATGCAATACTCGTATATTGCATTTACACCCAAACCGACCGTGAGATTAGGGTCAAACCCACGTCCGATCCAAGAACGGGCCAGTATCTAGCGTCAACTGTCTAGGGCACAGTGCACTGATGAGTAATTAAACTTTATAATTGGATTTGGCGAGAGGTCAGCGCGACAGACGCTTGCTACTTGATTATGCTACCTCGAGACACGCTGCACTGAGCTGGTAACTTTACGCCTTGTGCAATTTACAGGGTGCTGGTTTTTAGCGCACAGCTTCTATATCGAGTGAGTATTCAAGCCAAATTGTTGACGGTAAATAATTGGGATTTGGTTATTATTTTAGAATCAAAATAGAGATAGAGAACACTTTATTGGACAACCAGAAAAATAATTCTTCTTCTTCTTCAGGCTATATTAGTCCACTGCTGGACATAACCCTCCCATAATGAGCGCCATAGCGCAAGGTTGTGCCATAATTGAGGGGTAATGCCCATAATCCCCACGCTGAGTATGCGGGTTGGGGATCGCAGTTTGGTGGAAAAATAATTGTATCCTTCAAATTATTCTTTAAAGTCTATTAATAAATTAGAACTCAGATCTTTTTCTGATTTTAAACGCGTCAATAAAGTGTCATTATTATTAAATTAAAATGAAATTAGAAAATCGTGTTCAGTAGTGTCTAATTTATTTATGATTAACACTTACATTAAACAGTTAGGTCACATTTCATACAAATTGCTATCGCAAACGTGAGGCTTACCACATGATTTGGTGCTCATATTTAGAACTTAGGTAGAGATGTAGTTTTATCTGCTAACGTACCTCAATCATCTACTATTTTCGCTTGCATTGCAGGTAAGCACATTAACAAGTAAGCACAATACATTATAATATCGGATTGAATCACGTGCAATTTGTCGGACTTGTCTGAACAGTCTTAGCTCTGTTTTGCTGAGCTTCGAGTTTTAACATTTGCAACTAGCGACATCGTACTACTTAGGCTGGATAGTACGAGTTTTTTTTATCATTCCACGTAGCTTTCTTTCTTAGTTAAGATGTATTAAAATCGATAATTTACGTTGGTTCTCCCTGGCTGGCCCCCAAAACTCGTCTATAGTGTGTTCGTAACGCAGCTATATATGGCCCAACAAAGCAGGGGCATAAATCACTGACGAAGATGTTGACATCTTTTTTAATAACAATAGGAGTGACGCCGGTTGTGTCTATTGTTGAAAGTTGTTTATCGGAAGATTAGAAAGGCGGCTCGTAATCTATCCTTTGTAGCATGTTTTTGACGTGAAATGTCTTTTAGCCGGGTAGTAGGGGTCACTAAAACCGCATGCAACGAAAACACATCGCCGCGGTAACGGCTGTAACTCTGTAATTAAGTACACCATAATCAACCCGTTATGCCCTCACTGAGGGGCACGGGTCTCTTCCCTGAGGAAGGTATAGGCCATACTCCACCACGGGGGCCAAGTCCGGATTGGTGTAGGCTTGCACGACTACTGGCTGGCCTTACTATCAGAAGTTTTCAAGCCGCGCTAAGGCCTCTGACTTGGCTTAACGACTGCCATCTATCGACGGCACCAACAGCTTAACATGCCTTGCGAAGCACGGACTCGCTCGGAAAAATGCCACTAGCGTTAGTCGTAGACGGTCAACGTTAGACGTAGACGGTCACCAATCCATGCACTGAACGCGTCCTGTGTTGCTTAATCTTCGTGATCGTTTAAGATCACTCAGGCAGCCGGGGTAACGAGCGATTAAATTAGAAAAAAAAAACAAAATATGGAAAGAAAAACAAAACACAGAAAAATAAAAAAACACTAAGAGAATATCCGCCCCGGGACATATCCGACCCAAAGGTGCCCATTACGCTGGCTGCGTGGCTAGAGTTTTCAAAGCATTGTAAATAAAACGTATTTTATGTACTTAAGCGTTTTCTACTGAAGTATATCTAGCAATAAAAGCGTCCCATTGTAGGGGAACAGGCAGTGTATTAGTTAACGCCTATAAACGACAATTATGCCTTTCCAATTGATCCATTAAGGTTAACTGTGGAGACTAGGTAACAAAACACGTACCCAAGACAATGGTACGTAGGCGCAATATCGTCCTAACAATTTGCGGAGTATTACAAACACAACGTAATTACGACTTCATAACCCAACGAAAACGATGTCAATCAATTCACAAGCTTAGAATACGAAATGAGCAAAAGGTACAAATCAAAAAGAAATATAAAACATAATTGTTACAAATACTCTGACAGCATGAGTAGTGCTGTCAGAGAGTGTTCGTTCCCGTGTGTGTGTGTGTGTGTGCGTGTGTGTGTGTCAAAAGGTGCAAATAATTATTATCAATGTGTCTATCAACTATCAATTTATTATCCAGGGTTAAGCTCTATCAAGTGAATAAGTCAAAAAACATATTTCACTGTGATATTTTCAGCGCTGTCCGTAGATAAATTGTATGATAAATAATCGCGATTCAACCCGAACCTCTTGACCAGAGCGCGTGCCTATAGGCACACCTCAACGCGCCATTGATTGAATTTCTAACTGATTTTTGGTAGCTATTTCGTAGCTTTTTAGATAAACTTATTTTAAGTATGGGCCACTTATTATTATTACTTTTTAATTTATTATTTATTTATTTTTATTAAAACCATCAACATGAGTGAGAGAATACAAGGTACAATATTCATCAATAGATTCATTTATTAGCTAGGCAGTAGAGATTCGTTAAGAGATTTCTTTAAAGAAACTAACATCCTGACAGTTGCCAGTCAGTATATCTATGAAAACATTATGTACGTCAGGAAAAATATCAGTAACTTTAAAACTTTAGGTAGCCAACACAATGTGAATACTAGAAATAAACATAAACTTTTGTTCCCACTATTTAGGCTGGCAAAGGTTAATACATCCTTCACGGGGCATTGTATACGCTTCTATAATAAAATCCCTGAAGATATATTAAGCTTGCTTGAATCGCGGTTCAAAAAATATGTTAAGCACACTTTGTGCCAAAAGGGCTACTATAACATAAAGGATTATCTAGATGACAATGAGGTCTGGAATTATAGCCAGTACAATGTATGAGTTCTATGTTTATAATAATTATGTAAACTATGTTAATTAAGGACTTTGAAAAGACTAAGTTTGGAGTTTTTTTGTCCATTTTTTCTCCAAAATGATCTAGATTTTGAAATGGACACCTAGTTTGAATTGTAACGTTCATTAAGCCGCACCTTCTGCGCTACTTTGAATAAAACCTTTTCATTTCATTTCATATAGAAGCAGAGAGTCATTAAAAGGTTTTCACTTATAGCGAAAATTTTGATATTTGGAAAATACCTAGATTATTCATTAACAACATCAAACAAATGCTTAATTAACCGAGGCGAAACAGTAAAATCTAACTAACACCTATTGAATAATATAACAACCAAGCCTATAACATAGTGGACAACTCGCTACCGAAGAAATTCGCAGCCAACCTACGCCTAATTGCCACGCTAATAAATCTGCAGAACTAAAATCATACGTAAATTAGAAAAGTTATACAGTTACACTGCTGTCAGTAACTTGTGGTAGGCGCCGCGACCAAAACCGGTTTTTACGTCATAATGACGTGTGTGTGGATTTTTCGAATAGCGAAAAAAAAAACAACGGCATTACAACGGGAGTACGTAATACAAAGAATATTGTAATAAAGAGGTTCGAAATTTCACTGATGCCGGTGAGTCGCCCATTAGCTCAGTTGGAAGAGCGCTGGCACGGATAGCCAGAGGTCGCGTAGTCGAATCCCGGTATGGGTGGAATTTTTGGCCTCTAAAGAGGTTTTTAAACCGGGATTAATTTTATAGGTTTCAGCACCCGTTCACGAGTAGAGCTTCTGTCCGGAGTTCTTTCACTATTTCGCAGAGGCGGACCCAAACGTTTACTGTCATCCGACGGGCATCGAATATTGGTCGAGAGATAACCGAATGGCGTCTATTAAGATCCATTGTGACGGCATATAACGGGACATTGCCTGACGATTCACAGGGCCGACAGCCTTCTACCTATATGAAGCGATATAGAGCATACGTAGATTTATAAGGGTAGCTTAGTTGGCTCTGGTGTAGTGTGGTACTTGCCAAATAATCGCAATGCCTGATTTGAATGACTTTGAAGGCCTGTTCAGGGTAAGATAATGCAATGACTAATGAGCGTTGATGAAGCGAAGGTGATCTGTCAGGATCGTGGCAAGCGGGAGTCTCTGGTCTCTTCTTAGCCCTTTCGAATATAGGCGTGAGGTTACATTTATGTTATGTTTTAAGATAAGAAAAAAAATTCTATTTGGTATACCGGAAAAAAGTCCATTTTAAAAGAATGAAAGGAGACATTTATTTATGTTGCCATAGTAACAATAACTAAACAAATAAAAGGCACAGACGACAATCAATTGTGTTTGCAGCGCAATCCGATAAATTTTTCATTAAATTTTACCCGTCCTTTATGATGGTAGGGGTATTATACCGAAAAACGGACATTTTCGACGGAAATTCACTGAAGTATTACTTTGTTGTCTCTTTGTTCTATAAATAAGTAACTTAGAAAACAATGTCATTACACGCTAGGGCTTCGAACCCACAACTTCTCGAATGTGAGGCAAATGTTCTATCGAAAGTCTAAATAATTTAACAGATGTAAAAGTCTCTACCACGAAACGTACTTTAGATAGTTTTAATAATTTTATTGTTAATATTCTTCTTCTTCTTCAGGCTATATGTTAGTCCACTATTGGACATAGCCCTAATGAGCGCTATAGCGCTTGCCGCATCCAGCATCTGCCTGCAGTTTTTCGCAGATTGTCATGCCACCTAGTCGGAGGGCGTATTAACACTACGTTTTCCGAGTCGCGGTCTCCACTCAAGGACACGTTTACTCCAACGGTTGTCGACAGTGGCGGGCCTTATTGTCAGAAGTTATCAAGCCGCCCATAAGGCCTCCGTTAGGGCTTGACGACTGGCATAACATGACAGCCGGCACCAACGGCAGTAGCAATACCACTCGCAAAAAGTGAAGAAGAACACCGTGAGGAAGCCTGAGTGCCTGGGGTGTTCAATAACATCTGCGTTTGAAATTGCCGGTCATAACAAAATAAAAAAGTGCTAAATTATGTTTTACATTATGTTGGGAGTCAAGTACCTGTGGTTTTACTAGATAAATAATCGCGAACAGTTTAAAAAAATACATAAAATTTACTCAGGCCTCTATCCTGGCTAGATAGGCAGAGACCAGGGTTCCGTAGAGTTCAAATACCTCTATGAGTATCAAGAACACCCCCAAAAAGCCCGAACATCCTAAATCAATTCACACTTATCGCGTTGGCGCCCTCATCACATACCGTTGTCATAGCAACGCAAAAAAATAGCTGAACCGGCAGCGAACCTTCTTGAATGCAGAAACCGCTGTATAAAGACCTTACAAATGTACGAGTGTCAAAAGCTCTAAGGGGTCAGGTAGCTGGTTTCTGTGGTCACGTAGGGAACAAAGAGATGTATGACGAAGGTCTAGTTATTATTAAAAGCGTCCAGTCTGTAAGCCCATTTTATTTATGTCCTACCCTTTTGGAGGACTGCGCTGCGTTTTTATAAAAAAATACTGTAGTACAAAGTTGTAAGTTATGTGTTGGCCTGGATTTAGCTACAAAAAAATTGTAAACTTTAACATATTAACATAATTTAGTTAAAAAAAACGAACATAAATTACACAAATACAATATTGATGTAGTGTTACGTTTAAGTATATTATTATGCCAGTCCCCTGGGTGAGGCTAGGCGCAGGCACGTGCGACGCAGACATTTGTGTCTGCCCTGCTCTGCGTCTCGTTGTAGTGCCGGCACAGATTTCTGCACGACGCGTGCGCGTCGAAGCGTATTTACTAACAATTTTGTTGCAATGGCAGAGCATTTAATTGAATTAGTTTGCTGTGAACCTTGTTTGTATAATACAAATCATCCAGACTATTCAAAAAAGACATTGAAAGAGTTATTTTGGGCGAGAATTGCCAAGAAATGGAGCGAATAGTTGCGTCGCAGCATGCGGAGGGGGCTATGCCTGCCTCAATTGCCCTGCCCTGTACTGAACTGTGCTGTGCTGTACTGCGTGGCTTGCACTTTAGCATGCGCCTTGCCTTACACGCGAACTTTGACGTTCATTAAGTTAACATTTTCTTTTTATAGTGAGTACATTTTTTTTTACTTAGACTTTGGAAAAACCGGTCGTATGCGAATCAGACTCGCGTACCGGGTGTTTCGTTCCACCTCATTTTTTGTAAAAGTGTGAACTATTTAAGAAGCTTGGATTTTTTATTATTAGTCTTTACGACAGATCTTAAGTCCCAAAATCACGCAAAGTCACGTGCACTGAGATGTTTGCACTTCAGTACCTTGTCAAAGTCAAAATAGTTAATTTCTCATACATCTCGGACGAAGAGATTAATGTGACAAGGTTCTAACGTGTTTACTTGTTAGTGTACGCGACTGTACCCATTACTGTTTTTACGATAGAGCAAAATTTAAATCTCATTTGTTGTATGGAGACTGTTACGGTGTGGAGTGTATAAATAAGAAAACTTATAGAAAACGGTAAAAAACCAAGTATAATAGCAAAAACATCACAAGAAAATGGGAAATGAATATTACAGAGTGAGAGACATGAAGAGAAAAAGTCAATATAACGAAAAATATAGTTATATAATAAAAGGGTCTAATCGCGATTATTTATTAGAAAAACGTAATTTCCTTATTTCCCGACGTAACCATTTATGAGTATCGCGAATCATAAGGAAATACCAACGAAATATATCCGAATTATAAAATTAATCCAAGGAGTCCTCCTTACAAAGCACCTCCTTATTTTTGTTATTATTTGTTAGGTAATCTGCCACAATAAGACGTATTCTGTGAAAATTTCAACTGGCCACCTATTACGGTGGCAAATATGGAGTTCACGGAAGGTCGGCCGGACCGACAAACAGACAGTTAAAGCCATCTTCTTCTTCTTCAGGCTATATTAGTCAACTGCTGGACATAGCCCTCCCCTAATGAGCGCCATAGCGTAAGGTTGGGCCATCATTGGGGGGTAATGACCTTAATCCCTACGCTGGGCATGCGGGTTGGGGATCGCTGTTTGGTGGAATTGTACTGCAGGGGGCGCTGCTGCCAACGCCCGGTTTGTGTCCCTTAGTCGCCTTTTACGACACCCGCGGGTAGAATTTGGGTTTGTGCTATTTTCTAGGCCGACACCACACTGCAGCAGTTAAAGCCATAGGACATCGCAAACGTGAAATTACGAAAAACGGGCAAACGGTGGCAACACCATGTGAACCATAGAGTATATACCAGGTAGTCTATGTGGCGGAAAACCGTTCACTGTAAAAATGAGCGACCAATGATTGGGATCATCAGTCATAAGAAAACGACCAAGAAGAAGGTGTATGTTTCAAACTAGCTGACCCACCGAACTTCGTACCGCCTAACAGTGGATTCTTTATTTTACTTCCCCCCCCCCCCCCGTAAGAACCATCCTCGTACTTCAAGGAGTATTCTAAAAAAAGAATTAGCAAAATCGGTTCAGCTGCTCTCGGGATTTGCGCTCACCAACACATTCAGCAATTCATTTTAATATTATAGAAGTGTCTGAAAAAGCGGGCGGCCTTACAGACGCCTTGGTAACTTCTGACAGTAAGCCCCGCCACTGTCTTATATTCCTCCACAACCCCGGACTTGGCCCCCGTGGTGGAGTATGGCCTAACCTTCCTGCGATGAAGGAAGAGACCCGTGCCCCAGCAGTGGGGGCATACAACGGTTGATATCGATATCGTTGTCCGAAAAAGACATAAGGCCAACAATAAACAAAGCCACATGACGATTCTCACAAAGCGCAGAGACCATCGCGAGACACGAAATGTCGCCGTCCAAAGTTTAATAACCATTCGATATTTTATTATCTCGGCCATTGTTCTCCGAGGGAACATACGCCGATTCAATATCCAATATTGCCGACGACATGACGGCGGCTGTGTCAACGTTAAACTGTACGAAGGTTGTATTTGAGGCTGCACACATCGCACCCTCAGAACGAAAGAGGCCTAAGTCAAAAAATAGTTTAAATACTCAAAAAAATCTCAAAAATTGAGTACCTAACAATCATAGAGAGACATAAAAAGGTATGCTCTATCCGATGAAAAGTAAAACAAAGGCACTTATTGTAAAAAAAGAGCATAGCGAATCTTCCGTCCACGGCATACCTTTTTATGACTCTATGATTGTAACTCAATTTCACAATTTTTTGACTTAGGCCTCTTTCGTTCTGAGGGTGCGACATGTGATATAATTTCATATACCTCTGAAATTATTGTTTTGTATGTTTTTGTATTTATTTATTAAGGAAAACTAGTGACTAAAGCAATAGATAATATTACACACTCGAAATGAAAAACAGTCGTCAGGCTATACTAGTCCACTGCTAGACATAGCCCTCCCCTAAAGAGCGCCACGTTGTGCTATCATATGGGGTAATACCCATAATCCCCACGCTGGGCATGCGGGTTGGGGATCGCAGTTCGGTGGAATTGTACTGCAGGGGGCGCTGCTGCCCACCCCCCGGTTTGTGTCCCTTAGTCGCCTTTTTCGACACCCGCGGGAAGAATTGGGTTGAAAAACAGACAGTCATTAAAAGTTTCTACAGATAACTATAAAAAACAATCTTACACAATAACCAAATCGATCAATTTACAACCACAATCTTACAATTAAGTTTCAGGATAAAAAAAAAATTTTGAAAGGGGGCATCTCACCGCAGTTATTCCATCATTGAATAAGTCAATATCTACTTCCCTCGCCAAAATCTACTTTCTTCTTCAGATATAAAAACAGAAAAAAGTCCTATACTATAAAATTCTATACAAAAAAAGTACCCGGAACCGGCGTGCGTGCATGCAACGACTTAGGAACGTTGATGAAGCGAAGGTGATCTGTCAGGATCGTGGCAAGTGGTAGTCCCTGGTCTCTGCCTATCCCTCTGGGATACAGACGTGAGGTTATGTATGTATGTTTCTTTTCCAATGTATTAGTCCTGCCCATTCAAAGGTTATTTAAAAAGGATCACTTCTAGTGATAAGGCGGCCCTCCGTGTTCTAAGTTTATAACTTAATTAACAGAGTTTTCAATTTAAAAAATACATGTGTTAAACACCAGCCACAGTCGTCATCTAAAGACCTTTTAATAATAATCTACTGTTTAATAGCAGACATCGTCGGGAAATTATCCTTGATGTTATAGTAAGACATTAATGACTTTTTTCGAAATAAATGATTGGGCTGCCTGCAACGCCATTTGTGCTACATATCTTTACAAATTGTTAGGTTATGATTGTTCTCTGTTATATAATTACAAAAATTATTCGAATATTTAACAACCAGTGTTCAAAAAGCGTAAGAAAATTTCGTGTCAATTTTTGGTCAACCAAACAATTTTCAAGTTGACCGAGTAATACGGTGCTCCGCTAACCATCCAAACACACGGGCTTATACAACCCTAAAGTTTACGGAAATTAAATTGATGTTGACGTTCAAAACAAAAGAACGCGTAGAATTTTGCCGCGAAAAATCCGCTACCTCGTTCGATTTCACAAAATAGAACGGCGAATCGAAAAACAATGAACGTCCAAACAAGTGACAATCAGCGAAGGGCTTAAAAAGCGGAATCGGACCGAGGCGAAATCAAAAAGTAATCAAACAAAAGTAGACCCTGCGGCGGCCGAAATCTATATGCAAGCAGTATCTACATACAAATCGTGAGGATGGATTTAATTAGGGTTGCGTGACATAGGTTGGATCAACGAGATATCATAAGACCATCCCGACGAGACCTTTAACGAACCCTTGCGCTGACCTATTCTTACGGCGCGTCAAAGCGAACAGAGAGAGGTTGGAGGTCACGTTTGTTTGGCCAGCTTTATATCGCGGGGCCAATGCCTCTCAGTCCTGCTTTCGAGCCCTAACTGGGATTTATGTGGCCGAATTAATGGAATTCAAGCATCGCTGGAAAAAAGAAGGAATCAGGTTCGTTTGTGTGAATGCGGTTGGTAATCACAAATGAGTTGTGTGTGTTTAACCTTCACATTGTGAGGAAGAGATTTTCAGTGTGCGGTTGAGCTGTGTTTGTGTTTCGAGAGCCCTTTCCCTTTACGTGGAAAGGTGTTTAAAGGAGCGTTTATTCATAAAAGTGTTTTTCTCTACAGGGTAATTTTGAAATCGTTAGCAATATTTTGAGGAAATGTTCTGTTTTGGTGAATATGTGTAGTATCTATTAAAGATTTATCAGATCAGTAATTCCGGCTCAAAGATTATGAGAACTTAAAGTACCAAAGCTTAGGTTAAGTAATTTTGGGTAACGAAAAAAAATACTTTTCAATGTTTAAACCTAGAAGCATATATATTTTTAAATCATGGTTAAAATTTTCGATTAAGAAAGGTTTCTTTCTTTAAGAATCAAATGAAAAAAACATTATTAAACATTAGTAACAAAAATATTAGTAAAAATAAAATTAGTAACAAAAACAACATTACATTAGTCTCATCATCATCGTCAACCCAGTATATACCCACCGGGGGCATGAGTCTCTTCCCTAAGGAAAGTATAGGCCACACTTCACCACGGGGGCCAAGTCCGGATTGGTGGGGGCTTGCAAGACTAGTGGCTGGTCTTACTGTCAGAAGTTTTTATACGAATAATAACCAATAATTTGTGATATATTGCATTATTCACTAAAAGGTTCGCATATCAAGATCAAAAGAAAAAAGTCCCTTCACTATGTTCAATTACCAAAAACCTTTGAAATATAACCTCTAGCCGATTCAATTGAAGTGAAAATGTTCTTGTACTATGCTAGACAAGATACTAAAGAAGAATACAAAATAAAATACCAATAAGTAAAAATGTCGGTTATGGCTGACGCGAACCAAAATCTATTTCAGGATCACAATAAAGCCTTCGCTCTAAATCTCAAACCCGTGTCAATAATACAGCAGCGCATCTCATAGGTTATTATCCGCAGCCAAATATATCTTACATGCGATGGCAAATAGAGACTAACAAAACTGGCGACCTCCCACTTTATAGTGCTAGTTCGACGGTTAGAGCGGCTGGAATTGTCTCCAAAATAGAGACAACAGTGCTAGATTCCTTATTAAACTTAGCACTGACGTTCTCATTTACATACGGTAAACAACATCGCATCAAATGAGAGCGCTTTGGTTACCGGTGAAGGCCGCAAATATTATAGTGGAGCTTCTAGATTTGAACATGAATTCTTGAAAGATTTGGTAAGTAAAGCATTCTTTAAGGTACTTTATGTACCATGTACCTATCTTCTTCTTCTTTTTAAGGCTATATTAGTCCACTGCTAGACATAACCCTCCCCTAATGAGCGCCATAGCGCCCTGTATTCAGCTTGCCGCATCCAGTACCTATGGCTTTGTTTATTTTCAAAATTATCTACCTCTGCAAATTTGTAATACCAATACCATACGCTAACGTTGAAGGAAAAATCGTGGGGAAACCCGTGGCTTGATTGGTATTTGTCTTTCCTGTGGGCTAGGCTGACTAAGCTGTCATGGTGGTTTGGGTAGTAAGCAAGCCTACTCCATCTAAAAAGCAATGTCCCAGATACTGCAGCATGTGGCAGTGGACGCTGTATAAATCTCCCCATCACGTTGATGCGAAGGCCAAAGTTGTATCTTATCACGACTTTTAAATCCGAATATTAAGTGAAACTAAAATACCATATATTCATCTATTTTTAAAGGAAGCGTCAGAGACTACTACTTGAGTACAAAACTGGTACAATAAATATTACCTCTTTCAAATGTTGCGTATGTGTATTATCTTCTTCTCCCGGATGATATTATTTGTATATATTATGTATGTTTATTTTATATTTTATTTATGTATTGTCTATAGATGTTTATTAAAATTTGCCTTCTTTTCCTAATTATGTCATTAGTTGCACCAACTACCCGTCTTTCAGTTCTTTTGTGTTTTCCATCAAGGGTTGTCTGGAAGAAATTACTTTTAGTAATAAGACCGCCAGTTGTACCTTAAACTGTATCTTCTTATTTTCTAAATTGTAATTCCTGGTGTGCAATAAAGTATATTCATTTCATTTCATATATGTACATTGGCTTTTTGCATCTGCGTAATGAGATGATTTATTTATACAGCGTCCAGTGGCATCTTCACTCACACTAGATGGGTAAAGGGACCGCCCGGATGCTGTAGTGCCTGGGACATTGTTTTATAGACAGCGGTGGTAGCTCGCAAGCGAGAGTCCCAGGTTCGATCCCCAGAGCGGGCGCGTACCAATGACTGTTTAATTTCAAAGTTACGTACATTTTCTGATTTTTAGTCACAATACCACACGCCAACCATGAAGCAAAACATCGTGAAGAAACCCGCGGCTTGGTTGGCTCCGCACGCATTGACTAGTCTTTCCTGTGGGCTAGGCCGACTAAGCTGTCAGAATGGTATAGGTGCTGGACAAGCCTATACCATCTATAAAACCATGTCCCAGGCACTACCATACATACCAATCTGCTAGTCTCACTGTAGGGCACAGGTCTTCTTTACGAGAAATAGTATGGGCTAAATCATCACGCTTGCCCACCCTGGAATGACAATCTCAAGCGCTCAGGTATGTCAACATCTTACGCACTCAAGTATCCTCACGATGTTAGCCTTCACCGTTAGGCATTTTTTCTGGCATTTCTACTACAAAATCACATACGTAAGCATATTACGTAACTTCAAAAAGAAAGACAAAACTGATTTAAAAAAAAGAAAATTGTCCACGGGTTAGTGCATCAAGAGAATTTATTTTATTCAAAACTGATTTTTTTAATAATATTATTGAACGTGTCGGTGAAACTAGTTTCTTGAAACCTCTATAAACTATTGTTTATGTAAAAACAAAACTTGAGACAGTAGTAAACTGAATAGGTACTACATTTTCCTGTATATAAAAATGTAAGGACATGATTATATTATTTTTAATCCACTAACCCGTGCTAAGTACAATTTTAAAATTTCATGGGACATGATGCCATGAAGCCATGATGCTGTGCGGTGTCGGCCTAGAGAATGTCACCAACCCAATTCTTCCCGCGGGTGTTGTAAAAGGCGACTAAGGGACACAAACCGCGGGGTGGGCAGCAGCGCCCCCTGCAGTACAATTCCACCGAACTGCGATCCCCAACCCGCATGCCCAGCGTGGGGATTATGGGCCTTACCCCACAACGTGAAGCTCTTTAGGGGAGGGCTATGCCCAGCAGTGGACTAGCCTGACGACGACTCCTATGCCAGGGTTACATGAAAGCTCACAATTAATCTAAGTATAGCTAAAAAGTTCTTTTAGGAAAGAAAACTTTAGTGTTACATTTCTTAGCGTTTGGCGTTTTAGCGTGTGGCAAAAATGGCGTTCAATTTAAGAAAACAGAACAAGAAATAAGAAAACCTTTAAAGAACTTGAGCAATTATTTTTGCCACAAATAGGATCGTAAATAAAGGATAATTTTTTGAGTATCTGTTTTTTTCTTTTACCGATTGAGATAGCTTTTGACGCAAACACACCTATGACGTATGATAATCTTTATAATGACGTTAGGTGTCGTTATTAACTTAGGACCGAGACAACTAATTGTGGTGTGTAGAATTAATATTATTACTCATATAGTTTATTTATGTAGCCTAAATAAAGGAAAGCCAATGAGACGAGATAAAGAATGTAAACAAAGTTTCAGGGGTTCGAAACATTTTTATTTGAATAATTTATAGTTATACAAATTTCGGATTCCCTATTCTAATCCCTGTCGTCTGTATGATTAACCGGAAGAGTCCAAATCAGCCGTATTTATGACAAAACTATCCATAGTATTATCAATCATGTTGTCAATATGGCTATAAAAATTGTCCTCTTAACTTTTGGAACGCAATCTAAACAGGAATGAACTATTATAGTTCACAAAATGGCGGATTACACCAAATGTTGACAACTGCCGTACTTAAAGTTTTCCTGTACCACGAAATACGCAACGACAGCTGTCGTCGATCAAATGACGCCATTACCGCATACGTGTGACAAGGACAGATATAATAATCGCTCACTATTGCAATGTAACTCAGTAACGGTCCGTTTGTTTACATTCTTTATCTCGTCTTATTACACTTTATTGTGCATAAAAATGGAAATTATAAATAAATACATATTCATGGACATATTACACAGATCTCGTTAGCCCTATACTAAATACAACTAAATGGACATAGACATAGACATATTTATTCATAATTATAAGTTACACGTCAATTCATTACATTGACTTGTGTGAATATAATTTCACAGATATTCTTAACCTAAGAGTACAGAAGGCGGCCTTATCAATAAAAGTGATCTCTTTCAGGTCCAACTGCGGGGCACAGGCTTTCTCTCCAAGAAAATATGGGATAAATAAGGGCTTTATCACCACGCGTGCCCATCACCAGTTGGCATTTTCGAGATATGTGAACCCCTCAGCCAATCTGAGTGCTCAGTGCGAGTTTTTTAACTACTCGATCGCGTTAACGTAAACTCCAATTTCTATGGCATCGAGGAAGCGCCACCTAGCGACAAGTATGGAAATTAAGATTGCTAAGTGCGAGTTGTAATGGTTTACGTTGAGAAGTGAACACGTTTACCAGCCAAAACACAAATAAACGCGAGTGCGAGTTGTACTGTGACAGCGTTTTGCCAGTTCGAACGGTTAACTTACTCATACTCACTACTCAATGCTCGATTAACGCGGTAGTAAAGTTATTCGATTGGATCTGTCAAACTCGCACTAAGCACTCAGACAATATGATATTAACAACTTAAAGGCAACGTGAAAATAATAAAATGAATGAATGAAATTAATGTAACAAGTAAAACTAGGACTGCATTTCAAAATGTAACTCGTTTTGGAGAATATATGGAGCAAACATTGAGTTTACAATCTTTTTAAATTTGGTCCTCAATTAATGGAGTTTACATTTTATTGACATGGATTGATAGATAGACAACACTTTATTGTACATAAAAATGTAAATTAGTTTAGTAAAACTTAGAACACATGCATCGAACAAGAGATTTTTATCATCTAAATGATCTTTAATGTTCTAGTATAAAGTGGGTTTTACACATTTTTAACAATATTTTTGAGTTTATTATAATATTTTTCTTGGAAACTAAAGTTTCTGTGTATTTCGAATATTTATTGTATTGATTACCGACACATAAATTTTGTGCTGTGTGGTGTCGGCCTATGAATAGCACCAACCCAAATTCTTCCCGCGGGTGTCGTAAAAGGCGACTAAAGGACACCAACCGGGGGGTGGGCAGCAGCGCCCCCTGCAGTATAATTCCACCAAACTGCGATCCCCAACCCGCATGCCCAGCGTGGGGTTTATGGGCACTACCCCCTAATGATGGCACAACTTTGCGCTATGGCGCTCATTAGGGGAGGGCTATGTCCAGCAGTGGACTAATATAGCCTAAAGAAGAAGAAATTAATTTTACGTTGAATATTTCTCAAAGAATACAATATAAGGGGTTAAAGTATGAAAATGCCGTTTTATTGCAATAGGTTCTTTGAATTGACATAGAATCTTCATGGTTTGAGGTTTTCTAATGAAACTTTTTTCAAATGATTTCTATGATGTTCTTTTTTTAAAAAATGTGAAACATTTGAATATCGACTTTCAATTGTTTTTGTTATTCAATTTAGACAAGAAAGATGGAGACTGCGAAAATTCGAGTGATTCTTGAATACGAGTTCCGACGCGGAACTAACGCGGCAGAAACAGCCCGCAATATCAATGCTGCGTTTGGAGAGGGGAGAGGATAGTGTAGGCTTGAAAGAATATAACTTAACAATTAAGCGGCATCAAAGGTAACGAAGAGTTTTGTGCTCCGTCTAATGAGTTAGGGCGATAGAGTTCAAGTAAATGCTGGAAAGGCTGGATAGTGGTTTTTTTCTAGCTAATTAAAAATGTGCATCCCCTTAAGTTCATGTTCAAGTCATGTTGATTTTGTGCTAGGAAAAAAACGGATGCTCAGCTAATTTATTTTGTTCATCATCTCATTATTCGTATTTGCACGCTACATCGTATAATTTTGGGCAAACATTGTAAGCTATTTTTATTAGAAGTAAAACTTAAAGACTGCTCACCGTTTCACTACCGAAACAATGTTCATTATAACTGATTTTTGGGTAACAATCGCTCGTGGCCTAGTGAACAGAGTCATTGGAATCAACCACTAGGGTTAAGCAACAGCAGGCGCGGTCAGGTACTGGATGGGTGGCCGTCCCGTGACTACCGCGTAGTGGCATTTTTCCCGACAGCCTACGTGCTTCACAAGGCAGCTTAAGCCATTGGTGCCGGCAGTCATTTAATGCCAGTCGTTAAGCCGTGTTAAAGGCCTTAGGGGCGGCTTGATAAATTCTGACAGCAAGGCCCGCCACTGTCTTACAATCCTCCAGCAACCAGGACTTGGCCCCCATAGTGGAGTATAGCCTAACCTTCCTGCGATGCAGGAAGAGACCCGTGTCCTAGCAGTGGGTACGTACAAAGGGTTGATATTTTGATTTCAAAGTCATCAAACGAAACGTACTCCAATTATGTCATTGTCACAATAACATCAACACAAAATGAAAATTTAAATCAACGGAAAAAAGAAATCGAATTCCGAATGCACGGCTAGTAACATAATCAGCGCCATCCACGGAGTCATATGGAACTATTGTCAAAAGTCAATGTTTCTTAACCTCCCACAAACTTCAATGTTGATTAATGCCGCACTTTTCCCCTGGGATGCTCACACAATAGCGGAACATTCAAAACGCGGATATTTTTAACCCTTTGGGGTTTTCCACGTCATGTAATGCAAGTCTCTTCATTCCATTCCCCTCTCGGTGACGACCCACATTTGCGGGTCATGATCGAAAATTAACTTTTGCCATTAGCTAGGGTATAGGTAATGCATTTGTCGCCGCCAGTCACTCCCGAAAAGGACCCGTCAGCTCCACGGGAATATTGATGTCAAGGAACCTTTCAGTAGAGGTGATTGATATAAATAATTTACGAAATAAAGGTGTATGCACATTACATTGGACGGTCCGCGCGAGCAAAATGATACCAATTAAAATATTCATTAGGTATGTAATTACAAGGTTATAATATCGACTAGAATACAACGAGCAGCATAAGGTTCCGCAAATATACTCACAAACAAAAAGAAAATTTTAATGTACAGTCTATTTATTCTTACTTGTCTAATTTAGTAAAAAAGATTCTAACCTTAAAATTGAGATTAGATGCCTAAACTAAACATTTTCTCGCAAATTCATGAACTATCATGAACTATGTTTATAAAATTGGCAGCGTGTTATCTAAAAGAGTTAAAGTTATAGGATTACGAATAAGTAGTAGATTTGTCGGTGAAGCATGTCATTGTGGAAAACCAGCGAGTTAGATATATCTTACAGCTAAAATCCGAAATATTGTCCATATTACAAAAATACGAAAAATACCAAGTCTATTGATATAACGATGCAATCATAAATTACTGCCTTTTCGTACCCGATTTAAATATCATTATATTTAACCTGATCACAATAGTATTACAACAGTGCAATAAATAAAAGTATTCTAGGTTATTAGGGGATGTATTAGCAAAGGGGAAGATAAAAAGTACCCGGAACCGGCGTGCGTGCATGCAACAACTTATGAACGTTGATGAAGCGAAGGTGATCTGTCAGGATCGTGGCAAGTGGCAGTCCCTGGTCTCTGCCTACCCCTCTGGGATACAGGCGTGAGGTTATGTATGTATGTATTCTAGACCCTTTACCTACCATTTCAATGAACAGTTTCTCAGCTTCTTGTGACGCACAAGGTTGTGGGACGAACATATTGTTCACTGCATTCTCTAGTAGAAATTCCAAACAATAAAAATAAAGTTGCTGAATCTAGCGAAGGTTATGACAGTCATAACTTCTACCTGAAACTTAAATGAAATTGCGCTCAAATCTAATAAAATATTAAAACAACGAACGCTAGAGAAACGTACTTGTGTTTTGAGCTTGCGCTTTTGTATAATATAGTTTTTATTATCTCTATTTATCGATTCCCTAATCTATCTCGTGTTCTTGAGTGGAGACCGTGACTCAGCAAATGTAGTGTAGGACGCCCTCCGACCAGGTGGGATGACAATCTGCGAAAAACTGCCGGCAATGCTGAATGTGGACCGTGCGCTATGACGCTTATTAGGGAAGGGCTTTGTCCAGCAGTGGACTGATGTAGCCTGAAGAAGAAAAAGAAAAAAAAGAAAAATCTATCTCGGGACCGACTGTCATCAAAAGACCGACTGTCATCGTAACGATTCCTTTTAATCAATTTAAAATCTAGCCCGTCGGCTGTTTCAGTCGGATAATAAAGCGGTATTGTTACAGTACAATTCTATTATGGTTCTGACTATCCAATACAATACAGCACTATATCGTGTGATACTGCGCTCTGTACAGAGCGTGGCATAGCGATGCATCTGCGAGTTTTCCGTTGTCAGGAGATTGTTTAGTGGATATCGGGAATTTGTTTAGTGGAAATGCTCCACCACTCTTATATATTGTAGATAACAGGATCTATAGTGCGCGATTGTATATTTTGTATATAATTAAGGGGTTCTGTTGAGGAATGGACTGTATAGTTAAAGAATAAAAATTATAACGGGAAAAATAGAACAGTAGTAAACTAGCAGAGTAAAGGGATGGGTGAGCGTCCCGTGACTACCGCTAGTGGCATTTTTCCGAGCGCTTCCATGCTTCGCAAGGCACGTTAAGCCGTTGGTGCCGGCTGTCATATAATGGCAGTCGTTAAGCCATGTCAGGCCTTATGGCCGGCTTGATAACTTCTGACAGTAAGGCCCGCCACTGTCTTACAATCCTTCACTAACCCGGACTTGGCCCCCGTGGTGGAGTATGTCCTAACCATCCTGCGATGCAGGAAGAGACCCGTGCCCCAGCAGTGGGGACATACAAGGGTTGATAACGAGATGGTGACAGTCAGAATATTACAGAATGAGTGACGTGAGTGAGACAAAGTGAAAAGACAATGTGAAATGAAAAATATATAAAATCATAAAAATATGACTCCAAGGAGTCTTCAACAGGCTTCAGGCTGTAACGCAAACGCCAGAAAAAAACATATTTTTTTACAGATCGTTTTTTCTGTAATAAAATATATGTTGCGGCCAAATAATTTGAAACGCAACGTGGCGAGGGGCGAAAGCGGTATGTGCCCGAAGGCTTTATATTATGTGAGAGATTTAGTGGACTGTATTTTTGTGGGTTCGCTAGGACGCTGATTACAGCATTCACGATAAGGGTAGGTAAAGGGGAAGCTTCCACGCACCTTCTGCTGCCCAGAACTCCTCGTGTTGAGCCGCTGAATTGGCGCCGAAGCTCCTTTTTCGAAGATCGTTTTTACAAAAAGGGTCAGATCAGAACAGTCTCTTAATAATTTTAATAGTGATTTTAAGGACCCACGACCGAAATTCTAGCTAGTAACGTTTATGATAGTCGTTTTCCAATCATATATTGAATAGAACAGATGAGAAAGTAACATTATTGCAACAGTAGAATAATTAACAACATCATACTCATTCAGCTACAAGAAGTCCACTGTAGGAGATAGGCAACCGAGCGGTTCCTTCACCCATCTAGTATTAGGATTAAATTAAATTAATACCATAACATTTACATACAGGCACAACATTGCTTCTGGTCCCACACTAGGATACCATGTGTCATGGGTAACAGAAACAACAACATCACAACATGTGCACATCCAAGACCTGAGGATTTTTTTCCTCAGCAGGGGTTCGAACCCGGGACCTATTGCATAGTAGGCAGATGCGGTACCGCTGTGCCACAGAGGCCGTCGAAGTAGTATGAGTGAAGATGCCACTTTACGTTTTGTAAATCATCTCATTAAGTAAATGCAGAGGCCAATGTATATATATTATTTATTATAGACTTGAACAAAAAATAAACTTTGGATCCCAAAATAATTACACTAAACAAAGTCTTTTCTGAAAACCTATTTAGAGGCTAAAAATTCCACCCATGCTGGGACTCGAACCCGTGATCTCTGGCTAACCGTGCCAGCACTCTCCCAACTGAGCCAATGGGCGACTCACCGGCATCAGTGAAATTCCGAGCCTCTTTACAATACTCTCCGTGTTACATACAGGCAGCAACATCTGGCTGAAGCAATTTGCATCACTTGCAGCCCCGAGCACCTACTTTGCAGTTAGGTTTTTAATAGGTTTTCAAAATTGACCTTAGCACGGGTTAGTGCGTCAAGGGGAATATAAAGTCTTTTTTCTTAAGATAATTTACTTGCAATTTAAGACAAAGGACTCCCAGAATGAAACACAGCAAAAACACAGACAATTGCTCACCGGAGGAAAGTTCTGCAGATGTCACTGGCCAACAACAGTACGTAACAAAGAGAATTAATTATTCAAAGATACCTTTTTTCCTTAGGGGTTTGTAACAAGAGACAACTACTAAAGATTGAAGAAAAAAAAGGTATAAGTAGGTACTATTTCGAAGTGCAATTAAAGATTATTACAATTCTTCTTTCGTAATAATCTTGAATTGCACATCGAAATAGCAGCGTCCGACAATTAACGTCCCACTGTAGGGCACAGGCCTACTTTTAGTGAGAGAGTATGGTCTTAATTACCATGTATGCCCACCGCAGTATTACGATACATTTAAAAAAAGATTGGCCAAGTGCGAGTTGGTTTCGTGCACGAAGGGTTTCATCTATACAACCTTTGAATATTTCAAGTGTCTAACGTGTTGCCGGAAAATTTTTAAATGTCTAGCTATCAGGGTGGAACGTTGTCTATCCTTTACAAATAATAAGAATTGGAACGAATTCAGGTGTTGTTTTATTTGTAGATAGATATTTTATACTAAAACAGAAAAACTGGATAAAAACGGATAAGCAGGTAAAGTAGTCAGATCTGGTCGAAGGGTAAAGTAGTAATGATGAAAATGAGGGAAATATTGAAATGTGTTACAAAATTTAAATATTTGAAAATGATAGATAGAAAAAGAAATAAAAATGGTGTAAAAAGGTTTGCACGGTTACGAGGGTTTATGATATACAGCCTGGAGACAGACAGACAGGCACACGGACAGTGGACCTTAGTAATAGGGAATTCTGAAAACCACAGTCATAAAGAACAATAAAGAGAAAAAAAAACTGCAATTAATGGATCACATAAGACGAAGTAATAAAGACATTAACTCCAATTGACCCTGCGGGGAAATGTACAAGACCAAAACCTGCCCGTAGAAGAACTCATTTGCACTGGGCTAAATTAGGACCATGGTTTTTCTTCAGGCCGCCACATCATTGCTCACAGTGGTATCAATAATAGGAGACTGCACTAGAAGAAGAAGACGGAGATAGTCATACAAATCGTAATGGCACGTTCTGAATTTTCCTTTATCACATAAATTAGTATACACAGTTAATAGAATCCCCAAACACATCCAAAAAATAGGGATTTTAGTCGTGAATAGAAACTTATTTTATTGTAGCAAGAAAACTTCGAAATTCAATCTATTTTAAAATGGAACATATCTTGATTAATTATGCTAATTAATTAGCCAATCAAGAAAAGTAATAAATAAATATGCTATTAACCCATTATGAATATGACTGTACTCGATTCCTACATCCTTCCCTACCTGCTGTTATATTTTTCCTGCAACCCTCTCCATCCAAAGGTTGTTTAGAAGCGCTCGCTCTAAGCGACAAGACTGCCAAATATATACCACTCCTTAGATTAATAAACCATACGTATTTTAGGAACCTATTTAAAAGGCTAAAAATTCCACTCATGCCGAGACTCGAACCCGCCGCCCATTAGCTCAGTTGGGAGAACGCTGGCACGGTTAGCCAGAGGTCGCGAGTCCCGGTATGTGTGGAACTTTTAGCCCCTAAATAGGTTTTTAAAATTATCCTTAGCACGGGTTAGTGCATTCTTCTTCTTCTTCAGGCTATATAAGTCCACTGCTGGACATAGCCCTCCCCTAATGAGCGCCATAGCACAAGGTTGTGCCATCATTGGGGGGTAATGCCCATAGTGCATTACATGGGCTAGTGCATTAAAAAGAATAAAACCATTCGTATGTTTTTTTTGTTTCTGGTGGCGCAATAGTGTTCTCTACCTATGAACGTTTTTACCAGACCCAAAACCTTATGCATTTGTGTGCGCAGCACAAAGGAACTGAAGCATTATTGGCTCAAGAATCAACAGCACGTCCCGTGACATATAACGTGTCGGCAGTATGTTTGCCGGGGGCCAATATGGCGGCCGTCGGCTGTAATTTGCAATGTATGAGTTTACGCGGTCCCCGATGCCTTGCGAGGGTTTTGGCACTAAATAGAAAGACGTAAAAAGTCCACTTAGCTCTTCAATCAACTGTTGGTACTCACGGTCCTTTCGGGAGACTTGGTCCATATAATCAAAATGACAAATATATTAAATTGTCTACGGTATCAAAACGACTAATTAGCTAAAATTACTACAGTATCAAAACGTCCAGAATATACAAATGACCGAAAAAGCTAGTATCAAAATGACTAAAATAAGTAAAGTATGAAAACGTCCTAATGTACAAATAATAAATAAATATTCATGGACTTATTATAAAGATCTCGTTAGCCCTATACTAAGTACAACTAAATGACTTGTGTTACAGGTGCCAACTCGACGGTAGATTTAATACAATAAATACATACATAACATCCAAGACCCGAGACAAACTAGAAAAGTTCGTTTGACCCGACCGGGGATCAAACCAGAGACCTTCGGTTTTACAGTCAGCGTACCAAACCGCGCCACCGAGGCCGTCGCCTAATGTACAACGTTTCTAATAACAAAATGGATCTTGTCGGTGCATTTTACTATAGTGACCGATGCTTTAAGGGGGCGAACCACTGATCGACCTTTTTTGGGAAAAAATATTGTCTCAACAGTAATAATGAAATATATGAAAAATATTTGTATTTTTCCAAGATAATTTTTACTACCATATATTTTTAGTAAATGACAAACTTTTTTACTCCCATTATCGTATTTCCGAAATTGTTCATTATGAAGGTAACCCTATTTATAAGTATTTATTTATTTATATATATATTTATTCACTGTAAACAATGCAAGATTAAAATATCAATAGTTTGCCAAACTGCTAATGCAGTTTATCGGCAAGCTCTTGGTAACAGTTCTTTTTATCTTACTAAATTAACATTATCTTCTACACAACTAAAATTTTCCATAATAATATTTTATGTCTACAGACTACTTAACAGAAAACGCTTAAGCATATTTTTAAATTGTGCTTTTCTGAGGTGCTTATTACATAATTCCTCTTTCCTCGTAAGTAGGCAGCTTATGTATGTTTGGACCTTCTACAACATTTCCACTGTACCTTCGTCTGTGGCTTTAAAATCTCTAAAACTATGGCTGTGCGGAGCGGAATAGATATTGAAAAGTTATTCTCCGGGTTTCGAAATTGAAATAGAGGTTTTGTATTTGGTCCTTTACGCCAGATGGAACAAGGAAACAGTGAAAGTTATTGAGACATGAAGATTTAACCAATAATTTGTATGTTTATGTGAACCAGGAAAGGATTTAAAAAACATATATTTTATGGTCAGCAAAACCCGCCTAAAGAACGGTAAAAAGTATACATTTAAAAATCACACAAGAGATAAAGAAATGTATTCACATGGTTATAATTAGAGCCATATAAATGTATTAAAACTTAGGTAGTATTTACAGTAAATTTTACAATAGAATAGAGTATGTTTTGTGGTAATAAATACAAAAACGTAGATGAATTAAATAGAATTATAAAAAGTTCAATTGAATTTAACCACGTTATTCGTCTCAATAAATTTCAGGTAATTCATATGGTTCAATCACCACGTGGTTAAATGAATAGCTCGAATGAAAAGATAGAAATGGCAACCTCAAGTACAGAAATTGTTAATTTAATGCAAAATTCCACCTAGAAATGAGTTTCTTGTATCGGTATAAAAAGTGTTTACAATTATACTATTTTTATTATTAATGCACTAACCTGTGCTAAGGACAATTTTAAAAACCTATTTAGAGGCTAAAAATTCCACCCATGCTGGGATTCGAACCCGCGACCTCTGGCTATTCGTGCCAGCGCTCTTTCCAACTGAGCTAATGGGCGACTCACCGGCATCAGTGAAATTTCGAACCTCTTTACACTATTCTCTGTATTACGTATAGGCAGCGACATCTGGCTTAAGTAAATTGCATCACTTACAGCCCCGACTACCTTCTTTGCAGTTAGATATCGGTCGAAATGATATCACTGTACCCACATGATAATACTATTTTTATTTTTAATGCACTAACCCGTGCTAAGGACAATTTTAAAAACCTATTTAGTGATATCGTTCCGATGTAAAAACCTAACTGCAAAGTAGGTAGTCGGGGCTATAAGTGATTTATAGCCCCGACTACCGCCCATTAGCTCAGTTGGAAAGAGCGCTGGCACGGATAGCCAGAGCTCGCGGGTTCGAATCCCGGCGTGGGTGGAATTTTTAGCCTCTAAATAGGTTTTTAAAAGTGATTACAAGTTTTGGAAAATTTCGTTTGGTGATTTTTGTAAAAGCTTTCAAGCCGTTATTTTAGTGACTAGGGTACAAATGTTTTTGCCTATACGCGCCAGTAAGTGGAGCATAATACTCTTATTTTGACAAGGCTTTTTAATGGAGGAAACGCCAGAAAATCACAGCGGCTGGTAGAATCTAAAAATGTCTCCTACAGTATTTGTATTGGAAAAAATAGCAAAATGTTGTGGCATCTGCAATCTCAGCGCTGAATTTGGAAGGATTTAAAGCGGACGAAAATGATAAACTGTGATAGTAAAATACAAAACAGGTAAATAGAAGGACTATATACTGAAGCTGAATGAATTTTAATAACCAGAGTTAATTAAAGACTTTTAAAACCCTATTGTCCTTAGCACGGGTTAGTGCATTAAAAAGAATATGACTTTTAATAGACTAAATTTGGAGCTTTTTGTCCGTTTTTTCATCAAAATGATCTAGATTTTAAAATCTAAATCTAAAATAAAACCTGGTTTGTAACTTGTAACGTTCATTAAGCCGCAGTTTCTGTACTACTTTGAATTAAACTTTTTCATTTCCTTTAAGTTGTTTCTATGTAGTCATCGTCATCGTCAGGTTATTTTAGTCAGTTATATAGTAATAAGGGAGCGGTGGCAGCTCAGTGGGTAGAACCAGGGACTGGCAAGCGAGAGCCCCAGGTTCGATCCCGAGTGCGGGCATGTACCAATGACTTTGTTTAATTTCAAAGTTACGTACATTTGCGAATTTGTAGTCGCAATACCACACGCTAACGGTGAAGGAAAACATCGTGAGGGAACCCGCAGATTGGTTGGCTCCGCACGTATTGACTAGTCTTTCCTGTGGGCTAGGCCGACTAAGCTGTCAGGATGGTATAGGTGCTGGGCAAGCCTACACCTTCTATAAAACCATGTCCCAGGCACTACAGCGTCGGAGTGGTCCCTTCACCCATCTAGTGTGAGTGAAGATACCACTGGACGCTGTATAAATCATCTCATTAAGTAGATGCAAAAAGGCCAATATTATATAGTAATAAGGTTTAATATAAATTGAGTAGCAGCGCTTCGCCAGTAACTGATTTGCAGTTTGGCTTAAATTATTTAATTAAATTAGCAAAAAAAAGACGTATACTGCTACCCACCCTGTAGCTCTCCTCCAACCGACGCATTCACTTCAGACTTATGCTTTGCGCTCCCAGTATTTGCTTGCCAGTTAGACCAATCTGTTTGATACTATGGAATTATTATAATACTTTAAACGCCAAAATAAGATTAAAGTAACTAAATCTATTTTGTGAAAGTTATGTCTTGATTAATAACCACGGGGTATCAGGAGTCCAGAGGCAGAAGTTGTGCAACAGCGTCCAGCCACAAGCTCGCTTAGTTAACAAAGATCGATCCACCTGTTAGTGTATTCCTTAGCATGGCTTTATCATAGAACAGGAACAAATACAAGCTGCAATTTGGTGTGTGTTTCTAATTGTTTTAAGATCACATATTCATTAAGCTAAATTCAGATGATTCAGATGAAAATTTGTGTGTATTTTATGTATTTTACATGGCGGTTTTAGTTACTGAAGTTTATTTTTTTGTACCGTACATCAAAACAAAAAAATGGAACCTCTATAAGAACACTTTGCAACCCATCCGTCAGTCTTTTGTCTGTGTCCTTCCTAATACTCGAACAGAGTATGTTGTTGTGGTAATATGTACAAAAACAAGGTTGAATTAAATAGAACTACTTATACAGTAATTCAATTCTCTTCCATCTATGTATGTCTATACATATAATAATAATATTATTATTATTATATGTATGTGTGTACGTCCGAACCTCCAATCCTGTTCGTTATATTTTCTCTCAGGAACAGATCCTATGAAGTTGAAATCAATATCAAATTAAAGCTTGTTGATTATAAACTGTGCTGCTGTGTGGTGTCGGCCTAGAGAATAGCACCAACCCAAATTCTTCCCGCGGGTGTCGTAAAAAGCGACTAAGGGACACAAACCGGGGGGTGGGCAGCAGCGCTCCCTGCAGTAAAATTCCACCAAACTGCGATCCCCAACCCACATGCCCAGAGTAAGGATTATGGGCACTACCCCCGAATTATGGCACAACCTTGCGCTATGGCGCTCATTAGGGGAGGGCTATGTCCAGCAGTGGACTAATATAGCCTGAAGAAGAAGATTATAAACTCACTTTACTTAACTTTACCTACAGTTTAATTAGTTTGTACGGAGGAAAATTCCTATTTTTCAAATCCAAAGCTTTAAACTCCCGCCAAATGTCGCTTTGGATAACTACGAAAAAGTCCAAAGCTTCGTGTACCTCATAGTGAAGGGCGACTGCACCGATACAATCCGCAGTTACGGTATTGCCAAAAGTGCAGTGACTAACTTCATCAGAACATATACTCGTATTTCGACGAAATCGTTTCTAACGTTGCATTTGTATTATAACGTTGCCTAACATAATGTTTAGTTGCATTTTAGGTAAGTCATCCTACTAACCACACGGCTAGCCACCTTAAGCCAGGTTATAAAACGCTCCGTTTAATCACAAGGCTGAATGACCTTTAGCCCTTGAATTGGATGCCGCCGCCTAATGAACGTCCTAGGTACTTAGTTCGACGGCTAGTTTTACCCGTATGCGGCGACATATATATAAACAGAAGAATAACTGGGAAAAGAAAAGCGCTTGGTGCGAGCCTTCGTCTTTGCCACGTTGGGGAGGCCTAGTGCAGACCCTGTACAAAATTGATGCGCCCTATCTACTTTTTGCCAAGAAAAGGCCATGAGATTCTTCAGACATACCATGCGTTCTTCTAGGTACAGTTTAGAAAAGTTTGGCTCAGGTAGATGGCAAAAGTACCAGAAGAAAGGCGCTGACAAGATAATCATAAGCTTTAAACGTGGCAGCTGGTGGCAGGATGTACTCGTACCAGGTGCTTAAACCGTTCGCTATGGAAACGAGGCACGCTTGATCCCAATCCTCAGTCTTGAGACAACGACGAAGAAAATCTAGGTAGCAACGTGGTAGCAACTATGTAGTAGATTTTTTATCACTATAGAGAGAACTTCATAACTGAACCGTTTCTATTCCAATATGATGAGAATTCTGTTTTATGATATGATTGAAACTGAAATTTTTGCGGTACATAGACATAGACATCATTTATTAATAATATTCGTTACAAGTCAAGACTCCGTACATAATAACAATCCAATATAGAAATAACAATCAAATTTACAAATGTCAAAAATAAAATATTACATGTCAATATCATAATTATGCAATCTGTGAGGTCAATCAACTATAGACAAAATAATAATAATAATACATATGTTGAGTAATTTACCTAATTATTATGCTAAATTCTGCGACACACAATGTCCTTGGTTGGCATGTCTGTTACAAGTCTATATTCCCTTTCTCTAGATCTGAGTACGTCTGAAGTAAGATTTGTACACTAACTTCAAGTTACTGAAGCTTCTACGCTACCCTACATCGTGGCATCTGGCGGGGGAGTTGGGAACAAGTATTATCTTGCAACTTTAAAGAGGGATGCATCTTTATCATAGTTTCATATGCGGTGGGTCTCAGCTGCACTCCGTCGGTTAACGTTAAGAGGTGCCACGGAACGAGCGACCTGTGCGCCGCTGAGTAATGAGGCCGCCGGAAATAAATAATGACTGCTTGTAAAGTGCCGTGAAGTATTGAAGTGTTATACGGGTTCCATTTCGTACAGCTTAAACACGAGTCCGTTGTTCTTCAAGAACATGATTTCCAGTGTATGTGTTAAGAGCTGTAAGGACCTCTTTTGCGTGAGATTTAATTAAAAAAAATTAACAGGTCTTAACACAGACGCTGAGACGCTGCATATGTACGGGTAAATGTTGGTTAAGTTGATCCTACTGACGAATAAAATTTTGCTAGATGTAGAGATTTTGTTCCAACCAATATTATTTGTCAAAGTATTAGTCAAGGATTTCCACCCGTACTTGAACTTTAAGGTATTGTTATAGAAATATAAATAATTAATTATTGTTGATGAAACGATCGACATTTCTCAAGCTTGGTGCCATTGGCAAACTCTGGTGCCTGCGTTAGTGTATGGAGATATATCTGAAAGTTTTTTGCAAAAAGACTGATAAACTTAATATAAAGACAAACCCTTGTAGTAAATTTTTGCTTTTCCCGTACTTCTTGTGGGTTGACTGGTAGAAAATACCATTAGAATTGAGTTCACGCTTGGTACTCTTTTGTGCAATAAATTTATTTTTATGTAGCATACAAATGTCCCACTGTAAGTCACAGGCCTTCTCTCAGAGAGACAGAGAGTATAGGCTTAATTACCACGCGTGTCCACCGTGGATTGGCAATTTCAAGCGCTGAGGTATAAGCACCTCAGAAACAAAGAACAAAGAATAAAAACAAATGCTGTTCGTGTGTCTGGCCGCAGCACTTGTCATGTTTTCACGGCCTATGTAAAAAAAAATTATAATGCCTTAGCATTTAAAGTTATTAATGGCAATCATGGAATCTTATATGTATAGGTGGTATCTAATGTATTAGTTTTAAGAGGACTTGAGAAAAGATGGTCAGAGTGGAGTTTTTTTCCCGCTGCCTTTTTCTCCACTACATCACGGCCCGAAGGTGGCGGCTTTCACTTTCATGTTGCATTGTACTTTGACATTCAGCAAACAGAATGTAAATTTTTTAAGTTGAAATAAATTGAATTGAATGGAATTGAAAATATTTTACCATAGCCTTCGCTGAAAAATGTGTTGTGGGTGCAATCCCTCGGCTTATACTGAGCATCAGAGCTTTCTCCCGCCGCATCGACATATAGTGTACAACAGCTTGTAGCCTTAAATCTTGTTTTGTTTTTTTTCACTTGTAGTTTCCCTTTTCTTATGCTTTTGTTTTATTTCTGCTTTCTTTCTGTATTTTAATTTTCCTGTATAAAGGTATGTCTACGTCACCATCAACCCATTATGTCACCATCGAGGGGCACGGGTCTCTTCTCTAAAAAAGGTTAGACCATACTTCACCGAGGGGGCCAAATCCGGATTGGTGGAGACTTGCAAGATTAGTGGCTAGAGTTACTGCCAGAAGTGCCTCTGACTTGGCTTAACGACTGCTATCTATCGACCACAGCCGGCACCAACTGCTTAACGTGCTTTGCAAAGCATGGAACCGATCGGAAAAATGCCACTAGCCTAAGTCATAGACGGTCACACATCTATGCACTGAGCGCGCCCTATGTTGCTTAACCTTCGTGATCGTTTAAAATCACTCAGGCAGCTACTAGCGGTTCGGTATGTCAATGAAAAGAAATGAAAGGGAAAATAATATCGTAAAACAGGGTTACAATGATGGTAACTGGTTCCCAAACTAGGATTCCCTGTGCTATGGGTAGCCAGGCTACTTCCAAATTAGTTTTGAAATAATGAAATAATTACAAACTAAATTTTATTGAAGCGCTCGTGGCCTAGGCGAACCGAGTGATTGGAATCAATCACTGCTTAAGCAACAACAGGCGCGGTCAGGTACGGGATGGGTGAGCGTCCCGTGATTACCGCTAGTGGCATTTTTCCGAGCGCTTCCGTGCTTCGCAAGGCACGTTAAGCCGTTGGTGCTGGCTGTCATACAATGGCAGTCGTTAAGCCGTGTCGGATGCCTTATGGGCGGTTTGATAACTTCTGACAGTAAGACCCGCCACTGCCTTAAAATCCTCCACCAACCCGGACTTGGCCCCCGTGGTGGAGTATGGCCTAACCTTCCTGCGATGCAGGAAGAGACCCGTGCCCCAGCAGTGGGGACATACAAGGGTTGATAACGAAATTTTATTATTAGTATATTTCTTACTTACTTATAATAGCTTTTTTTGAACTAAAACTTTCGTAAGCACAACACATTGTAGACTTTTAGTCCGGATTTACTTACGTGTGTTGTTATATCGGAAATAAATTAAGTAAGTAAATCCGGACTAAAAGTCTACAATATAATAGCTTTTATCTATGTGGCGTTAAATATATGTTTTTCTTCTTCTACGAGTACTTCAAACCCATTACTTCTTTTGCTAACCCTCAGTATGTCGCTCCCGCTACATCTTCCGCTGTTTTCCTCATTTCAAGGCACGCCACCGGCTTCGCCGTAAGGTCTTGCTACAGTGTCAAGTTCCCTAATGTGTCCCCAAGCGCATTCGTGAAGCGATTCCACGTACACCAAGCTATACTAAGAAGAAAACTTTTGCATTCGAAACTAGCTCTTATATCATACGTTGTAGAAGATATATTGGCGAATATACGATGTGACATTGCTAGGATGTAAAAAACTTGAGTTTTAAGGCTGCATATTGTATTTTTGCATCCCTCTCGCGCGCAGTGTAACATTTTTCTCAGTGTTTAATGGCTAAGTTAAATGGCTACGAGGATAGTTTTAATAAACGTTATAACAAACGGGCTTTTTGGACATTTTTTTAGATAAAAAATTATGTGAATTTGATACCAGACTTCTTACGCCTTGTCCTTTAAAGAAAACATCTTCTTCTTCAGGCTATATTATGCAGTCCACTGCTGGACATAGCCCTCCCCTAATGAGCGCCATAGCGCCCTGGCTTCAGCTTGCCGCATCCAGCATCTGCGGGCAGCTTTTCGCAAATCGTCATCCCACCTGGTTGGAGGGCGTCCTACACCACGTTTGCCGAGTCGTGGCGAAAACAAAACTTAGTAAATGAAAATTAAAATATGTCAAAGTAATTTTTATTTCCATACCGCCCGCCATAGGTTTGGTTTTTGGACTTTGAAGAGTATGTTATAATTTTAAAATTATTGAAATCGTTGGCCCTTAATACATCTGAGCAAGTTAATAAATAATGATATTGGCCTTTTGCATCTACTTAATGAGATGATTTATACAGCGCCCAGTGGCATCTTCACCCACACTAGATGGGTGAAGGGACCACTCCGACGCTGTAGTGCCTGGGACATGGTTTTATAGATGGTGTAGGCTTGCCCTGCACCTATACCATCCTGACAGCTTAGTCGGCCTAGCCTACAGGAAAGACTAGTCAATACGTGTGGAGCCAACCAAGCCGCGGGTTTCCTCACGATGTTTTCCTTCACAGTTAGCGTGTGGTATTGCGACTACAAATTCGCAAATGTACGCAACTTTTAAATTCAACAAAGTCATTGGTACACATATACACACACACACACATATGCATACACTTGAAAAACTACCCGTCTTTCTGGGGCAGTCGGGTAAATACAAGCTTAAGGTTCGCTTTAGTTGTATCGTTGCGTCCACACGTCATCGGTTTGTAGCCATGTGTATTATCTTTAACTCTCCTGACTTCACAATATGAACTATTGTTATTGTCAAGGTCAGGACGGAGTAGGTTATGTTACCGGTTCCATAAAAGTAGGTCACGTCATTGGCGGTTACTGCTTATTCGTGTGACGAAGGATAGATTTGAAGAAGAAGAAAATCATTTATTAAACAGTGCACACGCCACAGTAACAAAACAAACTTAGAACATATTACTAAACATGACATTCACAAAAAACAAAGAAGAAAAACGAAAGGTCACGGCGTGTCCCTGCTGCTATAAATGGCAACTGACTCAGCAGTATGCTGATGGACTAACCTTCAGCGCTTATTTTAAGTCAGTGCCAGCCAGGTTCTACACTACGAGCGTCACAGACTGCGGTGCGAAACAATCATGGGCAGTACCATATTGAATAAAATACTTATATGTTTTAAAAACCTATTTAGAGGCTGAACATTCCACCCATGCCGGGATTTGAACCCGCAACCTCTGGCTATCCGTGCCAGCGCTCTTACCAACTGAGCTAATGGGCGACTCACCGGCATCACTGAAATTTCGAACCTCTTTACATTATGGTCTGTATTACGTACAGGCAGCGACATCTGGCTTAAGTAAGTCACATCACTTCTAAATAGGTTTTTAAAATTGTCCTTAGCACGGGTACTAGCCCGTGCTAAGGACATTAAAAATTAAAATAGTAGATAGATAGAGAACACTTTATTGCACAACCAGAAAAATATTACAACCATGATTCTTAAATCTAAGTAATGTTACACAATTGGCGGTCCTATCGCTAAGAGCGATCTCTTCCAGACAACCTTTGGATGGAGTGGATTGCATGAAGAATATAGTCGGTACGTGGTGCATGTACATAAATAATTAAATCGAAAATATATTGATAACAAACAGCAAAGGAGTGCGAGAATATAATTAATATAATTATAGTATACTTATATGTTGCATATAATAATACCTATATCAATAGAATACATATTATGTATTCCATTTCGTGAGTCTGTGCCGTGTATGGTGATACTTTTACAGCATTCTAAGTTTGTTATTTAGTTCTATATTGTGATCACAAACCATTTGTTATAGCGGCAATAGCGGCGCTACCCCAATGAGTGGAACAATGGACTCGGAAGCGGGAGACTCAGGTTCGATTGCCAATGCGGGCATGTACATATGACTTGGTTTTCTAAGTTATGTACTGTGAAATTTCAGTAGTTTTACCACTCGCCAACAGTGAAGGAAAACATCGTGAGGAAACCTGAGCGTCTAAGGTGTTCAAACACCTCATCGCTTGAAATTGTCAATCCGCGGTGATCACGCGTGGTAATTAAGCTTATACATTCTCTCTGAGAGAAGGCCTGTGCCAGGCCGTGGGATGTTTATAGGCTACATAACTAAAAAATAAGCTTATTTTATTTAGGTTAAGTTTTAAGTTGGTAATCAGCTGTAATTTAGGAGAGAGCTGAAAATCACCATTAGATGGTGGTAAGCCACGACGGTCTGACGGCCCGCACTGAGCACTATACCTTTTGCTATCATCTCTTAATAGCAGGCTGATCTCATGGGTTACTGTAATTATATACCTCATAGAAAGTAACAGTGGGAACACAACTTGTAACCTCCCTAATGTTAGCTTGTAAAAATGTGTATTTATTCTAACCTAATTCCCTTAACGACTTTATTATTGGTGGCAATCAAATCTTTTTTACTTTTACTGTACATAAAGTAGCATTATAGTATTTAGCCGGTACACATACAGTCTATTCTTACTTGTCCAATTTAGTAAACAAGATTCTGACCTTAAAATTGAGATTAGATGCCTAAACTAGACATTTTCTCGAAAATTGGCAGCGTCTAAAAGAGTGTTCCAGGTTACTTCATTTATGGAAATATGGCAGTTTTGGACTAAAAAGTCACAGTTTAAGAGTAGAATCTTGTTTACTAAATTGGACAAGTAAGAATAAATAGACTGTACCTGTAAGGAGGATAGCTGCAGAATTCAATTTCATTGTAAACCCATCTGTGACATCAAAGTGAAGATTAAAGGACCCACCCGTGACGTCAAAGACATAAGCAGTGCTATCGACTACGATATAAATGCTGCTTACCTATAAGTGGTGTACATATACGTAATGTTATCTTCCTGTAACTCTTTTGTACCATGTTCTGTATGTATGCTGTTGGTGTGCCTAATAAATACAATAAATATGCAAAAGAATGTTATTGTTGGTTACGTAAAAAAGTAAAAAAAGTAAAAAAAATATTTTCAACACACTTGCTCGTAAAGTGACTCTTATAACACCGGTTTAAGAACTATAATGCTGTCCATTATACACGCGTGCGTAATAATATTACAGCACAAGTGCTGTAATGAATATAGTTTTAATTTTATCAACTACAGACAAATAATTACAGCAAAGAGTTTTCATATCTAAAAATAATAATTTAATTTATATTTTATGCACGTTAGTATCAAAATACGATAACTAAACATTTATTTTCATCAAATTGCAATCAAAATAAGAAAAAGATAGACATATCTAAAAGCCAACTTGTAATTCAGAAATATCGATTTATAGGCTGTATGGAAGTTGTTACATTTGCCTACATTTGACAGCGCGCAAATTAAAAAAGTAAGCGCGCGCCATTTTCAATCTCAGTTCTCAAGAAATAAAACTTTTCATTGTTTATTGTGAAAATGTCGAGTTCGAGTACTGATACTGAAGAGGATATGGTTTTAACTCCGCAAGACATACTTAATGAGGCGCAAAATGCCAATGAAAGTTTGATACCCGAGAAATCTAGGGAAAAATATGTCGCACCGTATGAAAATTTCCTAACATGGAAAACGGAAAAGAACGCAAACTCTTTTTCTGAGTCAGTATTTTTAGCGTACTTTTTATTTTTATTTACCTGTGCTTGTTTTTTATTTTCCTCACAAGTGTGTTGAAAAACGTCGTATGACACTCGTGAGCATTGGTCATTACAGACTCGGTTCCATAACTGCTCTCGCCTTCGGCTCGAGCAGTAAACTCACTAGTGTCATAATGTACTATTATTTAAAATGACACAGTTAAATTACAAAATTTGATGCACAGAATGATTGTTCATGGTTTGATTAATTTAGGTTTCGATGACAGCCCCCAAACTAGGCAGGGCCTGTATCTTGGGGGCTCTTATTTTCGTTTATCATAATATATTAATTTAAACGACGACTATTTTAAGCACATCAAAGCGTACAATGTATTACAAAATTATTAATAAAGCATGCACTAAAACTATAATTTACACTATTAGATCCATCTCATTAAGAGTTACAATTAATATACTATAGGAAATATATACTGAGTTTACTTATACATATTAGATGAATTTACTTCGTTTCAAGTCTTTTTGGCAGCCTCTGTCCTCAGTCTTATGTTGCAAAAGGCAAGTGCATGCATGTCATATATTTACCCTAAGAGGCATCATAAACAGGATTCATGGATTGAGGTCTTATTTGTCAAAATTTTACCATTGGTTAACAATCTTATGTGAAACGAAGAATTGGACATACATATATGCGAGACGAACTCATTAACCTCGTCTTGGGTTCCACCGCAGTTTATAAAATTAAATATATCCATGAAAATATTGTTTCATTGTAGCTACAAAATATTTGCCTGAGACATAATATTATGTAACACTAGTTAAACAAAGCAACTATTATATTATGTAGAGCAGCATTCTCGTGCAAAGCATTCGGGAACCATCTGCTAGGCGCTCCAAGCGTAAAACAGCTACTACAGAATGTTAACTCAGTACTTTCGTAGACGTATTGCAGACGTATTGTAGACGAATTGCATACAAAAGCTTAGTGAAATTTAGCAGGATTATTGTAATCGTCAGGACTCACTTTAGAAATTATATCAGTAGTTTTGTTCTACTTACCCCTCCGGGTACTGGAGTGAGTATATGTATATGGCTGTGGGTGGCACTTGATCAATAATTATAATAAATGAATAGTTCAATGTCTGACTTTATTGTAAAATATGCATTAAATAAATGTTCACAAGATTTAAAAACATTAATTTACCTGTAATATATATATTTGATTTCTCTCACTTTTGAATTTTTCTGAGAAGCTTGGACGCACAAAAGCTCTTCATTTCTTTCTGTTTCGGTAAGGTAATTTTGATTTCGGCAAGTCAATTTTACTTTGTTAATAACATGAATACTATCTTCAACTGGCACTATATGCAATAGGCGCGGGTTCAAAACTTACTTCATATGAAAAATAACAAAGTTAATATTACATATTATAAGTAACATATGTGTGTGCATTTACTTCTAAATTGTAAAAACATCATAGTAATTGAGATTCCATACCAAAATCGGTTATAAACTTTATACGTTTTATTTAACCTTTACAAATAACCGATGGTTGACCAAGCGCTGTCATATTTGAACACCAGTCACACAACAGAAGTTCCCTCTGGGAATCAACGGGGTTGGTTTTTAATATTTCTTATATCACTGTCTGGTTGCCACAGCTTAGGGTATCCTACTTTGGTACAATGATGAGTTACGAGTGTTGTGTGGAAGTTATTATAAACTTCATTTCGCAAGTACTGAGTTGAATTTCTGTTAAACATCAACGGGGGCCCCGAGGTGCGTATTTGCAGTAAATTTCCTATTATAGTAGTGACTTTGTAGCCTTGCTACGCCGTGTAAGAATGTAGCCTTTGTGTAGCACGTGTTCTGTGAAATATGTTGGAGATAGCTAGGCGTATTGTGCTGGTGTTTGGGGATCAGACGATGTACAAAGTGAGCAACGTGTATTAGGCCACAATGTATTTTTAGTGATGTTTTCCCTACTTTTAGTTTTTTTTAGTAAGACTAGTAACTAATGTTTCGGCATTAAAAGTTATTGATGGCAATCATGGAATCTTATCATACGTATAGGTAGCAAGTGAAGGTAAATTGAGGAAAGATGGTCAGAGTGGAGTTTTTTTCCTTTGTCTCTAGCCACACTATGAACCAAGGGCAGCGAGCATTGTACACTGACATTCAGCAAAAAGAATATATTTTTTTTACATAAAAAAATGTTTTTTGATATGATTATGTATCCTACGTAACTTTATAAATTACATTTCAAAACTGTTTCCCCTTATTGACTTAAATCCAGGTTAACTTACTATTCATCCCCTTTTTAGTACATCTACAGAAGCCCGTCGTATTGTTCTTTCACTTCGAGTGCAATAAAAGTATAGATTTTGTTTTGCGGCAGCGGTAGCCCAATGGGTGGAATAATGGACTCAGAAGCGAGAGATCCAGGTACGATTCCCAGTGCAAGCGTGTCATGTCATGTACCAATGACGTAATGTAAAATTTTCAGGTTATAGTTGCAATACCACTTGCTAACGGCGAAGGCAAATATTGTAAGAATACCTGAGTCTCTGAGGTATTCAATACCTCAACGTTTGGTACAACGGAAATTGTTAATCCGTGGTGGGCACGCGTGGTAATTAACCCCATACTCTATCTCACTGGGAGAAGGCCTGTGCCCTGCAGTGAAAAAAGAAAAAAGTATTTTCCGAACTATAACGGAAACTACTTCGCATTTTGCCATTCGTTCGACATTTCCAGTCAGCTAAGGATATGTAAATAACACTTTTCGTGAAACACAATACAATACTCGTAATGTTCCATCCATTGACACTTCGGAGTTGGAATACTTTAGAGGAAAGCTTTCTAAATATGTACCTATCAGCTGAAAAGTTTCCAGTTGACAGAAGATACTTGTTGAAACTGGATATTTCAATAGGGAACTTGCGTCTCACTTAGATTATAGTGAAATTGCTTTTATACCTTAGAAGACATTTTAAAAAACATAACAAAAGTATACTATATAACCATAAAAATATTTTTTCTGTGTTTTCCACGGCACAAATATTGTAAAAAATTATGTTATGAAATTAATTAAAAAAATATTAGATTTAGTTTTTTAATTAAATTGTTAACGTTATCTTGAAAGGCTGTAAATGTATAAAAACATTACCTCACGACATTGCGCAAATGTTTACAAACACTTGAAAGCTTTAGTCAGACAGTGACGATTGTATGGTGCGTTTTAGTACCACGTGTCTTTTGGCATTTCGACTGGTTATATTATAAAAGTAGTAGTTTATTTTATATTTTATTAGAAAACCAACAGTTTGTTTTGGAGGCAAATTAAGATGAATTAGGTTTGAATCCAGTAATAGGTTTTCACTGATAATAAGAAGAAACTTTGGAATCATCATAACATAGCTATCATAATGGAATTAAAATGTTAATTAAATTTTAGTAGTAGAGAAACATTACTGAAATTTAATTAACATTTTATATACATTTACATACATATTAACGTATTCAAATTAAACATTTTTTACTACAATTTCTCCATTACTTTACTTAGCTTGGTACAAAATAGGAAATTAGTTTACGAATTTACATCAGCTGTCTACTTAACAGATAGGATTTAAGAGATAGGGAATACTTTATAATATATAAGAAATGGAAACAACACAGATATACACAGAGAGTACAGACGGCGACCTTATCGATTTACATTATTCCTTTAGCTTCTATTGCTGTGCTAAGCTTATAACTGAAACCTGTATAACTGCAAGCAGTGCGAATTCCCCAGTGAGATGAATAAGTTTCTTGTTACAGAAGTGATCGTAATTTACTGCTTAGAAAATAAATTGAACAAAAGAAAAACAAAAAATAAAAAAAGTATTTGTTGGTGTGTGTATGTCTGTGTGTGTATGCGTTCGTGTACGTATATGTGTGGAAAGAAAATGTATTCTTTGTACAACCAGGCGTGACTGGGGTCAAGTGCAACCTGTCGCACTTAAAAAAATTAAATTGATTGGCAAATTAAACGATTTCTAATGTTAAAAACCTATTTAGAGGCTAAAAATTCCACCCATGCCGGGATTCGAACCCGCAACCTCTGGCTATCTGTGCCAGCGCTCTATCCAACTGAGCTTATGGGCGACTCACCGGCATCAGTGAAATTATATTTTCTGTATCTTCGCAAGTCGGATTACAATCCTATTCTTTGATAAATATTGATTACTTTATGTATCTTATTACAGACAAAAAAGACCAAGAATTCAATGAAACTTTGAACACAGAGGTGCGTCAATGGCGTTCAAATTTGCAGACATAACAATTTCTGCGATTTGCCGTTCGAGAGAGGTCGAAAATCAGCTTGGAATGTTATTTTATACTTAATTGTGTAAAGGGGTTTCTAAACGGGCCATATTTTACTGCAATATGTGGCCGGCAACTATATGTGTCCCTCTCCTACTCGTATGTTGGAGAAAGACGCCAATAGTTGTCGGCCAAGTATTGCAGTAAAAATATAGCCCGTTTAGAAGCTCCTTAATGGAAAAAGTGTTGTCAGAACCTTGCAAAATTTATAAGTTGGTTGGGAAAAAAAGAAGAGCTTAAATGACTTTATAGCGCTTAAATAGACTTGAACTACGGTTCTTTGGGGGACTTCAAAGTTTTATGGATGTTTTGTTAACAAAATAAGTTGCTAAATTTCCAATTGTTTTGAGGAAGTTTTGTTAATGCATCCTCAAGGGTATTCGTGATAAGTGATTGGCAGTGTGTTAGGTGATTGGCGGTGTAATAGATACGTTTGCTTCATTATTTGATTATATACATAATTATATTGAAGTATCGCCCGTAGTGCCGGCTGCCTTAGTGATAAGGCAAACCTTAAACGATCACGAAGGTTAAGCAACACAGGGCGCGTTTAGTGCATGGGTATGTAAACCTTCTAAGACTAACGCTAATGGCATTTTTCCGAGCGATTCCATGCTTTGCGAGGCACGTTCAGCTGTAAAGTTGGTGCCGAACGCCGTCGATAGATAGCAGTCGTTAAGCCAAGTCAGAGGCCTTAGGGCGGGTTGAAAACTTCTGACAGTAAGACCAGCCACTAGTCTTGCAAGCCTCCACCAATCCGGACTTGGCCCCCGTGGTGGAGTATGGCCTATACCTTCTTTCGTGCCCCTCGGTGGGGACATAATGGGTCGATGATGATAAATTATATTAACTTACAAATACCTGCACTGACTAGCGTATTGTGCTCTTTGAAATTTAGATTCTTAACATTCATGATTTGAAGACATTTTATGGATTTAACATTTTCCGAAAGTTCACAGGAACGTCTATGTGACCGTGCTTTATTTCTTTTTGATGAGGTTTGTGAGGGGTTCAAATACTTCAGTGATTGAAAATGCCAATTTGAGTCGTAATTAAGCCCATACACTCTTTCTCTCTGTCTCTGAGAAAAGGCCTGTGCCATGAAGTGGGGCGATTATAGGCCACATGAAAATAAAACTTAAGAAAGATCAAACCTCGATTTGTGTTCACGTTTTGAAGTTTCATTTCTATCCGGCATGTCGTTTATAAGTGAAAACATGTTTGTATGGAAATTGCTCTTTAAGGAGCCGCCTAAGACTGTCCCTCAAGAGCGGCCTTAAATATAAAAGTTGATAGTGTACTAACCATGAACTCAACTAATATCTGTCAACTTCACACAATTTATCGTCATGCTTCTCTCGCAAGTTACGATCCAGACAAGCGTTTTTTGTTGTTTGTTGGGTAGTAAAATTCAGTCGGTATACGATGACGAGACATTCTTGTATGTATCTCTCGGCTTAGAAAGCTTTTGGAAGTATACTCCGTACTGGGCAAAAGTTCGCAAGAGGTAAACAAATAGATGTAGTGATGGAAATATATTTGGTCAATGGTATACATGAAAAGAAAACCAACTTTTTTTGTGTTTAGTGTTTTTAAATGTTTTTAATTTACTTTACACACGAACTAATATAAAAAGTCTGCTTGTTGTTTTTGAATACCATTCACCAAATGAATTCTCATCACGATAGTAGAATATTTTTAAGGCATCAAGATTATATCAACAAGATCATTCAGGGCTTAATAAAAACTACAAAAATTAACAATATAATATTCTTCACTTTAGAAATTTTATAATATTATATCGTGCTTAGTTTTGTACTACATTTTTGTGCCTTAAAAGAGAAGTTATGTTTCTTCAGTTTTTCAAATTATGCAACGTTTTTTTTTTGTCTTTATCCCGCTAACAATTTTTGTTTATATGAATATTCATTATTGTGCTACAGTTTATTTTTCTCAATAAATTGAAATAAGACTTATATTTTATTGCTCAGAAACATTTTGCACGACATTACATAACATACAAATACTTCTTAAAATGTTTGATCAATACTTTGTTTCCATCCAACAAACTTTTATCTGGTACAAAGTATACAGACCGTTGAGAATTTGTATTCAGCAGGCATACACGGATCCTCCAAAAAGCTTTCTTCCTAGCTGTGAACGTGTTGCCATATAACTGCCAAAATGTAAAGGGGGTATAGTTTCACTCAGTGTTAACGTTATTTAATTCAAATTTACACTTTCGCAGTTGCATTGAAATGAAACTTTTTTTACAATTTTTATTTAGAATTAGTTCACAAGTATGTTTTGGAACACGCAGCCATCGTCTGTCTTTCCGGAGACATATCCTGGGTGTCTTTAAAAGTACAGTTAACCGAAATTTAACAGGTAAGCACGTAACATCGAAGACCCCGCTTTCGCTTACCATCAGGCGTGACTGAGGTCAAGTGTAACCTGTCCTACTTAAAAAAAAGTGTACTCGAAAACAATATCTTTGATTTCACAGGATGGAAACAATATACAATGATTACCTGAGTGATATCAGTAGAGAAAATTAAAAAAAAACTCAGTAGACATGACGTTTAGTTATTCAGGTATTGTATGCGTTTGGTTGTTCTGTAAAAAAAACAAAAAAATCAACCTTTGACATTCTTATAATTTTACAATTATTGTTTCAGTACTTTAGTAGAGTTCAAATGTGTTTCGGCGTGAAATTTCAGACAATTATATATTTTGACGTGTAAATAAACATGAGCCCCAGCAAACTCAAAAGCATCTTTAGTCAGTTTCTAGATTTTGCCGTACCACGAAACAGTGTTATACTATTTCACTCTGTTTTAAGTGGCACTGTATCTCCTAAATAGCAATGCGCTCACCAAGAAATGTGTATTACAGTAGAGCTTCGGAGCGATCGGACTGCATACGTTCTGCAAATCCTAGATCAAAACGAGCAAAACATTGCCTCACGAAATTTCGGTACTATCCAAGCCGTGCGCACATTTCATGTGTTAAAGTTTGGTTTCCGTGTAAAAACCGTTGATAAAAATCGTTAAACAAAATACTGGAAGCAATTCTATCAATTAGTTTCCCAATCTTAAGTAGTTTATTGAAGAAATATGAAAACCATTTCTTATTTTTGCCTTTAAAGCACTGAGTATTAGAACGCATCCAGCCCAAACAAAGGAACAAAAAAACAGGAACAATTCAGGAACAAAAAAAAGCTACTTCTTTTAGTTTTGGCAGCATACAGACTAACATAACAATTGTTAAGTATACATATTATAGTAACTCTTAACATAGTTTTTACACAATTGCTAAAGGAGTGTTTGGGTCATATGTGTGGATGTAATTGGGTAATAAAAATAATAATATAGACGACACGTCTCATGGTCGTGATGAAGATGGACAGGCTTCAGCATTTTAAGCTTCAGTATTTTTAGTGTCTCACGATTGAGACACGATTAGGAAGGGACAGAGATAGTGTGATAGAGAAGAGGCTTATGTCCAGCAGTAAACTAGACGGAGGGATAAAAATAAGCAATTGTTTAATGGAGCACACTAGAGGAACTGAGTGATTGGTATCAATCACTTAGGCATCAGCAGACCCGGCTAAGTGTTGGATCGATGACCATCCAGTGGGAACTGCTAGTGACATTTTTTCTGAGCGCTTCCGTGCTTTTTAAGGCATGCTAAGCCATTGATGCCAGCTGTCATGTAATGGCAGTTGTTAAACCATGTCAGAGAGCTTATGGGCGGCTTGATAACTTCCAACAGCAAGGACCGGCAAGGCCTTAAGGCCCCTGTGGTGGAATATGGCTTAACCTTTCTGCTATGAGACCCGTGCCCCAGCTGTGGGGACATAAAGGGGTAGATATGGATTTGTTTGTTTGTCATATATAACGAACATCGAATGAACATCTATACCCCATTGTATAGATGTTCGTTCACAGTGTGGCAGATAAACCCATTAGACCCAATTAGACCCATAAAATGTACATTTAAGACTGCTTACATACATACATAAACTCACCCTTCTGTGCTGAACAGGCAGCCTCCATGATTTTTCACTTAGCGCGATTCCGATTAACCTATTTAGTTTCATCAACATTCATTAGTTATATTATCTACATTTACTTTTAAAACGTCAAAATAACGCTGTTTGAAAAGAAAAAGAAAAGTGAATAAAGGCTTTAGCTATATAAATTTAAGCTGAGCGACTATCGCACAGTAGTCCTTATCGCAAACATAATAAGGGCAAATATCGAACGAGTTCACTAGACTCCGTGTAAACTAGTATTAAAAGTGTGGGACCAGGCGGCTGCCGCGAAAGCCAGGAAAATTGCATTTTCTCAGTGATAAAATAAGATTTTAATAGGATTTTTTTTTCGTTTTGTGTCACCCGAGGTTTAACAACGGAACCCGTCGTATGAGTGCGGAAGTAATTTTGTTTTCAAAAAGCAGAGAATGTGAGCATGAGTTATTTTAGTAATATAATTGTCTACATTAACGCGTGGCATTTTGTGCAAGAAAAACCGGCTAGTTGGAAATGGAACCCGTTTATTGTTCCTCACAATAACATAAATTATTTTTGTAATAAAAATTTTGATGTAGAAAAATCCAATATTGCCTTTGAGCTAAAAAAATACTTAACAAAAAACACTAAAATACTCAGCTAAAACACCTACAAGCATAAAACTGTTTTACTACGGATTTCACACGTTTATTATATTATTACAATTTTCCGACGTTTCGGCACTTTTACAGGTGCCGTGATCTCGGATGACTACTAGTTTTAATTATAGTTAGAATATTTTCGGGGCTTAATCGCGTAGTAATTTATTGCTATTTTACCTCGACGTTTCAACGACGTTACAGTCATCGTGGTCACGAGAAGACTGATGGCTGGCACCCGTTCGCATCTTCGGCTGATGAGGTTTCAGACTACCCTCAATCAGCTATCACAAAGCACTATTAGGGTTGCGATACACTACACTGACAATGTCGGACGATAAGCCATGCGACTTTTTTCCACTCGAACACATCTTGATGACCGGATCCCACGTTTGCGACAGTTTGAAACCACATTTCCGGTTAAATTTTTTGTGTTTCTTAATTCCGCTTCACGCACAATTCGGCTATAATAATGGCGATCGTTGGAAAGCACCGATGGTTGGTGTAATTCTACCCAGTGGTTTGATCCTGATTCAAGAAGATGTTTCGCTATCGCTGACTTTTCCACCTGGCGGTTTTTGACAGCTGCGATATGTTCCTTAACTCTTTCAGCAATGGTCCGCTTAGTTTATCCGATATAAGAACTACCGCAACTGCAATCGACTTTGTTTGTTGTTTGATAGACGACTAAGCCCCGAAAATATTCTACGTGTACAAGTCGCGAAAGTTTAAAATATGTTATAGTTTTAATTATGTCTAGTACTCGTGTTAACCTTAGAAAATACCATACCTGCAAGTATGTTAGACAAAAACTTTCACAACCTTACAATAATACAATGACAAGACAAGTAATTGTATATTTTTTAAATATGTCATCACTATTGATCATCATCATTCATCAACATCCACCAACAACCATCCGGGGGCCACATCCGGGTTGGTCCGGGTCATGTAATAGCAGTCGTCAAACCGTGTCAGATGCCTTATGGGCGGCTTGATAACTTCTGACGGTAAAGCCCGCCACTATCTTACAATCCTCCACCAACCCGGACTTTGCCCCCTTAGTGGATGGCCTAACCTTGTTAACGATTCACCAACGTCAATAATGGATGGCATAATCACGTTGTGTACCGAACTCTTAAATAAAGAACAACATAATGATAAATACAGTGTATTGCATTAATGTGGTTTAGGTCGTAAGGCGACTATCCTACTCATCAAAATAAACACCTTTCATTATGACACTACAACTGAAATCGAGAACAAATTTTGCCCGATATAATCCTTATTACATTAACAGTTCCTTAAACAGTTATTTAATCCAACGCCTCAACTCTCAATGCGGTAAATAAGAGTGGTGCAAAATGGCTAAACAAAAACCGACCGGATTAAAGCCACACACGCCCACACAATTTTAAACAGAATCACTTTGCCAAACAAAAAAAAGGAGAAAGGTAGACCTGACAATAACGGATGTGCAGACTGTAGCCAAAATTTCAACTGGCTTTCCAAATCGACAGATATCAGACCACACTAAATTACACTGGGCGGACCGCAGCTGAAATGCAAAATTGGTTCTTAAAGTCGCGGCGTCAAAGATTAAACTCGCCCGCAAAGGTAACGAGGGTCATCCGTGCCTTAGGGACGGGCAAATCAAGAAAAAAAATGATAAATATAGTATCGATATTTTAAAATTACTTGTTTGTAGCAAAGAAATTATATTCCTCTTTTTTTTAAAGTCATTAGTAATGCTAAATTAATATTGATAAAAAATATAATTATGAAAATTTGGAAATTAAAATACAAAGAATGTGAAAGTTATGGAAATACATTTAACCTTCCAAAACTAATATTTGTTAATTAGATATGATACTGCATTCATACCCAAAAAAAACGGGGTTGATACTTACTCCTGAAACGGTAGCAATCTATAAACAAACTGTTTGTCTTCGGTTATTTTCTTATTTATTATTACTTATTTATATACAACGTTCCGATAAAAGATTTTTTATCTTACGAGAAACATGTGGTTGATGCGCAAATCTCGCTGTTTTTGTTTCATAATGGATATTAGCGATGGCAAATACCGTCCATAAATAACTATGTACTATTTTATGAACACGTATCGATATTTTTGTATATCGATATATTTTACTCGAGCCAACCGTACCATACGGATGGACAATTTGTTATTGGTCGAGTCTCTTTTGTTTCTGTTAAATCGACGGTAAACAGAGGAGAGTAGATTTTGTGCTGAATCGGGCAATAATTTAGGTTTATTTTCGTTTGATGCCCCTTTCCAATCGCTTTGATAGGGAAAGTTTTGTCGACAACGGAAGTTGCGAAGTGAAGGTAATGATGATTTTCGTTTAGCTGGGTTTTGATCTTAGTTGTTTTGTTTTTAAACGACAACCCAAAGGAAGTATAATGTGTTCAGCTTCATGAATGTTTGTCTGTTCTTTATTTCATCAGAACTACTCAACGTTTGAGCCGATCACGAAGGTGTGATGCTGTTAATTTTTTTATGTGTTAATGCTGGGTTGAATCGAGTACCTTGATGGTAAAGGTTTTCTAAGAAAATGTTTTTTGTCTAATTTTATTCAACCAATTAGAAAAAAATATGTATTAAATACAGGTTGTTTTAAGCTCCTACTAATAGGAGCTTTAAAAAGTTGATATAAGCCGGACAGGGTGATATATATAACAATACGAAAAAAATTGCTATTAGAAACTTTGAAATGACGCATAATATCAGCTGATAATTTTTTTATTAAATTAAAATATTTTATAATGATACATTTTTGTTTCGATATTTTATTTGAAGTTTTTGTTTACTTGCCGAATATAATTTTTTTTTATAATGTATAAATGAAGAATTTTATACAAGTTGTCTATATTCACTGTCATAATCATAACAGTTTCAGATTAAGATTAAATATTAGACTTTTGGTCGAGGTTTAAACTCTACTAGAGAAAAAAGCAGACTACTTGGAGAGCAAAATTCATAAATTTTTGAAACCGACCTTGACCGCAATGAATATAATATCACCAGAGAAACTTTAATTTAAGGCGAATGTATACTTTGATAAAGGTAATTTATCAAAGAGAGTTTTATTAAAAACTCACGCCAACGTGTAGCACCTACGCGATCCAGTGCTACGATTTCGTAGCAGCGTGCTACGGCGTAGCCGCCTACGATGTAAGCTTTGCGTAGGCGTAAAATTTGTTTGATTAAAAAAATCAAACAGAAATTTACCGCAACCGACAGGATATTTTGCATGGATAGAATTTATATGTAGAATGTATTATATTCTGTCTTACAATCCTCCACCAACCCGGACTTGGCCCCCGTGGTGGATATGTCCTAACCTTCCTGCGATGCAGGAAGATACCCGTGCCCCAGCAGTGGGGACATACAAGAGTAGATATTGACATATACAGATAAACACGTGAAAGTGTAGAATTTACGTGTATAATCTATTTGAATTGGTTAGTATTGTATTGAGCCTCAAAAAGATAAAACAAAAATACTCGACAGAACTTTGACTAAAATACTTAAAAATTAAGAAGATAGAAAATTTTGTGAACCCGTTTTATGCTTTTTCAACGTACATTTATTTTAACTACCCGCAAACTACCATTAGCAACAAGTCAAAACAGAGCGACACACAAATTCAACTTTCATTCAATTTAAACTTTCTAGACACATTGTTAGAGTGTTCCACGAATAAAGTCGTGTTCACATACAAATAGACGTGCTTTTAGATATAAAGCTATTGCTCTAAACAATAAGGCCGCCAATTGTACTGTTTCTTTATAATTATTTTATGTTTTTTTTTTCCTGGTGTATATTAAAGAACATTCTTACCTTATCTAATATTATCTGAGGTGTTATAAAGTCTTTGGTTGAGTAATTAAGACATGATTTCTTTTATAAATTATTATGTGAAACAAAACGATATTAAATACAATTTAAACATCGTGAGGAAACCTGAGCTTTAAGGTTTTTACCTCAACGCTTGAAGTAGTCAATCAGTGGTGATAATTAAAATACGTATAATTAAAACACGCGGTAATTTATCCCATACTCTCCCTCACAGAGAAGGCCCTACCATGAGACGTTTATAGGCTACATAAAAAAATAATGCGTTTTAGTGTGCAATAAGTATACTGTAATCTCATCTTATGTATGCTACATAATGATTGCTGGTCACAACACTTATGTATGGTAGCAAGACTTGGGTGTGGCAAAAGAAACAAGAAAGTAGAATTCAATGCAGTAGTAATGAGGTCCTTGAGAAGTATGTGTAGTGTTACTTTGAATGACAGGATACGCAATAGTCTGATTAGAGAACGTTGTGGACAGAAAGATGTTTAGGAATTAGAAGGGGGTTCGGAAACTAAATCGTTTAAAAGGGGGGACAATTTTAATGGGACAGTAAACTCAAAAACAAAACGGTAAGTCGGTGGTAGATATAAGCGATAGGTACCTGTTATAGTCAGTTTGGCACGAGGTCCGCAATCCAGGGCTCCTGGGCCGTCTAGGTGGCCGGGAATTTGACACCACAGTACTGTTCTCGTAGATAACACAATAAACAGGAAGAATCCGGCACTTTCTTCTCACTCTTTAGGTTAGGTTGACTGTTTTTAACAGCGTACAAGATGAAGAGTGTCACACACGCTTTGGCGGCGCCCTCTACCGGTGGGTCAGTCCAAGGGTCAGAAAGAAAGAGATATGAGAGCGCGACAAGAGATAAATAAATTATAGTAAACTATTAAGTCCTTATAAATATTAAACAAAAGAGGATGTAGTAACTAGAATTGAGAAAGGAATGTTGCGTTGGTTTGGTTAGACATGTGGAGAGGATGAAGGAAGAAAGATAGACGAAACAAATATATATTGCGAATGTAAGTGGAAGGGCTGATAAGGGACGTCCCCAACGGACTTACATCGACCAAATAGGGGGTGTATTAGCAAAGGGAAAGATAAAAGTACCCGGAACCGACGTGCGTGCATGCAACGACTTATGAACGTTGATGAAGCGAAGGTGATCTGTCAGGATCATGGCAAGTGGCAGTCCCTGGTCTCTGCCTACCCCTCTGGGATTCAGGCGTGAGGTTATGTATGTATAATAATTACTGTGCCCTAAGTGGGTATCATACATGAGACCACCCCTAAATGTAACATCTAAAGAAATAAATGTTGTTTTTTAGCTTTAAATATAATTTTACTGTGGTAAATTAATTTGTGAATAAAACCTTTCCTGATATTGTATAGAATCAGGCGTTACTTTGCGGAAATCCATAATAGCATTAAAAAGTGAAAATTACTTTGCTAAATTCCGCCAAAACTCCCACAAGCACCATGTGGTTAGTTAATGCACTGCCTTCCCTTCCACTTTTTCCACTCTATTCTATTCTACATGGTCGCTATAAAGTTATAAGTTATCTTTCTTTCTAACCGAGATATCAAAAATTATCTGGGGTACTGTAGACTCAAACTGCTTGACAGAGCCTTAGAACTCTGGTGGACTCAGCCCAACGATTCCCACTACTGCGTATAGGTCCCCGTCACGCCAAACAAAGCGGTGTGCCGCCATTTGCATCCACAAGCTCTCTGCCGACCTGACCACATTGTCCCACCATGGCAGTTGGTCACGCTCGGTTCTCAGCCACCATTCCGGTACTGCCTTAGTTCACCAGGCACCTTCCTTCCTAGTTACACATTAAACGGGTCTCGGGTAATTACCTTACGTAATTATGTCGGTCAGCTGCGAAAAACTAAAAGTGACTACCCACAATAGTTGACTGTACTCGCCACTCCAGTCTATCCAAGACCACGGCAACTATAACGCTGCCGAAACGTCGGGAAATAAGGTAATTACGTTTTACTTAATAAATAATCGTGATTAGACCTGTTTAACACTTTCGCGGACGTTTTTAAAATCTATTGTTCTTTTAATTGTTATGTATGCTATAGCATCCGCGCGTCCGCGAAAGGGTTAATATATAATTATGTGTTCGCGCGAGAATCGATCGCGCGACGTAATCATGAATCTGTTGTCATTCATTCACCACTCATTCGTTCCGGTGCCGTCGCTCGCGCCGCTACTAATTATCCATCCATCTGCATACACATTCGCACTGTGACATACGCGCGTGTTAGGTGCTCGAATTCTCGTGAAGTGATAGACATTTGGTGACCAATAAACTTTATCAGCGCAAAGAACAATATATTAACAATATATTGAGATCACTTTTAGTGATAAGGCCGCCGTCTGTACTCTTAGGTTAAGAAATATCTGTGTAATTTCCATTTTTATGTACAATAAAGTGTTCTCTATCTATCTATCTATTGACAATATTAGACTTTAAATGAACAGTGCAGGAGTGTTCCCCGTGCGCTGGACGCATCAGCTCATCCCTCACCGCTCATCATCTGCCCAACAGCTTAAAGCGATCCATCATCCACCATCACCAAGTAAGTCCATTCACATAACCTCCCATTCCGCTCTCTCAATCAGCCCGTCGTGAGGTAGACCTAGCCGACACTGGATAACTACCACTATGTATGAGTATCGCGAAACATTAAGAAATATTATCTTCCTTTCCAGTCAGGTGTCCCATCTATCGCCAACTCAGGGTCGAAATTCTGTAAACAATAACGTCTAGCTTTGTCCGACGTCGGATGACGGTATTTGTTACTGTATCCAATATTCTGAGTATATTATTATTTAAATATATGTACATTATATCGTAGGTATATATATCATTATATCATTGTATAAGTAATTATATTCTTGCACTCGTTTACTGTTTGTTATCAATATATTATGTTCGATTTAGTTATTTATGTACATGCACCACGTACCGACTTCATACAATCCACTCCATGCAAAGGTTGTCTGGAAGAGATCGCTCTTAGCGTTAAGACCGCCAATTGTATACCGTTTTTTAAAAGATTTAAAAATCATGGTTGTAACATTTTTCTGGTTGTGCAATAAATCTATCTATCTATCTACCAATCAAAGTCACGAAACAGATTTTAGATAGAGGACACCTTATTGCGCAAACAGAAAAAAGAATACAACAATGATTTCTTACGTCTAAGTAATGCAATACAAACTTATCAAAACTTTAGTTAGTTTGGACGGAACTTTATAATATTTTCTATTCCCTCATTAAAACCTCTCGCGAACTCTGGCACGTTAAATACATGCACATAATCTCGTTAGTAAAATGTAGAAAGGGACAGATATAACTTTCGTAACAGGGTCTCTAACGAAATCCTTTTTAAATGAAAGGATTCCAAACGAATCGCCGGAAAAGCCGACCGATTCGAGCGCACACTATTTTGGGTCTTGAGACCCATCTGATGAAGAATTTAATTAGATTGGACCTTTTGAAAATAATATTACTTCCTCCTCCAATATACTCGGTCGCTTCAGTCTATCCGAAGGTTGTCTGGAAGAGATTACTCTTAGTGATAAGGCCGCCGTCTGTACTGTATAGGTTAAGATATATCTGTGTAATTTCCAATAAATATGTATAAAATATAAAAAAAGCAAATTATGTAGGAAGTTTCCATAACTGTTTAAAAATGGAGCTCTCAGGTAGATATCGCTTAAGCAAGCCTGTATTACCTCAATAATCAGATTGGATACAGTTGTGTCCAAGTGAGTACGAACCCAATTCAGAGACAGCCAGACGTGACTATTTTATACGTATTAAAATTTAATAGCCGGGCTTTAGGATTTCTGATTGCAGGGGTGTTAGATTTCTCGTTTTGAATGTTCTAAATTGCTTTTCTACGTAAACTGACCTTTCGTGGCCTAGTTAAATAGCGGTAATTCGAGGAAAACAAAGTAATTACAGAGTATTAGGTTAGACGAGTTTTTGAACCCATAGCCGTGTATGAATGCTTATCTTGAGCTGTAAACATAGTAATGGATAACTATCTTTACAGCTCAAGATAAGCATTCATACACGGCTATGGGTTCAAAAACTCGTCTTACCTAATACTCTATAATTAATTTGTTTTAATTGTACCTGTTATAGGAATAACGTATACTCTGAAAAATTTTGTTTCCAGTATTACCAGTATTCCACTTTAAATACAAAATATAATCTACAATTTTTATTTTTTAGGTTTAAATGTGCACTCGATTACGAACCATAAGTTATGTTATATATCTCTAATATATAAAAATCGGGTGTCACCGTGCTAGCTATTGAACTCTTCTGAAACGGTTTCACTGACTACCTATAGTGATTTTTTGTGTACTTATATGTGTACAGGCGACTCAAGCAAATCAAATATCATTCACTTCATTTTGTGGCATTTGTAGGATTTTGCTTACATTGGGTTTTTAAAGACGCCAAGCTGACTAAAAGTTGGTGGTTTGTTTGAGGAACCTAGTGAGCAGAGGAAAACAGATCCCAAACTCGAACTGTGGCGACTGCAGTGCCAATATAAGCTGTCTGTTGCAGCTGTAAATAGGTACTTTCGCTGGATGAAACCTGGTATATCTTAAATTTGTATGTTAAAAATTTTAAAAGGTACTGTGATTTAAGGCCGAAAATTTAATTTTTATTAAGATACCTCTTTCTAGAACTAAGTTATGCTGGGTTGTAGTGATATAAATATTTTATGTTTATAAAGCACTTTAAAAATCAATCAATGACATCTGTCACGTGGCCAACTAGTTGAAGCTGAACTGCAAGAAAGCTGTTAAGACATACTTACTAAAATTCGTATTATAGCAATCATATGAGATTTTTACTATTCCTGTATCGCCTAGCATAGCTAAGCGGCATCAGACACCTAAATTAGAACGTAACAATTTCCATCAAATAATTCAAACTTATTTCGATTGCGGCACTCCCAAAGACCGTGAAGCTTGGAAAACCATGAGGGAGCCCTATGTCCTGCAGTGGGCGTCAAATGGCTGAATTGAAACTTGACTAGGGTGCGCTGGGCAGCTATTATAAGAAAGTAAGGTTACAGTACTTACAACGTCGATGAGCTGACTGAGCCGCAGCCCCATTTTGACGGTCAGCCGGTCGGAGTTGTTCCCCACGGGCCTGATGAGTCGGTTATAGTTCGACAGTAAGTCGTCGTACAGCCGCTTCGCCTCGGGATTGGCGTCGCTCACGCGGCCCCACAAGCACAACACTCCCACCACCAGCGCCAACACCATCTTAGGCTAACACCACCCCTGGAACAACAGAAAGAGGCGCTGGTTAATATTTTCCTTCACACATTTATCTTCAGCTCTTAGACCCGGCTGCCTGAGTGATTTTAAACGATCGCGAATGGATGTGTAAACCGTCTTTCACTAACGCTAGTCGCATTTTTCCGAGCGGTTCCGTGTTTCAAGGCACGTTAAACAGTTGGTGCCGGCTGCCGTCGATAGATGGCAGTCGTTAAGCCAAGTCAGATGCCTTAGGGCGGCTTGAACACTTCTGACAGTAAGACCAGCCACTTGCAAGCCTTCACCAATCCGGACTTGGCCCCTGTGGTAGAGAATGGCCTATACCTTCCTCAGGGTAGAGACCCGTGCCCCTCGGTGGGGACATAAGGTTGATGACGATTTATATTCGTCCTATTTGTTCCCTTTACTTCTCCATAGAGTCTGGGGCTGACATATTGTATTTTTAGTTTATATTGAGACCTTCAGAATGGAGAAAAAATGTGGTTGAGAAATATTAGTAGATTTGTCTCAATTCTCAAATTTGAGAGTGCCACCAATTAGGCAATTAAGTTCGGTTGCCTCTTTGTACATTTATTAAACCACTTGTATTACTCATCATAAAATACCATTCTTATATCAGAAATCTAGCAATTAAGAGCAAGCATAGAATAAACGCGTTTAGTCAGCACAGTGGGCACGGGTTCTAAGCTAGTTTCCACCCCATTTGGCAGGATTAAGACCCGGCTGGGTTAATTACGAGATAAGGCCCGGGCAGAGGGTACAATAAAACGTGCCTTTATAAATCAATCCGTGTGCGCGCGATACGAGTAACCGCGGTGGAAGATTCGAGAGCGATATTAGGTTAGGGCGATTGTTTTATGGATATACAGGGTGTAAGGGGCGAAGAGGAAAAGAAGGGAGCTTGAAGCAGACCACCTGCTATATTGTTTTTTTTTTATTAATAGCAAAAAATAACCTTTACAAACCTATTTAGAGGCTAAAAATTCCACCCATGCCGGGATTCGAACCCGCGACCTCTGGCTATCCGTGCCAGCGCTCTTTCCAACTGAGCTCGCCCATTAGCCAGAGGTCGCGGGTTCGAATCCCGGCATGCGTGGAATTTTTAGCCTATAAATGGGTTTCTAAGTTTGTCCTTAGCACGGGTTAGTGCATTAAAAATAATATAATAACCTTTACAGCGGGAAGAATTTGGGTTGGTGCTATTCTCTAGGCCGACACCACACAGCAGCTTAAAATCTACTAGACCTAAGACCTTGTGAGCAAACCTGAATACTTTTGGTGTTGTTGTACCTCAATGCTTGAAATCGCCAATCAGCTGCGAGCACGCGTGGTAATTAAGCAGCCCACACTATCTCTCTCTGAGAGGAGACCTGTGGCCTGTGAGACTTATAATTTTGCTTTTTCCTCTGCAGTATAATATATAACCTTTAGTATTAACGCCGCCAATTGTACTGTACTATGTTATTGTTTGTCTCTTATGCAGTTTCTGGTGTACATACAATAAAGAAAATTCTATGTCTATATATCGCTCATTTGGCAGAATAATGACGCAAATGTACTTTTTTGCCAATTTGAGTTAAGTATGCCAAAACACCCGAAATAACTGTTTACACTTGGGGAAAAAATGACAGTAATGTAGTTTTGTTTTTTATCGCGTGACAGCGCCACTGTCGTTGTGGCATTTTGACAAAGTTCTAACACTTCTGAATGAAATAACGGTCTCTCCTGTAAAATTGGAAAAAGGACATTTGCGTCAATATTCTGCCAAATGAGCGATATGTCTTTGTGTGGAAGATATCAGTTTTAGTTATAAAGCCACCGTCTCTGCTTTTAGGTTAAGAAATATCTGTGTTATTTCCATTTTTATGTACAATAAAGTGTTTTTTTTTATATAAAGGAGGAAAAACAGAATCAACAACAAGCAAATAAATACAGTAAACGACTTATCTTATTAAATATTGTTAATTCCTAAGCATTCCTCACAGCTAGATAAGAGCTAAGTATGCGGTAAGAGTAGAATACATACCATTCATGAATACTCTTGTTACTTAAAAAGATACATATCAGTACGAAAGCATCTATGTCTACTTAGTAATTTACAAAAAAAGAAAATTACAAGAAATCGATTGAGAATTGAAAATTCTCTGCCTATCTAACTATATCGGCTCTATTATTAAATCAGGCAAAATGAGAAAATTTCGTATAGCGGTAATAATTCACGGCGGGCACGCAAAGCTTTGCCGTGTATATTTTTACTGCTTTCATGTCATTCGGTCCCTGTAAGCTGCTTACTTTGCGCCGAGACACGTTTGAAACTCCACCTGTAGATTACAAGACCCTTATTATGAGGAAAATATTGAATGAAGAAAATGTGTATTTTTACCATTACTTGTAGAATATCAAGAAAGTGGAAATGAACTACATTTATTGCTGAAACACAAATTTACATTATTTACACAAGACTAGTTTTTTTTTTAAGTAGGACTGGTTACACTTGACCCCAGTCACGGCTGATGGTAAGAAGACGGGGTCTACGATGTTACGTGCTTACCTGTTAAATGCCGGTTAGCTCTACTTTTAAAGACACCCAGGTTATATGTCTCCGAAAAGGCAGACGATGGCAGCGGGTTCGACTTTGCTGTTCTTATTATAAAAGAATGAGCATTGTCACATCCTATTTTTTATTCTATAAATCTAAAATATAGACTATTAGAAGAAACTCATTCGAATATTTTCTTAATTTTTGATGTAATTATTTTTTTATTAATTATTTAAAGTTTTGTAAGTATGACGTCACCACTGGCATTATGAACTAGGTTCATTGAATTTATTCATGATAAAAAAAAATTACGTTTGACAAATAAATGTTGTTGTTGACGAATTTTTTTTTAAATATTTGTAGGCAATGGAAGTACCGCTTTAGAGCCAATGATGACGTCATTGAAAGAAAAAAGGTAGTGAACATTATTTTGCGATAAATATTAATAATCCGTTTTTATTTTACCTATTTAAACCCCTACGGCCTTATTAATAAATAAGTTATACACTCTGAATAACTATTTGACGGATATCAATTCAAACTGGTTTAATCGCATTTAGCGTACTATTAACCAGTTTGTCTGACCTCGCATAACGGCTGAATACACAGCTCATAACCTTTATTAGTAAGGCCACTAAAGTAATCAGTATCCCTATTCCTCGAAAAGGTTTTCACTTTACGACAGTCGATGCTTCCCTGATCAATGCGCATTCGCGAATCACTCGGTGCGGATTCGCGGAATTTCGACAACAAATGCGTGCATTAGAGCCGATCGTCTGGTGGTCCGATGGAAGAAAGGGGTCGGGGGTATAATTTCATTAAGTATATAATTGAAAATACGTTATCAACCCTTGTATGTACCCACTGCTGGGGCACGGATCTCTTACTGCATCGATGGAAGGTTAGGCCATACTCCACCACGGGGGCCAAGTCCAGGTTGGTGGAGGATTGTAAGACAGTGGCGGGCCTTACTGTCAGAAGTTACCAAACCGCCCATAAGGCCTCTGACATGGCGTAACGACTGACATTACATGTCAGCTAGCACCAACAGCTTAACGTGCCTTGCGAAGCATGGAAGCGCTCGGAAAAATGCCACTAGCGGTAGGCACGGGACGGTCACCCATCCTGCACCTGACCGCGCTTGTTGTTGCTTAACTCAAGTGATTCATTCCAATCACTGGGTTCGCCTAGGCCACTAGCGCTTCATAATTGAAAATGTTTTGTAAAAAATATTAAAACACAAAGGGACTCAAGCTTAGCAATATGCCGCCCAGAGACGCATGCAAAACCGGTCGGCTCTGATTTTCAGCATGAGGAACGAAGACAAACATATATCGAGGAATACTAGCTTAGGTACAAACGGCGTCGCAGCGCTGGAATTACTAGCAGTGTGAACATACAAAGAAATTATACTTAATGCATTCTTAGGACCAGTTTGAACTAACGAATCGTAATGAAATTGTTTTTTTAAATGGTATTCGACAATTTTCTAAAGTGTGACGAATTCTTGGTCATAGTCGTATATCACTTCTCACGCCATTAATACCCAAAAAAATATTTGTAGGTAATTATACTCTTTATTATTATTATATTTATATAATTTTACTTTACCGGTGATCTGTCAGGATCGTGGCAAGTGGCAGTCCCTGGTCTCTGCCTACCCCTCTGGGATACAGGCGTGAGGTTATGTATGTATGTATGTATGTATGTATGTATGTATGTATGTAATTCTACTTTACGTGTGTATGTCACTGAATTGTTCATTAACGGCTGGACAGACTTGAATGATTTTTTTGGTATGCGTTTGGGTGGCGCCTTGAACATCACGAGTGTAGGTGATGATGCAGGACATCTGTTGGGTCCGCTAATTTTGAAATTAAAACTTAGTTTTACTTCCAACGTTCAATACGTGTTTTGATTAGAATTTTGAATTGTACGTTACTAATTAATTATTTTTTTTAATGCATTAACCCGTGCTAAGGACAATATTAAAAACCTATTTAGAGGCTAAAAATTCCACCCAGGCCAGGACTCTAACCCGCGACCTCTGGCTAACCATGCCAGCGCTCTACCAACTGAGCTGATGGGCGACTTGCTGGTATCACTGAAATTTCGAACCTCTGTACAATACTCTCTGTTTTAAAAACCTATTTAGAAACCAAAATTCCACCCATGCCGGGATTCGAACTCGCGACCTCGGGCTATCCGTGCCAGAGGTCGCGGGTGCTAAGGACAATTTTAAAAACCTATTTAGAGGCTTTACTGTGTTTTGATTAGAATTTTGAATTATACGTTAATTATTAATCAAACTAATTATTACGTAGATGTTAGGATTCAAACCAAATAACTGACGCATTTGTGTAAATACTACCGCATCATCAAGCGTACTAACGTCAACACCTCGCATTTCCAACAAAACATTTCCCAATTCTACTCCAGGTACTCCTGTTTCTTTGTATTTATAAATTATATGGAAGCAAAAGCTTCCCAATGAATATGATGAATGTTCACCTAATAATATTATGGTTTGTAAAAGCGCAGAGTATCGTGGGAAATTCAACATGTGTTTTGCAAAAATTGCGGAGTCTGTCTTATCTATAATATTAGTTTGTTTTTTTCACTGTCTTATTTCGTATATTTTTGACAGCTTAATGTGTCTTAGCTACTTTAACTAGTAGTCCAACCCGGACTTGGCCCCCGTGGTGAAGTTTGGCCTAACCTTCTTGCGATGCAGAAAAACCCGTGCCTAGCATTGGGGATATGCAAAGGTTTGTTGCCAATGTGTCCTAGCAAAACAAATACAGGATTTAGAAATCTACTACAGAGATAAACTTGCCTTTGTACATGTTTTGTGTTATGTAATGTACGGAAATTTTTGTGTGAAATAAAGTATATTTAATAATTTTAAGCCAAATCAGAGGCCTTAGGGCGCCTTGAAAACTTCTGAGAGTAAGACCAGAGTGCTTAGTGCGAGTTTTTTAACTACTCGATCGCGTTAACGTAAACTCATATTTCTATGGCATCGAGGAAGCGCCACCTAGCGACAAGTATGGAAATTAAAATTGCTGAGTGCGAGTTGTAATGGTTTACGTTGAGAAGTGAACACGTTTACCAGCCAAAACACGAATAAACGCGAGTGCGAATTGTACTGTGACAGCGTTTTGCCAGTTCAAACGGTTAACTTACTCATACTCACTACTCAATGCTCGATTAACGCGGTAGTAAAGTTATTCGATTGGATCTGTCAAACTCGCACTAAGCACTCAGTCACTAGTCTTGCGAGCCTCTACTAATGCGCACTTGGCCTCTATGGTGGAGTATGGCCCTATGCCCCTCGATGTCGATATAATGGGTTGATGAAGAAGAAGAATTAATTCTACATCAAATCACATTTTAAGTAGATATCTATCTATAATATAAAAATTAATCCCCGAATGTGTTGATAAGCGCAAATCTCGGGAGCGGCTGAACCTATTTTGCTTATTCTTTTTTTATCCTTAAAGTAGAGTTCTTACGGAGAGAAAATAAAAAGAAATAAAGAATCGAGGGAAGTTTGCTGGGTCAGCTAGTTTTTAATAAAACTGCAATTTTTTCCACATTTGACCGGCTATTTAGTTAAGCGGTATTACGTTGTGATGTTCTTGCCAGGTTACCATAGCACAGAGTCCTGGTTTCAGCCAAGGTTCCAGACTGAGTAGTACAACGACGCTAGTTACTCATTTTTAATGTCAAAAGACGTTCCAATACATTTAAAATCAAATTCTGACCTTTTTACCGCCACTTTCTCCAAATCTCTTGACACAATCGTTGTATGAAAGTTATTAGTTACTTCCCGCAATTATACTTTAACTAACATTAACATTTTTAAAAACCTATTTTGAGGCTAAAAATTCCACCCATGCCGGCATTCGGACGTCGACGTGCCAGAGGTCGCGAGTTCGAATCCCGGCTTGGGTGGAATTTTTAGCCTCTAAATAGGTTTTTAAACATTTTCCTTAGCACGGGTAATATAACATGTACATTACTAGCTGGTGTCCGCGACTTCGTCTGCGCAAAATTATCGGGTAGATTTTTTCCTACTTACTTGACACTTATCGTGATATTTTAGACAATTCACACAATATCTTTGTAAAATTGTAGCCTATGTTATTCTGATGTATAAACTATATTATTGTAAAATTTCATTAAAATCCATTTAGTAGTTTTTACGTGAAACAGTAACAAACAGCCATCCATACTTACAAACTTTCGCGTTTATAATATTACTCGTAGTAGGATTAGTGTGACGCGTGATTTCGTGTGAACTTTTGTGCAGTGATCATGCGGCTTAATCATTCGCGAAACAGACGACACAAAGTGTGAAGTGATGCGAAAATCACGCATCATATGGAAATATCGAACAATCGTTTCGCTATTATTATCCTAGAAAGGTTACCACACCCACAGTCAAATACGCTATTCACAACACAATTCAGCCTATACACGTCCTCCCCGAAAGTATGACCTTAATCACTTCTTTTGTGACTGTTATCTGTGTAATTATTTTCTGGTGTGAAAGTATAGAGATTGGCAAGTGGATAAATACTCAAATATTAAATACTCAGTAAAATAAATACGGAGTAAATATTCGTTTTTATCCATATTCTGGAGTAATTACTCAAAATATTCGGATAAATCCTCAGTGTTTTATGATTTTGTTTTAGGAGTATACGGACATTGGTTTTCGTTGCTGTTACATTTCTATTTGTATGTTATAGGAATGCCTATCTTACAATACCGTGTTGATACGAGTTTCATTATCTTAAAAATGGTCAAGTTTAATGGTCAAATATTTTTTTTTAAACAGAATATATATATATATATATATATATATATATATATATATATATATATATATATATATATATATATATATATATATATATATGAATATAAAGAATATTCTGATCTTATCTTATCTTACGCGTGCCGACCGCAGTTTGACAATTCCAAGCGCAGAGGTATGTGAACACCTCAAGCACTCAGCTTTCCTCACGATGTCTTTCCTTAGTCCTTGCTTGCCGATCCTTCCATCTTAGACTATGTCTTTCCTTAGTCCTTGCTTGCCGATCCTTCCATCTTAGACTATTATACAATTTAATTTAAAAAGTGATAAAAGTTAATTTATCACAGTTAAAGATTCGAGAACATGTACATAGTTACTATAACTAAATTAGAGACAGATATGTGATAAAAAGTGTAGAGCTCCATCTTAGTGCTAAGAGTGCATGAATCATCCATCACAGCACTGATTTTCAGTTCGACACATCGCCACTTATAACAAAAGTTTTTCACGACAAACTTTGTAGGCAGACTCTTTGGTAAGTTACTAAGAAATCTGTTCCAACTTTAATTATTTCGTTTATAATAGCTGTTGCGATGATAAGGAGACATCGTTGATAAGGAGATTGCTAAGACAGGAAAAAAATAAAATAAAAGCCTTAGGATAGGGTGAGCAAGAGGGTAGTGTGTAGGGAGTCTTCAAATATCTTTTTTAATATTTGTATATACCAAGAAGGCCGACTAGGCTGTCAGGATGGTATAGGTGCTGGGCAAGCCTACACCATCTATAAAAACCATGTCCCAGGCACTACAGCGTCGGAGTGGTCCCTTCACCCATCTAGTGTGAGTGAAGATACCACTGGACGCTGTATAAATCATCTCATTAAGTAGATGCAAAAAGGCCAATTATTATTATTATATACCAAGAATACAAGAAAACTTTAATTTGTAAAACCAAAAGCATCTGCAAACAAACTGTTATGCAGTTTGGCAGAAACCAACTTCTGTATTTTTTTGTATTTTTGTTTGAATAAACGTCTTCAATCAATCAATCAAATAAAATCCTAGGTACGGACGACGACTGATTGTGTAGTGCGCAGTTGTTCTCTACTTAAAAAGATGTGAAAAAGAGCATGTAGCTCATAATTTGAAGTTCTGTTTCAAAGGGAAATTCCAATCAAATTTTAAGTAAAATGAAGAGACAACGTTTTGTATTTAACTCGCCGCCATCGTCGTTCATTCGAAAATGATATCAATCTTGAAAGCAGCAAGCCGCATTATTGCGAAATTAAACTTATTTTCAAATGAAAGCAAAGTTCTAATGGACATTAGAAACAAATAAATAATATTTCTCTCGGAAACAAGACCGCAACCCAACAAAACCACATTCATCATATCGGCAGCGGCCACGAAACCAAGCCAAACTCAGCCTTATCTGCTGAAAAATAGGGACTATGAAATGATTAAACAACTCAAGAAAATGAAATCTAATGACAAAGGAAACTCAGCTTAACTTTCTGTCAGACAAAGATCTTTTTTGAGTGAATTATTTGTTCCTGTTTAGAAATGCTATTGAAATAGAGATAACCATTGAGCACGGCGCCGCAAAAATAAGAGTTTAAGATGAGAAACTTTCTTTCCAGAATTTTCCTTCACTTTTTCTTTCCACTCACATAAATCTTTAGCAATAAAACACTGACAACTTTTACTTATTTTTTTTCGATTAAAAAGCTTTTTTCGATTTTACTTCTAACAAAACAATATTTTGTTAAATTTTCGGTGAACACGAATGGCCTCATGGGCGGCTTGATAACTTCTGACAGGAAGGCCTGACCAGATTACGATATTCGATATCAACCTAGAAAGATTAGGCCGTAATCGACCACGAGGGCCAAGTCCGGGTTGGTAGAGGATTGTAAGACAGTGACGGGCCTTACTGTCAGAAGTTATCAAGCCGCCCATAAGGCCTCTGACATGGCTTTACGACTGCCATTACATGACAGCTGGCACCAACGGCTTAACGTGCCTTGCGAAGCACGGAAGCGCTCTAAAAAATGCCACTAGCGGCAGTCGCGTGATGGTCACCCATCCTACACCTGAGTGCTTAGTGCGAGTTTGACAGATCCAATCGAATAACTTTAAATCTCTAACAATAAATCTCTTACAGAGATAAGCTCGCCTTTGTACATGTATTTTCTTTAATTGTATTTCTTTTTTTGTGTTTTTCGTGTACAATAAAGTATAAGTAAGTAACTTTACTACCGCGTTAATCGAGCATTGAGTAGTGGGTATGAGTAAGTTAACCGTTGGAACTGGCAAAACGCTGTCACAGTACAACTCGCGCTTGCGTTTATTCGTGTTTTGGCTGGTAAACGTGTTCACTTCTTAACGTAAACCATTACAACTCGCACTCAGCAATTTTAATTTCCGTACTTGTCGCTAGGTGGCGCTTCCTCGATTCCATAGAAATATGATTTTACGTTAACGCGATCGAGTAGTTAAAAAACTCGCACTAAGCGCTCTGACCTCGCCTGTTGCATAATCTTATCTTCAAATAATGCATTTGCGCCGAAGAAAAGCTAAGGTTGAGTCAAAGATTGCCGTAATGTTTCCCTCAAAAGTACACACTGTCTTCCTACCACGTTGCTGGACTTCATTTTAAAGTGTCTTGTGAATTTATGTTTATGATGCAAATTTAAACCTCATTCTATTTGTATTGTGAGCACGGCAACGTTACCATTCCAGACATTAGAAGGAAAATAATGGAAATGGGGACAATTGTTTTGTCACAAAAAGCTGCTTAGATAGAAGTACTCGGGGGAAAACAAACGGTATCTCCTGCTCTTTGTTCGGCGGAAAGGACTGGTATTGATAGCCACTGGCCATGCCTTTACGTCTATTAATTTTCAAAAGGACAAACAAAAGAATACAATAAAAAACTGAAGGAGAAGAAATGGTTGTTTTTTTTATGTAGCCTGCAAAATTTCCCACCGCAAGGAACAAGCCTTCTCTCAGACACAGAGAGAGAATGTGCTATCTAAATCTATAGTATGTAGCATATCTCTTACTCACTAAATGTATAGATATTTAAGTCTAAATCATTGGGATAATATTATCAACCCTTTGTTTGTCCCCACTGCTCGCTCACGGGTCTCTTCCTGCCTCGCAGGAAGGTTAGGCCATACTCCACCACGGGGGCCAAGTCCGGGTTGGTGGACGATTGCAAGACAGTGGCGGGCTTTACTGTCAGAAGTTATCAAACCGCCCATAAGGCCTCTGACATGGCTTAACGACTCCCATTATATGACAGCCGGCACCAACGGCTTAGCGAGCCTTGCGAAGCACGGCAGCGCTCGAAAAACATACCACTAGCGTTACTCACGGGACGGTCACGCATCCTGCAACTGACCGCGCCTGATTCCAGTCACTCGGTTCGGCTAGGCCACGAGGGTCTCATTGTTCCTCAGAAATAAAATAACAACAATAACTTCCACACAAAACAAACACTTGTAAAATATTAAAGAAATTTCAGTTTTCAAAGTCTAATTCTGTGCTGTGCTGTCTTATATTATATTATTTTTAAACAACTAACCCGGGGGGTGGGCAGCGCCCCCTGCAGTACAATTCCACCGAACTGCGATCCCCAATCCGCGTGCCCAGCGTCGGGATTATGGACATTACCCCCTATGATAGCACAACGTGGCGCTCTTTAGGGGAGGGCTATGGCCAGCAATGGACTAGTATAGCCTGACGACGAAAGTCTAATTCACTAGTACACCATGAACGGGCAGTCGTAATCTTCAGTGACATTTATTCAGCGTCTCCCCTCATCCCGCACCATCCCAGCTTGGAGCCGTCATTGTTATAATTCTAATTAATTAATTCGTCCCTATGTTAGCCGCCTGCAAACAATCCCTCCGTGTAAGGATTAACAAAATGAAAATCGGCTTAGCCGAAGATTAAATGTGAAGTCCTAATAGGTAGCTCGAAGGAATGGGCCCAATTTGGCTCACAAATTAGTATTACTTTCTTTGGCATTAGCGATTTCGAACGACAGGGCCGTTTTGTGGATGAAAACTCAAATTTTTCCACAAAGTGGTAGTCTGTAAGAGCTGCTATACTTCAAATTAATATTGTTTATTTTTATTTAAAAAAATACCTGTTTCAGGAGGGTCCGCTGTGTATATATATATATATATATATATATATATATATGTATATATGTATATATATATATATATATATATATATATATAACACACACACACACACACATATATATATATATGTGTGTGTGTGTGTTTGTGTTTGTGTGTGTGTGTGTACAGAACAGTAGCTATTGATGTACAATGGTTAATAAGGTCCTTAACTGCGTCAATCATTAACAATTGAAAACAAAATATCTAATAATTAATTACTTTTTTGCATTTGTCTTTTCCTGGTGTACCATAAAGAATATTCTTATCTTATCTTATTTTATCTTATCTATTGGACGTTGTCATACAATAATGTGGAACACGTATCGTCGTGGACACCGCATATACCTACCGATATGCGGTGTCCACGACGTGTAATACATATTAAGCCTCAAATTTGGGGGGTGGGGTGGGGGTGGGGTAGCACATGGCACTGACTGAAAATCAGCGCTGAAGGCTTGTCCATCAGCATATTGCTGAGACAGCTGCCATTTACAGCAGCAGTGGCACGCTGTGACCTTTCGTTTTTCTTCGTTCTTTTTGTTTTTTGTGAATGTTATGTTTAGTAATGTTTTAAATTTGTTACTGTGGCGTGTGAACTGTTTCTATAATAAATGTTTTTCTTCTTTCTTCTTCTTCTTCAAATTAATACGGAAGGGCTAAGTAAAAATTCTAGTTCTGTAAACAGATTTATACGTGTTATGTTACTTAATAAAGACGCTAGTCGACGCGATACACTTATGCGAAATAAAGTAAAAAGAAATTAAAACCTTTTTAGAGGCTAAAAATTCCACCCCTGCCGGGACTCGAACGCGCGACCTCTGGCTATCCGTGCCCTCCGCTTTTTCCAACTGAGCTAATGGGCGATACAATATACTTTTATATTTTTGAATTTTTGAACAAGTCTCCACCATCAATTCTAAAAAAATTGACAATAACGAGTATGTAGAGGACGATTTTGATAATACTTTTTTTAACATATTTTAAACTTTCGCGACTTGTACACATAGTTAGATTATTTTCGGGGCTTTATCGCGTAGTAATTTATTGCTAATTACTACGCGATTTAGCCCCGAAAATATTCTAACTAAATACTTTTTTTCTAAATCAACTTTGATTAAGCTGATAATGAAAAATGTGTTGCCCAAAAAGTTAATCGTGAAAATATTTAGTTCAGTTTTTACGATAAAATTTTTTTGTTGCCCAATTCTAATTACATGGGAAAAAAGGGGTTCCTTCCAAAAAGATTTTAATCTCGATCGCAATGGACGCCTCTTTAGCCTCTAAATAGTTAGATAGATAGAGAACACTTTATTGCACAACCAGAAAAATATTACAACCTGGATTCTTAAATCTAAGTAATGTTTTATAAATAGGTTTTTAAAATTGTCTCTAGCACGTGTTAGTGCATTTAAAAAAGAATATAATCGCGTAAAAATTGTCTATTCGAGTTTGCACAAACAAAAGCGACGTGCCATGATATCTGGGTTTCTTCAACATCGCCCTCAGTGCATTATTTATTTATTTGTCGAATGGCAATAAGGCCGCCAATTGTACTTTGTATTTTTACATGTTGAATAATATGTGCTCTGGAGTACAATAAAGAATATTATTATCTTATGCCAGTTTACATCGGTCTTATAACTAGATACAACGCATTTATATTTAATAACTAGCTGACCGCCTGACAATCGATTCTATAAAAAAAAAATATTTTTCTCTCCGTACGAGCCATCCTCGTACTTCAAGGAATATTCTAAAAAAGAATTAGCAAAATTGGTGCAGCTGCTCTCGAGATTTGCGCTTACCAACACATTCAGCGATTTATATTTATATTATAGATTTTTTTAATAGTTTTTTTTTATTTTCATAACCCAAAAGAATAAAAAACCTATAATTTTAGTACCAAGCACAAGAAAATAAATACTCTTTGTCTAAAGTAATCTTAAATAAGCATGGCCCCGTTTCTGGTCGTAAACCTAGCCTTTGAATAAACTGCCTCACTCCCTTTTAACGCGTTATTTAAATTTACTAACCAACCTATTTGCATAGACCATTTAGCAAATTAATTTGCTGGGCCGAAGAGGTTTCCTAAATCCGGACGGATAACAAAACCTTGAGACGCAAAAATGATCAAGTCGGCGTTGTAAACTGGGACGAAATTTTAATGGGAAATTTTACGCCTTAAGGCTTATCGAATGTTAAGTAGAATCTGATTAGTCTTTAACTTAGTTGTTGGGGCAAGTTCGAATGCCGTAAGTTTAGTTAGGCAACTCTGAATAGATGATATCATCAGAATTTGTGAAAGGCTAATAAATTGGCTTATTATTTTCTGCGAGCTGAAAAATATACTAATCTCAGTAGAAAATAAAAATTGGCCAGGTGCGAGTAGACCTCGGGCATAAAGGGTTCAGTATATTTTATTTTATATTAGGTGGTATATTTACTTCGCAAAACTGTGGAGTCTAACTTACTTTATTTAAAAACCTATTTAGAGGCTAAAAATTCCACCCATGCCGCGACCTCTGTCTATCATTGCCAGCGCTCTTTCCAACTGAGCTAATGGGCTGATTACTTTATTTGTTAAGCTGTGCAGTACATTACATCTACTTCCTTCTACAATGTATTAGTCCAGTCCATCCAAAGGATGTCTGGAAGAGATCACTTTTAGTGGTAAGGCCGCCGTGTGTACTCCTAGGTAAAGAAATAGCTTTGTCATTTCGATATTTATGCGCAATAAAGTGCATGTTCTCTGTTTACCTATCTATTTTATTTACTTAACCCTTTATGGGGCAAAAGCGAAATTAGTATGGCAGCTGTAACCACCTGTCAAGGTTGATTGATTATAAGGCTCATAATTCATGTGAGCTTGCATTGGTAGTCGACTTTATTGTTTAAATGAGTCTTCCCTGAACGGACGCAAGCAACAAGTGAAATCACCAAAGTGAAGTTTGTCACATGATCTTGGTAGGGTGTGACAAAGTGGTGGTTACGTTTCTGTCTTCCGTCTCAATAAGTGTTTACGACCAGGAGAAGTGATTATGTTTGATATATAATTAAACAATTTAGTGGTAAAATGTGATATTTACGTGTTTCAAGGTAAGTTAATAGATTATTTATTTATTTTCCTTGAATTTGGTATATGAATCATAATCTAAATCTGTACTTATGAAGTACAATAATGGTTTGAACTGAACAGGTAGTAGAAACCGGTTTTTAGGTTAGAATTGATACAGCCGCCATACTAATTTCACTTTTGCCCTATAAAGGGTTAATATTTTGCTTCTATTGACTTCCTCGTTGGTCTAGCCGTTAAGGCGCTTGGGTACCAACACAGAGATCGTGGGTCGATTCCCACTAGGCGCCGCCGTAAATTTGTGACGTCCTAGACTGGTGACCATAGTATAGGGTACCCTAGTTTGGGATCATTAATTGTGTTGTGTGCACGTTATTATTAGACACTAGCTGACTCAGCAAACTTCGTACCTAACAGTCTATTCTTTGAGGTTTTTAAATTGTCCTTAGCACGGATTAGTGCCCCAATGGCCCAACTATGAGGCTAAGTGCGGAAATCTCAGGTCTCACTAACTAACGGGTTAGTGCATTAAAAAATGAGAGTATAAAGTATTACATGTCAAAATCATAAGAATGTTAATCTGTGTTGTCAATCAATTAGGTAAGTTATGTACTCGAGAGTTTTTTCACTGAGAAATTGACTTTAACGTGCAAGAATCCATCATGCATGGGTCGGCAGCACTCGATGGGCTTCTACTAAAAGGTCATGCGTGAAAACCAATTCTACCTTTTTGACTTGGGTTATATTATTCTCGGGTTAGGTACACGGAAAGCCTCTTTGATGTGCCCCTTAGCCGAGATCATAAATTCTTCTGACGTAACACCGATGATGAAGCTATAGATCGTGACGTAGATGAGTTAGTTTTCTATAGATCCTGCAGATCAATGTGTATGTACGTATAATTATTATATACATACATACATACATACATACATACATACATACATACATACATACATACATACATACATACATACATACATACATACATACATAACCTCACGCCTGTATCCCGGAGGGGTAGGCAGAGACCAGGGACTGCCTGTTGCCACGATTCTGACAGATGACCTTCGCTTCATCAACGTTCATAAGTCGTTGCGTGCACTCACGCCGGGTCCAGGTACTTTTTATCTTCCCCTTTGCTAATACATTCCCTATTTGGTCGATGTGTGTCCACCTGGGACGTCCCTTACCAGCCCTAATTATTATATCTATTTAATTATTTATCTATGTATTATCGTTTGTGTAGGTTCATCGTAATTTTTATTATTCAGCATTTGAGAGAAATTTATTTGATACTAAGATGTAAATGAGAAGTAAAGTGGTCTTTATTAAACATAAGATAGATAGATAGATAGATAGATAGATAGATAGATAGATAGATAGATAGATAGATAGATAGATAGATAGATAGATAGATAGATAGATAGATAGATAGATAGATAGATAGATAGATAGATAGATAGATAGATAGATAGATAGATAGATAGATAGATGGATGGATGGATGGATGGATGGATGTGTGGCAACATTGTAATTATCGTTCACTCACGGGCACGATGGATTTCCATCGATTGACCGCTCACTCATTCAATTCAATCATTCACTCGGTAACTCGGTCAATCGTTCTTCTCTCCGCTACGTCTGTGACAGCAGGACGTGCTCGTGGGATTTTTGGTTATAAAGAGACGCTATAACCTCAGGTGAATAGGAAACTGTTTCTGATTGTCATTGTATTTGCTGTTGTGTGCTGGTGTGAAATAAAAGCCTTAATTTTGTAAAGAGACTGACGTTATTGACGCCGCCATCCTCTAAAGTGGTGACCCCTGACAGAACACCGTCACGCGAGGTTTTTGTTACGCCGCCGCTCCGTCGCACCGCGTTCATACGATGACGCTCATCAGAAAATGGGGCTAATCGGCCCTGCCCCGCTGCTGCTCCGCTGCCACGCCGCGCCGCCCTGCGCCGCTAGGCGCTTACTTCAGCGCGCCGCCACGCGGCCGCCGCACTGCGCCGCCACGCGGGCGCCGCCCTGCGCCGCCAAGCGTTCGCTCCATCGCGCCGCCACGCGGCCGCCGCACCGCGCCGCCCACGGCAGCCGCCGCCACGCGGCCGCCGCACCGCGCCGCCCACGGCAGCCGCCGCCACGCGCCACCGCGCTGCCACACGGCGCCCGCGCCACCGCGCTGCCACACGGCGCCCGCTCCGCCGCGCTGCCACGCGGCACCCGCGCTGCCACGCGGCGCCCGCTCCACCGCGCTGCCACGCAGCCGCCGCCCCGCGCCACCGCGCTGCCACGCGGCGCCCGCGCTGCCACGCGGCGCCTGCTCCACCGCGCTGCCACGCGGCCGCCGCCTCGCGCCACCGCGCTGCCACGCGCCTGCCGCGCCCGACCTTTCGTGCTGCCCGCCCTGCTAAGCCCACGCTGAGTGCCTGCCGCGCCGACGCGGCGCGCGCCCTCTGAGCCACGCCGCTTGTGCCCGCCGCGCCCGCCGCATCGGCGACGCTCGCACCGCTTGCGCTGCTCGTGCCTGCGCCGACGTTGCGCGCGCCCTTGTGCCACGCTGCTTAAGACCGCGTCCGCCGCACCGGCGCCGCCGCACGTGCCGCTCGTGCCAGCACTTGCCGCGCCGGCGCCGTTTGTGCCGCGCCGGCAGCACTGGCATCACCTGCACCTACACCTCACGCCGCGCCGCGCTGAGTGGCGCCGTCGACGACTGATCCTCCGCCTACGCGCACCCGGCACCCGTTGCTGCGACGTGCGACGCGTCCTGCCTGCCATCCGGCCACGCGCGCCCGGATCGATGGCCGGCTGCCACGGGACATCGTGAACCTCGTTTACAACGGACGCGGGGTAACCCTCACTGTATTTCGCTAACTTTATACTTAGATTATCCTGTTTTTAGGTTATTTAGTTAGTGTATTTACCAATCAAAATGTTGCCAGTAACGAAATCACTTGACAGTAGTGTGCAGGACGGTCGGGATAGGTCGGAGGGACCGCAGGTTGCCAAGGTGGCATGTAAGCTACCACCATTTTGGTCAGGAAAGCCAACCTCGTGGTTTAGTCAGGCAGAGGCATGTTTCGCCTTAGCT